>CM072513.1:84418007-84680507 GCA_036898135.1 Oncomelania hupensis
CGAAAAGACTGAATTCTGTTCTTCACTAGACAATGTGGAATGAAGGGGCACAATCCTGTACCTGCATAAATTAGTGCCACAGCACAGCACAAGACCTTATTATATACTACTGTTAAAACTCGATACCTGTTTCAACCAATATTCAATTACAACAATATTTGTGGGCAGCACTTATCATGATGCCTCCTTTCTAGCAGAGGTGACTATTCTTAAACAGGGCTTCTAGATTCACCCCAACTCAAAAGAACCAGCAAAAAAGTACTATTTATAAAAACTATATGGATTTTTTACTTTATCAGTTTTGAAAGAGCAGAAAATCTCTTGAATCATATAGAACAAGATGGCAAGACATTCAAATGTATTTTAAGACACACACATGGCAAAAAATAAGCATAGTCAAAGCTGTTAATTTCTTGGCGATGTTGTGACTCGGCAAAAGGAGAACACGATTGGTAGGCGACCCCTATAAACCAGAAATTATAAAAATCGGCCAAGCAAAGTTTTAGATACAGCGCTAAATGTACTTAGAAAATGGTGAAGCGCAATGATCCTGACCTTTGAGAAAAGTGCAAATAGAATGATCTAAAATACTTAGCAGTATTTAAGGTATCCGCAAAGTAAAAATTATGAATTTCAGTTCAGTTAATGTTGAGAGTGTGTTTTTGAACAAAAGAGACTGACATTTTGCTCATTCTTCCAGATAGGTCCTGGAAATATAACAATGGGAAACATGTTTTATATATATATATTATAAGTTTTCACCATCTTGGTGGGGAACAGGATCTATGTCCAACGAAATCTATTCAATGTTTGTAAAAGCCGAAGCTAGTGAAACACTGAATTGATCGATTTGGACATATCTCGTATTCCACGCCAACATGCCAATAACATTTATGTATTGATTTAATCAAATCAGAATATTAAACGGAAAATTTTACCAAAACAATAAATAACTGTTCATAGGCCCAAGTCAAAGACCACTTCACACAACATATTCCAAAGAATGCACCATAACAAAGTGGTTCTTGCATTGGACAAGTTTGCAGCACATTTTAGTTCTCAACAAACTTTCAAGTTTCACGCCTTCGCCATTGTCATTATATAAACACTAAAATATTATTGGCAGTTGCAATCAATTTGACAAAAATCAGCATTACGCGTTACATTTACAGTGGACATGTTGTATCATACTGATTGGAAATTGATGCCGTTTCCGACATCCCTATAACAAAATGGCGGTATTTACGGAGAATGTTTTTGCTAGCATCCAGCAAAGGAGTAAGAACTGTGATATTTCGTCGACTTGATTGTTATGGTCTCGGTATCTAAAGTAAATAGCAGCAAGAAGACAGCTCTGTTCTCTTCACTAACCATAGATTTATGAACTAACTCAAAGGCAGAGTCATGTTGACACATGCGGCTCAAACAATGCCTTGCAGTGGTCATGCAGTTTTGCTTTGTTTGGCAACAAAACAGATTTTTTTTTAAAAATTATATTATTATTATTTTTTTTATTATTAAATTTTTAATGTGCTATTAGCGCTTTCTAGTAAGCTTGTCAGAAATTAAAAATGCGCCCTCATCAATGGTTTTATTGGGCTGATAATGATAGACTAGATCTATAAGATAATCTTCAGTACAAAGGATTGACAGAATGTTTTTTTCTCTTTTACATGGACAACAGTCATAAGTAGTCTGTGTAAGTATTCTTACGACTTTCATATTCCACGCTTTGCTAGAAACATTGCCATCTGTGATTGGTCAATTACCATGCGATATCAGTTTTAGTCACATGCTACCTGGCCAATGAAAATATAAGACACTTGTAGAAATCGATAAATATCAAATAAATAACTAGATGACCCCTATAAAGGAAAATAACACAAAACATCAATTATATGAATATATTTGGGATATGATAACCCACTTCTTCAGTTGTGAACATT
This sequence comes from Oncomelania hupensis, assembly GCA_036898135.1. Classification (NCBI taxonomy): domain Eukaryota; kingdom Metazoa; phylum Mollusca; class Gastropoda; order Littorinimorpha; family Pomatiopsidae; genus Oncomelania; species Oncomelania hupensis. The sequence continues at coordinate 84,419,954 of CM072513.1, forward strand.
GACAGCTGATAATGACGTGGCAAGCTGCTGGGCAACTCTTCATAAACAGTCCCTCAATAGTACAGAAAACCGAGGCAGGAGAAAATAAAGTGATTACAAAATAACACTACAGCAGCTGAAGAGCTTTGTTTTCTAATACCATGGTTATGTATTAGTCATCTCATGAATTGTTTTTGATATGCAATATTTTGAAACAAACAAAAAATAAAGGAATAATACCAATGAAATAATAGCTATAAATGGTTTTGTACTTGGACTTGTTTCGATGTCCAAACTCAGCAGAGGATAGCATGGTGTCAAGAAGTTGCTGAATCTCAGCAAAGCCAGGCAGAAACACCAAGATGGCTCCACCCTTGGGATACTGGGACATAATATACACACAAACACATATTACACAAAGCAAGTGATTCAACAGAAGCACAGAAATTCTGAACTTGCTCAAAACATTGTACAGTCTTTGCTCTACAACAAAGTCCATTCCTAGAACTACAGAATGAACAACATAGCGCCATTGCCTCTGAGGGGTTTTATCAACACTTTACGTTCAAACTCATAGACTCACTTTTTTCTCCTTCTGTTGTAATAAGTTCACATCATCATCATCATCATCATCATCATCACCATCATTATCATCATCATCATAATTTGTTTCTCTCTGTTCTCACTTTCCTTAATTTACACCACCATCTGCATGTCTTCGTCCTACCTCATGATCGCCACTGACAATCCACTGCAGCAGTTCCATCATCATCAGATCGTAGTTGATTTTCTCAAAGTCCATCTCAGCCAAGGTGCGGATGGTTCGCTTGCTGTATTCTGCACCACAAGCACAGCAACACAATAACATTTAGCCTTAGTCCACAGTCCCTAGTCCACAAGTACAGCAACACAATAACCTTTAGTCCTAGTCCACAAGTACAGCAACACAATAACCTTTAGTCCTAGTCCACAAGTACAGCAACACAATAACCTTTAGTCCTAGTCCACAAGTACAGCAACACAATAACCTTTAGACCTAGTCCACAAGTACAGCAACACAATAACCTTTAGTCCTAGTCCACAAGTACAGCAACACAATAAGCTTTAGTCCTAGTCCACAAGTACAGCAACACAATAAGCTTTAGTCCTAGTCCACAAGTACAGCAAAACAATAACCTTTAGTCCTAGTCCACAAGTACAATAACCTTTAGTCCTAGTCCACAAGTACAGCAACACAATAACCTTTAGACCTAGTCCACAAGTACAGCAACACAATAACCTTTAGTCCTAGTCCACAAGTACAGCAACACAATAACCTTTAGTCCTAGTCCACAAGTACAGCAACACAATAACCTTTAGTCCTAGTCCACAAGTACAGCAACACAATAACCTTTAGTCCTAGTCCACAAGTACAGCAACACAATAAGCTTTAGCCCTAGTCCACAAGTACAGCAACACAATAACCTTTAGTCCTAGTCCACAAGTACAGCAACACAATAACCTTTAGTCCTAGTCCACAAGTACAGCAACACAATAATCTTTAGTCCTAGTCCACAAGTACAGCAACACAATAACCTTTAGTCCTAGTCCACAAGTACAGCAACACAATAACCTGTAGTCCTAGTCCACAAGTACAGCAACACAATAACCTTTAGTCCTAGTCCACAAATACAATAACCTTTAGTCCTAGTCCACAAGTATAGCAACACAATAACCTGTAGTCCCAGTCCACAAGTACAGCAACACAATAAGCTTTAGCCCTAGTCCACAAGTACAGCAACACAATAACCTTTAGTCCTAGTCCACAAGTACAGCAACACAATAACCTTTAGTCCTAGTCCACAAGTACAATAACCTTTAGTCCTAGTCCACAAGTATAGCAACACAATAACCTTTAGTCCTAGTCCACAAGTACAATAACCTTTAGTCCTAGTCCACAAGTACAGCAACACAATAACCTTTAGTCCTAGTCCACAAGTACAGCAACACAATAACCTTTAGTCCTAGTCCACAAGTACAGCAACACAATAACCTTTAGTCCTAGTCCACAAGTACAGCAACACAATAACCTTTAGACCTAGTCCACAAGTACAGCAACACAATAACCTTTAGTCCTAGTCCACAAGTACAGCAACACAATAAGCTTTAGTCCTAGTCCACAAGTACAGCAACACAATAAGCTTTAGTCCTAGTCCACAAGTACAGCAACACAATAACCTTTAGTCCTAGTCCACAAGTACAATAACCTTTAGTCCTAGTCCACAAGTACAGCAACACAATAACCTTTAGACCTAGTCCACAAGTACAGCAACACAATAACCTTTAGTCCTAGTCCACAAGTACAGCAACAAAATAAGCTTTAGCCCTAGTCCACAAGTACAGCAACACAATAACCTTTAGTCCTAGTCCACAAGTACAGCAACACAATTACCTTTAGTCCTAGTCCACAAGTACAGCAACACAATAACCTTTAGTCCTAGTCCACAAGTACAGCAACACAATAACCTTTAGTCCTAGTCCACAAGTACAGCAACACAATAACCTTTAGTCCTAGTCCACAAGTACAGCAACACAATAACCTTTAGTCCTAGTCCACAAGTACAGCAACACAATAAGCTTTAGCCCTAGTCCACAAGTACAGCAACACAATAACCTTTAGTCCTAGTCCACAAGTACAGCAACACAATAACCTTTCGTCCTAGTCCACAAGTACAGCAACACAATAACCTTTAGTCCTAGTCCACAAGTACAGCAACACAATAACCTTTAGTCCTAGTCCACAAGTACAGCAACACAATAACCTGTAGTCCTAGTCCACAAGTACAGCAACACAATAACCTTTAGTCCTAGTCCACAAATACAATAACCTTTAGTCCTAGTCCACAAGTATAGCAACACAATAACCTGTAGTCCTAGTCCACAAGTACAGCAACACAATAAGCTTTAGCCCTAGTCCACAAGTACAGCAACACAATAACCTTTAGTCCTAGTCCACAAGTACAGCAACACAATAACTTTTAGTCCTAGTCCACAAGTACAATAACCTTTAGTCCTAGTCCACAAGTATAGCAACACAATAACCTTTAGTCCTAGTCCACAAGTACAATAACCTTTAGTCCTAGTCCACAAGTACAGCAACACAATAACCTTTAGTCCTAGTCCACAAGTACAGCAACACAATAACCTTTAGTCCTAGTCCACAAGTACAGCAACACAATAACCTTTAGACCTAGTCCACAAGTACAGCAACACAATAACCTTTAGTCCTAGTCCACAAGTACAGCAACACAATAACCTTTAGTCCTAGTCCACAAGTACAGCAACACAATAACCTTTAGTCCTAGTCCACAAGTACAATAACCTTTAGTCCTAGTCCACAAGTATAGCAACACAATAACCTTTAGTCCTAGTCCACAAGTACAATAACCTTTAGTCCTAGTCCACAAGTACAGCAACACAATAACCTTTAGTCCTAGTCCACAGTCCTAGTCCACAAGTACAGCAACACAATAACCTTTAGTCCTAGTCCACAAGTACAGCAACACAATAACCTTTAGTCCTAGTCCACAAGTACAGCAACACAATAACCTTTAGTCCTAGTCCACAAGTACAGCAACACAATAACCTTTAGACCTAGTCCACAAGTACAGCAACACAATAACCTTTAGTCCTAGTCCACAAGTACTGCAACACAATAAGCTTTAGTCCTAGTCCACAAGTACAGCAACACAATAACCTTTAGTCCTAGTCCACAAGTACAGCAACACAATAACCTTTAGTCCTAGTCCACAAGTACAATAACCTTTAGTCCTAGTCCACAAGTACAGCAACACAATAACCTTTAGTCCTAGTCCACAAGTACAGCAACACAATAACCTTTAGTCCTAGTCCACAAGTACAGCAACACAATAACCTTTAGCCTAGTCCACAAGTACAGCAACACAATAACCTTTAGTCCTAGTCCACAAGTACAGCAACACAATAACCTTTAGTCCTAGTCCACAAGTACAGCAACACAATAACCTTTAGTCCTAGTCCACAAGTACAGCAACACAATAACCTTTAGTCCTAGTCCACAAGTACAGCAACACAATAACCTTTAGTCCTAGTCCACAAGTACAGCAACACAATAACCTTTAGACCTAGTCCACAAGTACAGCAACACAATAACCTTTAGTCCTAGTCCACAAGTACTGCAACACAATAAGCTTTAGTCCTAGTCCACAAGTACAGCAACACAATAAGCATAACCTTTAGTCCTAGTCCACAAGTACAATAACCTTTAGTCCTAGTCCACAAGTACAGCAACACAATAACCTTTAGACCTAGTCCACAAGTACAGCAACACAATAACCTTTAGTCCTAGTCCACAAGTACAGCAACACAATAAGCTTTAGCCCTAGTCCACAAGTACAGCAACACAATAACCTTTAGTCCTAGTCCACAAGTACAGCAACACAATAACCTTTAGTCCTAGTCCACAAGTACAGCAACACAATAACCTTTAGTCCTAGTCCACAAGTACAGCAACACAATAACCTTTAGTCCTAGTCCACAAGTACAGCAACACAATAACCTTTAGTCCTAGTCCACAAGTACAGCAACACAATAACCTTTAGTCCTAGTCCACAAGTACAGCAACACAATAACCTTTAGTCCTAGTCCACAAGTACAGCAACACAATAACCTTTAGTCCTAGTCCACAAGTACAGCAACACAATAACCTTTAGTCCTAGTCCACAAGTACAGCAACACAATAACCTTTAGTCCTAGTCCACAAGTACAATAACCTTTAGTCCTAGTCCACAAGTACAGCAACACAATAACCTTTAGTCCTAGTCCACAAGTACAGCAACACAATAACCTTTAGTCCTAGTCCACAAGTACAGCAACACAATAAGCTTTAGTCCTAGTCCACAAGTACAGCAACACAATAACCTTTAGTCCTAGTCCACAAGTACAGCAACACAATAACCTTTAGTCCTAGTCCACAAGTACAATAACCTTTAGTCCTAGTCCACAAGTACAGCAACACAATAACCTTTAGTCCTAGTCCACAAGTACAGCAACACAATAACCTTTAGTCCTAGTCCACAAGTACAGCAACACAATAACCTTTAGTCCTAGTCCACAAGTACAGCAACACAATAACCTTTAGTCCTAGTCCACAAGTACAGCAACACAATAACCTTTAGTCCTAGTCCACAAGTACAGCAACACAATAACCTTTAGTCCTAGTCCACAAGTACAGCAACACAATAACCTTTAGTCCTAGTCCACAAGTACAGCAACACAATAACCTTTAGTCCTAGTCCACAAGTACAGCAACACAATAACCTTTAGTCCTAGTCCACAAGTACAATAACCTTTAGTCCTAGTCCACAAGTATAGCAACACAATAACCTTTAGTCCTAGTCCACAAGTACAGCAACACAATAACCTTTAGTCCTAGTCCACAAGTACAGCAACACAATAACCTTTAGTCCTAGTCCACAAGTACAGCAACACAATAACCTTTAGTCCTAGTCCACAAGTACAATAACCTTTAGTCCTAGTCCACAAGTATAGCAACACAATAACCTTTAGTCCTAGTCCACAAGTACAATAACCTTTAGTCCTAGTCCACAAGTACAGCAACACAATAACCTTTAGTCCTAGTCCACAAGTACAGCAACACAATAACCTTTAGTCCTAGTCCACAAGTACAGCAACACAATAACCTTTAGTCCTAGTCCACAAGTACAGCAACACAATAACCTTTAGTCCTAGTCCACAAGTACAGCAACACAATAACCTTTAGTCCTAGTCCACAAGTACAGCAACACAATAACCTTTAGTCCTAGTCCACAAGTACAGCAACACAATAACCTTTAGTCCTAGTCCACAAGTACAATAACCTTTAGTCCTAGTCCACAAGTATAGCAACACAATAACCTTTAGTCCTAGTCCACAAGTACAATAACCTTTAGTCCTAGTCCACAAGTACAGCAACACAATAACCTTTAGTCCTAGTCCACAAGTACAGCAACACAATAACCTTTAGTCCTAGTCCACAAGTACAGCAACACAATAACCTTTAGTCCTAGTCCACAAGTACAATAACCTTTAGTCCTAGTCCACAAGTACAGCAACACAATAACCTGTAGTCCTAGTCCACAAGTACAGCAACACAATAACCTTTAGTCCTAGTCCACAAGTACAGCAACACAATAACCTTTAGTCCTAGTCCACAAGTACAGCAACACAATAACCTGTAGTCCTAGTCCACAAGTACAGCAACACAATAACCTTTAGTCCTAGTCCACAAGTACAATAACCTTTAGTCCTAGTCCACAAGTATTGCAACACAATAACCTTTAGTCCTAGTCCACAAGTACAGCAACACAATAACCTTTAGTCCTAGTCCACAAGTACAGCAACACAATAACCTTTAGTCCTAGTCCACAAGTACAGCAACACAATAACCTTTAGTCCTAGTCCACAAGTACAGCAACACAATAACCTTTAGTCCTAGTCCACAAGTACAGCAACACAATAACCTTTAGTCCTAGTCCACAAGTACAGCAACACAATAACCTTTAGTCCTAGTCCACAAGTACAGCAACACAATAACCTTTAGTCCTAGTCCACAAGTACAGCAACACAATAACCTTTAGTCCTAGTCCACAAGTACAATATAACCTTTAGTCCTAGTCCACAAGTACAGCAACACAATAACCTTTAGTCCTAGTCCACAAGTACAGCAACACAATAACCTTTAGTCCTAGTCCACAAGTACAGCAACACAATAACCTTTAGTCCTAGTCCACAAGTACAGCAACACAATAACCTTTAGTCCTAGTCCACAAGTACAGCAACACAATAACCTTTAGTCCTAGTCCACAAGTACAGCAACACAATAACCTTTAGTCCTAGTCCACAAGTACAGCAACACAATAACCTTTAGTCCTAGTCCACAAGTACAGCAACACAATAAGCTTTAGTCCTAGTCCACAAGTACAGCAACACAATAACCTTTAGTCCTAGTCCACAAGTACAGCAACACAATAACCTTTAGTCCTAGTCCACAAGTACAGCAACACAATAACCTTTAGTCCTAGTCCACAAGTACAGCAACACAATAACCTTTAGTCCTAGTCCACAAGTACAGCAACACAATAACCTTTAGTCCTAGTCCACAAGTACAGCAACACAATAACCTGTAGTCCTAGTCCACAAGTACAGCAACACAATAACCTTTAGTCCTAGTCCACAAGTACAGCAACACAATAACCTTTTAGTCCTAGTCCACAAGTACAGCAACACAATAACCTTTAGTCCTAGTCCACAAGTACAGCAACACAATAACCTTTAGTCCTAGTCCACAAGTACAGCAACACAATAACCTTAGTCCTAGTCCACAAGTACAGCAACACAATAACCTTTAGTCCTAGTCCACAAGTACAGCAACACAATAACCTTTAGTCCTAGTCCACAAGTACAGCAACACAATAACCTTTAGTCCTAGTCCACAAGTACAGCAACAATAACCTTTAGTCCTAGTCCACAAGTATAGCAACACAATAACCTTTAGTCCTAGTCCACAAGTACAATAACCTTTAGTCCTAGTCCACAAGTACAGCAACACAATAACCTTTAGTCCTAGTCCACAAGTACAGCAACACAATAACCTTTAGTCCTAGTCCACAAGTACAGCAACACAATAACCTTTAGTCCTAGTCCACAAGTACAGCAACACAATAACCTTTAGTCCTAGTCCACAAGTACAGCAACACAATAACCTTTAGTCCTAGTCCACAAGTACAGCAACACAATAACCTTTAGTCCTAGTCCACAAGTACACAACAATAACCTTTAGTCCTAGTCCACAAGTACAGCAACACAATAACCTTTAGTCCTAGTCCACAAGTACAGCAACACAATAACCTTTAGTCCTAGTCCACAAGTACAATAACCTTTAGTCCTAGTCCACAAGTATAGCAACACAATAACCTTTAGTCCTAGTCCACAAGTACAGCAACACAATAACCTTTAGTCCTAGTCCACAAGTACAGCAACACAATAACCTTTAGTCCTAGTCCACAAGTACAGCAACACAATAACCTTTAGTCCTAGTCCACAAGTACAGCAACAATAACCTTTAGTCCTAGTCCACAAGTACAGCAACACAATAACCTTTAGTCCTAGTCCACAAGTACAGCAACACAATAACCTTTAGTCCTAGTCCACAAGTACAGCAACACAATAACCTTTAGTCCTAGTCCACAAGTACAGCAACACAATAACCTTTAGTCCTAGTCCACAAGTACAGCAACACAATAACCTTTAGTCCTAGTCCACAAGTACAATAACCTTTAGTCCTAGTCCACAAGTACAGCAACACAATAACCTTTAGTCCTAGTCCACAAGTACAGCAACACAATAACCTTTAGTCCTAGTCCACAAGTACATAACCTTTAGTCCTAGTCCACAAGTACAGCAACACAATAACCTTTAGTCCTAGTCCACAAGTACAGCAACACAATAACCTTTTAGTCCTAGTCCACAAGTACAGCAACACAATAACCTTTAGTCCTAGTCCACAAGTACAGCAACACAATAACCTTTAGTCCTAGTCCACAAGTACAGCAACACAATAACCTTTAGTCCTAGTCCACAAGTACAGCAACACCTTTAGTCCTAGTCCACAAGTACAGCAACAATAACCTTTAGTCCTAGTCCACAAGTACAGCAACACAATAACCTTTAGTCCTAGTCCACAAGTACAGCAACACAATAACCTTTAGTCCTAGTCCACAAGTACAGCAACACAATAACCTTTAGTCCTAGTCCACAAGTACAGCAACACAATAACCTTTAGTCCTAGTCCACAAGTACAGCAACACAATAACCTTTAGTCCTAGTCCACAAGTACAGCAACACAATAACCTTTAGTCCTAGTCCACAAGTATAGCAACACAATAACCTTTAGTCCTAGTCCACAAGTACAGCAACACAATAACCTTTAGTCCTAGTCCACAAGTACAATAACCTTTAGTCCTAGTCCACAAGTACAGCAACACAATAACCTTTAGTCCTAGTCCACAAGTACAGCAACACAATAACCTTTAGTCCTAGTCCACAAGTACAGCACACAATAACCTTTAGTCCTAGTCCACAAGTACAGCAACACAATAACCTTTAGTCCTAGTCCACAAGTACAGCAACACAATAACCTTTAGTCCTAGTCCACAAGTACAGCAACACAATAACCTTTAGTCCTAGTCCACAAGTACAGCAACACAATAACCTTTAGTCCTAGTCCCCAAGTACAGCAACACAATAACCTTTAGTCCTAGTCCACAAGTACAGCAACACAATAACCTTTAGTCCTAGTCCACAAGTACAGCAACACAATAACCTTTAGTCCTAGTCCACAAGTACAGCAACACAATAACCTTTAGTCCTAGTCCACAAGTACAGCAACACAATAACCTTTAGTCCCTAGTACAGCAACACAATAACCTTTAGTCCTAGTCCACAAGTACAGCAACACAATAACCTTTAGTCCTAGTCCACAAGTACAGCAACACAATAACCTTTAGTCCTAGTCCACAAGTACAGCAACACAATAACCTTTAGTCCTAGTCCACAAGTACAGCAACACAATAACCTTTAGTCCTAGTCCACAAGTACAGCAACACAATAACCTTTAGTCCTAGTCCACAAGTACAGCAACACAATAACCTTTAGTCCTAGTCCACAAGTACAGCAACACAATAACCTTTAGTCCTAGTCCACAAGTACAGCAACACAATAACCTTTAGTCCTAGTCCACAAGTACAGCAACACAATAACCTTTAGTCCTAGTCCACAAGTACAGCAACACAATAACCTTTAGTCCTAGTCCACAAGTACAGCAACACAATAACCTTTAGTCCTAGTCCACAAGTACAGCAACACAATAACCTTTAGTCCTAGTCCACAAGTACAGCAACACAATAACCTTTAGTCCTAGTCCACAAGTACAGCAACACAATAACCTTTAGTCCTAGTCCACAAGTACAGCAACACAATAACCTTTAGTCCTAGTCCACAAGTACAGCAACACAATAACCTTTAGTCCTAGTCCACAAGTACAGCAACACAATAACCTTTAGTCCTAGTCCACAAGTACAGCAACACAATAACCTTTAGTCCTAGTCCACAAGTACAGCACACAATAACCTTTAGTCCTAGTCCACAAGTACAGCAACACAATAACCTTTAGTCCTAGTCCACAAGTACAGCAACACAATAACCTTTAGTCCTAGTCCACAAGTACAGCAACACAATAACCTTTAGTCCTAGTCCACAAGTACAGCAACACAATAACCTTTAGTCCTAGTCCACAAGTACAGCACACAATAACCTTTAGTCCTAGTCCACAAGTACAGCAACACAATAACCTTTAGTCCTAGTCCACAAGTACAGCAACACAATAACCTTTAGTCCTAGTCCACAAGTACAATAACCTTTAGTCCTAGTCCACAAGTACAGCAACACAATAACCTTTAGTCCTAGTCCACAAGTACAGCAACACAATAACCTTTAGTCCTAGTCCACAAGTACAGCAACACAATAACCTTTAGTCCTAGTCCACAAGTACAGCAACACACAATAACCTTTAGTCCTAGTCCACAAGTACAGCAACACAATAACCTTTAGTCCTAGTCCACAAGTACAATAGCAACACAATAACCTTTAGTCCTAGTCCACAAGTACAGCAACACAATAACCTTTAGTCCTAGTCCACAAGTACAGCAACACAATAACCTTTAGTCCTAGTCCACAAGTACAGCAACACAATAACCTTTAGTCCTAGTCCACAAGTACAGCAACACAATAACCTTTAGTCCTAGTCCACAAGTACAGCAACACAATAACCTTTAGTCCTAGTCCACAAGTACAGCAACACAATAACCTTTAGTCCTAGTCCACAAGTACAGCAACACAATAACCTTTAGTCTAGTCCACAAGTACAGCAACACAATAACCTTTAGTCCTAGTCCACAAGTACAATAACCTTTAGTCCTAGTCCACAAGTACAGCAACACAATAACCTTTAGTCCTAGTCCACAAGTACAGCAACACAATAACCTTTAGTCCTAGTCCACAAGTACAGCAACACAATAACCTTTAGTCCTAGTCCACAAGTACAGCAACACAATAACCTTTTAGTCCTAGTCCACAAGTACAGCAACACAATAACCTTTAGTCCTAGTCCACAAGTACAGCAACACAATAACCTTTAGTCCTAGTCCACAAGTACAGCAACACAATAACCTTTAGTCCTAGTCCACAAGTACAGCAACACAATCCTGTAGTCCTAGTCCACAAGTACAGCAACACAATAACCTTTAGTCCTAGTCCACAAGTACAGCAACACAATAACCTTTAGTCCTAGTCCACAAGTACAGCAACACAATAACCTTTAGTCTAGTCCACAAGTACAGCAACACAATAACCTTTAGTCCTAGTCCACAAGTACAATAACCTTTAGTAGTCCTAGTCCACAAGTACAGCAACACAATAACCTTTAGTCCTAGTCCACAAGTACAGCAACACAATAACCTTTAGTCCTAGTCCACAAGTACAGCAACACAATAACCTTTAGTCCTAGTCCACAAGTACAGCAACACAATAACCTTTAGTCCTAGTCCACAAGTACAGCAACACAATAACCTTTAGTCCTAGTCCACAAGTACAGCAACACAATAACCTTTAGTCCTAGTCCACAAGTACAGCAACACAATAACCTTTAGTCCTAGTCCACAAGTACAGCAACACAATAACCTTTAGTCCTAGTCCACAAGTACAGCAACACAATAACCTTTAGTCCTAGTCCACAAGTACAGCAACACAATAACCTTTAGTCCTAGTCCACAAGTACAGCAACACAATAACCTTTAGTCCTAGTCCACAAGTACAGCAACACAATAACCTTTAGTCCTAGTCCACAAGTACAGCCAACACAATAAACCTTTAGTCCTAGTCCACAAGTACAGCAACACAATAACCTTTAGTCCTAGTCCACAAGTACAGCAACACAATAACCTTTAGTCCTAGTCCACAAGTACAGCAACACAATAACCTTTAGTCCTAGTCCACAAGTACAGCAACACAATAACCTTTAGTCCTAGTCCACAAGTACAGCAACACAATAACCTTTAGTCCTAGTCCACAAGTACAGCAACACAATAACCTTTAGTCCTAGTCCACAAGTACAGCAACACAATAACTTTAGTCCTAGTCCACAAGTACAGCAACACAATAAACCTTTAGTCCTAGTCCACAAGTACAGCAACACAATAACCTTTAGTCCTAGTCCACAAGTACAGCAACACAATAACCTTTAGTCCTAGTCCACAAGTACAGCAACACAATAACCTTTAGTCCTAGTCCACAAGTACAGCAACACAATAAGCCTTTAGTCCTAGTCCACAAGTACAGCAACACAATAACCTTTAGTCCTAGTCCACAGTACAGCAACACAATAACCTTTAGTCCTAGTCCACAAGTACAGCAACACAATAACCTTTAGTCCTAGTCCACAAGTACAGCAACACAATAACCTTTAGTCCTAGTCCACAAGTACAGCAACACAATAACCTTTAGTCCTAGTCCACAAGTACAGCAACACAATAACCTTTAGTCCTAGTCCACAAGTACAGCAACACAATAACCTTTAGTCCTAGTCCACAAGTACAGCAACACATTAACCTTTAGTCCTAGTCCACAAGTACAGCAACACAATAACCTTTAGTCCTAGTCCACAAGTACAGCAACACAATAACCTTTAGTCCTAGTCCACAAGTACAGCAACACAATAACCTTTAGTCCTAGTCCACAAGTACAGCAACACAATAACTTTAGTCCTAGTCCACAAGTACAGCAACACAATAACCTTTAGTCCTAGTCCACAAGTACAGCAACACAATAACCTTTAGTCCTAGTCCACAAGTACAGCAACACAATAACCTTTAGTCCTAGTCCACAAGTACAGCAACACAATAACCTTTAGTCCTAGTCCACAAGTACAGCAACACAATAACCTTTAGTCCTAGTCCACAAGTACAGCAACACAATAACCTTTAGTCCTAGTCCACAAATACAATAACCTTTAGTCCTAGTCCACAAGTACAGCAACACAATAACCTTTAGTCCTAGTCCACAAGTACAGCAACACAATAACCTTTAGTCCTAGTCCACAAGTACAGCAACACAATAACCTTTAGTCCTAGTCCACAAGTACAGCAACACAATAACCTTTAGTCCTAGTCCACAAGTACACAATAACCTTTAGTCCTAGTCCACAAGTATAGCAACACAATAACCTTTAGTCCTAGTCCACAAGTACAGCAACACAATAACCTTTAGTCCTAGTCCACAAGTACAGCAACACAATAACCTTTAGTCCTAGTCCACAAGTACAGCAACACAATAACCTTTAGTCCTAGTCCACAAGTACAGCAACACAATAACCTTTAGTCCTAGTCCACAAGTACAGCAACACAATAACCTTTAGTCCTAGTCCACAAGTACAGCAACACAATAACCTTTAGTCCTAGTCCACAAGTACAGCAACACAATAACCTTTAGTCCTAGTCCACAAGTACAGCAACACAATAACCTTTAGTCCTAGTCCACAAGTACAATAACCTTTAGTCCTAGTCCACAAGTACAGCAACACAATAACCTTTAGTCCTAGTCCACAAGTACAGCAACACAATAACCTTTAGTCCTAGTCCACAAGTACAGCAACACAATAACCTTTAGTCCTAGTCCACAAGTACAGCAACACAATAACCTTTAGTCCTAGTCCACAAGTACAGCAACACAATAACCTTTAGTCCTAGTCCACAAGTACAATAACCTTTAGTCCTAGTCCACAAGTACAGCAACACAATAACCTTTAGTCCTAGTCCACAAGTACAGCAACACAATAACCTTTAGTCCTAGTCCACAAGTACAGCAACACAATAACCTTTTTAGTCCTAGTCCACAAGTACAGCAACACAATAACCTTTAGTCCTAGTCCACAAGTACAGCAACACAATAACCTTTAGTCCTAGTCCACAAGTACAGCAACACAATAACCTTTAGTCCTAGTCCACAAGTACAGCAACACAATAACCTTTAGTCCTAGTCCACAAGTACAGCAACACAATAACCTTTAGTCCTAGTCCACAAGTACAGCAACACAATAACCTTTAGTCCTAGTCCACAAGTACAATAACCTTTAGTCCTAGTCCACAAGTACAGCAACACAATAACCTTTAGTCCTAGTCCACAAGTACAGCAACACAATAACCTTTAGTCCTAGTCCACAAGTACAGCAACACAATAACCTTTAGTCCTAGTCCACAAGTACAGCAACACAATAACCTTTAGTCCTAGTCCACAAGTACAGCAACACAATAACCTTTAGTCCTAGTCCACAAGTACAATAACCTTTAGTCCTAGTCCACAAGTACAGCAACACAATAACCTTTAGTCCTAGTCCACAAGTACAGCAACACAAATAACCTTTAGTCCTAGTCCACAAGTACAGCAACACAATAACCTTTAGTCCTAGTCCACAAGTACAGCAACACAATAACCTGTAGTCCTAGTCCACAAGTACAGCAACACAATAACCTTTAGTCCTAGTCCACAAGTACAATAACCTTTAGTCCTAGTCCACAAGTACAGCAACACAATAACCTTTAGTCCTAGTCCACAAGTACAGCAACACAATAAACCTTTAGTCCTAGTCCACAAGTACAATAACCTTTAGTCCTAGTCCACAAGTACAGCAACACAATAACCTTTAGTCCTAGTCCACAAGTACAGCAACACAATAACCTTTAGTCCTAGTCCACAAGTACAGCAACACAATAACCTTTAGTCCTAGTCCACAAGTACAGCAACACAATAACCTTTAGTCCTAGTCCACAAGTACAGCAACACAATAACCTTTAGTCCTAGTCCACAAGTTACAGCAACACAATAACCTTTAGTCCTAGTCCACAAGTACAGCAACACAATAACCTTTAGTCCTAGTCCACAAGTACAGCAACACAATAACCTTTAGTCCTAGTCCACAAGTACAGCAACACAATAACCTTTAGTCCTAGTCCACAAGTACAGCAACACAATAACCTTTAGTCCTAGTCCACAAGTACAGCAACACAATAACCTTTAGTCCTAGTCCACAAGTACAGCAACACAATAACCTTTAGTCCTAGTCCACAAGTACAGCAACACAATAACCTTTAGTCCTAGTCCACAAGTACAGCAACACAATAACCTTTAGTCCTAGTCCACAAGTACAGCAACACAATAACCTTTAGTCCTAGTCCACAAGTACAATAACCTTTAGTCCTAGTCCACAAGTACAGCAACACAATAACCTTTAGTCCTAGTCCACAAGTACAGCAACACAATAACCTTTAGTCCTAGTCCACAAGTACAGCAACACAATAACCTTTAGTCCTAGTCCACAAGTACAGCAACACAATAACCTTTAGTCCTAGTCCACAAGTACAGCAACACAATAACCTTTAGTCCTAGTCCACAAGTACAGCAACACAATAACCTTTAGTCCTAGTCCACAAGTACAGCAACACAATAACCTTTAGTCCTAGTCCACAAGTACAGCAACACAATAACCTGTTAGTCCTAGTCCACAAGTATAGCAACACAATAACCTTTAGTCCTAGTCCACAAGTACAGCAACACAATAACCTTTAGTCCTAGTCCACAAGTACAGCAACACAATAACCTTTAGTCCTAGTCCACAAGTACAGCAACACAATAACCTTTAGTCCTAGTCCACAAGTACAATAACCTTTAGTCCTAGTCCACAAGTATAGCAACACAATAACCTTTAGTCCTAGTCCACAAGTACAATAACCTTTAGTCCTAGTCCACAAGTATAGCAACACAATAACCTTTTAGTCCTAGTCCACAAGTACAGCAACACAATAACCTTTAGTCCTAGTCCACAAGTACAGCAACACAATAACCTTTAGTCCTAGTCCACAAGTACAATAACCTTTAGTCCTAGTCCACAAGTATAGCAACACAATAACCTTTAGTCCTAGTCCACAAGTACAGCAACACAATAACCTTTAGTCCTAGTCCACAAGTACAATAACCTTTAGTCCTAGTCCACAAGTATAGCAACACAATAACCTTTAGTCCTAGTCCACAAGTACAGCAACACAATAACCTTTAGTCCTAGTCCACAAGTACAATAACCTTTTAGTCCTAGTCCACAAGTACAGCAACACAATAACCTTTAGTCCTAGTCCACAAGTACAGCAACACAATAACCTTTAGTCCTAGTCCACAAGTACAAACACAATAACCTTTAGTCCTAGTCCACAAGTACAGCAACACAAAAAAACCTTTAGTCCTAGTCCACAAGTACAGCAACACAATAACCTTTAGTCCTAGTCCACAAGTACAGCAACACAATAACCTTTAGTCCTAGTCCACAAGTACAGCAACACAATAACCTTTAGTCTAGTCCACAAGTACAGCAACACAATAACCTGTAGTCCTAGTCCACAAGTACAGCAACACAATAACCTTTAGTCCTAGTCCACAAGTACAATAACCTTTAGTCCTAGTCCACAAGTATAGCAACACCATAACCTTTAGTCCTAGTCCACAAGTATAGCAACACAATAACCTTTAGTCCTAGTCCACAAGTACAATAACCTTTAGTCCTAGTCCACAAGTACAGCAACACAATAACCTTTAGTCCTAGTCCACAAGTACAGCAACACAATAACCTTTAGTCCTAGTCCACAAGTACAGCAACACAATAACCTTTAGTCCTAGTCCACAAGTACAGCAACACAATAACCTTTAGTCCTAGTCACAAGTACAGCAACACAATAACCTTTAGTCCTAGTCCACAAGTACAGCAACACAATAACCTTTAGTCCTAGTCCACAAGTACAGCAACACAATAACCTTTAGTCCTAGTCCACAAGTACAGCAACACAATAACCTTTAGTCCTAGTCCACAAGTACAGCAACACAATAACCTTTAGTCCTAGTCCACAAGTACAGCAACACAATAACCTTTAGTCCTAGTCCACAAGTACAGCAACACAATAACCTTTAGTCCTAGTCCACAAGTACAGCAACACAATAACCTTTAGTCCTAGTCCACAAGTACAGCAACACAATAACCTTTAGTCCTAGTCCACAAGTACAGCAACACAATAAGCTTTAGTCCTAGTCCACAAGTACAGCAACACAATAACCTTTAGTCCTAGTCCACAAGTACAGCAACACAATAACCTTTAGTCCTAGTCCACAAGTACAGCAACACAATAACCTTTAGTCCTAGTCCACAAGTACAGCAACACAATAACCTTTAGTCTAGTCCACAAGTACAGCAACACAATAACCTTTAGTCCTAGTCCACAAGTACAATAACCTTTAGTCCTAGTCCACAAGTATAGCAACACAATAACCTTTTAGTCCTAGTCCACAAGTACAATAACCTTTAGTCCTAGTCCACAAGTACAGCAACACAATAACTTTAGTCCTAGTCCACAAGTACAGCAACACAATAACCTTTAGTCCTAGTCCACAAGTACAGCAACACAATAACCTTTAGTCCTAGTCCACAAGTACAGCAACACAATAACCTTTAGTCCTAGTCCACAAGTACAGCAACACAATAACCTTTAGTCCTAGTCCACAAGTACAGCAACACAATAACCTTTAGTCCTAGTCCACAAGTACAGCAACACAATAAACCTTTAGTCCTAGTCCACAAGTACAATAACCTTTAGTCCTAGTCCACAAGTACAATAACCTTTAGTCCTAGTCCACAAGTATAGCAACACAATAACCTTTAGTCCTAGTCCACAAGTACAATAATAACCTTTAGTCCTAGTCCACAAGTACAGCAACACAATAACCTTTAGTCCTAGTCCACAAGTACAGCAACACAATAACCTTTAGTCCTAGTCCCAGCAAGTACAGCAACACAATAACCTTTAGTCCTAGTCCACAAGTACAGCAACACAATAACCTTTAGTCCTAGTCCACAAGTACAGCAACACAATAACCTTTAGTCCTAGTCCACAAGTACAATAACCTTTAGTCCTAGTCCACAAGTACAGCAACACAATAACCTTTAGTCCTAGTCCACAAGTACAGCAACACAATAACCTTTAGTCCTAGTCCACAAGTACAGCAACACAATAACCTTTAGTCCTAGTCCACAAGTACAGCAACACAATAACCTTTAGTCCTAGTCCACAAGTACAGCAACACAATAACCTTTAGTCCTAGTCCACAAGTACAGCAACACAATAACCTTTAGTCCTAGTCCACACAGCAACACAATAACCTTTAGTCCTAGTCCACAATTATAGCAACACAATAACCTTTAGTCCTAGTCCACAAGTACAATAACCTTTAGTCCTAGTCCACAAGTACAGCAACACAATAACCTTTAGTCCTAGTCCACAAGTACAGCAACACAATAACCTTTAGTCCTAGTCCACAAGTACAGCAACACAATAACCTTTAGTCCTAGTCCACAAGTACAATAACCTTTAGTCCTAGTCCACAAGTACAGCAACACAATAACCTGTAGTCCTAGTCCACAAGTACAGCAACACAATAACCTTTAGTCCTAGTCCACAAGTACAGCAACACAATAACCTTTAGTCCTAGTCCACAAGTACAGCAACACAATAACCTGTAGTCCTAGTCCACAAGTACAGCAACATAATAACCTTTAGTCCTAGTCCACAAGTACAATAACCTTTAGTCCTAGTCCACAAGTAGCAACACAATAACCTTTAGTCCTAGTCCACAAGTACAGCAACACAATAACCTTTAGTCCTAGTCCACAAGTACAATAACCTTTAGTCCTAGTCCACAAGTACAGCAACACAATAACCTTTAGTCCTAGTCCACAAGTACAGCAACACAATAACCTTTAGTCCTAGTCCACAAGTACAGCAACACAATAACCTTTAGTCCTAGTCCACAAGTACAGCAACACAATAACCTTTAGTCCTAGTCCACAAGTACAGCAACACAATAACCTTTAGTCCTAGTCCACAAGTACAGCAACACAATAACCTTTAGTCCTAGTCCACAAGTACAGCAACACAATAACCTTTAGTCCTAGTCCACAAGTACAGCAACACAATAACCTTTAGTCCTAGTCCACAAGTACAGCAACACAATAACCTTTAGTCCTAGTCCACAAGTACAGCAACACAATAACCTTTAGTCCTAGTCCACAAGTACAGCAACACAATAAACCTTTATTCCTAGTCCACAAGTACAGCAACACAATAACCTTTAGTCCTAGTCCACAAGTACAGCAACACAATAACCTTTAGTCCTAGTCCACAAGTACAGCAACACAATAACCTTTAGTCCTAGTCCACAAGTACAGCAACACAATAACCTTTAGTCCTAGTCCACAAGTACAGCAACACAATAACCTTTAGTCCTAGTCCACAAGTACAGCAAACACAATAACCTTTAGTCCTAGTCCACAAGTACAGCAACACAATAACCTTTAGTCCTAGTCCACAAGTACAGCAACACAATAACCTTTAGTCCTAGTCCACAAGTACAGCAACACAATAACCTTTAGTCCTAGTCCACAAGTACAGCAACACAATAAGCCCTAGTCCACAAGTACAGCAACACAATAACCTTTAGTCCTAGTCCACAAGTACAGCAACACAATAACCTTTAGTCCTAGTCCACAAGTACAGCAACACAATAACCTTTAGTCCTAGTCCACAAGTACAGCAACACAATAACCTTTAGTCCTAGTCCACAAGTACAGCAACACAATAACCTTTATTCCTAGTCCACAAGTATTGCAACATTGGGGGGGGGGGGGGGGGGGGGGGGGGGGGGGGGGGGGGGGGGGGGGGGGGGGGGGGGGGGGGGGTATAAAAAAAACAATAACCTTTAGTCCTAGTCCACAAGTATAGCAACACAATAACCTTTAGTCCTAGTCCACAAGTACAATAACCTTTAGTCCTAGTCCACAAGTACAGCAACACAATAACATTTAGTCCTAGTCCACAAGTACAGCAACACAATAACCTTTAGTCCTAGTCCACAAGTACAGCAACACAATAACCTTTAGTCCTAGTCCACAAGTACAGCAACACAATAACCTTTAGTCCTAGTCCACAAGTACAGCAACACAATAACCTTTAGTCCTAGTCCACAAGTACAGCAACACAATAACCTTTAGTCCTAGTCCACAAGTACAGCAACACAATAACCTTTAGTCCTAGTCCACAAGTACAATAACCTTTAGTCCTAGTCCACAAGTACAATAACCTTTAGTCCTAGTCCACAAGTATAGCAACACAATAACCTTTAGTCCTAGTCCACAAGTACAATAACCTTTAGTCCTAGTCCACAAGTACAGCAACACAATAACCTTTAGTCCTAGTCCACAAGTACAGCAACAACACAATAACCTTTAGTCCTAGTCCACAAGTACAGCAACACAATAACCTTTAGTCCTAGTCCACAAGTACAGCAACACAATAACCTTTAGTCCTAGTCCACAAGTACAGCAACACAATAACCTTTAGTCCTAGTCCACAAGTACAATAACCTTTAGTCCTAGTCCACAAGTACAGCAACACAATAACCTTTAGTCCTAGTCCACAAGTACAGCAACACAATAACCTTTAGTCCTAGTCCACAAGTACAGCAACACAATAACCTTTAGTCCTAGTCCACAAGTACAGCAACACAATAACCTTTAGTCCTAGTCCACAAGTACAGCAACACAATAACCTTTAGTCCTAGTCCACAAGTACAGCAACACAATAACCTTTAGTCCTAGTCCACAAGTACAGCAACACAATAACCTTTAGTCCTAGTCCACATTATAGCAACACAATAACCTTTAGTCCTAGTCCACAAGTACAATAACCTTTAGTCCTAGTCCACAAGTACAGCAACACAATAACCTTTAGTCCTAGTCCACAAGTACAGCAACACAATAACCTTTAGTCCTAGTCCACAAGTACAGCAACACAATAACCTTTAGTCCTAGTCCACAAGTACAATAACCTTTAGTCCTAGTCCACAATTACAGCAACACAATAACCTTTAGTCCTAGTCCACAAGTACAGCAACACAATAACCTTTAGTCCTAGTCCACAAGTACAGCAACACAATAACCTTTAGTCCTAGTCCACAAGTACAGCAACACAATAACCTGTAGTCCTAGTCCACAAGTACAGCAACACAATAACCTTTAGTCCTAGTCCACAAGTACAGCAACACAATAACCTTTAGTCCTAGTCCACAAGTACAGCAACACAATAACCTTTAGTCCTAGTCCACAAGTACAGCAACACAATAACCTTTAGTCCTAGTCCACAAGTACAATAACCTTTAGTCCTAGTCCACAAGTACAGCAACACAATAACCTTTAGTCCTAGTCCACAAGTACAGCAACACAATAAGCCTTTAGTCCTAGTCCACAAGTACAGCAACACAATAACCTTTAGTCCTAGTCCACAAGTACAGCAACACAATAACCTTTAGTCCTAGTCCACAAGTACAGCAACACAATAACCTTTAGTCCTAGTCCACAAGTACAGCAACACAATAACCTTTAGTCCTAGTCCACAAGTACAGCAACACAATAACCTTTAGTCCTAGTCCACAAGTACAGCAACACAATAACCTTTAGTCCTAGTCCACAAGTACAGCAACACAATAACCTTTAGTCCTAGTCCACAAGTACAGCAACACAATAACCTTTAGTCCTAGTCCACAAGTACAGCAACACAATAACCTTTAGTCCTAGTCCACAAGTACAGCAACACAATAACCTTTAGTCCTAGTCCACAAGTACAGCAACACAATAAGCTTTAGTCCTAGTCCACAAGTACAGCAACACAATAACCTGTAGTCCTAGTCCACAAGTACAGCAACACAATAAGCTTTAGTCCTAGTCCACAAGTACAGCAACACAATAAGCTTTAGTCCTAGTCCACAAGTACAGCAACACAATAACCTTTAGTCCTAGTCCACAAGTACAGCAACACAATAACCTTTAGTCCTAGTCCACAAGTACAGCAACACAATAACCTGTAGTCCTAGTCCACAAGTACAGCAACACAATAACCTTTAGTCCTAGTCCACAAGTACAGCAACACAATAACCTTTAGTCCTAGTCCACAAGTACAGCAACACAATAACCTGTAGTCCTAGTCCACAAGTACAGCAACACAATAACCTTTAGTCCTAGTCCACAAGTACAGCAACACAATAACCTGTAGTCCTAGTCCACAAGTACAGCAACACAATAACCTTTAGTCCTAGTCCACAAGTACAATAACCTTTAGTCCTAGTCCACAATATAGCAACACAATAACCTGTAGTCCTAGTCCACAAGTACAGCAACACAATAACCTTTAGTCCTAGTCCACAAGTACAGCAACACAATAACCTTTAGTCCTAGTCCACAAGTACAGCAACACAATAACCTTTAGTCCTAGTCCACAAGTACAATAACCTTTAGTCCTAGTCCACAAGTATAGCAACACAATAACCTTTAGTCCTAGTCCACAAGTACAATAACCTTTAGTCCTAGTCCACAAGTATAGCAACACAATAACCTTTAGTCCTAGTCCACAAGTACAGCAACACAATAACCTTTAGTCCTAGTCCACAAGTACAGCAACACAATAACCTTTAGTCCTAGTCCACAAGTACAATAACCTTTAGTCCTAGTCCACAAGTATAGCAACACAATAACCTTTAGTCCTAGTCCACAAGTACAGCAACACAATAACCTTTAGTCCTAGTCCACAAGTACAATAACCTTTAGTCCTAGTCCACAAGTATAGCAACACAATAACCTTTAGTCCTAGTCCACAAGTACAGCAACACAATAACCTTTAGTCCTAGTCCACAAGTACAATAACCTTTAGTCCTAGTCCACAAGTACAGCAACACAATAACCTTTAGTCCTAGTCCACAAGTATAGCAACACAATAACCTTTAGTCCTAGTCCACAAGTACAATAACCTTTAGTCCTAGTCCACAAGTACAGCAACAAATAACCTTTAGTCCTAGTCCACAAGTACAGCAACACAATAACCTTTAGTCCTAGTCCACAAGTACAGCAACACAATAACCTTTAGTCCTAGTCCACAAGTACAGCAACACAATAACCTTTAGTCCTAGTCCACAAGTACAGCAACACAATAACCTGTAGTCCTAGTCCACAAGTACAGCAACATAATAACCTTTAGTCCTAGTCCACAAGTACAATAACCTTTAGTCCTAGTCCACAAGTATAGCAACACAATAACCTTTAGTCCTAGTCCACAAGTATAGCAACACAATAACCTTTAGTCCTAGTCCACAAGTACAATAACCTTTAGTCCTAGTCCACAAGTACAGCAACACAATAACCTTTAGTCCTAGTCCACAAGTACAGCAACACAATAACCTTTAGTCCTAGTCCACAAGTACAGCAACACAATAACCTTTAGTCCTAGTCCACAAGTACAGCAACACAATAACCTTTAGTCCTAGTCCACAAGTACAGCAACACAATAACCTTTAGTCCTAGTCCACAAGTACAGCAACACAATAACCTTTAGTCCTAGTCCACAAGTACAGCAACACAATAACCTTTAGTCCTAGTCCACAAGTACAGCAACACAATAACCTTTAGTCCTAGTCCACAAGTACAGCAACACAATAAACTTTAGTCCTAGTCCACAAGTACAGCAACACAATAACCTTTAGTCCTAGTCCACAAGTACAGCAACACAATAACCTTTAGTCCTAGTCCACAAGTACAGCAACACAATAACCTTTAGTCCTAGTCCACAAGTACAGCAACACAATAACTTTAGTCCTAGTCCACAAGTACAGCAACACAATAAGCTTTAGTCCTAGTCCACAAGTACAGCAACACAATAACCTTTAGTCCTAGTCCACAAGTACAGCAACACAATAACCTTTAGTCCTAGTCCACAAGTACAGCAACACAATAAGCTTTAGCCCTAGTCCACAAGTACAGCAACACAATAACCTTTAGTCCTAGTCCACAAGTACAGCAACACAATAACCTTTAGTCCTAGTCCACAAGTACAATAACCTTTAGTCCTAGTCCACAAGTATAGCAACACAATAACCTTTAGTCCTAGTCCACAAGTACAATAACCTTTAGTCCTAGTCCACAAGTACAGCAACACAATAACCTTTAGTCCTAGTCCACAAGTACAGCAACACAATAACCTTTAGTCCTAGTCCACAAGTACAGCAACACAATAACCTTTAGTCCTAGTCCACAAGTACAGCAACACAATAACCTTTAGTCCTAGTCCACAAGTACAGCAACACAATAACCTTTAGTCCTAGTCCACAAGTACAGCAACACAATAACCTTTAGTCCTAGTCCACAAGTACAGCAACACAATAACCTTTAGTCCTAGTCCACAAGTACAGCAACATAATAACCTTTAGTCCTAGTCCACAAGTACAATAACCTTTAGTCCTAGTCCACAAGTACAGCAACACAATAACCTTTAGTCCTAGTCCACAAGTACAGCAACACAATAACCTTTAGTCCTAGTCCACAAGTACAGCAACACAATAACCTTTAGTCCTAGTCCACAAATACAATAACCTTTAGTCCTAGTCCACAAGTACCTATCCTATCCTATCCTATCCTGTCCCGTAACCCGAAGGTCGTAGGGGCACCACAGATGATCGTTTAACCAGCATACTCCATCTTTCTCTGTCCTCAGCAGCCCTGATGGCTTCGCTCAGTGTCAAACCAGTCCATTCTCGAATGTTGTCCTCCCACCTCTTTTTCGGTCTCCCTCTTCTTCTACCTCCTTGCACTGTGCCTTGCAGAATAGTCTTTGCAAGGCCTGATGATCTGGTGACGTGGCCATACCACCGAAGTTTCCGTTTCTTCACCACTGTTAGCAGGTCATCGTGTTGTCCAATGGCTTGTGTGATGGTCTGTCGGACTTCGTCGTTGGTGATGTGTTGGGTATAGGAAATGCCCAGAAGTCTTCTGTAGCACCTCATCTCCATGCTTTGTATTCTTCGTTGGAGATCTGCTGTGAGGGTCCATGCTTCGCAAGCATATAGGAAGATGGAGATGACAAGGGAGCGCAGCAGTCAGTCTACTTTGGAATGTAGACTGATGGTCCTGTCTTTCCAAATGGGCTTCAACCTTGTCAGGGCAGCAGTTGTTTGTGCGATCCTGGAGAGGACTTCCTGTCGGGACCCATTGTCTGATACAATGGCTCCTAAATATTTGAAGCTATGCACTGTGTCGAGGGATTGGCCTTGGACTTTGATGTCCGTATTGATGCCATTGGTGTTGTTGGTCATCATTTTGGTCTTCTCTGCACTTATTTCCATTCCATAGGCTTTGGAGGTGGTGTCAAGCCTCTGTACCAGCTGTTCAAGTTCTTGTTCCTCTCCAGCCAATCCATCAATGTCATCTGCAAAACGAAGATTGGAGATTGCTCTACCCCCTATGCTGACTGTGCCTTCATGGTCTGCAAGAGCATCCGACATGATGCGCTCTAGGAAGATGTTGAAGAGTGTTGGAGAGAGTAGGCATCCTTGACGCACACCGATTGTTGTTCTGAACCAATTCCCGATGGCTCTGTTGTGGAGGACTGCACTGGTAGCCTTGTCATACAGGCTTTTGATGACTTCAATAATTTTAGGGCTGATGTTGTACACTTTCATTGTTGCCCATAGAGCTGCATGCCAGACTCGGTCAAACGCCTTCTTGAAGTCTATGAACACATGATATAGATGTTGTTGGTGCTGTAGGTATTTCTCACAGATTATTCTGAGGTTGAAAATCTGCTCAGTGGTATTTCGCCCTGCCCTGAATCCTGCTTGTTCTTCAGCTATGATTTGTTCAGCTTGGGGTTTCAACCTGTTGAGTATTATTTTCAGGAGGACCTTGCTGGGATGGCTGATGAGGCTGATGGTCCGGTAATTTTCACACTCCTGAAGGTTACCTTTTTTGGGAAGAGTGATGACAAGCGACTGGGTCCATGGTATAGGCCACTCCCCACTCTGCCAGATCTTGTTACAGATAATGGTGAGGGCATCAATCATCGCTTCTCCTCCTGCTTGTAGCAGTTCCGCGGGTATGTTGTCCACTCCCGCTGACTTCCCTTTCTTTAGCGCTTGCACTGCTGCCTCAACTTCTTCCCGGAGAATTGGGAGGATTTCTTCTTCTTCTCTGTTCTCGGGACATGCTAGAACTGATGGGTCTCCATTTGGTGTATGGTTGTAAAGGTCAGAGCAGTACTCTGTCCATCTGTCCAAGACTTCTTGTTCTTCTGTAAGGCATATGCCAGACTTGCTTTGGATAGTGGAGACTTTGGGCTGTTTGACACTTGTCAGCCGCTTCACAGTCTGGTAGGCCTTCTTGCTGTTGTTCTTGTTCAGACTGTTCTCTATTTCCTGGCATTGATCTTCTATCCAGTTCTCCTTTGCTGTGAGCATGCCTTTTTCGGATGTCATTGTTGATTTTTCGGTAGACATCAGCTCCCTGTGAGGTGTTCTTTTTCTTTTTCATCTCTCTTCGTTTATCACACAGATCCAAAAGTTCAGGTGTGATCCACAGCTTCTTCTTTGGTCGGTGCTTGCCAAGGATCTTAGTGGCGACATCTGTCACAGCTGAGTTGAAGGTGGTTGTCATGGTGTTGACATCTACTTCACCAGCCCCCAAAATGAGCAGTGGTGCAAATTTCCCTCCAATTGTGGCCTGAAATAGTTCTGCCACCTCCGGGTCTTGCAGTTTGTCCAGGTCGAACTTCAGTCTAGTGCACTTTGCTGTATTTACTCTCTTCAAGTGGAGCCGGAAAGACATCATCACGAGATCGTGGTCACTTCCGATGTCTGCTCCTGGAAAAGTACGTGTCCTGCCAATGTTGATGCTTGATCTGAAGCGTTTCTTGACCATGATGTAGTCTATTTGGTTGTGATGCTCCCCGCCAGGACTGTGCCATGTCCATCGTCTGGAGTTTTTGTGGAGACCAAGCGTGTTTGCCAGTACCAGATTGTTGTATCTGGCAAACTCCAAGAGTCTCAGACCCCTGTCATTTGTCTCGTTGTTGCAGTGGGGTCCACATGTGTCTCCCCAGTTGTGGTGCGCATCTTGGCCAACCTTGGCATTCCAGTCGCCTTGCACTATGACTATGTCCTTCTTCGGCACTTGGTCAAGGACCGCCTGTAGATTTTCATAAAAATCCTCCACTTCGCTGTCGTCATAGTCTGATGTTGGGGCGTAGGCCACAAGTACAGCAACACAATAACCTTTAGACCTAGTCCACAAGTACAGCAACACAATAACCTTTAGTCCTAGTCCACAAGTACAGCAACACAATAACCTTTAGCCCTAGTCCACAAGTACAGCAACACAATAACCTTTAGTCCTAGTCCACAAGTACAGCAACACAATAACCTTTAGTCCTAGTCCACAAGATATCTGTGTTAACTCCAACTTCCTTTCCTGATTACCTAACCCTTGTATTGTGCACACACTTTTGTCTCCCTTCACGCAAAAAAAAGAAAAAAGAATTTAAATGTAACACAAGCTACAATAGAGGAATAAAGTCTACTGCAAACATCCAGATGACATGAGATTTTAGCTCAATTACTGAGCAATTATGCTATACAAAAGCGTTAATATTCTTGTTCTTCTTATTATTATTATTGTTGTTGTTGCTGTTATTAGTATTGCTGCTGCTGTTGTCATTATTATTACTATTGATGTCATTTGTATTATTATTGCTGTCATAGTTTTTCTATTATTATCATGATAAACACTAGAACAACAGATTAATATGCAATGTTCAAAGGTTTCCGCACACTACTATCTACTGGGAGAGCAAACTCGAGCAATGCCATCATTTTGCATGTGTCCTACAGTGGTTAGGCTGGGCAGTAGGACTTCTTGTAATAGACCCTACCACTAAGCCCACTAAGATTTGCAAACTAGAAACACCAAACAAACAAACGTCACTCACCTTGGTACCTGAAAGCCAGCTCCTTGACGTTCAAGCGGTCGTCATGTTTCTTGTCGCTGGGTTCGTCCTCTTCTGTCCACCCGTCCAGCGATAACCCCATCAACGATTCTTCTATGGCATCGGCATAGCTCACTGAGGCACCCTGCTTGTGCCCACCCCGTCGTTTGTCTTTCTCTCTCCCTCCTCCACTCTTTTGCAAGCGAGAGTACGGGGATTTTTCTTCCATGAGGTAACTAAATGAGAACGGTGCTTCTTGAGCTTGAGCAGTGTTTCCAATCAAATGCAGGAGAAAAGTAATAGCAATAATAATAATAATGATAATGCTATAATAATAATAATAATAATAATAATAATAATAATAATAATAATAATAATAATAATAATAGTCTATACTCGCTGTTCCTCAAATTCACTAATCACGTTCAAAGATCTGTACCAACATTCACGGTCACGTTGAGCACACTCTTAACGTACACATCAACATGCGGTGAAAAGACACGGAAATCGCCATTATAAGGCCAAATTGTATTTTACATTGCTGATTGACTGCGCCCAATACCATAGTTGAAGGTTAGTCCATTGTTTCAAATTATCATTTCTCACTAGGAACATATTAGCAGTTTAGCACAAGACAAAGCTGTGGGTGTGCGCATGTTTTATTCCAACAATTCAAATGACTGATCCTACCTAATATTACGATGCGTTAAGTGTTGCCTTTTGAACAAACAGGGTTGTTTGCTTGGTAATATTTGATATGAATTATAAAAATTAACAATCACTCTGAAAGATTTAATCTTCTTGGGCCATTTCCTAACCAACTGCACTGCAGTTTCCATAGTGACATGATCTTACGTTACAAGAATCATTTTGAAAAACTGATCTCCAGCAGAATAAGTGAATACATACTTGGTAACCTCAATAGCATCTTCCAGGAAAAAGGCCTCCACGGGATATGTTTTGCCTGAAAAAACAGAAGAAAATACATATGTCCAAACAGGACAGGAAAGACAAAGTAGAGGCAAAAGAAGAACAAAAAAAAGAAGAAGAAGAAGAAGAGGAAGAGAAGAAAAACACACAACAACAACAACAACAACAACAACAACAACAACAACAACACCAAACAACCTCTTTCCTACCCCGTACTATAAAAGAACTGGAATGCTCTTCCCCAGGAGGTATTGGAGGCCACAACTGTTGATCTTTTTGCATCAAGAGCCTCCCACCGACCAGAATAGGTAGTTTTATCAACAACACTACAACTCCTCCCCCTTCCCCCCCCCCAACCTCCCTCCAAATTAATCCCTCTGTCACTTATCATATCTGGACTGTCCATGAACTAGAAACGCCTTTGTGAAACATGTGCAAAACCCCATAGTGCCCTAGTATAATAAAACAAGTAAAATTGTGGGCGCCTACGGAAAGACAAACAACAACAACCACAACAATAGAAATTAAAAAAAAAAAAAGTAAAAGAAGAAGAAGAAAAGAAGAAGAAGAAGAAGAAGAAGAGAAGAAGAAGAAGAAGAAGAAGAAGAAGAAGAAGAAGAACAACAACAACAACAACAACAACAACAACAACAACAAGATGAACAAGAAGAAGAACAACAACAACAATAACAACAACAAAAATAACATCAAAGAAAGAGAATGATGTTGTGATGATGATGATGAAGATGATGATGAAGATGATGATGAAGATGATGATGAAGATGATGATGAAGATGACAAAATGATGATGACCACATACCTGGGATTTCAACCACAGGACAGCCCCCAAAGTACTGAGAGAACAACTCAGCATTTAGGGTGGCACTCATCAAGATGACCTTCAGGTCACGACGCACCTCCAGGAGGTCACGCAAAATCATCAGTAGAAAATCACTGCGGGAAACACATTCCCATAAATAAATATACGTAGAGACAAATATAAAAAATAAAATAACACAAAAATAAATAAATAAATAAAACTACAGAAATAAAGCAAAATAAACTAAACTAAAATAGGAGTAAAAATCCTCTGGTGTGATCTAGACCTTGTAGCTCCGTCGCTTGACTAGCCACCTTTCCGACAGCTACCTGGTCTTTCCATCTATTCTAGTTTCACCCATTCTTGCAAGTTTCAACAAATCGCTGTTTTCTGTTCATTTGTTGTTCACGTTATTCCTGGACTACAGCGACTTGCTGTGCAAAAGTACCTTTGCTAGAATCACTGGGTGGACATTTCTGCCCTTTAGCACCCTTGTATAGAAGCTAATTCGTATTTTATTTATTTTATTTATTTTATTGTTATAGAGCACATTTTCCAGCTCAAGGCGCTGGCTGATACAGGAACTAACTCACGTCGCCCGAGGCCCCACTTGCAACCTCTGGTGCATCAAGCCTCCAGACAACTAAACAGCACCATGTGCGTGTGTATATTGTGCGCCAGTTGTGTTGGACGTTTTTGATTTAGCTGAAAGTTTGAGCACGACTGCTAGAGCATGTGTGCCGAGAGCAGACCAAGAGCCTGGCTTGCGCACTATACAAATTAAATTATAACAATTATTTTAATTACTGTTATTACAACTGAGCAAAATTGTGTACAGAAAGAAAGGAAAGCCATTAATTATTATGTCGAATTTTGTCATACAGGGTGGGCTTATATAAGCTTGCATGTTGCCTATCCTGTAAATCATTGTTTGTTATTATATGTTTTTTTTTCCTGAATAAAAATATTTGTTTAAACCAAAGGAAAGCCAAAGCATGCTTGATGTAGCTGGACAGTACCTGTCTTCAGAGCGTTCATGGACCTCATCAACAATGATGTGTGTTACGTCAGACAGGTTGGGGTCCCCCTCCAAACGTCGCAGAATGATCCCTGTTGTGCAGAACAGCAGGCGAGTGGCAGCTGACTGAAACATAACACATACCAATGATCATCAGCAGCAGTAGCAGCAGAAACATCATCATCAGTAGCTGCAGAAACATCATCAGCAGTAGCAGCAGAAACACCATCAGTAGCAGCAGAAACATCAGCAGTAGCAGTAGCTAGAATGACACCAGCAGCAGCAGCTCTAGCAACAAAAGTATCATTATCATAAACATTACGACCATTGTCACGGATGTAGCCTTCTGAAAACAACGCGTGGCAGACACATTTCAGTGTCATTGAAGGTCTATACACATGTATTTCAGCTTGTCAGCTGTACTTTGAGAGAATGACCAGATTCTGTACTGTACTGCTGGGGCAACACCAATATACAGTGTAACATTATTACTACATAAAAGTCAATGGTCGACTAGGATGCACGCTTCAATAGGGTCCAACTGACCAGATTATCTCCCGTCTAAATGGCACTCATTCAAGGGAGCCAATGCCCTGCAGCTGTACAACAGCAACCTTGGTCACCAACAGGCTAGGCATAGAGTTTCCCATGAAGCTAAATACCATTCCTCAGGGAAATAACATCATAAAGCCAACTTTCCAATAAACTAAAATGTAACCCGCCATGACACTTTACAGTCTTACTACATCTGATGTCAATGATATTCACCCACAGATCTTTTGCTTCTTCCAAGCTGCTTCTAAACGTATAAGAGGCAGCTGACCCCAAGGTGTCAGAGGCTGCTGAGTGTATATATACAGCCTAAGCTAGGTAGATCTTTGACCCTCAGCTAGCAAACAGGTGGACGGTTTAGTGGGTTGGGCCCTGTTAACCATATTATACACATCATGATGCCTTTACTCAAACTTGTATGACAACTTCTGACTCCTCTGACCTTTACAGTCCCTCCAACCAAACTGCTTTCTGCCGGATCCCATTCTTTCTCTGCTTTTGGACTATTTGCTTGGAATCAGCTTCCTCTTTCTCTCTGCAGCAACCCACTCCACCCTCCCCCAATCTCCTCATTCAAACAGAGCTTAAAAACTAATCTTTTCTTATCTACCTTTTCTCAATAACTATCTTCCACAACAATGATTTGTTCCGCATGGTCTCAACCACCCCACATCTTGTATATAGAATCCATATAATTTGTTAGTAATATTATTTATTTCATTTATTCATTTTTGTTCTTTAAAAAAAAAATTGTAGTGATTTTCTTTATTGGAGTGTGAATGCGTGAGAATTCTGCTTTGAACCGAGTTTTTCAAGGAAAAAGCCCTTTAAAAATATCTTTATGATTATTCTTTTTACTATTAACTTTCAATGCTAATTATGCTATCACAAACGAGCTCGTTAACCTCAGACCAAATGTTTGTAACAGTATACACCTTACCATGACGCTCTCCAGTCGTATCTGATAGCCCACAGAGTTGCCCAACTTTTCTGCACGTTCGTCTGCCACTCGCTGAGCCACGGCAATGGCCGAAATTCTGCGTGGCTGAGTGCAGACGATGTTGCAAAGGTGAAGGTCACGTGACTGAAGGTGCTGGTCAAAGATGAATTGCGGAACTTGCGTGGTTTTGCCACATCTGAAACAAAGCAAACATTAAAAAATAATAATATTATTAAGGAAATTAATTATCAACTCCAATTATTTAACAGCTTTTCAGGGATATTCTAATTCACTTTTTCATTTCTGTGTATCTTGTTGCTAAGTAACAATCAGACATTTCGCTGACAATCATGGTCGAAGAAAGCAAACATGAAGACTATCAATAAGCTGCACAATTGTTTGCTGAAAGACCTGTTTAGCTGTCATCTATCATAATCATGCCATTAGACCACAAGACAAAATAAAGGAAGAAATAAAGGATATAAAAGCAGACTAATAATGTTCTCAAGACAAGTATTTAACGATATGCTTCATCAGGAGTACAAAATCTAACTTTGGATCTGGATCTGGATTCACGCCATAATTGTTGGTTCAGCGAGTATGTCACAGGAGCCCAAGATACCTTTCTTCGTTACAGAATGAAACTCATTACCAACAGACTTCAGAATGATAAGAACACTTATGTTTACTGTTACTTTATTTTGTGTTGAATGTTTTCTGCACTAATAAACTAATTTACACTTTTTTTTTTTTCATTATTGACTAACAAAATACATTTCACGTTGGCAATGATAATAATAACGATGATGAAGACAGTGATGATGACGATGATGATGATAATGATGATGACTGTGGTGATGGTGATGATAAAACTTAGTTCTCACCCAGTCATGCCACTGATAACGACCACCTGACTCTCCTGAACAGCGGCCAACACACTGTCTTGTTCTGCCCATGCTGGCAACTTCTGTCTCTCTACCATGCGCCTCTGGTACTGTGCTGATTGCTGCACATACACAGATACACACAAACCCAATATCGATAAATAAACAGGCACCCGACTCCTTTACAATAATAATAATAACATTATTTTACTATAATGTGCAATACTTTCAAACAATAGGATCACAGTGCACAAGCAATCACTCAGCACAATATTTCACAGGTCAGACATTTGATCTTCAGTTACTCGGTATAAATCTATTTCTCTGCGAGAGGAAGTCAAATGTAGTGCATGATTTAGGCACAAGTTGCCAATGGAAAGGACTGATGATTTTGTCCAAGGTATCAACAAAAATCAGCAACAATAAACACAACAAAAAACTTACTGCTTTTTTCTTGAAATCATCCTTGAGTTTCTTGTTCTGCTTCAACACATTGCTTTCCTTGTCTCCTTGGGGTTGGGAGTTTTTCATGTCATGAGGGGCAAAATGCTTGACAGGTGTGTGCTTGACGACTACACCTCCATCATCATCATCATGGTCTATAGGGCCCTGCCGTACGGCAAAACCGGTGGCCACCAGTTTTGTGGCGTGTGAGGGTTCGTTATAAGAACCGCTGTCTTTGCGCATCCGTTCTGAGCCACTGGGTCTTCGCGTCCTTTCAGGCTTTTCAGCGTCCTCTTTCACTGAACGCTGACTGGGCTGAGACTTGGCCAACGTGGACAAGGAAGAGCCCGACTCACAGAATGGAGGAGGGGGAGGGGGAGAGTCCAGCAACGTCCGTAACTGCTCCCTGTCCTCCAGCAGAGGAACGAGGGAAAAGATGGCAGGCAGTTGCATCTCCGCCCACTGCTGCGCCGACTGCATAAGGTAACGCGAGATGTTGAGACAGGTGTGCGGAGGCAGACGGTCGGACATGGAGGCAAAGGCGATGAGCGGCACCTCAAAGGGGTACCTGTTGCCTGGTGGAAAGCGAATCTCCAGAGAGAAAAGGTTATCAGCCAATGGTCCCTGCAGGTCCTCCTTCTTCTTCTTCACTTCCAGGTCTGCCACTGTGGCATGTAGCTGTCGACACCTGTCCCCAAACCTGCAGTGACCTTTTTGGTAGAACTTGCATACCTGGCCGTTCTTCTTGTCCTTGGCAGTACCATCCCCTGTCTTTGCCTCCTTCTTATTGTGGAAGTGGATGATCTCCTTCAGCTCTGGAAGATCCAGATGCAGGATCCACACTCGGTTCTCGATCCGCTCCTCAAAGCGATGTTCGTAGATGGAGTCCAGCGCCAGTTTTTCATCCTTGCGCTGCTGAGCGATGTCTGCAGGGATGTCACCGTTGTCTTCTGATTCCTCGCTGGCTGCTTTGCCAGGGGGAGTGTCAAGGCTCCTCAGCTCCGTCAGCATGTACTCCAAGGCTGCTCCGACGTCACTGTCACACACTTGCAAAGCCTCCGCACACAGCTGTCGGCTGAACCCACACCTGTCACATAATACACACATATCACTACAAATGCAGTAACAACATAACATTGCAGTCGTCATCTCACCATCAGCCAACATTTTACCATCAGGGGTCAAGCTAACTGCACATTTTGTGGCTAAATATTCTTACAGCACACAGAACTGAAAGTCTATTACTCATCAATTGCTCAGGGCAGGTTAGCCCAATGCCACTTGGGCCAGTTTTGTGCTTCCATTAATTTAGTTCTCAACGCAGGCGAAAGAACTCCGCAAAATGTTCATGCCAAGCTCAGGCAAAAACAATTAAATTCAAAATGAGGATTTTTTTATCCTATCCTATTCCATAACTCGAAGGTCATTGGCTTGGATTTTGATGTCCATGTTGATGCCATTGGTGTTGTTGGTCATCATTTTGGTCTTCTCTGAACTTATTTCCAATCCAAAGGCTCTGGATGTGGTGTCAAGCCTCTGTACCAGCTGTTCAAGTTCTTGTTCTTCTCCAGCCAATCCATCAATGTCATCCACAAAACAAAGGTTGGAGACTGGGCCCAATCCTCTCCAGGTTGTTGGCCACAGCCGATATCCATGAATACAGTGTGGCTCTCTTTGGCCCCGAGCATGTGGTCGTTGAACATGTAGTAACATGAGGTTCCTCCGTCCTGGCCAGTGACTTCTGTGAAGAAGACTCACCCAGTGATGCCGTGCTGACATCACCCTTGTTAGTCGCCTCTTACGACACGCCAGGAAATGTTGGGTCTATTATATTCAGTGCCTTAACCCACAGAATTTACACCTGTTTTAATGTGATGAAAAATACCACCAGATGTTGAATTTTCACACTTTGTGTTTAAAATGTGTGAGGTTGGTACAGAAAATGCACACAAAAAATACAAATACAGTTTCATGTTTTCACATATGTCCAGTTTATCCTATCCTACCCTATCCTGCAACTCGGAGGTCGTAGAGGCACCACAGATGATCGTTCAAACAGCGTACTCCAGCTTTTTCTGTCCTCAGCAACCCTCATGGCTTTGCTCAGTGTCAAACCAGTCTATTCTCGAATGTTGTCCTCCCACCTCTTTTCGGTCTCCCTCTTCTTCTACCTCCTTGCACTGTGCCTTGCAGGATGGTTTTTGCAAGGCCTGATGATCTGGTGACGTAGCCATACCATCTGAGTTTCCGTTTCTTCACCAATGTGAGCAGGTCATCGTGTTGTCCAATGGCTTGTGTGATGGTCTGTCGGACTTCATCGTTGGTGATGTGCTGGGTATATGAATTGCACAAAAGTCTTCTGTAGCACCTCATCTCCATGTTTTGTATTCTTCGCTGTAGATCTGCTGTGAGGGTCCATGTTTCACAAACGTATAGGAAGATGGAGATGACAAGGGAGCGCAGCAGTCTTACTTTGGAATGTAGACTTCAACCTTGTCGGGGCAGCAGTTGTTTGTGCGATCCTGGAGAGGACTTCCTGTTGGGAACCATTGTCTGATACAATGGCTCCTAAATATTTGAAGCTATGCACTGTGTTGAGGGATTGGCTTTGGCTTATGATGTCAGTGTTGATGCCATTGGTGTTGTTGGTCATCATTTTGGTCTTCTCTGTGCTTATTTCCATTCCATAGGCTCTGGATGTGGTGTCAAGCCTCTGTACCAGCTGTTCAAGTTCTGTTCCTCTCCAGCCAATCCATCAATGTCATCCGCAAAACGAAGGTTGGAGATTGCTCTACCCCTTATGCTGACAGTGCCTTCGTGATCTGCAAGGGCATTTGACATGATGCGCTCTAGGAAGATGTTGAAGAGTGTTGGAGAGATTAGGCATCCTTGATGCACACCGATTGTTGTTCTGAACCAGTTTCCGATGGCGCTATGGAGGACTGCACTGGTGGCCTTGTCATACAGGCTTTTGATGACTTCAATAATTTTAGGGCTGATGTCCAGATTATAAGTCCTTTTTTAAGGACTATGGTTCAGCACAGAGTTCACAAAGCAAGCTGTTATTAAAAGCACAAATAAAATTACCAAAATGGAAGACAAAAATGAGGAAGAAACAGTGTAATAACAATGTAACAGAAGAGACTATATCACGTTTCTCTTGACTATCAGCAGACCTAAAGGTCTTCTTCGTTTAGAAGAAAAGATACAGGAAGAAGACAGATGGGCCTACTGATAGTCAAAAGAAACAGAAAGTAGAAACAAATTGTACAGTGTTAGCAACGATGGTGTCTTCTTTACCCACTGGGATGCTGACTTACTTAGTTACTATTTTTCATTTGTCTTTTTTTCTTTCTTTTGCTGGGAACAGCAAGAGTTGGCAACTCCTGATCTGAATCACTCTTACTGAACTCTCGGAAATGACCGACAGATCATCTGTCGGTCAGTTCTGTGAATTCTGTTGATCTTCAAAATTGTCCAAATCAAGGCAATTTGAGGTAACTGATAAATCCAAGTCAACATCTGACACCTCTCCTTTCGCTATTTTTTTGTAGTGTAAAGCCCCTAAAGTCATTGTCATCATCACTTTCACCCATAATCAAACACCATATCTTCCTCCTCCATCTTTGTGACAACGAAATCTGGGTCTAAATCCTCTGGTTGTAAAAAAATCACCATGAAAAGACTATTCCACCGTGTAGATTTATCAAAAAAATAAAATGGAAACTGAAGCTTTTCCGCTATAGAATTTCAAGCGATGCACTGTGGTTGGTCGTTGCTAGACAGTTATGAAG
Organism: Oncomelania hupensis; assembly: GCA_036898135.1. NCBI lineage: Eukaryota > Metazoa > Mollusca > Gastropoda > Littorinimorpha > Pomatiopsidae > Oncomelania > Oncomelania hupensis. The sequence goes on from CM072513.1 coordinate 84,457,388, forward strand.
CGGTAGGCTAGTTTACGGGACTGAATGGGCTTTGTGAGCCAATAAAGGCACAAAGCTCGCGGGCCTGAACGGGCCTTGCGAGTGGCAAAGTGTTAAAGACAGGGAGTAGTCGTGTACCTTGTGATCATTGTTATATACCAAAACAAACAATCTGAATCTGTAATGAACCCTGACATCTGGACTGAACTGGGTGTTTCATTCTCATTGTTACCTTTGTAGTTTGAGCATGGCTACAGGGTTAATGCTGTCATCCACTCCTCCACTATCAGCAGCTGACCCTGCCCTGGGCTGGTCGTAATCCATCCAGGCAGTGCGAGTAGTCTCAGCGTACGGGTGAGGGGAAGGTTTGAAGGCATAGGCATGAGCACTGTCTACAAACAATGGCCGCTCCGTCTGCCAGTAGTGGTCTTCTCCCCTGGTGTCTAGTTCATCATACTCATTATCCCTGAAAGTTGCATCATCATCATCATCATCATTATCATAATCACCATAATAATAATAATAATACTAATAGTAATGATAATAAATAAAAATATAACTTTATTGATAAAGCATCGTAAGATGTATACATGTAAAAATACAACTGCAACTGTAGCTACAACTTACGTATATGTCACAACGAAATCATGAAATTGGCAGCCGAGTTGGCAATTTCGTGAAATTGGCAATCACTTGCCGAGAATGCAAATTCTTCAAACTGCTGCCGAAAAAGTGAAAAGGCTTTTCAAAGATGACAAATTCATGAAACGGGCCACCGTCTGTTTTGGGAAAATTAAATATTTTGTGGGGTTTCAAAGCCAACTGAAGAGTGAATATTTTTCAGTTGAAATTTACTCCATGTGAAGATCAATGGTGCATGTGACAGTCATTGCTCACAGAGAACAAGTTCACTTTCATGTGAGGCTGCTCAAATTACGATCAAATACTGAGTCACCGATTGGTAAGTATACATTCCCGCATCGCACACGCAATTGTGAACTAAAAAAAAACAACAACTAGGAACTCAGTTAGTTGTCACAATAAAAATGTGGAGGAATGGGAAGCGACTGGTTCACGCGTGGGAGAGAGATTGTCTACCTTCCATTTGTTCGTTAGTCTAGCCTTGGGTGGCTCCTGCTGTGCAGAATCCTTTGTTGTGGCCATTGGGTTATGCAGAACAAGGCGACATGACATATGTTCTCCCCGCCTGACCATTCATCTTCTGCATTTGATGGTGAGCAGGACTACATTGTCGGCAGGCATTCTATGCAAGTCAGTGGCAGTGACTTGTAGAGAGTGTTGAGACAATAGTAGCCGGCGAACTGGTTTTCTATCAACATGCTTCATTGCCTTGCAGGACAAATATTTTCATGTCTCTCTTACGAGGAATACATAAAAAACAACAGTTCACATCGGGCTATGTCCTGAAGGTGGTGGCCGAGAGGCGTGAGTCAAATACTCCGCTCGGCTACAAAAAGTAGATCAGACACCAAGTGAATACTTGTAAAGACACGAAAAGATACCATCCATTAAATAATTATTATGATGCCAGATATTAAATCAATGCTTTTGCAACATCGTTCATTGTTGCCGACTTCATGAAACTGGCAAAAAAAGTAAATTTAATGAAATCGACATCCATCTTCATAAAATTGGTTGCCCATTTAACCATTTGTCAACTTTGAAAAGTCTGTTCACTATTTCCGCAACAACCTGCTGAATTTGCATTCTTGGCAAGCAATTGCTCTATTTCACTAAATCGGCAAGCAATTGTCAATTTCACTAAATCATCAACTCAGCTGCCGATTTCACGAATTTGACAATTTCATGATTTCGTTACGACATATACATGTAAAAATTACATTACATTACATGATTATTGCTTTAGGTCCAGCGGACTCTTCCGAGCCAAAACAGGACCGGCATGTAAAAATATTACTGCCACTATAGCTACATGTAAAAATACTACTGCCACTGTAGCTACATGTAAAAATACTACTGCCACTATAGCTACATGAATGTAACAGTCTGACTCACGACGGGATGCTGTGCTCGTCACCGTGCAGACTTTTCAGCATTTCTCTCACCATCTCCTGGTTCTCTGACGACATGTGAAGATGTTGCATTTGAACTTTGACCTCTGGCTCTTTGGTCCTTGGCCTCTGTGCACTGGCACTCATCTGACCTCGACCTCTGCTAACTCCTCGACCTCCTCGCCCATGCTGAGAACTGGAGAACAGGAATCATGTTAACATTACCTTACATTGTTATTGCTTTAGGTCCAGCGGACGCTTCTGAGCCAAATCAGGACCGGATCACGTCTACCTTTAATAGAAGCTGGGATATTGATAAATCTGCGGGCAAATAATTAGGACATTCTTTGCCCCATTTTGGCTGATTGGCTAAACAGCCTTCTTTGACACGCTGACAAATGTTAAATAAACCCCGCAGGAGCTTCAGTTTGACATAAGTCATTCTCAATGATACAGAGAACGCTCCTTTTTTTTCCAGACCATTTGGCATTGTGACTAGTGATCTGCAAGAAACAGCAATTCACATCTGGTTGAAAATGCAAAAGCAAGGGAGGCAAATACATAAAACATTGAAACTACAATAACTTTTGCAATTTTTATCTGATCTTAATAATTCAAAGTACACTATTTTATTTTTTCTGAACTTTTTTTTTTTGACATTCAAATTTTAATTGTATGTCATCAACCCCTTCCCCTTTATTCCCCCCCCCCCCCCCACCTCCTTCAACTGGTATGGGCATTCTCCAACTCCATCTATGTACTGCAGTCGCTGTGCTAAAATGCACTAAAAGCACAAGCTGTTTAAAGGACAGACACTTGAAGGTCTAAAATGTCTTGTTTACTGTCTGCCAGTCTTCTAGAATGGCTTAAGAACCCATCCGTGTTTGTTTTTCTTCACCTTGTGGAATTTCCCTATTGATGTCACGGGTTATATTTGTGGACCAATGGAAAGAGAGGAAACAGACCTTTCTTAACAATAAAGCGATGCAGGGTCTCCCTTTGGGGAAAGTGGTCGAAAATGTGTTTTCAAAGATAAAAAAAGTATTTTCTAACACATTTTTTGAACAAAACTAGAAAATATTTCTAGAAGAGGAAAGCTAAGACATTCAGCTATATTTCTGGTGTATTTATAATTGTATAGCCTATACGGTGATTTCTCAGAATGCAACTGCTAAGAGTCTCTCTCATACACAGAAACTCAAGAACGAACTTCAGGTTCAACCACTTTACTAACCGAAAACTGACTGAAATCAAACTTCGACTTCCATAGCGTAGCCCCATAAACAGGAAGTGCCCGTAACCCACAACAACGGATGACGTACATATATACATGAGCAATGACGTATATATATTGATTACAACGAAACTGTCTTGACAATGAAAACAAACTATCAACAGCAACTGATCAGGTGACCTGAAAATCCGATTTCAGCAAAAGCTTTCCAGATGCAACCTCAAGGCCACACCCCTCAACTGAGTAAAAAATCGTAATAAATCAAACACTCACCACACATTCAAAACAAAAATAGCATTGTAAAGGCAGACCATTCCTCTCTTTAGTTTGGTACACACCACATCAGTCAAAGAAAGCAATATTTGATGAAATTGGTGAATGAAAATTGCTAATTTGCTTCAAATTGTCACATGTTGTGGGCAAAAGCTGTTGGTAAATAACTATAGCCAGGGGTAAAGCAGCATTAGGGAGAACCCTTCCTTTTCTAAAAGCAATATTTTCTTTTTGCTGAATCGCCTCTTTTTCTTCTTATATAATATATATAGTGTGTATTGTGAGTGGATGATACAAGGACAGGTTGTAAGATTTAGGCTAATAGTAGTAATCGTCTTCTTGCTGGTGACCAACTTCAATTTAAAAGAGGCAGGTAACTACTCACAGCTGAGTAGACAAACAACAATGTGGAAGTAATAAACATGCTCCACACTCGAAGACACTAATACAGGGTTACAGTACCTAGTGCCCACTGCCTCTCTTTCTGGATCTGGCAAAGGTTTCTTGGCTGCATGCCTTATATATTGCTATGCTATGCTATACAATGCTAGGAAAGGAACTGAAATGAAAATCCACTTACGGTTGTCCTGTCAGCTGAATCTCTCCTCGGAACCCTCGTCCTCGGCTTTGACCTCTGCCTCTGCTACTGCCACCACCACCACTATAACCACCAAGGTCATTCAACACAGGTCCATCCATAAGGTCATCAAGGTCAAAGTCATGACCTTTGCGACCTCCACCCCCACCGTGTCCTCCTCCTCTTCCTCTGCCACTTCCACCACCTCCATGGGAACGACCTCCTCCACGGTTAGGCTTTCCTTTTCTTCTTGTTTTAGCTGACATGGCATAGTGTTGTCACTCTGGGGTATAAAAGCAATATTCTGTGTTATTAAGAGTGTATCATTTGTATGTATAGTTGGTACAGGACAATTTGATGACACCAGCTATAGTCATATAAACACTTGTCATTCAAAGCCTCATATAAGTTAATCATGTGTGGGAAAGAGGTTGCCTAAATAGCAACTATGGCTTGGCAGCAATTTAAAAAAAAAAATCATCATGCGAAAGAGTCTATTGAAAAGATTGTAATTCACCAGAGTAAGAATAAGGGTTTTCTAACATAAATTGCAAGCCTCACGGTATTTTCCTTCTGATGGCTTATCTAGCATAACAGTGTAAGTTTAACAGTAGTAACAATTAACATAGTAACAAGTAACATTCCCTACCCATGACGTCATTCATTTATCATTTTGTTCGGGTAGTGAGCATTATCCTCTTTAATTGGCTCTAACATACTTTTAAATGCTGTTCTTGGCGTGGTCTCAAACAGCTACCGGCTACAGTCAGCTGGCTCACATTATCTTTTGAAATAAAGTACAGCTCAACCGTCAAATAACCTAAATGACTCATTTATAAAACAGTGTTAATAATAAACAAAACTAAACTCTATTACCAGGACATATGCAGAACTTTTCAACCTTTCTCTAGCTTCCAAACCACGCAAGCAGACACCGGAAGTTACTCGTGGAATGGATAACTTTCGTTTTTAAAACTAAAGAACAGTTTCCGGGTCGAGAAAGGAGCTGTCAGACGAGACGAGTTAGTTTGGGCAAATGTGCTCTGAACAATGCAAGTGCTTGTACGCATTTATCAGAATGAGCTTCTGTCGACGTAAGTAAACCTCTCCTCATCCATGCAACAATATCACAAGAAATACACTCTCTTTTTCTTTTTTTTCCACGAATGATCTCTGGTTTCTCAGTGTCTGCTGAGGTTGAAGTCTGAACGACGAACTTGTGAACTAGTCTGCTGTCTAGTAAACTACAAATATTATAACTAGATTTTTATATCGTTGTAGCACAGGCCCCGAGGACTTACTCGTAGGCCTCACTACAATACTCTCATAATATTGAGGCCTACCAGTAAGTTCTCTGGGCCTGTGGTTGGAGGAAGGAAATGGATGGGGGAGGTCACGAGGATGTTTAGTTTGAGGGGTTATGACGCTTGGATGTTTGGATATATATATATATCCAAAGTACTGAAGCAGGTACTACGTTGCTCAGTCAGTGTCACAGTGCTGAACAGCCACGGTGTGTTTGTTCTTTTTAACTGTGTAGTCAAGTCTATGACTGAAATACATACAAACAAACTGTCAATAATTTTTTTTTCTAACAACTTTAAATAAGACATATTTCTGAAAGCAGATTAAATTTTCTATTCTTTTATTTACAGATTGTCCACAAGTGATAACCTGGTAACCTGAGCCATGAGGTGTCAATGGGTTGTGTCCAGAGTAAACATTAGAATTTAGCTGCTACCCCTCTCTCTACACCATTGCCACAACCGAACACCACCATTCCCACAACAGATCTCTGTGACTGCTGACAGCTGCCATTCCAATGTTACTTTCCAGCTTTCGCTTTGCTCACAAGATGATCTCACGTCGCAAGAAGACTATCGTCACTATCGTGCTGCTAAGTATGCTGCTGTATGGAGGGGTGCAGATTATGCACTACCAGGAGGAGTACAGCCCCTTGCAGCTGCTGTCCAGTGCGGAGAGCGAGGCGCAGCGTTTGCTACGGTTTATGACGTCGTTCCAATACCAGTGCAATGTCACGCTGCATTCCTCCAACGTGTCAGACTGGGCGCTGTGTGTGGAAGACGGTGTCGGCATTAATCCAGATCCTGGCATCATGAAGCTGGCTTACTCTATAGGGTCAGTCTATGTTTAGAGTACTGATTTCCTGTTTTATTTGTTAAGTTATTGGTTGTTTTTTTCTATCCTCCTTTGACTCCTCCTCATTATCATCATCATCATCATCATCATCATCATCATCATCATCATCATCATCATCATCATCAAACTTAGTATAAAATGTGAATATTATTGCCTTCTTTTTTTTTATTGTATGTTTGTGGCAATGTTTTAAATTTAGATGATGTAAAAATTACAATAATAATAATAATAATAATAATAATAATAATAATAATAATAATAATAATAATAATAAATCTGCTCAAAGCGCATACAAACATCAGACAGACAATGCACCAATGGTGGCAATACGCAACAATCAGCACCAAAATTATATGCGTATTAATAATAATAAATGAAATAAAATATACCAAATTCTTAATTCATGTTAACCAAAAAAAATAACAGTAAAAATAAAAATGAAATGTGGCAAATAATAAACATAAGCACACTTACACACACACACATGCACACATCATTAATAAAATTTTAAAAAGGTAAATGTGTAAAACAGATAATAATTATGCATGAGATAAATAATTCCATATTTAAAAACATACAAATATAGTGCTCATTTTGGGATAGAAAGTTAAAGGTCCAGCAGGCCTCTTGCATCGGTAATCAGTGGATCTTTGGAGGATTAGTATGGGACAAGGAGATAACTGACACATGTCGATCTAGTAGCCATATTTTAAAGCACAAGTGCAATACTACTTGGCAATAGATGGGAACTACATAGCAATATCCTTATAGAAGACGAATAGGTGAAATGTCCATCGTGCATGGGTGAATGTGATTGGATCTTTGTTACGTCTTAACCAGTATTCCCGATTATGCACAGTTGTGTGTCAAATATGCACAAAATTAGAAAAAATTACACTGAAAAGTTTGTATGTGTGCGTTCTGCGGACGTGCACATTTTTCCCGAATCGTTGAAGTGGAAATTAAGACAAATGAATGGCCAACTAATTCATTCAAAGTCTTGGGTAGTTCCAAACACAAAACACAACCCTTAGAAATGAACCCTAAACTTATCCTATGATAGTGGTAGTTAAAGTCTCTCCAATACTGGCAATAGTTGTCTGACCACAAAGACTACCGCCCCAACTCTGCCACTTCTACCGCCTTTCCCAGTCCACAGTCCAAGGCACAGAGCTCCGTTCAGTTATTTTCCGCAATAGAGCTAATGCTTAAAACACGTGAAAAACCTAACTCTGACATACACTATACTATGCATTCCAAAATGCTGATTCAGATTTCGCACATCACTCTCAGAGATATGAAACTATGGACTATATAACACTCCGACAGCATAAACTTAGCATGCGTCAAAACTCTTGTCGTCACAGTATACTTCCTCTATGCAATCAGCAGGTCGTTGCTCACCAAATTGGGGACTCGCTAAATTTGCCAAAGGATTTTTAAATTTTGATAATAAAGAGTCCAGTGAACCCTTATTTATTTTTGGGAAAGGAAACACTGCTTTACAATAACGGAAAATACAGCTGTGAAAAGCATGCTGGGCAGAAATTGCAAACTGGTGCGTTGTTTTGACAGTTTATGGGCCATTCTCAAAACTTAACTCTTTGCCTGCCAATCGACGATATATCGTCGATTTCAGTATTCCGTTTCGTTCCGTTTTTTTGCGCAGTCCAATCCAAGTTTTATTTTAACCAAAGAGAGATAACTCTTTCTACTTTCGTTCTCGATCGACACGCGCGTCTTTTCTTCAAATTGATTCGTTTTTACAGTGTTTTTTGTGCATTTTACTAAGCATTGTGTTGGGCACAACGACAGTGTGTCAAACTCTGCTAATAATCAATATAATTTCAAACTGTAAAGTGTAGTTTGATCCTAAATAAATTTTCTTTCTGGTGTGTGCTCTGTGGATTCGGGCAAATAGAATAGACCCAACGTTTCCCGGCGTGTCGTAAGAGGCGACTAACAGGGGTGATGTTAGCACGGCATCACTGGGCGAAAGTCTTCTACACAGAAGTCACCGGCCAGGGCGGAGGAACCTCACGTTACTACAGGTTCAACGACCACGTGCTCAGGGCCAAGGCGAGCCACACTGTATTCGTGGATTTCGGCTGTGGCCAACAGCCTGGAGAGGATTGGGCCCTTCCAGGTCTTTTTTGCCCAAGACACAACACATGATGAGGCTATCCACTAATTCCATGCCGGATCGGTCGTCGCCCGGAACAAGGACCGCGCCTTCCATTGGCCACCAGGACGGAGGTGAAAAGTATGCTACTGATGGACAAATTAGCAAGATCCGCACGAGAAACAACATCGTCATAGGAACCTGGAATGTCAGGACCCTAACTGCGGAAGGAAAATTAGAAGAACTGGCCCACGAGCTGGACCACTATCGATGGAACGTTCTAGGTATCAGCGAACTGCGCTGGAAAGGCCTAGGTGAAACAACGACTGACAAAGGCCACAAGCTCTATTTCAGCGGTAGAGATGACAGGCACGAACACGGCGTTGGATTCTTGGTCCACAAGAACATTCTAGCCACTGTCATGGGTTGCCGCCCAGTCTCCAGTAGACTCATTACCATCCGTCTGAGAGCAACCCCTTTCAACATTACCATCATCCAGGCCTATGCCCCAACATCAGACTATGAAGACAGCGAAGTGGAGGATTTTTATGAAAATATACAGGCGGTCCTTGACCAAGTGCCGAAGAAGGACATAGTCATAGTGCAAGGCGACTGGAATGCCAAGGTTGGCCAAGATGCGCACCACAACTGGGGAGACACATGCGGACCCCACTGCAACAACGAGACAAATGACAGGGGTCTGAGGCTATTGGAGTTTGCCAGATACAACAATCTGGTACTGGCAAACACGCTTGGTCTCCACAAAAAATCCAGACGATGGACATGGCACAGTCCCGGCGGGGAACATCACAACCAGATCGACTACATCATGGTCAAGAAACGCTTCAGATCAAGCATCAACATTGGCAGGACACGCACTTTTCCAGGAGCAGACATTGGAAGTGACCACGATCTCGTGATGATGTCTTTCCGGCTCCATTTGAAGAGAGTAAATACAGCAAAGTGCACTAGGCTGAAGTTCGACCTGGACAAACTGCAAGACCCGGAGGTGGCAAAAATATTTCAGGCCACAATTGGAGGGAAATTTGCACCACTGCTTATTTTGGGGGCAGGCGAAGTAGATGTCAACACCATGACCAATACCTTCAACTCAGCTGTAACAGATGCCGCCACTGAGATCCTTGGCAAGCACCGACCAAAGAAGAAGCCGTGGATCACACCTGAACTTTTGGATCTGTGTGATAAACGAAGAGAGTTAAAAAAGAAAAAGAACACCTCACAGGGAGCTGATGTCTACCGAAAAATCAACAATGACATCCGAAAAGGCATGCGCACAGCAAAGGAGAACTGGATAGAAGATCAATGCCAGGAAATAGAGAACAATCTGAACAAGAACAACAGCAAGAAGGCCTACCAGACTGTGAAGCGGCTGACAAGTGTTAAACAGCCCAAAGTCTCCACTATCCAAAGCAAGTCTGGCATTTGCCTTACAGAAGAACAAGAAGTCTTGGACAGATGGACAGAGTACTGCTCTGACCTTTACAACCATACACCAAATGGAGACCCATCAGTTCTAGCATGTCCCGAGAGCAGAGAAGAAGAAGAAATCCTCCCAATTCTCCGGGAAGAAGTTGAGGCAGCAGTGCAATCGCTGAAGAAAGGGAAGTCAGCGGGAGTGGACAACATACCAGCGGAACTGCTACAAGCAGGAGGAGAAGCGATGACTGATGCTCTCACCATTATCTGTAACAAGATCTGGCAGAGTGGGGAATGGCCTACACCATGGACCCAGTCGCTTGTCATCACTCTTCCCAAAAAAGGTAACCTTCAGGAGTGTGAAAATTACAGCACCATCAGCCTCATCAGCCATCCCAGCAAGGTCCTCCTGAAAATAATACTCAACAGGTTGAAACCACAAGCTGAACAAATCATAGCTGAAGAACAAGCAGGATTCATGGCAGGGCGAAGTACCACTGAACAGATTTTCAACCTCAGAATAATCTGTGAGAAATACCTACAGCACCAACAACATCTATATCATGTGTTCATAGACTTCAAGAAGGCATTTGACCGAGACTGGCATGCAGCTCTATGGGCAACCATGAAAGTGTACAACATCAGCCCTAAAATTATAGAAGTCATCAAAAGCCTGTATGACGAGGCTACCAGTGCAGTCCTCCATAACAGCGTAATCGGGAACTGGTTCAGAACAACAATCGGTGTGCGTCAAGGATGCCTACTCTCTCCAACACTCTTCAACATCTTCCTAGAGCGCATCATGTCAGATGCTCTTGCAGATCACGAAGGCACAGTCAGCATAGGGGGCAGAGCAATCTCCAATCTTCGTTTTGCGGATGATATTGATGGATTGGCTGGAGAGGAACAAGAACTTGAACAGCTTGTACAGAGGCTTGACACCACCTCCAGAGCTTATGGAATGGAAATAAGTGCAGAGAAGACCAAAATGATGACCAACAACACCAATGGCATCAACACGGACATCAAAGTACAAGGCCAATCCCTCAACACAGTGCACAGCTTCATATATTTAGGAGCCATTGTGTCAGACAATGGGTCTCGACAGGAAGTCCTCTCCAGGATCGCACAAACAACTGCTGCCCTGACAAGGTTGAAGCCCATTTGGAAAGACAGAACCATCAGTCTACATTCCAAAGTAAGACTGCTGCGCTCTCTGGTCATCTCCATCTGCCTATACGCTTGCGAAGCATGGACCCTCACAGCAGATCTCCAACGAAGAATACAAAGCATGGAGATGAGGTGCTACAGAAGACTTCTGTGCATTTCCTATACCCAACACATCACCAACGACGAAGTCCGACAGACCATCACACAAGCCATTGGACAACACGATTACCTGCTCACAGTGGTGAAGAAGCGGAAACTCCGATAGTATGGCCACGTCACCAGATCATCAGGCCTTGCAAAGACCATTCTGCAAGGCACAGTGCAAGGAGGTAGAAGAAGAGGGAGACCGAAAAAGAGGTGGGAGGACAACATTCGAGAATGGACTGGTTTGACACTGAGCAAAGCCATGAGGGCTGCTGAGGACAGAGAAAGATGGAGTATGCTGGTTAAACGATCATCTGTGGTGCCCCTACGACCTTCGGGTTATGGGACAGGATAGGATAGGATAGGATAGGATAGGATAGGATAGGTGTGTGAAGCTGATTCAGTGATTGGAATTATTCCTCCAGATTTTTTTTTTATCACTGTGGTATGTAGAAATTTTTTTATTTTATTTTATCATTTCAAAAAGATCAACATGCTTTCAAAACACATATTTCAATAACATAATCAAATTAACATTTTTGTGGTTTTTTTTCTTATTCTTCACTCTTTTACCTTTAATTTGATATGAAATATGCCTATTTAACAACTATTATTGAAAGAACAGTAGCTTAAATGCCTAAGGTACTGAACTTTCTTTCCGGTGCCAGAGAAATGTCTGGCACAAACGTGGAAACATGCCTGGCAGGGAAAGAGTTAAGTTAGCACTGCAAACAGGTGTTACACAAAACAAATATGCACACATGTTGATTGTACTTCTCCACATTTCAACCCACAAAACAACAACACATGTTGATTGTACTTCTCCACATTTCATCCCACAAAACAACACATGTTGATTGTACGTCTCCACATTTCATCCCACAAAACAACAACACATGTTGATTGTACTTCTGCACATTTCAGCCCGTTGCCAGACTTCAGTTTTGAGGCGATGTTGTCTCGGAACTTGTCGTTTGAGCAAGTGGTATTTGTCCACGGAACTTCGTCAATACAGCTGCCGCCAGCATTGTTAGAACTGCCAAACATCACAATCTTCCCTGCCGCCATCGTCCCCAATGACCCGGCTGACTTTGGTCGCAATTCCTACGACATGCAAACCGTCAACAGCGTCATGGCAACTCTGGGCCATCGACATGTAGATGTTTTGAAAGTGAGCGAAGTATCTTCCTTCTTTTTGTTTGTCAGCAAATAAACTTTGCTTCTCATGGATTTTTTTTTGGTTTTGCTAATGTTTTAATTATATATTAATAATAATAATAATAATTATAATAATTATCAAAATAATAATATATAATAATTGATATTTATAAGGCGCCTACCCTTCTAATAATCTTCTACTAGTGATTTCTATGCCTGTTCACCAGACGTTTTGAGTGAGGAATGGGTTTTGGTTGTTTAAGAGTGTCAGTGTTTCCCAAAGCTTTTTTTTTCAAAGAGTCCTTGGGACTCTCTGGTGCAAAATTTCAAGAGTCCCCTTACAAAATTTGAGAGTCCCCTTACAATTCCTACATTTACCTTGATTTTGATTACCAACATCACGGACACACAAATACGCCTCAAAGTCAAATAAAGCTTAGTTTTCAATGCAACTTTATTGAAAATTATGAATAGCCATAAAACAAGCAACACAACAAAAGGAATACTGTTCTGATAAATGTTACAAATGAATCCATCATTGACTAGAGGAACCTTAAAATCACATAAAATTACCATAGAACAATCATGAAATGGTCATACGACAATTTACACACATCAATCTGCATGTACTGACAAATTGTCTCTGTAAAAGCAGGTAGTGTTAGAGGGGACTAAGTCGATGACCAGAAGAAAAAAAAAAGAGACAAACAAAATCTGTTCAACTGTGTATTACAGACAAGATCATCATTGCCTAGTCTAGGGAGAACTGAAAATGATGATTCAACATTCTTGATTGCATCGTCTTCCGCATTTCTGCGGGTTATCGTTTTCCGTAGCCATGTGTCGAGCGACATGTTTCAGCTTTTCGGAAGCAAACAAAAAGGCTGCGCATGCGTGTCAGCGCGGTCATTGGGTAGGAGAGATCACCGCGCTTACTCGGCTCGGGCGCACGATAGCTCAGAGGTGCCAGAATACATAACGGCAGTTTTAAAAAAAACGTTGCGTCCCTTGTGACGCACCTTTTTTTTTTTTCATGCGTCCTTTTTCAGTTTTTGTGCGTCTCTGATGCACACATGTGCGTTTTGGGAAACACTGGAGTGTGGTGCAGCATGTGAATTTGTATGTTGGTTACCCATCACAGCTCTTTGAGCATAATTTAGTAGTAAAAAGTGTATGAAGCGCCATATATTATTTATTATTATTATTTACTAAATGGTTTATTAATATATTATCATTGATGACATTGTTTATCATTGCTATTGTTGTTATTAATAATAATAACGGATTTATATATAGCGGGTACTCCAGCCTATGACCAGACTCACCACGCTTTACATAGTCATTACATATAAATACATGCACTCGATAAAACATCACTTTTGCTACAATACACCAAAAGACGGAACAGTTATTTCTGTTGTTGTTGTTCATTAAATTGTTATATTGTTTCTGTGCCTACTTTTGCAGATTGAGTCGTTGCAGGATTTGAGCCATTCGTACGAGGTGCTGTACTTTATGGTTAAAGATGGTCTCTTAGCCCGCTTCAAGCAGATTCATATTATGATGGAAATTGGTAAGCTCTGCCCTCACTTGTCTCTGTGCATGTCATTTCACCAAGCTGTGTTTCAGCTATTCTCCCACTTTTTAAAATATGCCATTTCTTTTCTTTGTTCGCCCTAGGTCTTTTTCCGACACACCACTTTCTAGATATATATATAATATGTGTGAAGCTGAGGGGCTACCCTTTACTGGGCATAGCGGCCAAAAGCGGCCCAAGGTCTAAACAGTCAAAACGTCCAAAAGCGTCCGTATCAACCATGTGGTTATATTCTCGCGTTCTTTGAAAGATTGCGAGACTTCCGGCAATTGACTTCCGGTGTATTCTGTTGTGAAAACATTCGACTGCATTTCCACAAGTTTTCTCTGTGATGCGTTCGTTTTCTCGATTTTTTTTTTCTCCAATTTTCTTGTGTGTGTCTAAAATGGATGGTTTGGATTCTTCGACTGATGAAGGGGAGTTTACAGGCTTCCATTTATCAGACATTAAAGTGAGAGAAATGGACTTGGAGTCGGAGGAAGAGATCGGTACTGACATTAGACAATTAGTGTCAGTAGTGTGCATGCATACGATCTTTCAGACTGGCATGAAAGTGAAGAAGAAAAGAGGGCTTGTTTGGACTTTTTAAAACTTTTTTTTTGTATACACATGGAGTAATAAAAAACAAGACATGACAAGAGAAGTATAAAAAGGTAGATAATCAAAAGAGAATTTATTTCTGTTCTTTTTGCATTTTATTTCATTTAAATCTATACACTAGTCACTAATACCTAAGATGTGGTGTTTTTACTAACATACCCCTAAATATCTCTAAACTTAAAAAAATTCTTGCCCGTTTACAGCTAAAAAATAGACAAACGTGTGCCCAGTAAAATTGGAAATGTGGAGTTTGTATGTAACAGTGGTGGACCTCAAACTTTGTTAGGCCTACAAATCAAGATTCTTAACTTTTTTGAAAGACATGTGAATAAAACATTCTTTTTTTTGTTGTTGTTGTTTCTATTCATGTTTACTTTGTGCTTTTTGCTTTCAGGAGAGGCCCTAAATTACTTTCAAAATTGCATAAATTCATTTTCTTCCAGGGGGCAAATACCGGGCTTGGCCCCTGGGCCCCGGCCGGATTTCAGAGATTTCTTGATTCAGTTGTTCTCCACCCTGATATATATATATATTGTAAAACCCACAACATATACTCCGAGTCCAAAATGCTAAAACTTCATCCATAGATGATGGCTTCAGGTACACATCATTGTAGCTCATCCTGTTTGTTTTGCTTTTATCATGCACCTACATAATATTAAGCTTACAGTAATATTTATAGACTCATTTGTTTTATATAGTAGGTACTCCAAGCCCTTCATTGGCTCTTGTCCGCTCGGCAGTTTTGACTCAGTTTTCACTTCACTTTCAACACTTATTATTAATGTAAAACTGCATCAAAACGAACAGTGGCTGTATTCAAATAAAAATTGAAAGCTTTATCTTTACATCTGTGTTGTTTTTAATGCATATTTATGCGAAAGATTCAGAGAAAACAGCTTTTGAATACGCCCCTATCCGAACGCTGAATGCCGCTGCGAAAAAATTGTCACCGTCGTTTGCTGAGAGGTGACTCGTTTCAAAGTCTAAGCGCTTTGCGATACTTCATTGGATGGCCTAAAAATAAGAACCAATGAGAAGTTCGGATACTTAGCTTCATTTACATATAAGTATGGTGGGCTCTCGTGTGTAAACGTTTTGTTACGAGCCGAACAAAGTGGATAAAGCGGTTTTGATGTAAGTTTGATTTTAACTAGAAGTTTAAAACTTAGCAAGAAATAAAGAGCAGACTTTCCTTTATAAAACTAGGGTATTTATTAATTTGTGCATTACTGTATCGCGGAGCGCTTTCCGTAGAAAAGTCTACCCAAACGGTGTTCGGGTTTTCTTCCGGCCATGGCCAACTCGTAGGCCTATTCAGCGACACGAGTGCTGAGCGTAGTAGCACACCATTTGCCGGCACGCACTGCGAATTTGATGATTTCCCAACTTTGAAGCACCAAAACGGCTGAACATTACATGGGATAGGCCTGAAGAAAATTGGGCTTGGAGTATAACATATGAAGGGGTTACCTGTCAAAAATCAGCTTTCTGGTATCAATATTGGCTTCACTTTGAGACTCCAAAGTTGTCAATTTCTTCAATTCCAAAACGTTGCCAAAAAAACACCAACATTCGGCATTTTCAAACATTAATAGCTTTTTACCTATTTGTCCTATGGGGAAAAAAAAAACCCATTGTGTTCAGAATGAAAAGCTCTTTAAATCTATGTCAGTTTTGTGATGAGGAAATCATTTTTTAAAAATGGCTTTTGACTACCTATATATAGTGTATATATATTATTGTAATAATTAATTTTCATTGATATTATTTATATACTTATTTATTTTCACCTTTTATTTATTTACATTTATTAACTTTTTTGTTTGCAGACCATATTGACGATGACTACCTGTATGGGTGGTACAAAACGTTGTACACTGTTTTCCACTCTTCTGGTTTTCGACTGTACCACACGTCCGCCTCCAGCCCTCCTTGCCTGCAAGTCACTCTGATGGAGTCCTGCCGCTATTTCATGTCTTGGATACAGAACCCAGGACCTCAGGCCTCCATCCTGTACCCACCAGCTGTAGATGGTAAGATGCTTGCTTCACAACTGTTGTGTTTTCAAAGGGAGAGAACGGGTAAGATGATTGGTTCACAACTGTTGTGTTTTCAAAGGGAGAGAACTGGTGAGATTCTTGGTTCACAACTGCTGTGTTTTCAAAGGGGGATAACATTTGATATTCTTGGTTCAACACTGTTGTGTTTTCAAAGGGAGAGAACTGGTGAGATTCTTGGTTCAAAACTGTCGTGTTTTCAAAGGCGTGGCTAAAAATAGCTTACAGCTGGTGGCTGAAAGTTCACTTTCAGTGAAGACAGTTTCAACCGTGGTAAAGGTGTTCCAGTGACAATTTTGGTCTTTGGGAGCGAAGGAGAGAGGGGGAGGGAGGCGGTAGTGTTTGGTATCTCCCTTTTCTCTAGCCCAGTATAATGATCACTGCGCCCATCTCTTCTCCCTCACTGCTTCACTTTTCTTTGTTCTAAAGAGATCCAGGTACTTCCCATTCACAGCAGGGGTGGGATGAGGCGTGTCACACGATTATTTCAGTCATTTTGCATCGTTCGGTGGTTGCCTTTCAAGCAACCCATCCCTCCCAACATTGCTAACATGAAACATTCCTAACGTGCGCCCAACTCCCACTGTGGGAATGCCAGGGCTTTCTGTTTTAATAGTATCCCCACTTTTGTGGAAATTTAGTGCTTTAAATTGCCACGGTTCCTGTCTGTCTTATTTGTTATTTCTCATTCCTAAACAGTTCTATCAGTCTACTATCTTCTTCACTAGACCAGTCACCTACCTTTTTTCTTGAAAACTCTTCCGAAACTCCATGTCTGTGTATGGGGGCTATTGGGTCAGCTTGGGTATATTGGACACTTTCTGCCAAATGGTCACTAGGGCTTTCTATGGTATTATTATGTAGCAGTGTAGGCATTTTATATGTATGTTTTGTTAATATTTTCTAATGCTGTTTATATTCTATTTTGTTTTTGTAAACAGGGGTTCGATAAATTAGAATGTAGCCTCAGCATCCCTGCACAGGACGCCTTTATTGTAAAGTGACCGGCTGGTGGGGTGTCTTCTGTGTTACCATTAGGGTTGTTTACCGAAATATTTTATACGGTTCAGGGGTGAATCCTCTTTCAACCAAGTTGTGGTCGTGATTGGGCTCTTTGTAGTCCACTGGACCCTATAAACAATGACTAACTGCACTACTCTGCCACTGTAGGTCTTAGCATGGTATTATTGGACTCCATACACTTTTGTGTTTTACTGTGGTATTAGTTCACTTCATAAGTGTTCTGTGTGTTGTGGTATTTGTGTACAGTCCTAGGTATTTTCTCTGTCACATTGTTTTGATCTTGGAGAGTTGAACTGTGTATTTCTCAGGAAATGGGCCTTGTAAATAACATTATTATTGTTTTTATTATTGTTATTGTTAGTATTGTTGTTGTTATATAATAAGAATATTCTATTCAGTTCAACGAATGTTTATTATTATCATAGGAATTATGTACAACCATTTGAGCCACAGTGTGAGTAAGGCCACTGTGTGAGTAAAGCCACTGTGTGAGTAAAGCCACTTTGTGAGTAAAGCCACTGTGTGAGTAAAGCCACTGTGTGAGTAAAGCCACAGTGTGAGTAAAGCCACTGTGTGAGTAAAGCCACTGTGTGAGTAAAGCCACTGTGTGAGTAAAGCCACTGTGTGAGTAAAGCCACAGTGTGAGTAAAGCCACAGTGTGAGTAAAGCCACTGTGTGAGTAAAGCCACTGTGTGAGTAAAGCCACTGTGTGAGTAAAGCCACTGTGTGAGTAAGGCCACAGTGTGAGTAAAGCCACAGTGTGAGTAAGGCCACTGTGTGAGTAAAGCCACTGTGTGAGTAAAGCCACAGTGTGAGTAAAGCCACTGTGTGAGTAAGGCCACTGTGTGTGTTTGTTTGTGTGTGAGTTTGCGCGTGTGTGTGTGCATGTTGTGAATGTGTTATTATGTGTCTAAGGTAAGCTTTTTTTGTGTGTCTAGAGTGGGCGGGAATATAGTTGTTCTTGTTATTATTATTTTTTTATTATTAAGATGGTAATTTTACTTCCTCCCGCAGGTTCAGTGGAGTTTGAAGGTCAACGACTAGAGTCATTCTTGGAGACGCCGGATGAGGTGTCTGAGGATGACATCATCCCACTAGAGATCTCCAGCTCCGCCAGCCTGCCACTGTCCAGACAGCTCTTGATGGAGGGCCAAGACAGCTGCCAAGTCTTTGTGTTCATGTCAGTCCGAGGTTGCTTTGTCAGCTTTTTTTTATAGATTAATATGTCCCAATGTAAAAAAAGGAAGGGGGTCAACACACGCAAAATACTATAAAACAAAAAGGAGAATGTCAAACACTGTCTCGTTCAACATAATAAATAAAATTTTTAAAACGTATTTACAAAAAATCACAACTTAAGAGATGGATGGGCATCAACACGGACATCAAAGTCCAAGGCCAATCCCTCAACAAAGTGCATAGCTTCAAATATTTAGGAGCCATTGTATCAGACAATGGGTCCCGACAGGAAGTCCTCTCCAGGATCGCACAAACAAATGCTGCACTGACAAGGTTGAAGCCCATTTGGAAAGACAGGACCATCAGTCTACATTCCAAAGTAAGACTGCTGAGCTCCCTTGTCATCTCCATCTTCCTATGTGCTTGCGAAGCATGGACGCTCACAGCAGATCTCCAACGAAGAATACAAATCATGGAGATGAGGTGCTACAGAAGACTTCTGGGCATGTCCTATACCCAACACATCACCAACGACGAAGTCCGACAGACCATCACACAAGCCATTGGACAACACGATGACCTGCTCACAGTGGTGAAGAAACGGAAACTCCGATGGTATGGCCACGTGACCAGATCATCAGGCCTTGCAAAGACCATTCTGCAAGGCACAGTGCAAGGAGGTAGAAGAAGAGGGAGACCGAAAAAGAGGTGGGAGGACAACATTCGAGAATGGGCTGGTTTGACACTGAGCGAAGCCATCAGGGCGGCTCAGGACAGAGAAAGATGGAGTATGCTGGTTAAACGATCATGCCCCTAAGACCTCCGGGTTTGGGACAGGATAGGATAGGAAGAGATGGATTATCTAGCTAACTAAACACACAAACTGATTCTAGCAAAGTTTAGAAATGCTGCTATGATACAATGTAAAAGTGATGAGAAAAATGCACGATACCATTGAGGCAAGCTTGGACCAACGGCGCTCGTTATCCGAGGTCAAAGCAGGCTATTTTTTTTTATCAGGCAGCGTGCTAAAATGCCTCAAATTAAATGCGGCCTGTTTGGTGTGACCAGGGATGCTGTAAGCACTCCACCGCTTGTTGAGTTCAATTAAAAATCACTTTTGTTACCAAAATCTTTGACCTGACTCACTCAAATGAAGACCCGTTTCCCTGCCATCTAATCACTCCACCCATTCTATTTCCAACGCTGCTTTCCAGTTTTACTGAATGATATGTGTTCTGTTACCTTTAGTGAATGTTGTTGACAGACGAGTGAGAATTGCTGTGGGCTGGTCACTTTCCTGCGTAACCAGACTGGGGTGTTGAATTTCTGGCTTTCAGAGTCCATGGTGTATGCAGTTGTGTGCATGTTAATTGATTGATTGATTGATTTATTGTTGCTTTAGGTCCAGCGGACTCTTCCGAGCCAAATCAGGACCGGACAACCCCCGATCCGCATAAAAGATCTGTTGAAACAACCCCAGTGGGAAAATTGAATGCCCTCCACCGGCCAGTCACTTTACAATAAAGACATCCCACGCGAGGGACGGCTGAGGGTTGACCTCAACTACGCGAACCCCCGGTTACAAAAACAAAATAGAATACAAACATCATTATAAATCATCAACAAAACGCATACATATAAAATGCCTATAGTTGTGCATGTTAATTAAAAACCAGCAGCCACATGCAGGAAAAACATTTGTGTTTGTACTTTTGGTTTGTTTTGATGGTCAGGTATAAGAGACTGCGGTCCAGCCTGAAGAACGAGGTTTCAGCACTACATGTCCAGTGTGAAATTACAGTACTCAGTCCACAGAGGCACTCGGAATCCACAGAATATGACCTCACTTCTTTTGATGTCAGGTAAGCAGGCTTGGACATTTCTCATAAGCAAGGAGTATTCATACCTCCTGTGAAAATTATTATTAGGGGTTTTGATAGGGAAAGGCGGGAGGGTCGGGTAGACTAGACCAGCACTGAAGGTGGCGTCTGACTCAGCAGCCACACCTCATAGTCTAGCTGGTGGAAGGCAGAATTGTAAAATATCCCCCACCCTACTCCACTCTTGCAACAATGGCTGCTCTTCAGACAAGAGAATGAACTGATGTCAAGCTTGCATGCATTCCATCTCATTGATCCTGATGCTCATGTCCTAGGCAGATGGGTGCCAGCTACATGCATTCAGCAAGCACTAGGACCCTTCTCCCCCATCCCCATTCACCCAAAATTGTGCTCAGTTGTCTGTGTGCCAAAGGCCGCAAGTGGGCGTCTTGGGCTTGAGTCAGATCTTGTATCAGACAGCTCCTCAAGCAGCTGGTGATGTACACAAGTGCTATATGAGAACGATAAAATAAATACAAACAGATTCACTGAACGCTGGTTTTCATGACGTTGTTTTGATTTGCCTTGACAAGCTACACCCCCATCTGTATGCTTTGTGCACTTGTGTGTATGTTAATAAAATTGTGTGTGTGTGTGTGCAGAAGAAGTACAGGGAAGTTTGAAAGCTTGAGTTTAGATGAGTTTACAACACAGTTGGTAACTTCACAGCATCAGACCAACATTGTATCCATAGACCTCGGACACAGGACATGGCTGCTGCTCACCAACCTTCTAGATGCTGGCACCTTGCAGGTAGGTCATACGCTTTAATACCTTATTTATTGATATTTCTTTTTTTTCTTTTTTTTTGATGATGTATTTATTTATTTATTTAGTTAATATTTCTATCTGTACTATATATTTTTTGTTTGTAGTCTACTTTAACAGTTGTTCACAGGCTTAAGATTTACAAATGTAGGTTGTTGGAGGGTTAGCGTGTTGTTCTTGTGTCATTTTGAGGATTTATACAGGTATTAAGAACTAAAGGTGTAACATGTTGAATGATCTATACAGCAACAATACACAATGAGCAATTCAAGGCAACCCTCCACTGGTTTTTTTGTGACAGTTTTACACAGTTCTGTCAAATGTCTTTGATTGAAAGAGATGGTGTGTGTCTTAAGGATATTTTAAATCGTCATCACCGTCATCAACTGTCATGCTCTTTCAGTCGTCCGACAATGCTTTGTTGAAGTTTCTTGTTTACGTGAACACTATTTCTAGGTTGGGTTGCCATGTTTGTAATTTTAAATCATTCGCACAGACTTTTCAATGGCTTTTTGTAACATTACCCATTATTCTTTGCTATTATATGTTAAAAGATGTTTTCCTTGTAATGCCTGCACAGAAATCTTCTTGTAATGTTTATGGAGACAGTAAAGGATTGTGGGTTTTTTTGCATTCTGTTTGTGGCAGAGAGTGGACCAGCTGTTGTTAGAGACTCCTCTGTACCTGGCCCCTCACAGCCATGAGCGACAGCCAGCTGCGGTGCTCCGCCAGCGATACAGTGCGTTGCAGAGAGTACTGGCCTACAAACTTAGGCTGCTGGAAGCCAAGACTGAGGACTCACAGACTACTCTGCAGTTCCACTCCAACACAGACTTGTGGCATCTCAGTTTTGTCCGCAAGTGATTGGTTCCCCCCCCCCTTCATTCAGCAGTAGAAGTCACCGGCGGCTCTCCAAGTCTCTGATCCACAAAGGGTGTTGGGAGTCAGGATGTGTAAACCTGAGTTTTCTGGTAACAACTAAATGAAAGTGATATTTCGTTTTTCTTTCCAAAGGATGAGACGGTGTATGATGGAGAGACACTTGAGGACGCATGGTCAGCTATGGAAAAAAAAAAAGAAGAGAAACAAGATTGGCCAACTAGGGAATGACTTGTAAGGGCAAACACAGTTTTCTGGTCACAACTAAATGAAAGTGATATTTCGTTTTTCTTTCCAAAGGATGAGACGGTGTATGATGGAGAGACACTTGAGGACGCATGGTCAGCTATGGAAAAAAAAAAAAAAGAAGAGAAACAAGATTGGCCAACTTGGGAATGACTTGTAAGGGGTAGGTTGTTCTGTCTGCTTCACTGTTGACTAGCAAGTGGCGAATGGATCCCTGCTTTCAGCACTCCTCATGATGAAGTTACCGCTACCAGTACGTACAGGCCATGCATGTGCCACTATAACTCCTGTACAACGACCTGTGAAACCACGGATTTCTAGTTTCCATGCGTTAGTCTGTAAGAGCCATCACTAAGTCTTCAGTAGGAGTGGACAGTAAGTGTTGTCAGTTAGAGTCATCAGACAACCGTTCAGCATATTGATGAAAGTGGATCAGCACTGTGGAAGCAAGTGGTTTTTGTGTGCGTGCTCCACAATGTTGACAAAATGGGGGCAACTCGTTGAAAGGAGTGATGGTGGTTTGAGCTAAGCAGAGTATGTGATGAATTGTATTATAGATGAAGCCTAATATGATGTTGTTATATGACCGTCACTTCAATTTCAAATCTCTCAAGTGTCTTTAAGTTATCTCATCCAGTGCAAGATATGATTGATTGTCCTCATTGACGAAAGGAAGTTTGACCTATGGATACAAATGTATGCTGTGAAAATTACTCATATTTGCTTCATTCTTTTTTGTGTGCGTTTTTTTTAATTGGATTTTGTTGTTGTTGTGAGAAAAACATTATAATTTATATTGGTGAAGTTTTGTATTTATTATTTTGCTGCTAGGAAATAGAACTAAAGTAACTCATGAAACATTATGGTCGAGTGGATATTATTTCGGGGCACCGACGTGTTTGTGGGTTTTGTCATTCCTGTTGGGGAATGCTCCATAATTCAGTAGGGACGAGTGAGGGCATGGATGGCTATGGTCTAACACGGTGGCTTGTTCTGCCTTCAACATGTCATCAATTGTTCTTGCTAGTGTGCCTATGTGTGAGACTTGAAATTAAATGTCCTATGAAGCACATCACCAACAACGAAGTCCGACAGACCATCACACAAGCCATTGAACAACATGATGACGTGCTCACAGTGGTGAAGAAGCGGAAACTCCGATTGTTTGGCCACGTCACCACAGCATCAGCCCTTGCGAAAACCGTCCTGCAAGGCACGGTGCAAGGAGGCAGAAGAAGAGGGAGACAGAAAAAAAGAGGTGGGAGGACAACATTCGAGAATGGACTGGTTTGACACTGAACGCAGCCATGAGGGTTGCTGAGAACAAAGATGGAGTACGCTGGTTGAACGATCATCTGTGGTGCCCCAATGACCTTTAAGTTAGGGATAGGATAGGATAGGAAGATCTTGTAGTGAGGGTGTCTGTTTTGGTAATATGTCAAGTTCAACAGTGGTGGAGACAACAAGTTTGTGTAAAATGCAGGTGATAAAGGTGTCTGGCCCCAAGAGAAGAAACTGGAGTGTATTCCTTGGAATGAGGAAAGGATCGGAATGATCTATCTCCCTTTGTCTGCTCTCTACTGCCAAAAGTTTGCATTTAGTGCCATAGATACAGGCGGCCATTGGCTGTTCTCAGCTTGTCAGTGTACTGGCTGAGCTTGAACAACCAGGGAGTTGGGACTGTTTACTCGCAATTTTGGTTTGGATTTTTAAATGTCTGTACATTCTCTAGCCCCTTCCTTTGGCACCCTACCCTATTCTAAATGAGAATTTCATGCATTAGGATCACACTTTGAGCAAGGGCAATGAATAAAATACAAGTCATCTTCAACATCATCATTGTCATTAACATCACCAATCGTCATCATCAACAATCATGATAAAAAAAATCATCAGTCATCATCATCAACCATCATCGTCGTCACTAAAGCAGACCTGCCTACTGCTACGATTTTGCCGTAGCAGCTACAAAAAATAAAGCTCTGCTACGATGTTACGGCAAACATAAAATTGCTACGGGAAAAAAAATCCGACTTTTTTTTTAAAACTCTTTACCGGGCGTAGCGGCCGAAGGTCTAAACAGGCAAAACGCCCAAAAGCGTCCGTATCAACCACTGTTATATTCTCGCGTTGTTTGAAAGATTGCGAGACTTCTGGCAATTGACTTTCGGTTTATTCTGTTGTGAAAACAATCGACTGCATTTCCACAAGTTTTCTCTTTGATGCATTCGTTTTTTCGATTTTTTTTCTCCAATTTTTTGAGTGCAAGTGTCTAGAATGGATGGTTTGGATTCTTCGACTGATGAAGGAGAGTTTACGGGCTTCCATTTATTAGACATTGCAGTGAGAGAAATGGACTTGGAGGAAGAGATCGGTACTGACATTAATGTCAGTAGCATGCATGCATCAGATCTTTCAGATGGGCAGGGAAGTGAAGATGGGGAGGAGGCTTGTTTGGACTTTATAAAACATTTTTTTTCAATTTTTGTAAACACATGGAGTAATAAAAAAACCAAGACATGACAAGAGAAGAATAAAAGGTATATAATCAAAAGATAATTTATTTCTGTTCATTTTGCATTTTATTTCATTTAAATCTATGCACTAATACCTAAGATGTGGTGTTTAGTAATCTACTAACGTACTCCGAAATATCTATACAATTATATGACTTCTTGCCTGTTTAAAGCTAAAAAAAATAGACAAACGTGTGCCCAGTAAAGGGTTAATTTTTTTAAATTTGGGGTTTGTCTCAGCCATTTGTGCGCGTAGAAAGTAGAACTTCCGCTATTTCTAAAGTCCATCGTACACGATGCAGCCAGGGCGTGACCAATCAGACGGCTCTGTTTCTATTTCCCTTTGTTAAAACGTGGTGTCCATCCTCACAATTCCACACTCAAGTGCTCACTGAGAAAGAGTTTTCTCATGTGTGAGGAAGAACAGAACTGACCAAAGAGCAAGCTTGGGAGAGGACACTATGAAGGCTCTGATGGTGGAGAAGAGTCAGCCAGGTGGCATTTTAAACAGGCATCTGACCAAAGAAGACCTTGTTAAACTCAAGAGCTGTTATGCTGACTCTCTGCGAAAGTAAACAGTAAACCCCGACACCCAGTATTGTATTTCTTATTATGTGTGCTGAGGCAGGTAGAGACTGATTTTGTGCTTTCTCAAAACGTTTTAAATGTTAAAATATATATTTTAAGTACACAATTAACTTGTCGTGGCGTTCTATATCGACGGTTGTGCATGCTACTGAAAACCTGGCTTTGCTACTGAAAACTGGACCTTTTGCTACTGATTTAAAGAATTGTAGGTAGGCAGGTCTGCTAAAGGCTTTCATATTTGTTAGAAGCCATTCCTTTACTTTATCATCAGAAATGTGGCCATGGTTTTGATATTATTATTCCCTACAGTTGATTAGACAGGGTGGAAATGTGACAAAGCACAGCTGAATGTTTGTGGGTTAAGTTTGTGTGTATATGGTATTCGCTGTACCAAACTCACTCCAATTTTACAGTTATGTTCAATGATCAGTTAATACCATTGTCACTGTGGTCACATATTTTATTTAAAATATTTGTATAGTTATTACTCTTAGTCTTAGTATGGTTTATTTAAAAACTTAATTTTTCATATTGCACATTTACCCACTGGAGTTTGGTAGCGTTTCATACAGTATAAATGTGTTTTTGGTGATATGCTTTTGGAACTGTGAGAAGGCAGCCATAGTGATATTTTCCAATCAGTCATAAATTATTTACATTCATAACTGAGAGAATGTGTGTACGTGATGACAAATTGGGTTTGTGTATAAAAACTGCTACAAAATAGTAATCGTATAGTGACAGCTTAGTAGATCCCTGAATGATAATTGTCACGTATTATTAATGTATCGCTGAACCAAGGTGCTGCCCAAGTTTGCACATTCAGACTTTTTATCATAGATTACGATAAATGACACCATTTTGTGTGATAGTTTACTTCCTCCAAGGTAAGAAATGGTTAAATATTTTATTACAACCATTTTGTTTTTCTTTTGTGACATCTTGCCATAGCTGAAATACTGCCTGAAGAACTAAACTTGTCTTCAAGGAATTGTCAGGGTGGAGAACTCTCCGCGAATCCGCGGATTTCCGCGGAAAGCATTTGCATTTCCGAGAAAAAAATATTGAGTTCCGAGTGTGAGAAGCTGAGGGGCTACCCTTTACTGGGCATAACGGCCAAAAGCGGCCGAAGGTCTAAACAGGCAAAACGTCCAAAAGCGTCCGTATCAACCATGTGGTTATATTCTCGCGTTGTTTGAAAGATTGCGAGACTTCCGGCAATTGACTTCCGGTTTATTATGTTGTGAAAACATTCGACTGCATTTCCACAAGTTTTCTCTGTGATGCGTTCGTTTTTTCGATTTTTTTTTCAAATTTTCTTGTGTGTGTGCCTAAAAGGGATGGTTTGGATTCTTCGACTGATGAAGGGGAGTTTACAGGCTTCCATTTATCAGACATTAAAGTGAGAGAAATGGACTTGGAGTCGGAGGAAGAGATCGGTACTGACATTAGACAATTAGTGTCAGTAGTGTGCATGCATACGATCTTTCAGACTGGCATGAAAGTGAAGAAGAGGGGGCTTTTTTGGACTTTTTAAAACTTTTTTTTTTATACACATGGAGTAATAAAAAACAAGACATGACAAGAGAAGTATAAAAAGCAGACCTGCCTACCGTTACGGATTTTTCCGTATTTTTACGGATTTGAGACCTAGAATACGAAATTACGCAAAAGCCTTAAAAAATACGAATTTTGGCACTTTAAAAAAAAATTTTTTTTTTTTTTTGGTGTAATAAGACGTTTGTTTTGGGTTGTAAGACATTTCACACGGCGCCATACTGCGCGCCATACTTAAGTCAGAAACAATTGAAACTTTTCATTGTCAGAGATTACTACATTAAGTTCAACCATGTCTGCCACGGGTGCCAAGAAAAGAAAAATAATAAGAAACTGATGATGAATTGGATGAAGCGTCAACGTCGGTTTTAAAGGAGAAAAAGCCTAAACAACAGCAGACATTCTTGTCTTCGTACACTGATGAGTGGCAGTTTCTTACAAGTGCAATCTAAGAAGGGGCCGACATTCGTCCACTGCTTGGCGTGTGTCAGAGATTATAGTTGTGATCACGGTGGACGTAGTGATTGTGAGAGGCATGTTGCCGGACAAAATCACAAAACAGCCGAACATCAGTGGAAGAATCTGCCAAAGACACGAAACATTACAGCTTTATTCAAAAAGCAGAACCGCTCGGAGGATAGCAAAAAAGAATTCACTCGGCAAGTCACAGATGTTGAAGTATGCATGGTGCAGTTTATTGCTGAATGCAACCTTCCAATTGCCACAGCAGACAGAATGACAGCCATGTTTCAGAGAATGTTTCCTGATTCTAAAAAGTAAAAACTAAAATTGGTAAAGGTCAGCCATTTCACTTTTTGTTAAAATAATAAAAATAGATGTGTTACTGTTATCGGTACCTTAACATTAGTATTGGTATATGTTTAGAACAATGAAAATATTAAATTTGTTATTTAAAATTACACAAACTGTTGGTTCTTACTAGTTTATTTTAATATGGCCAAGGTAGACAATTTACTAAGCAGAACGTTCAGTTACTAGTCCTCAAGTCCAAACCTGCTGCCACAGTGCGAGTGTACACCAGCAAAGAACTAGACAGACCCAAGAGCTGTTATAGCTTGCAGCTGAAAGAAAACAGTGATGAGTGACAGTTTGCGTATAATTTTTCCCAGTCAGTTACTGTAAATAATTGATTTTGTAGCAAAGAACCAGACAGGCTCAAGAGCTGCTACAGCCAGCAGCTGAAGGAAAACAATGTTGACATTTTTGCACATCATATATATTACTTAGTCCTTCACTATAGATAAATTATTTTGTTGTTTCCAATTCCAATTTAAGTTTTTATCAACTGAATTTTTGCTCTCTAGCAATGACAGTTTTGCGCTTGTTCGGTAGTCAATAAATAAATAAATCGGGGAACAGTGTATTTAAGGAATCAGTTTGATGTGGTTTTTTTAATGCAGTGATTACTTCTTCTTTATCTTCACTAAGTTACATACAATTGTTAAATTCCTACTTGCGAATGCGTCGATTCGCCGAGAGTGAAAATACGAATTTTGGTCCCAGAATACCACATTTTGCCAGTCAGAATACTGAAACTGAAAATCTGAGGTAGGCAGGTCTGAAAAAGGTAGATAATCAAAATAGAATTTATTTATGTTCATTTTGCATTTTATTTCATTTAAATCTATTCACTAGTCACTAATACCTAAGATGTGGTGTTTTTACTTACGTACCCCTAAATATCTCTAAAATTATAAAAATTCTTGCCTGTTTACAGCTAAAAAATAGACAAACGTGTGCCCAGTAAAATTGGAAATATGGAGTTTGTGTGTAACAGTGGTATACCTCAAACTTTGTTAGGCCTACAAATCAAGATTCTTAACGTTTTTGAAAGACATGTGCATAAAACATTCTTTTTTTTGTTGTTGTTTTTTGTTTCTATTCATGTTTACTTTTTGCTTTTTGCTTTCAGGAGAGGCCCTAAATTACTTTCAAAATTGCATAAATTAATTTTCTTTCAGGGGGCGAATACCGGGGCTTGGCCCCTGGGCCCCGGCCGGATTTCAGAGATTTCTTGATTCAGTTGTTCTCCACCCTGAATTGTACAAACAACACAAAACCAAAGTGTGTGTATGTGATAGTATGTGTGTTTATTTTTATTAATATTCTATGTGAATTAATCCTTTACTACCACGCCCGTTGGAGCGCCGGGTTTTTCTGCATAAATAGTATCCCCACTTTGTGGAAATTTAGTGCTTTCAGTTACCAGTTTCTGTCATTCTCATTTATTCTTTCTCGTTCCTAACCTATTCTATCAGTCTACTATCTTCTTCGCTAGTCCAGTCAACTACCTTTTTTCTTGAAAACTCTCCCAAAACTCCTTGTCTGTGCATGGGGTCTGCTGGGTCAACTTGGGGATATTGGACACTTTCTGCCAAATGGTCACTGGGGCTTTCTATAGTATTATTATTTAGCAATTTAGGCATTTTATATGTATGTATTTTGTTGATATTTTATAATGATGTTCATATTCTATTGTATTTTTGTAAACGGGGGTTTGATAAATTAGAGTACAGCCTCAGCTGCATGGGATGCCTTTATTGAATTATTGTAAAGTAACCGGCTGGTGGGGAGGGCCTTCACTCTCTCGTGTTACCATTAGGGTTGTTTCACTAGATCTTTTATATGGATCGTGGACTAGTCCTCTTTCAACCAAGTTGTGGTCCTGATTCGGCTCTTTGCAGTCTGCTGGATCCTATAAACAATGACTAACAAACTGGGGTACGGGAAAAGGGGGCGAGAGGTTGAGGAGTGCTTTGTTCAAACTTGAAAGGTGTTTTGTACAGTTTGTGTGGTTTGGTAATGGCCCTACTTAATTATTATTCTTTTTGATTGTCTGTCTAAAAAAGTAAAATGCTTTTATTTTGTGGAATGGACTTGAGGGCGTTACAGGTTACATTTTGAATATTAACTTATTTGTACATGGATATATTTGACACTACACTTATGTCTATAAACGTTTTTGGTTTATCGTCATTATCATCACCATCGTTGTCGCTGTTTTAACATTTTTTTTATTGTGCGTTAAGCAAGTTAATGGTAAATTGGTAATGTAAGATTGTTGATGTCTTTAGATTTTATGTGGTTTTATTTTCTGCTATAGCAATTATGAAAAATATATTGCTGGGATTGGCAAATATATTATATGGTAGCTTGTTTTGTTTCTAAAAATAAAAAAATTAAATTGAAAATAACATTACATTTGTTTAGAAAAAAAAAACAATTTAAATAAATTGACAGATGCTTTAGTTTAACAGATAATTTATTGAATTTGAACGAATATTTTTCTTTTTATTGAAACAAATCTAATCAAAACAACACTTTCTTATTATATAAATTAAATGACGTTTAATAAAAATTAGTTAAGTGTCTGTGTCATGTTTAGATAAATTGATGGACTGCTTACGACGTGTCTTTATGGCATGACTATCCATACTGCTCACGTCAATGGAAGAATTAGTAAATTTTGATAAACGCTAATTAATTTTGATGGTACAGCAAAAATGTTCACTGCCATTTTCATTGTGGAGTACAGTGGAACCTCCGGTATCCGTCTCTCTGGTATACGACTCCCTCGGTTATATGACCTGAAAACTTCTGACGGATTCACTTCCAATAATAAATGACCTCTGGTATGCGACAACCTCGTTTATGCGACCAGCGACCGTGTCTTAAGCCCTTTATACGACCGTCTTAGGCAGTTTAAAAGATATATCAGTTAATTTATTGACTGTACCTTTCGTTTTTTTCCTTCATGTTAGTGTACGCCTGCTATTGTCTGCTATTTCCGGTTCGCAAGGGACATTACTCACGCAAATAATGGACATTACTCGCCTACACTGGCCTGTCAAAATGGCGTCGCGCAAGAGGAAAGTTTTGAGTTTGGCAGAGAGAATGAAAGTGATTCAAAGAAGTGAAAAGGGGGAAGAGTTGTTTGACCAAGTTTTTGTTGGTCCACAACATCCAAGGAGTAGACAAAATGATGGCTATTTAGTCTGCCATTCAGTGTGTAAGGATTAGAAAGGACCTGATTAATCGAAAACGGTCATCAATTTTAAAGTTTTTCCCTGTTCGAAATGTCTGAAGACACGACTGTTTTCGATTAATCATGTCATTAATTACACATACTGTACCATGACTCAACAAGTGCAATGTTTTAGCGTTGCTAGGTGATAGTGCCCTTTTAGCGGAAGCTGGCAAAATCCAATCAAACATAGAGTTGCTTCCCTTGCACCAAACCGTCCCGTGTCCCACGTGCTACAATACGCGTCTAAGCGCTCACGGCAAAGGACAGCACACCTCATTCCTTTTTTGGCACTTGGTTAGAGTGGTTGTGCCTACTGTAGCTCTTTTTGCTGGCTTACTCCGTTCGCCCGGTAGTTCGTTGTCGCTACTGCCGGCGGAGTTGTAAGGTTTTCTTTATGGTTTATTATCCTGTTATCCTGTTACCGCAGCGGTTCGTCGAGTTCCACCCCGTCGCTGCGTGTCTCTACTTCGTCGACCGTTCCCGCTAGTTGGGTCGGTTTACGGTCCATTCTGTTGCTGTTAGCGCAGCGCCCGCTACGTTCGGGGTTTTCTTCCGTCCCCTCTTCTGCCGTCTTACGACTGCTTTGCTTCGTTGGCTTCGCTGTTTGTCCACTCCTGCGCCCCCTTCTTCGTGGTCCTCTGCCTTTCAGGTCAGTATAGGCTGTGGTAGGGAGGTGGGGAGTGGTGGTAGTGAGGTGAGGGGGGCTCCTCGGTCTTGCCAGAAGTGACCTTGGGGCCGTTTCTGGCCAAGGTTACGGCCAGAAACGTATAAGTGGTCGCCCTAGTTTAGGACCACATCATATTTTCCAGCAGGGACGCTCCGGCACGGCCGGGCCAGCTACTTGCTGAAGCCGTTCCCTTCTGTTTCCTACGGGATTCAGACCGGGTCGGGACTTCTGGCTCATATAAGTGGTCGCCCTAGTTTAGGACCACATCAATTTCCGGCGGGGACGCCCCGGCACGGCCGGATACGCTCCCTGCCGAAGCCTTCCTTCTGTTTCCTGCGGGATTCAGTCCGGGTCGGGCCTTCGGGCTAATGTCAAGCTTGGGACATATTCAACACTGCACGCAGTGTTTCGTCCTGCGGCGACAGGGGGTGTGGCTTCCGGTTCGTCCGGTTTGTCCCTCACCCCCTCGGTCCAGCCCCCATTGCTCTCCACTTCCGCTTGCGGTCGTGGGGCGGGGGCTCTGGTTTCCGGTACGGGGGGTACGGTACACCCGTCACCCTCTTCCGGTTTGGTTTCTCCCTCTCATCCTCCTTTGTACTCCACTTCCGCTTGCGGTCGTGGGGTGGGGGCTCTGGTTTCCGGTACGGGGGGTACGGTGCACCCGTCACCCTCTTTTCCGGTTTGGATTCTCCCTCTCATCCTCCTTTGTACTCCACTTCCGCTTGCGGTCGTGGGGTGGGGGCTCTGGTTTCCAGTACGGGGGGTACGGGTACACCCGTCACCCTCTTCCGGTTTGGTTTCTCCCTCTCATCCTCCTTTGTACTCCACTTCCGCTTCCGGTCGTGGGGCGGGGGCTCTGGTTTCCGGTACGGGAGGTACGGTGCACCCGTCACCCTCTTTTCCGGTTTGGATTCTCCCTCTCATCCTCCTTTGTACTCCACTTCCGCTTGCGGTCGTGGGGTGGGGGCTCTGGTTTCCGGTACGGGGGGTACGGTACACCCGTCACCCTCTTCCGGTTTGGTTTCTCCCTCTCATCCTCCTTTGTACTCCACTTCCGCTTGCGGTCGTGGGGTGGGGGCTCTGGTTTCCGGTACGGGGGGTACGGTACACCCGTCACCCTCTTCCGGTTTGGTTTCTCCCTCTCGTCCTCCTTTGTACTCCACTTCCGCTTGCGGTCGTGGGGCGGGGGCTCCGGTTTCCGGATCGGGGGGTACGGTTTGCCCGTGGCCCCCTTCCGTTTCTGGTTTGAGTCAAGCCTTCCCTGTTCACCCTCCGACCTCTGTCACTTCCGGTTTCGGTTGTGGGTCGGGGGTGCTGGTTTCCGGGGGCTGTTGGTTCGGTTTTTTCGTTACCTTCCTCCGGATTACATGCGAACGCCGCTTTGCCTTTGTGCGC
Organism: Oncomelania hupensis; assembly: GCA_036898135.1. Taxonomy (NCBI): domain Eukaryota; kingdom Metazoa; phylum Mollusca; class Gastropoda; order Littorinimorpha; family Pomatiopsidae; genus Oncomelania; species Oncomelania hupensis. Next base: position 84,490,681 of record CM072513.1, read on the forward strand.
GCCGCCTTCTGGTGGGGGTGGGGCACTCTTGGTTCCTCCTACCCTAGTTTCTGTTTGCTCGGGGGCTGGAGCTTTGTATCCGGCTCTTAACCCTGAGGCTCTTTTATAGAGGCGGTTCAACACGCTGCGGCTTTTTGTCCTCAGGTGATGGAGGAGGTTTCGGTACCCCTACCTCACCTCCATTCCTTCCTAGGCGGGACTCTTGCTTCTGCCGAGTCTGATGAGGCTTGCCTTGTATTCAGGGAGTCTCCTCGTGTTGACGGTTTTGTGGATTGGGCCTTCTCTACGGCTAGAGGACTTTAGAGGGCGAGGCCTCTTCCTCTTCGTTTGAGGAAGTCCCTCGGTTCCCTAGAGCTTCCGCTGTGGGCTCTTTTGTTGAGTTCGTCTTCTTCGACCGGTGTTCCCGGGAAGTTCCTCTCCCGGTCGTTTCTTCCGAGGTATTCGCTCCCGGTTTCCCAGGATGATCTCGCTCTTTTGAGGGGCCTCAAGCCTTTATCTCCTTCGTCGATCCCTGTTCCAGTCGGTGGTCTGGCACGGATAGAGGTGGCTATTGTTAGGTCCCTTGAGTTTATTTCTCTCGCTGACGCGCTATCTGCTGCGCTGTCTTCTGCTTTGCCTTCTGGGCATGTATTCTGCGTCGAGGGTTCGTTGATTTCGGTGAGGTCCTTGTTGCAGGATCTCTGTACCTCCATCGTTCGGGTTGCGAATCGCAGGCTTTTGCCTATGTCAACCTGCTTCTTGCGCGTCGTGACGCTTTTCTTCAGTCAGCGTCTCCGTTGCCTCCGCTCTTGTCCTCTTCGCTTCGGGTGGGACCCTTGGTGCCCGACTCTCCGTTTGGTCCTTACGTTCGCTCAGCTGTTCGTGAGGAGTCGGAGCGGTCCCACTCAGATGGTTTCGCCTTCTGGGCTCGGGACTCTCCTTCGGCCCCGTCTTTCTTTCCTGACAGTTGTCGAGGTCGCTCGGTCCGTGATCCCTCTCCTCGGGGAGGGCAGTGTGGTACTTCCTCTTCCCGTCGCATGGTTGAGGTACGCCGTAGGCGTTTACGCAGTGGCGCGTTTTTCTCTATCCCTGCCTGTCCACCCCTAGGTGCTCTTCCCTTCCGGGCTGGTGGCTTGGCTCGTCAGTTTCTTGCTGGATCATAGCCCTTTTCCAGAAGGGCGCTATAGAGGGGGTCCTTTGCCCTCACTCCCGGGGTTTTACGGCCGCCTTTTCGTTGTTCCCCGAAGGCTTCCGGCGGTTGGCGCCCGGTGGTCGGTTTTTCTGACGCCTATTTCCATGTGTCTGTTCATCCTCTTCACAGGCGTTGGATGCGTTTTCGTCTGGAGGGATGGGGTTTTTCTTTCGAGGCCCTTCCCTTTGATTTGTCTCTCAGTCCTTGGGTTTTAACAAGGATTGTCAAAAGAAAGAACTCGCTGCCGTAGTCCTCGGACTCGGGGTGCGGTTCTCTGCTTATCTTGTTGACTGGTTGGTCAAGGCTAGTTCTCACGATCTCTGTCTGGTGCACATCAGGCTCGTTCTCCTTTGGACTCGGCGCTTGGGGTTCTCTGTGAGCCCTCTCAAGTCTGAGTTGTCTCCATCTCGGGTTTTCAACTACCTGGGAATGTCGTTCGACACTCGCGATTGGTCGGTCTGCCCTTTGGCTCGTCGGGTGCAGAAGCTTCAGTCCCTTCTGCTACTTTTGGGGAGTCAGGTTATCGTTTCAGCCAGATGTCTGGGCGTCTTTGGTCGGTTGGGGTGCGCTTACGGGCAGCCTTTCAGCTCTCGGGTTTTGGTCTCCGGACCAGCTGTCTTGGCATTTTCGTCGCCTGGAGATGGAAACCGTTTGCCTGGCTCTTCATCGTTTTCTTCCCTCCCTGCCTCGGGGCCTTTTGCTCGTTCGCTCCGTCAGTTCCTCTGTGGTTTCTCTCTTCTACCACTCCGGGGTTACCCATTCCCCTGCTCTCTCCATGATGGTGGAGAGCCTCCTTTTGTGGTTAGCTGATTTCGGTTATACGCTTGTGGCCAAGCATGTCTGCGGCTCTGTCAATGTCTTAGCCGCTCTTCTGGGTCGCCCTCATTGTGTGGTCCACACGGATTGGACGCTGTCCCTCTCTGTTCTTCATCCAGTTTGGGCGGAGTGGTTTAATCCACTGATCGTTCTTTTTGCCACTTGTTACTCTTCCAGGCTACCCCTGTTTGTGTCGCCGGTCCCAGATTGTCTGGCTGGGGCGGTTGTCGCGTTGTCCATTTCTTGGGAGGGGTTGGAGGCTTATGCCTGCCCGCCATTCCCCCTCCTTCCGCGGGTTCTCAGGAAGGCTGGAGAGGAGTCCCCTTCTCTCTTTCTCGTGGCTCCCTTTTGGCCAGCTCAGCCCTGGTTCCCCGATCGCCTTCGTCTTTCCCAGGGGCTGTGCTTCCTCTAGCTCTCGGGGCGCTTTCGCTTCTGCGGCCTCCCGGGATTCCACACGGCATTCCAAGCGTTCTCCGTCTTCACGCTTGGCTGTTGTCCGGCCTTCGTTAGGGGCTTCTGGGCTTCAGGAGACCCCGGCCGGTTCCAACTTGCTTCCTGTTTCTGTCCTGCCATTCTCGGGAGGATGGCTTCCTGGAGTCGGTTCTGTGGTCTTAGCCCTGCAGTCCCGGTCCTCTTTTCCAGCCTGTTCACGGTAAGATTGTGTCAGATAAGTTGCTTCCCTCCGTCCTTTTCGTGCTAATCTGCACTTGTTGAGTCATGGTACAGTATGTGTAATTAATATTAAAATTTTCTCTCTAAATTTATTATTAATAAGCATACTTACCATGACTCAATTTAATATCCCTCCCACCTCCCCGCAGTTCCAAATAAGGAATGAGGTGTGCTGTCCTTTGCCGTGAGCGCTTAGACGCGTATTGTAGCACGTGGGACACGGGACGGTTTGGTGCAAGGGAAGCAACTCTATGTTTGATTGGATTTTGCCAGCTTCCGCTAAAAGGGCACTATCACCTAGCAACGCTAAAACATTGCACTTGTTGAGTCATGGTAAGTATGCTTATTAATAATAAATTTAGAGAGAAAATTTTAATATTTCTAATCATTGCACTCTGAATATGGTTTTCTGTGTTGTTAAACATTTCAAGTTGTGAATTAATGTAAACTCCATGGAGCATTTCACGGAAGTGTGAAAGCTAAAAGTGTTGTTAAACATTTGAAGTTGTGAATAAAAGAGAACAAAGCTAAAAATGAAATATGTCAGAGAATTCATGCTGGTGAGTGTGAAAATGATGACTACATATCCCTCCGACCCTGACCTCCTCTTCTCCCCCCTACCTTCCCATATTTCTGGTATAAGGCCACCTCTATTATAAGACCGTTTTTTCTCAGATTTTGGACGGTCTTATACCGGAGGTTCCACTGTAGCATGAATGTTTACCACTGCATGAAGAGGTCAAAATGACATTTCATCAAATGTCTTTACTTGGACTTATTTATTATTTAATTATTTCTATATAGCGCTTTTCCAGCTCAAGAGCTGCTCAAGGCGCTGGCTGTTACAGGATCTCACTCAAGCAGTCTGAGGCTGCCTTTGGGGGCATACTTTCCTTTTTTAGTTCACAGTTTAGATCCAGACTGCAGACAACACAAAATTCAACTTTTGGAAGCAAATTCTTTTTTTTCTTTTTTTTTAATTCAACAACAAAAACACTGATCTCTTTCTCTCTCTCTCTCTCTCTCTCTCTCTCTCTCTCTCTCTCTCCATTAAAGATAAGTTACACAACAAAAAGACAAACTGAAAGTATGTTTGAATTGTAGCTAAATTCTCTCTCTCTCTCACTTCTATCCCACCCCATCACCCTCCCTCCCCATTCTCTCCTCCGAAGGAAATGATGCATTTTTCATCAATCCTTTTATTCCAATTCAGAATATGACATTCACATAACTTCTGAGGTGATCAACTCGATTTACGTAAACTTGATTATTTCTCACAATAGTTTGCAATACAAAAAAAAAAATCAATTAATTTAAAAGTTATTTTCAAATAAAGAAATACCCTTCTCTTTTTCTGGGTAGAATGTTACAATGTCAGTCCATATTTTCCAGAATTATTACTGCAAGGAGTTAATATTCAATGCAGAAGTATGACGTTTACAATGGTCAGAATGATGCCAGGCATGAAATGCACAGAACGAACTTCTGAAACAGGAACATAACATATATCATTATTCATACATCAATAAGTATAAGTATTATGTTTATTTAGAAAATTCGCTGTTCTTTTTTTTTCTTAAATATGTAACTACCCCGAGACACTGATCTGCTACTCCTTTGGATGAGAGTATAAACTGAGGACTAGTCTGTGCACGCGTGGGTGGACTTTAAAGATCCTGACACCCATGTCCTAGATGGCCGAGTGCCGGCTACACAAATACACCCAGCACGCACTAGATCCCTTCTTCCCATCCCTGGTCGCTAAGGATTGTGGCCAATCATCTGGGCATCAGACTATGCACCCTAAGGTTGCAGGTGGGTGCCTCAAGTGGCTTGAGTTGGATCCTGTATTGAGCAGCTGTTGAGACAGAAAAGTGCTATACAAAGGTGAGAAAATCAAATCTACAGCGCTTTTCCAACTGAAAGCTGCTGCTGAGACCGAAAAGCGCTATACAAAGGTAAGAAAATCAAATCTACAGCGCTTTTCCAACTCAAATCTGCTGCTGAGACAGAAAAGCGCTATACAAAGGTAAGAAAATCAAATCTACAGCGCTTTTCCAACTCAAATCTGCTGCTGAGACAGAAAAGCGCTATACAAAGGTAAGGAAATCAAATCTACAGCGCTTTTCCAACTCAAAGCAGTGCTGTTGAGACAGAAAAGCGCTATACAAAGGTAAGAAAATCAAATCTACAGCGCTTTTCCAACTCAAATCTGCTGCTGAGACAGAAAAGCGCTATACAAAGGTAAGAAAATCAAATCTACAGCGCTTTTCCAACTCAAAGCAGTGCTGTTGAGACAGAAAAGCGCTATACAAAGGTAAGAAAATCAAATCTACAGCGCTTTTCCAACTCAAATCTGCTGCTGAGACAGAAAAGCGCTATACAAAGGTAAGAAAATCAAATCTACAGCGCTTTTCCAACTCAAAGCAGTGCTGTTGAGACAGAAAAGCGCTATACAAAGGTGAGAAAATCAAATCTACAGCGCTTTTCCAACTCAAATCTGCTGCTGAGACAGAAAAGCGCTATACAAAGGTAAGAAAATCAAATCTACAGCGCTTTTCCAACTCAAATCTGCTGCTGAGACAGAAAAGCGCTATACAAAGGTAAGAAAATCAAATCTACAGCGCTTTTCCAACTCAAAGCAGTGCTGTTGAGACAGAAAAGCGCTATACAAAGGTGAGAAAATCAAATCTACAGCGCTTTTCCAACTCAAATCTGCTCAAGGCGCAGGCTGACCGCATTTCACTCCGACGCCTGATGTGTTCATTTGCTGCTTCGTTTGACGCCCAGACATCAGGGCACAATCCTGGATGCCTGGGGATGAGAAAAAAAGGGACCTAGTGCGTGCTGGGTGTATTTGTGTAGCTGCCGCTTGCATGCCTAGGACAGGATCTTTTGAAGTCCGTGCAATGGATTGCAGGGTGCACATTCTAGAGCCAGTTAATAATAATAATGATGTCCACTTTTAACGCTCAGTTATTCATCCAGAAGCATGGGCATTGTACATTTAGGAGAATATAAGAAAATGATATGACAGCGAAAGTCTGGCGGAACAAAGGTAATGACATAGAGAATCAGAATGCATGGTGCTTGGTAAAATTTGATTCAATCTGAGGCAAAAGGTTTGCGTCTACAGTCTTTTCTAAAAAAACTGCAGCAGTTCCAGTATTCTTCAGACATGCGGGCAGAGGGTTCCAGAGCTTTGGGACTGCACTCCTAAAAGGTCTCATCTCAGAACGCTTTCTGCTGGTACATGGTATGGCCAGAAGCAGGCACGCTTGGAGATGAGGTGCTACAGAAGACTTCTGGGCATTTCCTATACCCAGCACATCACCAACGACGATGTCCGACAGATCATCACACAAGCCATTGGACAACACGATGACATGCTCACAGTGGTGAAGAAACGGAAGCTCCGATGGTATGGCCACGTCACCAGATCATCAGGCCTTGCAAAGACCATCCTGCAAGGCAGGTGCAAGGAGGCAGAAGAAGAGGGAGACAGAAAAAGAGGTGGGAGAACAACATTCGAGAATGGACTGGCTTGACACTGAGCGAAGCCATAATTATAAAGGTATATTTTAAAGGTTCTTTTCCTGGACAGAAACAGTCCAAAGTGTTCCCTCAGGCACTGATGCGCTCCTTAAACTATAGGACTGTACAAGACATACCTGCACTGAGTGGGAGGTATAGTATAAAGCGAAGAGTAAAGAATGAATGCAGGTACAAAAAAATCAATCAAGTCTAAAAAATATGTAAATTAAACACCGGGAAAGAGAGTGAATAAACACATAACGAAATAATTTAATATAAATAGGATAAATGGTGAGGACTTCTGGATCGGAATGTTAAACTGTCCCCACAAAATGAAAAGGACATTGTGTACAGTGTATATAATTGGTCTGGCTGACTATAAACAAACACACCCTCCTCCCACCCCTACCCCCACCCCTAATCTCCATCCCCAAACCCCTGCACAAACACACACACATTAGCATGCAGGTGGTTTGAAGCGGACACCACACCACCATGGAAAACACAGTAACCCCCCTTAGTAATAATAATAATAATAATAATAATACGGTATATTTATATAGCGTGGTACCCCAACAAACATGGGCTCGCCACGCTTTACAATGCAATAAAAAGGCAATAGTATTAAAAACAAAAAAAACTAAATAAAACCTGTAAAACAAAAACATGACTAGTAAAAACTGCTAAACCAGAAGTATGTACATTAATTAACACACACAGACACACACACACACAGACGCACGAGCGCCTGGCCAAAGTACATGTCCACAATAAAAGCATTCATTATCACATCATTTAACAAAGCAATACAACTAAAAATATTACACACCTTAAAAACAAAACATGATTTTAATCATTTCTTAAAACAGTAAAATACAATGAAAAGACATCAATCACAACATTAAAAGGGACTAGACTCAACTACAACAGATACATTTAACTAAAATAGTAGTATAAAAGAACTTGTACGACATTGATAAATACTCTTATATAAAATTAATGGATGACCTTCAACACGGACACAAGCATTCACCGCGAGGTAACAGTTTAAAACTGGGCAGTCGACTGGATGTCATCAGGCGGAAGAATTGTGATGTTCGTTAGTTCAATCAGTGGAAAAGTATTGCTTGAAAAGATGTGTTTTGAGTGCTTTCTTGAAAGTCTGCGTGGATGCAATACAACGAATGTTAGTTGGCAGCGCATTGTTTAGGGCCACAAAAAGCAAAAGATCTTTCACCGTAGGTTTTTGTGCGTACTCTTTGTGTGGTGAGGACATGAGTGTCTGCGGATGAACGCAACTGTCGGGCAGGTGAGTAAGCAGACAGGAGTTGACTAAGATAGGATGGACAGGTATCAGAGAAGAAACTGTGACAGAGAACTGACAGTTTGTAGTCAATGCGTGCTTGGATAGGAAGCCAGTGAAGGGAAAATAGTAGTGGTGTCACGTGATCGCGTTTTTTTGCTTTCAGTACGAGCCGTGCTGCAGAATTTTGAACTTTTTGTAGTTTATCGATCAAAGATTTAGGACAGCCAGTGAGTAGGGAGTTACAATAGTCAAGACGAGAGAGAACAAAGGCACACACCAGAGTTTTGGTGGCATATACTATAAGATACTGACGGATTGAGCTGATTTGGCGAATGGCAGTGTATGCAGAACGACAAACATGTGGAAACATGGTTATCAAGGGACATGTCATCAGATATGATGTAACCGAGATTCCTGGCAGAGGATGAGAAAGTAATGTCAGAGTTGCCAACAGAAATAGAAGTAGGAAGGGTAGAGTGTGAAGACAATCTAGGATTATGGAATAACAGCGCTTCTGTTTTGTCATCATTCAATTTAAGTTTGTTGTGAGCCATCCAAGACTTTACATCAGAAATGCACTGCTGCACGCTCTGGACGCAAGAATGAATCTCGGAAGGACGGGAAGAATTGTACAGCTGTGTATCGTCAGCGAACGACTGGTTATCAATGGCATGATTATCAAGAAGTAACAGCAATGGTCTGGTGTACATCACAAAAAGCACAGGTCCTAACAACATACAGCAGCAAATGAATCAACGTAATGACTGGGGCTGGTTAACTTAAACTAAATGGGCAAAGCCCATATGACTCACTTGCTCCTTATGAAACTTGCAATGTTTAACATGAAAATGACTGACCAGAAAGAAAAAAAAAAAGAAACAGTGGCATTAAAATGCAAAGTAATACCGACTTTGATCTTTCTATGCTCTTGATCTTGACCTTTGGCTTCAAATAAACTCATGTAATATCAAATAAACTACAGCAAAAGTTGTATTATAAAACAACAAAAAACAGTGACCTTGGGTTGACCTTGACCTTCAGTAACATTCACCTTGGGATTTTTTTTCACTAACATTTGTTGACCTTGTGATTCATTCACTGATCATTTATGAAGTCTAATGGAAGTCAAGCTTGGCTGGGATAGTTGAAATAGGTTCTGAAATATTAATCCACTTGCAAGTTTTGCACATCCCGACGGCGGACAATATTTTAAAAATGTTATTTTATTTCTGGACTATTTAGGACTCATCTTGCACAGATTTGCAAAAAATCTGGAAAAAAAAAGTTAGGGGTAGCAGAGACGGGGGAGGGGGGCCAAGGTGGGAGGTGTGGGGGTGGGGGGAGAGGAGTGAGTACATAGACTCACATTACTAAGCATGTGAGTCAACAAGGTGTTACCTTTTACGTGTGTTGCTTTGGATGCCTTGCCCAATTCGTCACTTTCACAGGAACCTGCCACACATCTCCAAGAAATCAGACATCAATTATATATAATTATACACTTTGTAAAAAAAAAAAAAGATCAATTAATCATTGAACGCGGGCGCGCACACACACACACACACACACACACACACACACCCACACACACACACACCCACACCCACAAACCAATTAAGAAACGGACATGATGATGATTATGACGCCGGAGACGGAAAAGGAGTTTGAAGACTAAGGTGATAGTAGGTGAAAGACGGGTGGAGGAACTATATGAGGAGGAGGAGGATTGTAATGAAGGTGGTGCTAGTTTTGACGATGAAAACGATGACGGCATTCTTAGAGTGGGTAATGATTGAGATGCGCACGGTAGTAGTTGCGGTCGTTTTCTGTTGCAAAGCATGCAACAATAGCGCGTATTTACCTTTGATGTGCGCTGTTGCTAGTAGAAGCTTTGTATAATGTTGATAATTTCCGTTGGTCGATATTGTTGAGAACTTTATGGAATTACCTTTTTATTATCGATCGAAGGTTCTAGACCTTACAGGCAAAAGCTGGTCGAATTATGTAGATTCGTAAACATTGTGTGACGTAAGGCAGTGGATAGTCCGGTGACTAGGTTTAGTTTGATTAAGGGTTATTGCGTCATGTTGGAATGTTCAAAATTCTTCTCGATTGCAGATAGGAGTAATGCACTGTCTGCTTGTAGGGATGATCTTTGTAGTGACTATCGGAAAGCGATCTTGTATGCAGTTGTTGATGTTTGCTGAATAAAGTTGTCTTGCCTTGTGCTCCCTTGTCATCTCCATCTTTCTATACGCTTGCCAAACATGGACCCTCACCGCAAATATAAAACGAAGAATACAAAGCATTGAGATAGGTGCTACAGAAGACCTCAGGGCATTTCCTATACCCAGCACATCACCAACAACGAAGTCCGACAGACCATCAAACAAGCCATGGGACAACATGATGACATGCTCGCAGTGGTGAAGAAACGGAAACTCCGATTGTATGGACACGTCCCCAGAGCATCCTGCAAGGCATGGTGCAAGGAGACAGAAGAAGAGGGAGACAGAGGTGGGAGGACAACATTCAAGAATGGACTGGCTTGACACTGAGCGAAGCCATGAGGGTTGCTGAGGACAGAGAAAGATAGAGTACGCTGGTTAAAATGATCCTTCAACGATCTTCGAGTAACGGGATAGGATAGGATAGGATAGGAATAAAGTTGGAAAACTCTATTCGACGACTCCTGCCTTGTTGCTGAGTGAACAGGCTGCGTGGATAAACGGATTCGAGTTACACCTATTCAAGCATCGGGGCTGAATCAGCTATTGATAAATAACCGTGTAAAAGCGTGTAAAGGTGACGACGACGATGATGATAATGATGAGGATGATGATGGTGATGAGTAGAGGAAGAAGATGATGATGATGGATGACGATGGGATGGTGATGATGACGACATTACCTTCTGTTTGAACCACAATATCTGAGCAGCCCTCGTCTCTAAAATAGGTAAGTGAGGGACTGGCTGCGCAGTCGGAGTAGCAGGTTATTTGGTCTGGCTGTGGCTCATCCTTGACGAACAACATTTCGGGCTCCACTTGGTACACCACTGTGAAGTGGGATACGTTCTAACACGACAACACACAGTCACCATCACAAACAAATACCAAAACATCAACAATACATGGGCAACGAATTAAGGCAACCCTTTTTCCCCCCAGACTGAATAGAAATATTTTGAAACAGTCAGGGTCATCAATGCGAGGCAAATGTCGGTCTTTCCGTCCGTAGGTCTGTCCATCGGTCCGTTGAATGCCATATCTCAAGAACCACGGAACGGATTTTGACCAAATTTCATAGCGCGATTTAGGAACAGTACCTTGGTTAGTGGCTTGCAAACAGTTCAGATGATGGCCTATCATACTAAGTTTTCCTTAAGCTTCGTTAGAATAAAGCCCAGTCACAACACAGTTAAGAAAATGAACACTTGGAAATATTTTGGGCTACGGGTGTGAGGGTGTGGAAATACATTCGAATGGCTTGCCATCTTTTTTTTTCCCTTCAGGCTAAACGCTTCGCCAGACTGACAATATATTCTACACAGAACAGAATGAAACAGAACCGTATTCCCCAACAAGTCCGAACATATATAACGATGCTACTATAAAAGCAGTGCTTATCTTATTCCATCCCATCCCCAACACAAAGTGCTTGACATGCAGATTTTAGGTTTTATAGAACTTTTCCCTTTTCGAGAAATCGGCAGGGATGCATCAGAGTTACGGCCCTTGACGCAACCCGACCCACTTTCTTCATCCTTACCAAGCTGCTCATCCTACTACTCAAATTTAAGGAGAACTGTGTTTGCGCATCCTATGGTATTCTTATCCGTAACTCTAAAGTCTTTGGGGCTCCTTAGATGATTGTTTATTTTGTCATCTTCTTCTTTTTCTGTCGCCCTCTTCTTTTGCCTCCTTGCACCGTGCCTTGCAGGATGGTCTTTCCAAGGCCTGATGCCCTGGGCATACCCATCGGAGTTTTCGTTTCTCAACCTCTGTGACCAAGTCATCGTGTTGTCCAATGGCTTGTGTGAGGTGTTCTTTTTCCTTTTCATCTCTCTTCGTTTGTCACACAGGTTCAAAAGTTCACGCGTGATTAATGGTTTCTTCTTTGGGCGGTTGTTGCCAAGGTTCTCAGTGGCGGCATATGTTACTGCTGAGTTGAAGATGGGGTCATGGTGTTAACATCTACTTCATAAGCTCCCAAAATTTGCGCATGCCTCCTGCATTGTTTAGCACACGGGTTAGCATTGGCAATCACTTCAAAACTACGAAGATGAGGTTTAGACACTAAGTTTGCCTATCCTATCTTATCCGGTAACTCGAAAGTCGTTGGGGCACCATAGATGATCGTTTAACCAGCGTACTCCATCTATCTGTTTCCTCAGCAACCTTGATGGCTTCGCTCAGTGTCAAGCCAGCCCATTCTCGAATGTTGTTCTCCCACCTCTTTTTCTGTCTCCCTCTTCTTCTGCCTCCTTGCACCTGCCTTGCAGGATGGTCTTTGCAAGGTCTGATGATCTGGTGACGTGGCAATACCATCGGAGTTTCCGTTTCTTTACCACTGTGAGCATGTCATCGTGTTGTCCAATGTCTTGTGTGATGGTCTGTCGGTCATCGTCGTTGGTGATGTGCTGGGTATAGGAAATGCCCAGAAGTCTTCTGTAGCACCTCATCTCCAAGCTTTGTATTCTTTGTTGTAGATCTGCTGCGAGGGTCCATGTTTCGCAAACGCATAGGAAGATGGAGATGACAAGGGAGCGCAGCAGACTTACTTTGGAGTGTAGACTTAAAGTTATAGTCCTGTCTTTCCAAATGGGCTTCAACCCTGTCAGAGCCGCAGTTGTTTGTGCGATCCTGGAGAGGACTTCCTATCGGGACGCATGATCTAATACCATGGCTCCTAAATATTGAGGGATTGGCCTTGGACTTTGATGTCCGTGTTGATGCCATTGGTGTTGTTCATCATTTTGGTCTTCTCTGCACTTATTTCCATTCCAAAGGCTCTGGATGTGGTGTCAAGCCTCTGTACCAGCTTTTTAAGTTCTTGTTCTTCTATAATTTTCAGGAGGACATTACTGGGATGGCTGATGATGCTGATGGCGCGGTAATTTTCACACTCCTGAAGGTTGCCCTTTTTGAGAAGAGTGATGACAAGCGACTGGGTCCATGGTGTAGGCCACTCTCCACTCTGCCAGATCTTGTTACAGATAATGGTGAGGGCGTCAATCATCGCTTCTCCTCCTGCTTGAAGCAATTCTGAGGGTATGTTGTTCACTCCCGCTGAATGTAACCACTTATTTTGGAACTTAATAACGAGATGCTACAACGTGGTAAATATGGTGAAGGTCTGAATGTTACCTGTACACAAGCACAGTAAGGGCGGGTGCCCTCTGGTGGATTCTGTTTCCCGCACGCAGAGGAGTCTACATGGCACAGTCTTGTGAACACTGGTGGCCCTGCACACCACGCAACAACAAGTTCTTTGGCTCCTTCTGATGAGAGTATAAACCAAGGTTTAGTCTGTTCACGCTCTCATTCCATCGCACGGATTTTAAAGATCCTGACGCTCATGTCCCAAACGGGTGAGTGCCGGCTACACAAGTACACCCAGCACGCACTAGGTCCCTTCTCCCCATCCCCGGATTGTGGTGAGTTGTCATGGCGTCAGACTATGCGCCAAAAGATTGCAAGTGGGCGCCTCGGGCGGTTTGAGTTAGATCCTCTATCGGCCAGCGCCTTGAGCAGCTCTTGGGCTGGAAAAGCGTTATATAACAACGATTAAACAAAACCATTTTTAAAAAAAGAAAAAAAAGAGGAAGGGTCAGCCATGGAATAAATAAATAAATTAAAATAATAATAAACAGGAGTCGTATGATCGCATCTTCAAAAAGCGTAACCCTGTGCGCATAACGCGCGCGAACTCACACACACACACTTACACACACATGCACGTACACACACACGCATGCACGCACGCGCGCGCACAAACACACACACACGTTTCACATTCGGACATATATGGAAATAATTCCCGAATATTTTAGAAATCCCAGGAATTTAGATCATGAAGGATTATAACTCAATGACAATACAGGATTAGACATCACAGTACCTCCCGCCCCGCTCTTGATTTCGAGAATAGGCGGCGGGGTGCATTTATTCCTGGGTAGGCTGCACTTGAGGGAGACGGTATTACCGTAGCAGAACGTCTTCGGGCACATCAAATTCATTATATCTTCCGGTCGACCCTCCGGTACCTCGATCTCCATGCTGACATCTGCAGTTCATAACCTTTACTTCTGACAGTTTGCAAACCACAGTTTATCGATCCATCCAGTCTAATCTATCATCTATTCAATTGGCTGCTTAGGTAGCTAACATTGCCTAAGACTAATATCAAGCTAAAGCTAAGCAAGTCTCCCAACCTGTCTGGTCGGTGAAGAGAAGTGAGAATTAATTAATACTGTTAATTTTTTATTTTACTAAATTACTTTATTATTATAATTATAATAATATTAATAATCTTAATATAATAATAATAATAATAATAATAATAATAATAATAATAATAATAATAATAATAATAATAATAATAATAATAATTAATGTTATTATTATTATTATTTTATTTTACTTTATTTGTTTAATATGTATTTTTATCTTTGTCCTGACTATTTATTGATTTATTTCATGTTTATTTTATTTAATTATTTATTTTATTTTATTTTGTTTTAGTTATTTAATTTTATATATTGAAGTAATTTTTGTATTTCATTTAGTTTCATTCTTCTTTGTTGAATAAAATCACATTGTTGTGTACAGACGGGAAATTAAAATGTTGAATCGAGTTCAATTTAATTGAATTTTGTAAGCGTGCGTGGCCCATGCTACTCATGGACCCATCCCTAGACCTTGTCTATGAACCAGCAACGCACGTCAAAGATAACGACTTCAAAACAAATTACAGCCAGGTCGACAAGAAACTGAGAAGAGACACCTAGGAAGTGGCTTATTGCTTAGCCAGAGGACAAAAACAGCTAGCCAGTGGCTTCTTGCTGTAGTAATAATGTATAGACCAGCAGACAGCTAGCCAGTGGCTTCTTGCTGTATTAATAATGTATACATTACTACAACAATATATATGTATGTGTGTGTATGATGTGCGTATGTGTATCATGTATATATGCGTACCGTGTGTTTGTGTATGTGCGTGTGTGTGTGTGTGTGCGGGGGAGAGAGAGACTGTATTGAGCTTGCTGTTATACTGAGCGAGGGGTGTTCTAATGTCTTGTTGTAATTTATTATTTTCTTTCGCCATGTATGCACTGTGAAACAACAAATGTTCCCATGTTTTGGTGGAATACAGATTTTTTTGACTTGACTTGACTTGAAAGATGTGCTACACCGGCATTGATGGTCTCTGCAACTGGTTCCAATTCTGCATCGGGTTTTTGTCAATGTTCCCACGGATGAACCGATTTCAGTCCGTGTATTCCGGAAAATCTAAATCTAAATATTAAAATAAATCTAAATAAAATCTGGAAAATGTATCGACAGCCCCTGGTCAACCAGCACCATCAACCTACTCCCCTCCAAATGCAACATCTTGGCCCACAATAAAGCAATCAATCACACAACAAAAGTATGTTTTACTGGCCTGGCATGGGAAGACAGTTTTGCGTATTATCGGAAAGAGTGTGGCCTAAAGATGGTGACTTACGTGGGATGAAAACCGCCAACAGAAGCCAAAGGACGTTTCCAGCTAGCTTGATCGGTGTGCATGGACACATAATGTTGGTGCTAACGATCTTATGTATCCCGTTGCCTACTCCATGGTTTCTATTATAGTTCTATCATCAAGACCGCACTTGCGCGGTCAGTTTCCCACCACCAATAGTGCCTCGAGTAAATAAATCTTCTTGTTAAAATCAGATTCAGAAAAAGCATGACGCCACGATGACGAACTAAGGGGAAATGACGCACCAATGTACCAGAAACCATAGAAACACAAACATGTCGGTCTGTCTATCCAGACTGGCAGGATTGGGTGTGTGTGTGTGTGTGTGTGTGTAGGTGTGTTCGTGTGTGTGTGTGTATTATGTTTTAAAATGTTGCATCAATTTACTTCATACTTTGCACGATGACAAATTCAACTCAACAATGTTTTTATCAAAATATCTATTTAGCGCAACAAACAACGAGAAATTAAAATATCGTCTACCGTTTTTTGCGCATTGGCCGCCATGACAGTTGTTTTGTACGTACTTTTATTGCAAACTGCACTGGGTTAACTGGAAATTTTGCGTACATACACTGCCCAGCCTCCAGTGTTTTCAACAATTTTATTTTTGGACGAACACAAGCGCAAGATATTAATATATCGTCAAAACGCCGAAAATTCCGGTTTTTTTTTTTTTTTTTTTTTTTTTTTTTTTTTTTTTAACCGTTACAGGCGTTCAAGTAACGTTTTCTGTACATACTTTCATAGCTACATGATGAAGCTTATCAATGGATTTACTCGGATATTTGCTTACTTACTACACTCCGCAGTCTCCAGTGTATTTAACAATTTTATTTCGGGCCACAAGAAATTAAAATAGCGTCGCAACCCTGGAGATTCTGGCCTTGACATGAAATTGCTTGATGGATTCAGACGACCTTGGTTAGAGAAGTAATTTCCCGTTATGTTAATTACGTCCTTTCTATAGCACGACGCCAACGCGCGCGCGCTTATTACATTACATTACATGGTTAATGCTTTAGGTCCAGCGGACTCTTCCGAGCCAAATCAGGACCAGAGAGACGTCATCTTAAAATGTTATAAAGTGGTTCAAATCTTAAAAAATATACCTGTTACTCTTAAATACTCAAACAAACTTTCACATAACACCTCTTTAAAAGTCTTCTTTAAAACTGATGTGTAAAAAAATACGTTCTCTTTCCTCAATCAAATCACTAAATTCGGTCTTATCAATAAAATCCAAAACAAAACGACATGGTTTATATGCGATAAAACAAACCAACATCATGTAAAAATTGAAACAAGTGTTGACCATTGCATATTTAAAAAATCTCTTTGAAAGGTATTGAACCAAAATATGTTTCTCTTTTATCAAGCAGGTCAGCACATTCAGACATGAAATGGCGAACGGAAAAGGATTTATCACATGCAAAGCACCATGGTGGTTCTTCTCCTTTTAACAGGAAACTGTGGGTTACATAAGTATGCCCAATATGAAGGCGATACAAAACTGTTTCTTATTTGCGAGTGGATGCAAAGTTAGGTATAGAAGCTGACAAATCGGGAAGAATTTGAAATAATTTGTTGTTGATATGGTTAGACCAGTCAGTCTGCCACAGTCGTTTATAATAAGATCCAGTCATACAACGTAGGTCAGAGTAGGGCACAAACTGGAAAATCTCTGGAGGGAAATCGAGATGCAGAGCATCTTTAGCCGCTTTGTCCACTGCAATATTGCCGCGGATGCCCATGTGACCAGGGACCCACATAAAAACTATCTTTTTACCATCAGAAACAAGTTGTGTATGGAGGTCATGGATCTCTGCCAGAAAAGGGTGTGATATCTTTCTCGTGGAAAGAGCCTGGAGTGCTGACAGTGAATCAGATATGATTAAAAACGAGGTTCTTTTGGATTGGTAAACCTGTTTTAGAGCTAGATGAATTGCCTTGAGCTCAGCTGTATAAACAGAACAAAAATCAGGTAGACGCTGTTGCAAAGGCTGGTCTAGATGTCTCCTCCCAGGGACCGACGCAGCAGCAACTGTGTCGCCTTTCTTTGACCCATCTGTAAAAAGTTTTTCATATCCTGTATATAAAGCACACTGTTCTAAATAGAGCTGGTTATAGACGGTTTTAGATGTATTGTTTTTGAGGAAAGCGGACAATTGCCAATTAATGTTTGGGAGACACAATTTCCATGGAGTAACTTCAGTCTGAGGCTCATCATCGTTGATGGAAGCAACATTGATGCCTGCTTTTCCAAATGAGCCTGCATTCTGATGCCAAACGGAGGAATTGTGTTAGGTTTGGCTTCAAATTTCTGAACAAAATCTGGGTTGAAAACACAGTCATAGGCGGGGTTCATGGGATCAGTTTTTAATTTTAAATAGTAATTCAGTGACAATTTTGTACGTCTCAGCTCCAGCGGGGGTTCGTTAGCTTCCACGTAAAGGCTTTCACAAGGGTAGGTGCGAAAAGCACCCAAAGCAATGTATAATGCCTGATGAGCAACTGGATCTAACATTTTAAGATAAGATTTTCGAGCAGAACCATAAACAATGCAACCACAATCTAACTTGGATCAAATTAAAGAACGATATATCAGCAATAAAGTTTTCTTGTCAGCTCCCCAGTCTGTACCACTGATAACCTTGAGCAAGTTGCAGGCCTGTTGACATTTAGTTTTCAAATCTTTCAGATGAGGAAGGAAGGATAGCCTTTGATCAAAAATAACACCCCACAATTTGACTTGTTGGACCGTCTTTATTGGAGTTTTACTGAGGGTAATATTAGGATCTTGAATAATTCCCCGGTGCTTGGAAAAGTGAATACATTCAGTTTTTGCTCCAGAAAATTTGAAACCATTTTGTAAAACCCAGTCTTGAATGGCTTTGACACATAACTGTAGCTGACGTTCTGCAGATGCCAAGGTGTTACCTTTGGCTATTAATGCAAAATCGTCAACAAACAAAGAATTGTCGATTCCCCGTTTCACTGAACGAACAATATTATTTATTTTAATATTAAACAGCAGGGAGATAAGATACTACCCTGAGGCACCCCCATCTCCTGTTCTCTCATATCAGATAAAGATCCTCCAACCTTAACCTGAAAAATTCCGTCCGTTAGAAAATTGGATATAAACAGAGGTAAATGTCCCTTCAAACCCATTTCTTGTAAATCTGAAAGAATGCCATATTTCCATGTGATATCATAGGCTTTTTCCAAATCAAACATGATGGCTACGACGTCTTCACTCTGGACGAACGCGTAACGGATAAAAGTTTCCAGTTGCACCAGGTGGTCAACAGTACTTCGACCACTTTGAAAGCCACACTGAGTGTTGGATAATAAATTATTTGTTTCTAGATACCACAGTAAACGGGAATAAACCATTCTTTCCAGCGTCTTGCATAAGCAGGACGTTAAGGCTATTGGTCTGTAGTTTGTTGGATTAGTATGGTCTTTGCCAGGTTTAGGAATGGGTACAATAATGGCCTTTTTCCAAGAGGGAGGAAACGTGCCAGTGATCCAAATCTGATTGAAGATGTCCAGCAGTTGAGACCGTGAGTACCTTGTTAAATGTCGTAGAAATTGATAATGCACATCATCCGGTCCAACTGCTGAATCTGCACTTTTGTTAATTGCATCGTCAAGCTCGACTAATGAGAACAAAATTTTGTAGTCTTCAGAATTATCAGAGGTAAAATTTGACCGTTGTTTTTCTTTACATGTTTTAATTGTTTGCAAAGAGACAGAATAATTTTCAGAGGAAACATTTGCAGCAAAAGAAGAGGCCAAAAGATCAGCTACTAGTTTGTTTTTTTAAATCTCCGATTACGTCCCCCTGCACAGTAAGGCATGGGCTCACCCGTTTGTCACTTTTATGTTTGAGTTTGCGGACCACTTTCCAAGCCTTCGACAATTTCGCTTTCGAATTTAGCGTGGAGCAGAAACCTCTCCACGATTCTCTTCTCTTACTTTTGAAGAGCTGTCGGCATTGCGCTCGCAAACGTTGATGGTTCTGTTTATCTAGATCTATATATCAATGTGGGATAAAGAAGCGGTTCTTGAACAGGAAAAAGTTGGAGCACCCTCGTTCAAAGTTACTAGATTCAATGAGTCTAAAATGTCTTCAATCAATTATTTTTCCCTGAGAATCGGTACGATCGCTACCCCACAGGGGGAGAGCGTCCATTAAAATCTCCCAACAACAAAAAAGGGGTAGGTAGCTGTTGGATCAAATTCTCAAGGTCATTTTTATTTATATTTACATTTATTGATGGGGTCAAATATATAGAACACACTGTGAGGGATTTAAAAAGAGATACTCTGGCTGCAACTGCTGGTAAACTTGTATTAAGTGAAATTGGGTTAAATGGGACGTTTCTATGAATAAAGAGTGAAACGCCGCTAGAAGATATACAATCTAGAGACGAATAACCAGTAATATCTATAAACTGTTTCTCTGATAAGAGAGTTTCCTGAATGGCCAACACTTCAGGTCGATGCTCTGTCAGCAGACAGCATAGCTCCTCATAATGTGCTCTTTATCCCTCGTATATTCCTTTGTAAAATGGCCATAAAAATGAAGTAAAAGAATGCTAAAATTTTCATCTCTGAGAGCACAATTACGTCTCTTTAGTTTTCTGACCCTCATCCATCTCCTCATGGTCAATCAACTCCCAGAAACGGTTCTCCGTCTCGAGAGGTTGATGAAGAAAGGGGTCCAGGCCCTTGATTTTTCGTCAAAGCCCCGGAACCCAAACTGCCAGCCGACTTCCTCCCCTTCTCCCCAGCACCGGATCTTAGATCTTCCTTCTCCCTTTCACCCCTTCCAACCTTTCCCTCTCCTCCTCTGACGCCCCTCTGCTGAGCCACTAAAATCTTTGCCGCCTCTGCAACTACCCGGTCGCTAAAACCTGTCATTGATGGTGCGGCGACCTGAGGCATAGCCTCCTTTGCGGCATGTGTGACGGCTTTAGACAACACAGTCTGCGTGTTGAGAGTAACGGTTTTGGACGTGCCCGTCGGCACGTTCTCCAGTGTATCCGGTAGGGCTGGAGAACCCCCCTTTTGAGCAAACAACGTGAGCATTTTTTCAAGAGTATCCATCCACCTGCACAATGTTTCCAAAATCTGCGTCATTTTATTCATAGCAGTTTCCATTGACGGGTGTGCGCTAAGTTCCACATGAGATGTGGAACCCGCCACAGACGCAAAGGACCTCTCTCGAAGAACCGGCCTACTTTCCAGAACTTTTTTCCTCGCGTCCCCAAAGGAGCAACTCTCAGTGGCCCGCACCTTTTGGATCTCCAGCTCCAACTGCCACTGAGGACAATCTTTGGAGCTGGAAGAATGATGCCCGGTGCAATTCACGCAGCAAATGGGATCTTTGCATTCATTCTCATGTTTATCTTTAGCACATTCTCGGCATATTTCTTTGTTTTTACAGGTTTTACTACCGTGATCAAACCTTTGGCAACGGTAGCATCGCAACGGTGATGGTATAAAAGGAGTCACCTTGACCCTAAGGTATCCCACCTTGAGTGACTCCGGCAATTTGGCCATAGTGAAGGTCACAAAAAGTGTGTTGGTGGGGATACGTTTGGGTCCTTTGGTGACAAAGACCCGCTGTACTGCTGTGACCCCCTGGCTGGAGAGCTCATCGCGGATTTCCAATTCCGACATATCGATCAAGTCCTGACATCGGATGATTCCCTTGGAGGAATTCAACCGTCCATGCACAGAAACTTTTATTGGTTTATCAACAAAGACGGCCAAATTCCTCTTTAGCAGACAATCCGATGCCCTTTTGGTTGAGCACTCCACCAGGCCCCTTCCACCCCAGATGCACAAGCTTTTTGTTGCATGTCCAAGTCACTGTCCGTGTCCTATTTAAAACATTGTGCAAACAAAGTACCGGTGGAAGAGTTGAGCAGTGAGTGCCAGGAGACCCATTTCCCTTCGCCTCAACTGAACGGCGGAAGCTGCAGAGACTCCAAAACGTGCAACATACTACAGCACGCATTGTGTCAAAAACAACAAAAATCAGATCATATTACATTAGTTTTGAGAGACTTGCTCTGGCTTCCAGTGCAAAAATGAATAGACCCCAAGGTATATGCTTTCATCGATGGCACTGCACCTGCCTACCTACAACAGCTCGTCTCTCGGTATTCTCCCTCTCATGGACTACGCTCGGACTCACAGTTCCGGCTTCGGGTGGTTAATGTTGAAAGGCAAAAGAAAAAACCTTGGTGATAGATCATTTGAATGTACTGCACCTTGTCTGTGGAATGGTCTTCCTCAGTCTCTGCGGGCATGCGACACGAAGGAGTCATTCAAGCAGCGGCTGAAGACACCTGTTTTGAACTTTGTAAAGTTTCTGGCACTTTTTTCCCCTATATTTTTTCTGTCTTTATCCCGTGTTTTTCTGTGCGCCATGAGCATGCCGTGACATCGACATCATGGATTATCCGCGCTTTACAAGTTACTATCAAATCAATTCAAGACGCTCACATTTTACCAATTCTCGACTAGGTCCTACCACTATTTCATCCCCAGGCGCTTGTATCTGGACACGCGAGCGCCTATGCATGTGACGCGTCCTCCTTTGGTTATCTAAAGTATCTTTGGTGTCGCGTGTCCAGATACAAGCGCCTTTGATTTCATCCTTTGTCCTCCGCCTCTCATTACCCACAGTGCTACACGCTTATCTCTGGCTGAATGTATTTGTAGTTGTTACAGTTATTGTGAAATATTTACTGGGCCAGCAACTATCAATTGCAATTGCGGGACCGGGTAGCTCAGTGGGTAGAGCGGCTTACTAGTAACCGAAAGGTACCTGGTTCGAATCCCGGATTGGCCCAACGTGTGACATATTATTTTCCCCTTACCATCAACTGGTTCGCTGGTGTCAGAATAAAGTGACCAGTAGTCGCCTATACGCTACGGTGTCATGTGACTATAATCTACAGTTACAATTGCAATCAGTACAATAAAGATCAATGTGTTGGACAGTAGGCCTACATTTTCACCTAGGTTTAGCATTCTGGTATCGAGGGTTAACGGTATCAATGGTGTGAGCTAATTGTAAGCAAAGTCTAATACGGCCTACTAGCGCCACAACCTGATAATTACAAAATATCATCGGTGTAACGAGATGACTAGTTTTACCCTGCCTCATTTACTATTTAGCCTTGTTTAGTCATTGTAATCTTAGAATGTTAATGTTAGGCTGCAGCAGACGATGGAAGTAATCAGGCGTAGCAATAGTATAACTGAGGTACACACACTGCGAGCTTGACGCAAACAGTGTAGTGACGTCAGCACTGTGTGCGTGAATCGTAAAGTCTTATCCAATGGGACTGAGGCAGAGCGGTCAGAACCAGTTCTGACTGGGTAGGCCCAGGCTTGGCATTAAGTCAGTCCTATGAAATACACCAAAGAATACACAGCTAGACCAAGAGCAGAGAAATATCTCTCTACTCATAGACCAGGAAGCAGGACTTGAGAATCTTAGAATTCAGTCAAGTAGCCACGGGGCCTGACTTTGTCAAACGGGTAAATGAACATACTTCTGTTTCATCGTGATGTATTATATTATTGTTGAATTATGTTTGTGGAATTTGCTATGCATAGAATTGAATTGTTAGGCCGACTTTGCCTGAACACGTGGAGAAGCTGACCACAAGGCAAAAGACGACCGGCCGACGCCATCTTGAATTATGTACGGAACCACTGTTGTTGAACCTATTTGTATATTTGCAGACCAGTGGCTGTACCAGTGAATGTTTATAATATTATTAATTCTTTATGTGTATAATTAGCCACGATTTATATTTATGTATGTATAGGAAATTAGAGTTGAGATTCCAGTGGACCACGGACGTGGCAGAATGTTCGTCGCTTATGTATAGAGATGTGGAGCTATCACTGAGGGCTACTTTGGCTTTCAGTGAGACGCTCTGCACAAACCGAGTATTCAGGGTTGTGCAGAATTTCGTCTCTTGTGTTACAGACGAACAGGCGAGCTATAACGTGCGCCCAACTCAACAGAAACCACGAGTTGGCTGTTTAGCCTCTACAGCACAAGACTGAGAGAGCAACCCTGGAAAACACCCTCCAATACACCACAGCGTGTCAAGGGACCAAACTACACGACGACCAGCGTGTACCCGAAGCTACCTCCACGAAGGGCTTCAAACTCACGACACTGCAGTTAAGTGCAAGACAAGAGTGCACTAAAACTGATAGAAAAAGGACCACAGTAGTCCACTCTTCAGAAACTATAGTAAAACGGACCACAGTAGTCCAATCTTCATGAACTCTAGTAGCCAGTGCCCTATGAAGACATAACAGCTGCCTAGACTATCAGCGATCGAATTAGTTGCATTGACTCTTGACTTTTTAAGGTAGATTAGTACATCGAAGATCTTGTATAGAGTAGAAGAAATAAATGTGTGATTTTAACTGTTATCAAGTGGCTGGACTACATATGATTCATAGCCGTGTGAAAGCTAGTGTGACAGTGATCTTTTACCATTTTTCTATCTATCTCTGTACCCCAGCCTTAACACAGACCGAGCTAAATAAATAAATGTATTAACCCTTTGAACCCTGGATGCCCCACCAATTCTGAGCCCATTCCCAATAACCCTATTCCAAACAGCAAGTACTAGAAAGAACAGTAAGCTTTGTACGGACCGCAAGACTAAGGTAAGGTTACGAGACCGGTTTATCGGTCTATCGGGGCACAGCTGTTTAAGGGCTATCGGGGCACTGCTGTTTAAGGGCTAGACCGATATATCGGTCTTTCGGGTTCAAAGGGTTAAAGTAATTCACCGGGTGACTAACTAGCAGTTCCCATAGAATAAAGCGTGAGGGTTACAGCATTCCATTGTGCAGAGCCCAGCAACCCATAAACCCCACGTGACAATCGGATAATTACAAGTATCGTGGGATAATTATAAGTATCAAGGGATAATTATCATTGAAAAATTACAAATATCCTCGCGTGATCCTGTTTCACATAATAATTACAATTTTAACTTAGCCTAATAATAACAATTTTTACATGATCATGCCTAATTCTGGCTAAGGCTGCTTACTAGCGCGAAGAATTGCAGTTAAAGGTATCAGTGATAATGGTAATTATCACGTGTTCTGTGTAATTCACAGAAATACCGGTAATTCACAGTTAATTACTCATTTATAGTTTTGATTACGCTCTAGTAGCGCCCAAACCTAAGGTTTGTTGAAAACAGCGCCTTCGCATGCGCATCGCGCATCGTCCCGCGCATCAGCATTAAACTGCGGTTAAAAGTATTGACTTTAGTAATTATATACAAAAACAGACAAGAAGCATGCAATATTGCTTACCGTTCTCATGAACAGTGCCTTCCGTTGCACAAGTTTGCAGCGTGGTAAAAGAGCCGGTGTTTGGAAGTCTACGCTGACTGGTCACTAAATATTGCGCGTGCGTATTTGTAGCACAGCTGAGACAAAAACGAACAGTTCCGTGGAAAAAGACATATTTATAATTAACACGTAAAAATTGTAATTATCATGTTAAAGTTACACATTTTCGGTTTTGGCCCATTTCCAGACAATGGATTGCTAGAGCCAAAACTGAGAATTAAAAATGATCACGCAAAGATTTCTTATAATTTTTAGTGATAGTTGAAATTATCTCATAATAATTGTAACTATCTCACGATAATTGTCAATTGCATGGACTGTTTTCGAGTTATAGGTCAAAACCAACAACAGCATCCTTGAAACCATCGCCCACTGGGACTCACCAAAACCCATAGTAATCGATCCAGCCGTTTTCGATTTATTTATTAATTTATTTATTTAAATAAATAGATTGATATATAGATATGTATTGACTGTTTATAGAGTTTTAGTAAAGATATAGAGCCAAACGTGTTTGGCAAAGAATTGACAACCCCCCTCTCTTCCTCCTCCCTCGCCCCAGCGACCTTGATCTTTGAATTAGAGCTAATACGGTAATACGGGAGGCTGACATAGAGCTAATACGGTAATACGGGAGGCTGAATTAGAGCTAATACGGTAATACGGGAGGCTGAAATAGAGCTAATACGGTAATACGGGAGGCTGAAATAGAGCTAATACGGTAATACGGGAGGCTGAAATAGAGCAAATACGGTAATACGGGAGGCTGAAATAGAGCTAATACGGTAATACGGGAGGCTGAAATAGAGCTAATACGGTAATACGGGAGGCTGAAATAGAGCTTATACGGTAATACGGGAGGCTGAAATAGAGCTAATACGGTAATACGGGAGGCTGAAATAGAGCTAATACGGTAATACGGGAGGCTGAAATAGAGCAAATACGGTAATACGGGAGGCTGAAATTGAGCAAATACGGTAATATGGCAGGCTGGCTCCTAACCTTGATAAAGGTTGTGTGAGGTTTGGTCAAAATCTCTTCAATGGTTCTTGAGATATGGAGAGAAACTGATCGACCAACTGACAGACACCCAGCAGAGGGCGATCGCTTTGGTCAGGGGAGGAAAGGGAAGAGGGGCACTCTTCTTCTTCTTCTTCTTCTTCTTCTTCTTCTTCTTCTTCTTCTTCTTCTTCTTCTTCTTCTTATTATTATTATTATTATTATTATTATTATTATTAATGTATTTATTTATTTAATAATTTATTATTTAATAATATTTTATTTACTTGTTTGTTGTTTTTTTTTGGAGGGGGGGGGGGAGGGGGGTGAGTTTGGGAGGGAAGGATATGTTATTGTTAATTAAAGATTTTCATGAATTCATCAGTAAATAACCTTTGAACCCCATCCTCCCCTCTCACACCTACCTCCACCACCACATACACACGAACAGAAACACCCACACACGAACAGACACACACACACGAACACACACACCCACACACTCACACACACACACGCGCAGACTGATACCACCCTTTTCTATCGAGGATAAATAAGTACGTTATCTACCGCTTTGCTAGAGAGGATCCACTGTCAACGTGTATAATGCATATCTATGATTGACCTACACAAGGCGGTACGCTACGAACCGCTTTCTTTCAAGGATCCACTTTATGCGTATAACGCCCCTGTGGTAGCGAGCGCCACCCTGTGGGATGTACTGCAGTTAGGTCGACCATTTTCGCTTACAAATTTAATTAAGTTCAAATAATTGATATCTGTTCACATCTGACGGCAGGATGCTTCAACTAGATGGAAGCTAGGTTAGGCCTACTATACAAAAACTTTGCTCTTTTCTTCTACTGACTACAATTCATAGTTGCTGGCCCGGTAAATATTTTCACAATAACTGTAACAACTACAAATACATTCGACTACAGATAAGCTAGTAACAGTTTTGGGTAATGAGAGGCGAAGGACAAAGAATGAAACAGACCGTCGGGTAGTCTACGTGGTAGATGCGACTTCGGCAGTCCGGCTTTTGTTTGTAGTTTTCCTTTCAGCAACGTTCGTCGCTCAATCTGACCAAAGAGTGGAAGTATGAAGCCTCATGCAGACGGCAGAGGTGGACGATTATCGGGACAACCTGTGTTGGTACAAGAGTTACCTCCTGAAGGGGCTGCCGGCCTGGAGCTGTTGCAAGAAAACTCGGATCGGAACCGATATATACAGGACCGTGTGGACGAATGGGCTGAAATGCGTCTCAGGGCCATGAAAAAGTTCACTGAGGTGAGCCAGTCATTTTATTCCAAGTTATTCAAGCATATTGCGATCAAAGATCGTGTATGCATAGTACGCTAACGATTGCTTAGAGTACAGTCCTTAGTTTTATCAAGATGTTATAATGGGGAAACTATGGCCAAAATTACATTACATTATTATTGCTTTAGGTCCAGCGGACTCTTCCGAGCCAAATCAGAACCGGACAACCCCTGATCCGCATAAAAGATCTGCTGAAACAACCCTGAGGTAAAACCGAAAGCTCTCCACCAGCCAGTCACTTTACAATAAAGACATCCCACGCAGGGGACGGCTGAGGCTTCACCCCAACTTATCGAACCCCCGTTTACAAAAACAAAATAGAATACAAACATCATTATAAATTATCAACAAAACACATACATAGAAAATGCCTACATTGCTAAATAATAACATCATAGGAAGCCCAAGTGACTACCTGGCAGAAAGCGTCCAATATTCCCAAGCTGATCCAACAGACCTCATATACAAATAAGGAGTCTTGTCCCGGAAGAGTTTTCAAGAAAAAGGTAGGAGACTGGGCCAGCGAAGAAGACGATAGTATAGCAGATTGATAGAACAGAGCAGGAATGAGAAAGAGCAAATGAGAAAGACAGCGACAGTGGGAATTTAAAGCACTAAATTTCCAGAAAGTGGGGATACTATTTATACTGAAACCCCCGGCACCCCAACGGGGGTTATGGCCAAAAAGAGAGAGAGAGGGAGAAAGAGAGAAGAAGAAGAAGAAGGTGGGTAGAACAGAGGTCAAAGTTGTTCTTATTCCAAGTCAAACCACCTTTGATGAGACTTTGGGTAGAGGTCGAAGTTGTTCTTATTCCAAGTCAAACCACCTTTGATGAGACTTTGGGTAGAGTCGAAGTTGTTCTTATTCCAAGTCAAACCACCTTTGATGAGACTTTGGGTAGAGGTCAAAGTTGTTCTTATTCCAAGTCAAACCATCTTTGATGAGACTTTGGGTAGAGGTCAAAGTTGTTCTTATTCCAAGTCAAACCACCTTTGATGAGACTTTGGGTAGAGGTCCAAGTTGTTCTTATTCCACGTCAAACCACCTTTGATGAGACTTTGGGTAGAGGTCGAAGCGCAAAAGGAGAATCGGGCTTTGTACTACATTTGAGCTCTTTAAGCTCATGGAGAAGTGCTTGGAATTGTAAGCCAGTATGACGCAATTTTGTCCACCATTGAGAGCAGGCTATTACCTTTCTCCATTTCTTGCTGAAGAAGCTGAAATAAGCGACAATAACATTTGAAAAGTAAAGGCATGAAAAATATTGCAAAGGTAGTCTACTTGTATATAAAGGGTAAATAAATCAACATGTGGCATGGGATAAAGATACGGTAACTCTAAACTACCGTATATTAATGTGGCATGGGATAAAGATACGGTAACTCTAAACTACCGTATATTAATGTGGCATGGGATAAAGATACGGTAACTCTAAACTACCGTATATTAATGTGACATGACATAAAGATACAGTAATTCTAAACTAACGTATATTAATGTGGCATGACATAACGATACTGTAACTCTAAACTAACGTATATTCTTCCTGCGAACCATACAGATGGTGAAGGCTCAGAAAAAGCAACATCGCAATCTGAGTCAAGAGCAGGAGACGTTAGGCCAGCTTCAGACAGAGATAAAGTTGATCATCAACCGCCGCACCCAGATCAGAGACAGGATGGGACCTGACTCGCGACTGGACTTGTGGACCCAAAGGATGTTCCACCCCACTGAAGACCAGGACAACCCCAGCAAGCTGCTGTTCCAAGTCAACCACCTTAGATCAACAGTGGATCGTCTGGTACAAAGCGCCAGCTTTAACGACGCCCTCTCTAGGGAGGAAGTCCCCACGGAATGCGGGAGGTCTTCTATTATCACCAGCAGCGAGAAAAAAAGCGAGGTTTCCCATTAAAACAGACCAGCAACGGCAAGCTAGCACTCAGTGGCCGATCTGGAGGACGCTACCTGTCGCCCGAAGGCCAATGTGTGAATGAATGAATGAATGAATGAATGAATGAATGAAAGTTAACTTACACAGCGCATAAACAGCGTCCACACAAGAAGGCGTGCTCACATCAGTTCTAATGTAACATGTAAACATCGTCATCGCCGATGTTGTCATTGCCCACACGTGCCAGCATCAGACGGGTTTGGGTTCTTCAAGTCATCCATCACATCCACAAAGTTCTGCATGAAGCCAGTGAAATCACGCAAGCACGTCCACCGCATGCGTCACTATCGGCCACAGCCCGAAGACTTTTCATGCCCAGCACTAAACGCCTTTCCGCATCAGCTGCAAGAAACGACGATGCACACCATCTAGGCCTACTAAAAAGACCATCGACGCTAACAGTACTCAAGGAATGGCCGTCCGCTCCAAAACGACCACAGGAAGAATGATCAATACCCAATCCTGGTTAAAGGGAAGGGCAAGCTCGCCAAAACCTGAAGAAGATGCATTTGCGCTTAAGAAAGCTTAAAAAGAGCTGTTTTCTTGGGACATATTCTTACACACCACAATATACTTGTACATAAAGGTTTTATCCTTATTTTATTTTGAACCTGATTTAAATTTAAGGAAATATTTTGCAGCAAAAACGTATTCAAATTATTTTACCTTTGTAACTTTGTCCTTTTATAAAACAAACAAATGATGAGACAGCAAATATCAAGTTAGGCTCCTAGCCCAGAGGGGGCCGGATAGCTAGACAAGAGGGGGGGGGGGGAAATTGGGGGGGGGGAGGAGGGATAGGAATGAAAGTTGAAGCATTCGGTTCAGACACGCGCAAGGATTTAATTGACATAGTTATGATCTTAGCTTGTTTTAAGTAGGAATAAACAGCGATGAAAGGCTGCTGGTTTTATCACAAAGTTAAATGAACCTCTCTTCTGTGAAGACGATAGTTATTATTAGTGTAAGGCTTGCACTTCACCAGCCAATTATGACGACAGTGTGAATTTATTAATCAAGAGAAAAGAACACAAAGTCACGATTTTAGAGCGTGCTCAAGACAAAGCAAACATTTGTATCTGACGCGGCGATCTGTAACCCATGTATGTTGAATACATATCGCCGCGCTTCAAGTCTGGTTTAGGAATAAGGCGCGGATAGCATCCATGATTATTATTATTATTATTATTATTATTATTATTATTATTATTATTATTATTATTATTATTATTATTATTATGGTTGTTGTTTGTAAATATTACAAGTTTTGTTAACAAAACAACAATATAAAGTGAACGAACACATAATTTGGGCCTCTGATTCTTTTTATTTTGTGTATGCATCACAATAACACAAACCGTATTAGCATTATTATTTCGACATCATCACCATCACCACCACCTCTACCTGCTGGCATGACGTTGGCTACCTAATCAAAATGGTTCCACCACGAGTACTTTCTAGTTTTTCAATTAAGATTCTGAGTGTTTCATTGTAAATTATATGGCTGTAGGTTTCTGAAAAATTCAATGGAACAGTTATTATTACTTTTTTATACCAATGGGAGGTGTCCAAAAAGTGGCTACCTAAAACTATTTACGTGTTCTATTTAATGAAATTTATTTATTTTGATGTAAAAACTTAGGTGGTGTTTGTTTGGTTAAGAAATATCAAGAAATATATTTTGTATAAAATTTAGAATTGAAACACCACGTGTTTTTGGTGGTTTAAAAAACCAGAGTCAAGCGTATTACTTCCTCACACTGCCCATATGTCCAGATTTCAACACCAAGTTGCGTGAACTCGTTTTAACGATTGAAATGAAAAATAAATATCTAAACGTTAACCAAATGTAACCAAACTTGGCAGAAACATTGCCTGGAATGTTACTAAAGTGGTGAAAGAAAAATTTTGAAAATCCAATCAGTAATTTTAGTTTTATAGTGATTTTCTGGAACATTGTAAAAACCCGTGGCATAAGCCGAAAATGGCTACCTAAGAAAGTCAGTGACAGCGTCCTTAATTCAATTAAGTAGAATGCCATGTGCATATGAGCTAGTTACATTCGGCTTGACCATCATTAAAAACTTAACTTTGTTCATCGTGGCGGGAGAAATGTGGATTTGGGGTTTTTATATCCGATTTAGGTCACCATGTGCAGTTTGGAAAAGCACCACCGCGCTTATTTTGGTCAACACTTTTACAAAAAGTTAAAACTTTGACACCATGTACTCAAAAAACTTAAATTCGATACTATTTTTAATTATTGTAATGATCTATGGGCTTGGTGGCGAAGTATTATAATAAATGTATTAACCGTATTTTAGCTTAGGTAGCCAAGACAATCGGTGGCAGTCAAAATCAATCAATCGCAAAACTGTTTGAAAACTTTTAGCAAATATACAAACATTGTAGGTAGGTATTTCAACGGTGCGTTGTTTGCAACCAAAAGTGTGTAAATAAGTCAAGCAGAACGGGTGTTATACTGCTTGGAATGTCCCCACCCCGAATAACTGTTCTCCGGACAAAGAGAGAAAGAGAGAGAATAGACTGGACCTATCCCGATTGACGTCATAACTTTGTGCGTAATTATTCGCATTTTTCTCAACATGACGAACGATTGTTGTGTCAAACATTGTTCGAAGCGAAGTACTAGAGATCTTGGGATCTCTTACCATAGAATTCCGACGATTATATTCAATAGAGGCTCCAACATACGCGAGCTGACAGCTTGGAGGAGAAGGCTTTGAATCGCCCAAATCAATCGAAAGAAGATCACAGACAAAACAGTAAAACCATGGACCCGTGTGTGGTCACGCCACTTTGTGAAAGGTAAGCATTTTCAATAATTGTTCAATGGTTCACATGCATTTTGTTATTTGTCTTACTAGGCCATTGCGAAGTTGCAGCTGCCCACTTTCACCGACAACCTGGCAGTAGTAAAATCTGCCATTTTTGAGCAGGTCGTGTGTTGGAGGGTTTTTAGAAGACTTTTGCTCTGTTCTCACATTTCATAGATAGAATGTGAGTTTAAGCTTCGTGATATAAAGACTGGGACTGTATTTGTTTTTTGTTTTTTTCAAATTTCACGTTTACTTGAATACAAAATAAAAAAATAAAAAACACCACACACAAAACACCTGAGGAGAAACACGTGTTGTTTACCTTTCTTCCAGAATCACAGAGGAAAGACTAGAGACGAGTAGAGTGCTTCTTTTGTTTATCATGCAAGTCAATATTTTAGTGTAGTTGTTATTACATTTTGAGTTGATTTTGATGACAGGAAAACGTGCGGGTTCTATCAAGATGATGCGCCCAACTGGATCCCAACTTTGCACCTTGGCTACAACATTAAATGTGCATCCACTGATGTGGACCGGTTTGAATGGAAACAGAAGAGAGAGCAACAGAAACAAGGAAATGCCCACAACAGTATGCAATGAATATTTACTTTATGAAATATTTCATGGTTTATCTTCAAGTGTAAAGAAATTGTGTTTTTGAAACAATGCTGCCTTTCTAAAATGCACTTTTTAATGTTTGTAAATCTAACATTGTCATGTATAATGCATCGCCTTCGTATTTAGATATTTGATGTGGTCCATGAAATTATGCTTTTTGAAGGTAATGCAGTTGTTAGTAAGTGCACAGGAATGCAGTTTTCCAGGGAAGCATGCACCCAGATCCAGTGTTAATTTTTTTCTCTCACCACAACCCGTTCCCACCACTTAATTCATCAGTATTAAACTACAGTTAAATAAACTGTCTTCAGTTTTCATTTTGGTTAATTTGAAAAAAGCCACATCTTGTCTTATAGATGGCAGGAACACTGATTGCCAAAAATAAGCATTTACTCATTTTTGAGTAAAAAACAAAAGTGAAACATTTCAAGGCAGTATGATCACCTAAACATAGAATGTGCTTGAAGTAAACAAATAGTTATGTGTATGTTATGGTTCTTATTTGTGCAGATCATGCTGAGGACGGTAAGAACACCACAGACAGTGACGCATCTATGGGTGATCTTGGAGGGGACACTGATTTAGAACTGGGTGAAGAAGCTACTGATTTGAAAGGAACTGTGGAGCAGGAAGTCCAGACCGACATTACCATTTCCTACCTGGAAGCCATGGAGTCTGAGTTTCAGACCCTAAGAACAGAAAACCTCACTCTTCGTATGAAACTGAATGCCAGCACTATGTCAGATGATTTTTTTTTAAAAAGAAGATGGGTCTAGAGATGATGAGAAGGTTAAATATTACACAGGCCTACCATCTTTTTTGACTCTTGCTGCTCCGGTGTCATTCCTCATGCCTCATATTATTAGTGGGCCCAGATCAATCACAAGCAAAATTTCAAGAAGTGTTAATTGTCCTCACTCAACTGAGGTTGAATCTGCCTGTACAGGTCGTTGCTGATTTGTTTGGCATTTCTGATGCTTATTGTTAACAATAACTATCATGGAAGCTTGGTTTTGTATCCTTCTTGTTTTTATTATTATTATTACTTCCAACTATGTAGTTTTGTTGACAATAACTATCATGGATATTAAACTCACGAACAGCTAATTTTGTTCTCCTAGATCATCACAAAGCTTGGTTTTGTATCCTTTTTGTTGTTATTATTATTAATTTTAGTAGTATTGTTATTATTAGTGTTATCATTGTTCCTATCCTGTCCTATCCTATCCTGTCCCGTAACCCGGAGGTGTAGGGGCACCACAGATGATCGTTTAACCAGCATACTCCATCTTTCTCTGTCCTCAGCAGCACTGATGGCTTCGCTCAGTGTCAAACCAGTCCATTCTCGATTGTTGTCCTCCCACCTCGTTTTCGGTCTCCCTCTTCTTCTACCTCCTTGCACCGTGCCTTGCAGAATAGTCTTTGCAAGGGCTGATGATCTGGTGACGTGGCCATACCATCGGAGTTTCCGTTTCTTCACCACTGTGAGCAGGTCATCGTGTTGTCCAATGGCTTGTGTGATGGTCTGTCGGACTTCATCGTTGGTGATGTGTTGGGTATAGGAAATGCCCAGAAGTCTTCTGTAGCACCTCATCTCCATGCTTTGTATTCTTCGTTGGAGATCTGCTGTGAGGGTCCATGCTTCGCAAGCATATAGGAAGATGGAGATGACAAGGGAGCGCAGCAGTTTTACTTTGGAATGTAGATTGATGGTCCTGTCTTTCCAAATGGGCTTCAACCTTGTCAGGGCAGCAGTTGTTTGTGTGATCCTGGAGAGTACTTCCTGTCGGGACCCATTGTCTGATACAATGGCTCCTAAATATTTGAAGCTTTGCACTGTGTTGAGGGATTGGCCTTGGACTTTGATGTTCGTGTTGATTCCATTGGTGTTGTTGGTCATCATTTTGGTCTTCTCTGCACTTATTTCCATTCCATAAGCTCTGGAGGTGGTGTCAAGCCTCTGTACCAGCTGTTCAAGTTCTTATTCCTCTCCAGACAATCCATCAATGTTATCCGCAAAACAAAGATTGGAGATTGCTCTACCCCCTATGCTGACTGTGCCTTCATGATCTGCAAGAGCATCTGACATGATGCGCTCTAGGAAGATGTTGAAGAGTGTTGGAGAGAGTATGCATCCTTGACGCACACCGATTGTTGTTCTGAACCAGTTCCCGATGGCGCTGTTGTGGAGGACTGCACTGGTAGCCTTGTCATACAGGCTTTTGATGACTTCAATAATTTTAGGGCTGATGTTGTACACTTTCATTGTTGCCCATAGAGCTGCATGCCAGACTCGGTCAAACGCCTTCTTGAAGTCTATGAACACATAATATAGATGTTGTTGGTGCTGTAGGTATTTCTCACAGATTATTCTGAGGTTGAAAATCTGTTTAGTGGTACTTCGCCCTGCCCTGAATCCTGCTTGTTCTTCAGCTATGATTTGTTCACCTTGGGGTTTCAACCTGTTGAGTATTATTTTCAGGAGGACCTTGCTGGGATGGCTGATGAGGCTGATGGTGCGGTAATTTTCACACTCCTGAATGTTATCGTTTTTGGGAAGAGTGATGACAAGCGACTGGGTCCATGGTATAGGCCACTCCCCACTCTGCCAGATCTTGTTACAGATAATGGTGAGGGCATCAATCATCGCTTCTCCTCCTGCTTGTAGCAGTTCCGCGGGTATGTTGTCCACTCCCGCGGACTTTCCTTTCTTTAGCGATTGCACTGCTGCCTCAATTTCTTCCCGGAGAATTGGGAGGATTTCTTCTTCTTCTCTGTTCTCGGGACATGCTAGAACTGATGGGTCTCCATTTGGTGAATAGTTGTAAAGGTCAGAGCAGTACTCTGTCCATCTGTCCAAAACTTCTTGTTCTTCTGTAAGGCATATGCCAGACTTGCTTTGGATCGTGGAGACTTTGGGCTGTTTGAAACTTGTCAGCCGCTTTACAGTCTGGTAGGCCTTCTTGCTGTTGTTCTTGTTCAGACTGTTCTCTATTTCCTGGCATTGATCTTCTATCCAGTTCTCCTTTGTTGTGCGCATGCCTTTTCGGATGTCATTGTTGATTTTTCGGTAGACATCAGCTCCCTGTGAGGTGTTCTTTTTCTTTCTTTTTTTAAAATCTCTCTTCGTTTATCACACAGATCCAAAAGTTCAGGTGTGATCCACGGCATGCCAGACTCGGTCAAACGTTTTCTTGAAGTCTATGAACACAGGATATAGATGCTGTTGGTGCTGTAGGTATTTCTCACAGATTATTCTGAGGTTGAAAATCTGTTCAGTGGTACGTCGCCCTGCCCTGAATCCTGCTTGTTCTTCAGCTATGATTTGTTCACCTTGGGGTTTCAACCTGTTGAGTATATTTTCAGGAGGACCTTGCTGGGATGGCTGATGAGGCTGATGGTGCGGTAATTTTCACACTCCTGAAGGTTACCTTTTTTGGGAAGAGTGATGACAAGCGACTGGGTCCATGGTATAGGCCACTCCCCACTCTGCCAGATCTTGTTACAGATAATGGTGAGGGCATCAATCATCGCTTCTCCTCCTGCTTGTAGCAGTTCCGCGGGTATGTTGTCCACTCCCGCTGACTTCCCTTTCTTTAGCGATTGCACTGCTGCCTCAACTTCTTCCCGGAGAATTGGGAGGATTTCTTCTTCTTCTCTGTTCTCGGGACATGCTAGAACTGATGGGTTCCATTTGGTGAATAGTTGTAAAGGTCAGAGCAGTACTCTGTCCATCTGTCCAAGACTTCTTGTTCTTCTGTTAGGCATATGCCAGACTTGCTTTGGATCGTGGAGACTTTGGGCTGTTTGACACTTGTCAGCCGCTTTACAGACTGGTAGGCCTACTTGCTGTTGTTCTCTATTTCCTGGCATTGATCTTCTATCCAGTTCTCCTTTGCTGTGCGCATGCCTTTTCGGATTATCATTGTTACCATATATTATTAGTCTTGTTGTTGCTGCTGTTGTATTAGTTTAATTAGTTGTATTGTTATTATTATTTTTATAATTACTCTTATGATTACAATTATTTATTATTATTATTATTATTATTATTATTATTATTATTATTATTATTATTATTATTATTATTATTATTATTATTATTATTATTATTATTATTATTAAATCACCATCATCACCTTCATCAGGTTTTCACCAGTACTCAGTATTGTAATTTTAAAAAGATAGTTTTGCTGAAGTCATTAGTACTTTGTCGCACCTAGTTATTCCGGGAACCTAATATTGCTGTCGTTAGTGCAAGGTGTATGCAGACATGAATGGAGGGGTGGGTGCACGAGGAAGCATGTGTGTATGTGTGTGCATGGATGTATGTGTGAGTCAACGAGTTGAGTGGTAGAAAGGATGAAAAGTAAGTGCGAGTGTATAGATACAGGAGTGAGGTGTTATGGATGGCTAGGATGGGTCTAAGGCATGGAGGAATGGGTGGGTTTGAGTGGTTTTGTGTATTGTGGAATAATTATCTGTGTGTCTAATGTGTACGCAGGGGTATGTGACTGGATATCTGTTTAGGCATGTGTGCTAGTGGTGATAGATTTGTATATCGGTATGGAAGTTGTGTATGATAGTATATCAAATGTATGACTATGTTTTTGATGTTATCTCTTTTCTTGCATTGCAAAACAAATATCCATGCCATGTGTTTGGACAATAAAGACTCTTGAAGTGATGTGAAGCTGTTTGAAAGTATTGTTTTATGTGGTATGTTCTCACATAAATGTCTGTTTATGCATTTCAGTATGCTATAGAATATCATGTAATAATGATGCTCTCGCTGTGAGAGTTTGTGTTTAGTAGTAGTATAGGCGATGACTGTGTGCGCGCCTTTGGGTATGTTTGTGCTAGTGCGTGTGGCTGTGCATGCATTTGTGTATGTAGGTATGCGTGTGTGCGTGCGTGTAAGAGAGAGAGAAAGACAGAGAGATGTTAAATATAAAACATTCTGCTATTGTCCAACACCAAATAATATTCCGATTGTTGTATCTATTACATGTCAATTGGCGAAATAAAATAATTTCTGTCTGTTATCCTTGTGGTAGAGTGATCCTCATTGAGAATTAAATTACAACGTTGCAACAATGAAAGTGTGGTTACAACATTATTGTGCATTCTGTCCATACAAATGTTTGTGTAGAACTTCCTTTATCCCCCTTACCCCCTCTCTGTCTCTCTATCTCAAGCAAGAATGGTGTTAAAGTGAAGAATGGAAGTAGTTTAAAGTGGCTTTAAAATTTACGCTTCAACGTATCAATGGTCAATGTTTTTTAACAAATTGTTTCATGTCAGTTTAACAACATAGCATATTAGGTAGCCATATCACCATCAAGTAACATTTCACGTAATAGGTAGCCGTGGTGGTGAACTGCTTAAGTCGCCATTCACAGGCAGGTAACCATTCACATTTAGGTCGCCTGTCGTAAAAATGGGTTCAAAATTAAGTAGCAGTTCACAAATATGGTTAAGTAGACATTCACATTATAGGTAGCCGTTCAAAATAGTAGGTAGCCAGTTCACAGTGATCGGCTACCTAAATGGTATTTAGGTCGCCAAACCGGTGGAAATAAAGGTTCACCACCACCTCCACCACCACCTCCACCACCACCACCACCTCCATCATCATCATCATCATCATCATAAAAAAATCAGCAATCTATCTTCTTCTCTCTCTCTCTCTCTCTCTCTCTCCATCCTTCACCTCCGCCCCCCATTCTGCTCCGATTTCTACCCTCCAACATTTCTTATAGCAACAAAAACAACAACAACAACAAAAACCATAAAGCAATGTGTAAAGTAACACAACGCAATGAAATCACTAATATTTATCCATGAAAGATGAAGATAACACTTTAACAAAATAATATTCAAGGAATTTAAATAAACATACACTGAGGGATTTGATAAGACGTATGATATTCTCTCTGGTCCTGCGTGGCGCTAAATTACGGTTGCTGCGCTTTCCCAGAGAAAACCAGCCAGGTGTGGCCCCTCATCAGTGTGTCCAACAAACAAAGCACCAACAAACCAACAACCAACAAACCAACAACCAACAAACCAACAACCAACAAACAATTAAACAAAAGCACACCCACGCACGCACACACACACAAACACACTTGTTTTCACGGCGTTATAATAATAATAATAATAATAATACCGGATGCTAATACGCGCTTTACTTCGAATGATTTCAAACTCAAAGCGCGGCGACCTATACAACATACACGCTCACGTGCAACAAATATATTACAGACACACAACAAGGACAACAGTATACAAGGCATACACGTGGTGTAAAGGCATGGAGATCGCTATTAGGAAACTGAAAGTTAAATAGTTTTGTATTTTTTAAAGATTAATTTGACTGCATCCAATATTATTTTGAAGGGAGGGAGGAAACCGGAGTGCCCGGAGAAAACCCTCGGTGACCTCAATAGTCTCGTACCTAAGTCACATACGTTCGCCCCTTGCGGGAATCGAACCCGCGACCTTCGGCATAGGAAACCGGCGACTTATCCACTGCGCCACGAGGCCACCCCTTATGACTTTCCTGAAACGCCACATACGTTATGTTGACAATGGGTCATATTATGTCGTCCTTTTGAAGTACTTTTAAGTGTTCTAACACTAACCCTAACCAACCCTTACTCTAACCCTTACCGTAACATTAACACAGCACTAACCCTAACGGATAATTGGTTTGACGTCAAAACAAGGAGGCTTGTCAAAACAAGTTCTGTAGATGTTCACTGGTTTGTCCAAATAACACCGTGTAAACAAGTACACACACACACACCCACGCACACACACACCCTCCCCCCCCCCCCCCACACACAATTTTCAGAGAATTATTCGGCTTTAATTCTGAAAAGCATTACCAAAGTGTTACACTCAGTTTGATGATGGTGTTTTCTATCAGTATCTGATTCAGCCCCGATGCTTGAATTCCTGATAGGGTGTAACTCAGATTCGTTTATTCACACAGCCCGTCCAAACAGCATACAAGTCACAAAGTCGACGTATGAAGTTTTCCACTTTTATTCAGCACACATCAACAACTGCATACAATTCTCAATTCAACTCAACAACTTTCACAGCAACTTTCCAAATCACTATCAACAACTTTACTATCTCAACAGCAATTCGGCACACGATTAAATAACCTCTCTCTTTTCCGGAAGAATTTCGAACAATGTAGAAATGACGTACTGCCACCAATCGAACTAAAGATCGTCATCACTGACTTACGTCAATACACATTTTCTCTACTTCCGGGAACATTCACGACCTTCGATATCCATCGGGAAATTTCTATAGGAAGTAAACACTCAGATCCAGAAACTTCTACAGTAATATCGACCAAAGCAAATTATCAACGTTATACAAAGCCTCTCCTAACAACAATGCAAACTCAAATCAAAGGTAAATAAACTCCATTATTGAATACTTTGCAAATCGAAACGATTAGATCTATCGTACACGCTTCAGCCATACTATCATTCGCGTTTCAACGTAACACAAAGACAACCAACCAACCCCAAACAAACAACACTAGCGTAACAATGCGTTGCCTATCACAAAAGATCAATAAAGCGGCTATCTTGGCACTCGCATGCTGGGAAATTGCAGCATGGCGTCCGCCACGGTTGCCATAGCATTTTGAGCCAGTGAAACTGGGAGGGCACTTTCTCCACGCTCTGCAAATGATCCTCCATCGCCTGCAGCATCACCCTCCTCACTTCCTTCTCCGCGTCAGGGTCAAGGGCGGAGGTGGCCGTGGGATCAGAGGTCAGGTCATAGAGCCTGGGAGGGTCAAGGTCACGGGCAGCACTGCAGCGTCTAGAGCAATGGATGAACAAGTCGTGATCCGGTTCCTTCATCGCCAACTTCCACACCGTGTTTCCTGTCACAGCGTTATTTATTTATTTATTTATTTATTTAATCGGTCTTATACAAGTTTAAC
Organism: Oncomelania hupensis; assembly: GCA_036898135.1. NCBI lineage: Eukaryota > Metazoa > Mollusca > Gastropoda > Littorinimorpha > Pomatiopsidae > Oncomelania > Oncomelania hupensis. Next base: position 84,531,067 of record CM072513.1, read on the forward strand.
TATGTCAACATAATGACTTCTCTCACACCTTCATCATTTCTGACACAACCTGACCTCTATCAGGTATCGTCACTGCAAACATTCTAATGCCAGCCACATCTACACTTCCAGCAAAATAATTGCGGCGGGTCTCACCTCAATAATGGATCTTAACAAACCCAAACATCTAGCCGGGTAGTACTTTGTACCTTTTCGGCCTTTGTAAACAAAGCAAGCATGATTTTAACCACAATAATAAATAATACGGGATGTTATATACGCGCTTTTCTCCAACTCCCCAATCGGGGAATCTATTTTACCATATAGGCTACATGTCTCACACTTCGCGCCTTGAGCAGCTCTTAAGCTGGAAAAGCGCTATATAACAGCGATAAAATAAACAAATTCTCTCACATACACAACACACATCTATCACTCAAACATGTGGCGTAAAGGCAAGGAGATCGCTGTTAGAAGACGGAAAGGAAATCAAATTTATATTTGTTTAAATTTTAGAATGGCTGCATCCCATACCATACCATGAAGGGAGGGAGGAAACCGGAGTACCCGGAAGAAACCTTCGGTGATCTGAATAGTCTCGAATAGTCTCGAACCTCAGTCACATAAGCTCGGGAATCGAACCCTTGACCTTCGGCATAGGAAACCGACGACTAACCATTTGCGCTCCCAGGTCAGCCCAACACGCATGTGACTGTATCATTGTTGCTTTACTTTGTAGTCTGCTAATGGAATGCACTTGAAGTTGTACTGATATGTGGCACGGTATCCTTAACGGCACTACGGTTGGCGTCAATATTTAACCTGAAGCAACAGCCCCTAGACAACATCTTATTTGTGAGATTTGTTGAATCTCAGATTCAGATTTCAGTTCCCCAAAGGGCCTGCAATTACACTTTTGCCTAGCCTTGCCTTGCCTTGTTCTTGCGCAGGCCAAGAAATGTCTTCTCTATAATTATAATATTATATTCTACAACTCTCTATGTGGCCTGTGGTTCCTGTGCCTACCAACAAGTCTTTTGCGGATATCGGGCTGCTATTAAACGATTAGAAGAAATCCGCCCTAAACCTGTGCCTATGCTTGATAGACCTCCGACACAAAGCTAACGTTGAGATCGTTTTAACATCTCATTGGTCAAATAGCCAATGTCAAACACGTATTGAAGCACACAAAGTGATTATCCCACCTGCTCTGGGCCTGTATCTGATGGCGTGGATCTCACTCAAACAGTAGTGAAAGAAAAACTCTACAGGCGACACCGTTTCCCGCCCTGTCAGCAGCGCCATCAGGGAACGACCGTCTTCCACGCGACTCTTCTTCCTGCCGCGATCTTTCCCTTGGTGGCTTGGGACGTCTTCAGGGTCTTTCTCTCGCTGAGATGTGACATCTGGCTGAGATGTGATGTCACTTCCAGTTTGGAGTTCAGGAGTCACCACGTGACGGGAAGGGACGACCGAGTTGACGTCAACGCGCAGGAGTTCGGCTATGGTAGGCAGTAGGTCCATGTGACTCACGGGCTCCCCGATAACCTGTCCGGCAGGAATGGTGGCTGGCCAACGTACGAGCCCCGGCACTCTGACTGCGCCCTCCGTCCCCCCGTCGCCTTTAGACCCTGCAGCAATACAAGTCAGCTAAAACATTTAATGTACAGTTCTTGCACAACACGTTTTCAACAAGATGGGTAGCTATTAAATGTATTCTCAGACACACACAGACACTCTCTTCTCCCATTTCACTCTCTCACACCCCCCCACACCCCCCCACACACACACACCCACACACACACCCACACACATAATTACCCCCAAATGGGCCGTTGTATCCTCCAATGGTCCTATTATGAAGATCCCTTTCAAGAGGGTCAGCGCCGTGGTCGGAGGTGAAATAGACCAGCGTATTGTGGTCAAGACCTGTCCGTTCTAGCGTGTCCAGCAACTGCCCTACACCCCAGTCCAACTCCTGTTGGCCACACACTATAGTTACATCATTCGCCCACTTGAACGATTTTCAAAATTCAGTGCTGCCAAGAGTACATCAAAATACATCACTACGCAACACCATCAAAAACAACAACCACAACAACAGCAGAAGCAGCTCCAATCTATTAACAGCAATAACAACAACTATGTAAACATCGCCAACGGCAGAAATGGGACACACCACCACTAACTACTACAACAACATAATGTGAATAAACCTTAAAACCTGGCAATCATCACCCCATCACCACCATCACCATCACCACCACCACTACTACTACTACTACTACTACTACTACTACTACTACTACTACTACTACTACTACTACCACTACTACTACTACTACCACTACTACTACTACTACTACTACCACCTCCACCTGCACCACCACTACCATCATCATCATCACCATCACCAACCCCACCAACAACCACAGCAACCTCACCTGCACGCCATCGCCATAGGGCCCGTGTTGACTGCTGCCAGTGAACTGAGGGCCTGTCACTACTGCCGTGTGCACATGAAGCCACGACACCAACAACAGGAATGGTGCGCCGTCCTTCTCCCTAGCCTGCCATCACCATCGTCATCATCATCATCATCATCGTCATCATCATCATCATTACCATCATCATCATCATCAGCATCACCACCATCATCATCATCATCATCATCATCATCATCATCATCATCATCATCATCATCATCATCATCATCGTCTTTGTCATCAATCAAACATCATCATCATCGTCATCATCATCATCACATCGTCGTCATTAATCATTATCAATCATCAACAGATATTTTCATTGTCGTCATCATCATCATCATCATCATCATCATCATCATCTTCTTCTTCTTCTTCTTCTTCTTCTTCGTCAGCATCATCGTCATTGTCTTTGTAATCAATCAAATATCATCATTATCATCATCATCATCATCATCATCATCATCATCATCATCATCATCATCATCATCATCATCATCATCATAATCATTACCATCATCATCATCATCATCATCATCACAAACATTACCATCATCATCATCATTACCATCCTATCCTATCCTATCCTTTCCTGTCCCGTAACCCGGAGGTCGTAGATGATCGTTTAACCAGCATACTCCATCTTTCCCTGTCCTCAGCAGCCCTGGTGGCTTCGCTCAGTGTCAAACCAGTCCATTCTCGAATGTTGTCCTCCCACCTCTTTTTCGGTCTTAATCTTCTTCTACCTCCTTGCACTGTGCCTTGCAGAATGGTCTTTGCAAGGCCTGATGATCTGGTCACGTGGCCATACCATCGGAGTTTCCGTTTCTTCACCACTGTAAGCAGGTCATCGTGTTGTCCAATGGCTTGTGTGATGGTCTGTCGGACTTCGTCATTGGTGATGTGTTGGGTATAGGAAATGCCCAGAAGTCTTCTGTAGCACTTCATCTCCATGCTTTGGATTCTTCGTTGGAGATCATCTGTGAGGGTCCATGCTTCGCAAGCATATAGGAAGATGGAGATGACAAGGGAGCGCAGCAATCTTACTTTGGAATGTAGACTGATGGTCCTGTCTTTCCAAATGGGCTTCAACCTTGTCAGGGTAGCAGTTGTTTGTGCGATCCTGGAGAGGACTTCCTGTCGGGACCCATTGTCTGATACAATGGCTCCTAAATATTTGAAGAAATATTTGAAGAAATATTTGAAGAAATATTTGAAGAAATATTTGAATCATTACCATCATCATCATAATCATTACCATCATCATCATCACCATCATTAAATCATCACCTCCTACTTCTTCTTTTTCTTCTTCTTCCGCCTCCTCCTTCTTCATCATCAATCATGATCATCTATTGTGATCATCATTTTCATCATCATCATCATCATCATCATCATCATCATCATCATCATCATCATCATCATCATCATCATCATCATCATCATCATCATCATCATCATCATCATCATCATCATCATCATCATCATCATCATCATCACCTTCTTCTTCTTCCTCTTCTTCTTTCTCTTTTTGTGTTTCGCACATATGTAGTATTTGCTTTGGTGTGTTTTTGCTGTTGTTTAAATTTTTTAAATATTTTCTTTTGTTAGGCGATACATACCCGTTAGAACCATTTTTCTGGAAGACGCTGTCCAGGTGTTTGAGTAACTATGAACTTATTTTGCAGCATAAAAATGTGTCAATATGCATTCTGCTTGTAGCCCTAAGAATTCCATCCAAGAAAGAGACGAACAACAACCCACAGACTGACCTGCAGAAAGTGTTGTCCCTCCAGCACCAGTTTCCTTGTGGCCGTGGCTAAGTCAATAGGCTGCTCCACTAATGTATAATTCCTGTGTACATACATCAGTTTAGTGTCATGGTAAGCCTATTATTGAACTGTACTTATATAGCGCCTTTCTAGCGCAAGGATCTGCTCAAATATTCTAATTCAAGCCGCAGAAGCCGCGAACCTGCTGCTGCTGCTTGATACCCATCGTGCAACTCCGCGCACCTAAACAGCCGAGGTGAACTAGGACAAGGTGCTAGCTGGTCGTGTATATGTAGCCAGCACTCGCCCGTCTAGGACATGAGCATCAGGATCTTTACAGCCTGTGCGATGGAATGCATGTGTATGTATTATCTCGATTCATGTTGTTAGCCCCGTGGGGGTGCCGGGGGTTTCAGTATAAATAGTATCCCCACTTTCTGGAAATTTAGTGCTTTAAATTCCCACTGTCGCTGTCTTTCTCCTTTGTTCTTTCTCATTCCTATTCTATTCTATCAATCTTCTTCGCTAGAACAGTTACCTACCGTTTTTCTTGAAAACTCTTCGGGAACAAAACTCATTTGTGTATGAGGTCTGTTGGATCAGCATAGGAATATTGGACGCTTTCTGCCAGGTGGTCACTGGGGCTTCCTATGATGTTATTATTTGGCAATGTAGGCATTTTATATGTATGTGTTTTGTTAATATTTTATAATGATGTTTGTATTCTATTTTGTTTTGGTAAACGGGGGCTCGATAAATTAGAATATAGCCTCAGCGTCCCCTGCGTGGGATGTCTATATTGTAAAATGACCGGCTGGTGGAGTGCCTTCAGTGTTACCACTAGGGTTTGTTTGTATGTAGATTATAGTCACACGACACTTTCGCATATAGGTGACTACTGGACCGATTTATACTGACACCAGCGGGCCAGTTGTTGGTAAAGGGGAAAATAATATGATCACACGTTGACCAATCCGGGATTCGAACCAGCGACCTTTCGGTTACTAGCAAGACGCTCTTACCAACTGAGCTACCCGGCCCCATACCACTAGGGTTGTTTCGCAGATCTTTTATGCGGATCAGGGGCGAGTCCTCTTTCAGCGAAGTTGTGGTCTTGATTTTTTAGTCCTGATTCCGCTGGACCTAAAGCAATAACCATGTAATGTAATGTAATGAGTCATGTTGTTGATCCCCTAAAATACAGCGTCACTTCCAGGCTGGAGAGCACCTCGTTGAAGTGTCCAAATGGCGGTCAGCTCATCGCAGCAAATAAAAAAATCACGTCCAATGTTGTTGGCAAACGACGGCGGCGTTCATTCCATTTCATATTAAAACATAAAGAGCTTCGTTAGCAATCAAAGTAGATTGTGAAGACCATTCCGTACCACATTCCTACTTCATTTTACATCAACGGGCCCAGCTTGAGTCTTCAAGTAGTTATGTCCCTATAAACCTCTCTCAACTCACACTGGCAAAGGCTAGACTACGTGCACGTGATAAACAGTATGATCCAATCAAATAATAATGCGGGTAGTAAAACTCACCGGAACATGAAAGAGTTGAGCAGCTGAATTTTCCAAACATAAACGGTAATGTAGCCAGTCAACAGACCCACCGAGGTCACCACTGCAAGCCCCGCCCACTTGCTGACGTAATCGGCACGAACTAAACACGTGAAGGTCAGTGAGACGAGGGTGAAGGTCATTATCAGTTGGGAGAGGACGTTAGGGTTTATGTCAAGAATGACGTGACTCTTGCCGTCGAAGTCAGCTACGTTGGACAACGGGACGCCGTAGAAATAATCAAAGCCGCGGTTGAGGGGATGGGTGTGCGCCGGGTCCGACTGATCCACACTCCAACCGATGTGCCATTTACCTCAAAATAATACAATTGCATTTATTTTATTTTAGCCTTCTCACATAGCACTTTTTATTTTTTTACATAATGCAAAATTCTTGAAAAAAAATGAATTTTAGGAATACAATGTATTATTTTTTATTATCATATACAAGGATATTTATCTTACGATGAGCATACAAAATATTAAAATAAAATATGACAAAAAGTGAAATTCGGAATGACGGGCCGACTAAACGACAAAATTTAGCAATAATTTGGCTTCCAAACATGTATGAATATAGATGCAGATAATACAATTTTAGCGTGAATTAAAAATGTTATAAGTTATTGATCTTGACCTCCGACGCACTTGAAGTAAGTATTTGACTAGAGTAAGCAAAGCAGTCAACAAATTGCCCACTACCTAGGAAAGCGGTGCGGTACCCGGCAGCTTTGGCCACATCTCCGATTGTGATTTCCGTACTGGGCAGTCCCCCGGCCAAAGCAGTGGTCATAAATACGGGCATCCCACCTAGCGGCAACATTCCTACACAGGCAAACACAATACTTCATTTCTTTACACATTAAACACAACACTAACGCTACTAATCCGATAACACACATATTGGGGAAGGGGGAACACACCCTACAAGTGATATTTCATAAACACACACACACATCCACACACCCCCCCCCTTCCCACACACACACATCAACGCACACACCCAGAGCTACACTACAAAGATGTCATACTTACCTGACCTGACGGGGTAGCGTCCAGTAAGTATGGCCGCCCGGCTGGGGGTACACACACTATATGCAGCCAGGTTGTGAGTCAGCTTGACCCCTTCTGAAGCCAGTTTGTCCAGGTTCGGCGTCGACAGCGTCCGGTTGCCATAGCAACCAAGGTCACCGTAGCCAAGGTCATCGGCAAGGAGAATGAGGACGTTGGGAGGGTCAGAGGTCAGGGCGAGAGACGGCAGGGAGAGCGTCGCGAACAGTAATGCCAAACCTAACAGCCTTGACCTCATTTTCTGCGACATCGTTGCACAAGATCAAAAGTTCACTGGAACAAAAGGTCAGCATCTAAGGTCAAGGTCGCACAGTACAGCCAGTTGTAAGTAAAAACAACAGCAACATCGCTTAGACTATAGCAAGATAGAAAAGAAAAAAAAAACAAGCACATGTTGCATGCGTTGACATCATTCCTGTCAACCCCACGACCACCTTCAACACCCAATCTACGACTTTCGGGCTATGAACCCTGCGCTTAAGATAAGATAAGATAAGATAAGATAAGATAAGATAAGATAAGATAAGATAAGATAAGATAAGATAAGATAAGATAAGATAAGATAAGATAAGATAAGAATATTTATTAACCAAGTAAAAACGTTACAAGGATTTTGGTGTGGCATGGCGACAATGAAATACATCCTTTCTTGCAAAGTCACACATGCATTCATCGTGTCATACACTTTATTGGCATACAACATATATACAGCACTAAAGGATAGGTAAACACAGTGTTAGACATACATCACTCATCAGTCATATAAAGTTATGGAGTCAAACACACCCTGCAAGTAAAACAAAATACAGCATTAAAACAATTTAACAGCATTAAATAAAATGAGAATTATTAAGAATGTTAGGCTTCACATCCAAATCTACACACACCACACCACAACACAACACACCACGCACACACCCACGCACCCACCCACACACACACAGCATAGCATACTCCTATTTTACAAAGGTACAAATCAAGCAATGGTTATGAGTTTTCAGTTTATACTTAACCAAATCTGCTAGCAGTCCACCTTTTGAGCTGAGTGACACATCAACCAGTAGCCTGCAATGATAATGCTGCAAAGGAGTACCTTAATGTTATCATCTTGTCTTAGGACCGATACCACCAGTGTTACGGTTAGGATGGAAACGTGTGTTGAATACCATCCAGTACACATTATTAGTCCTTGGTAAAACTATGTCATTGCCCTTAGAGGCTGTGAGTACTGAAATGCCAATGAAACACGTTTTGCCCTCTTTTGACCTACAAAATGACTGCTGGACTTTGTTTGCACAAACACGCAGGACAGGGTCGACAGACAGAAACAGGAGAGACAGATACAGACAAACACTTTCACACACACACACACACCCAGCCGTGTAGAAACGCCGTTGTGATGACTTTCATGAAACTCTTCATACGTTACTTTGACATCTTTACAAATTTGTCAATTTCTTGAAGCTATCTCTAACCTAAACTCTAACTCTAACCCTAACATTTAACCTAACCCTAAGCCTAGCACAGCCCTAACCCTAGCGAAACACTGTTTTGACGTTAAAATTACGGGGTCCGTCAAAAGAAAGTACATAGAGGTTCAAGTGTATGTCAGAATAACGGCGTTTTTACCTAGCCACACACACACACACACACACACACACACACACACACACACACACACCTACACACACACACATACACGGGCAGGCTTATAGCTAAAGAAAAAATACACATACACACAAGAGCAAGAGCTTAGAACATAAATCTAGTACGTTAGTACGTTGCATTACATCGTATATTGGCATTGATTATTGCAACGGACTCACATACACAAATGTCTTGTAGTAGTAGTAAGTAGTAGTAGTAGTAGTAGTAGTAGTAGTAGTAGTGATAGGAAGATGATGATGATGATGATGATGATGATGATGAGGATGATGATGATGATGATGATGATGATGATGATGATGATGATGATGATGATGATGATGATGATGATTTGTTAGTTAGTTATTCACTAGCAAAGAGCCGAATCAGGGTCACAAAATCAAGACCACAACTTGGCTGAAAGAGGACTCACCCCTGATCTGTGTAAAAGAACTGCTGAAACAACTCTAATGGGACCACTGAAGGCACTCCACCAGTCGGTCACTTTACAATAACGCACGCAGGGGCCGCTGAGGCAATACTCAAATTTATCGAAACCCCGTTTACAAAAACAAACAGAATACAAACATCATTATAAAATATCAACAAAACACATACATATAAAATGCCTACATTGCTAAATAACAATATCATAGGAAACCCAGTGACTATTTGGCAGAAAACGTCCAATATTCCCAAGTTTATCCAACAGACCTCACACAAAAATGAGCAGTTTTGTCCCGAAAGAGTTTTCCAAAAAAAAAGGTATGTGACTGGTCTAGCGAAAACGATAGAATAGTAGATTGATAGAACAAAGAATGAATGAGAAAGAACAAATGAGAAAGACAGCGAAAGTGGGAATTTAAAACACTAAATTTCCGGAAAGTAAGGATACTATTTATACAGAAACTCCCGGCACCCCCACGGAAGAAGATGATGATGATGATGAAGATGATGATGATGATGGTGATGATGATGATGATGATGATGATGATGATGGTGATGATGATGATGATGGTAGTATGGTAGCACAGAATATGATCCGTATACATTGACTCCACATCCAATACAAGATTAAAAGCTGACCGTTGAGATCAGTCAGCCCTGCAAAAAAAATCTAACAGTTAAACATAGTAAAAGGCCATACCTTGCCACTAAAGTGAGACAGTTAAGCTTTGTTTACGTTTGGCGAACACGGGTTACCCTAAAATTCGCCTTGTTATTGCATTACACAATGATAAAGTGGGCTTTCGTGGCTCAAAACAACAGCTAAAGTTCGAATTTTCCATTTCGGTTCTGACAGGGAGTGATTTCCCCTACTTTAACGGTACATCTATACAATAGTCGTGTGACTCTTGGCCCTATTTCAGAGTGCAGCACGCGGCTTCAAGAATGCGTCTGTGGTGTCTGGGGTAGGATAAGGTCTATTTTATTAACTTATCACCAAAATCCTTACCCAGTAATTTTTTTTTTTACGAGTTCTGTCTCAAACCGGCTTTGGTAGGTTCTATTTTTAGCGCCACAATGTTGCTATTAATAGGCACACCTTCTACGAAATTGATAGATGTAAAAAAATAACTATACTTTGGAAACAGTGTTTGTTGTTATTGTTGTTGTAAGGTTATTGTTAGGTGGGGCAACGCTCACTGTGAATGTTAAAAGGATCTGTGAAGGGAGCCTGGCCTAAGTGGGTCCCCTTAAGTAGTGTCGAATGACAAATGAATAGTTTGACCTGCCTGCTATAGTCAGCGTATGCAGAGTATGCCAAGCCCGCACAACAACAGGGAGGAAAACTAGGCCTACGTTGTGTTAGCATAATTGGTGCTACATCAAGCGTGCAGGGGGTAAAAAAAAATAGAATCCTATTTCACTCTTTATTAACCGCCAACACACAGTTTGGCTGGGTCACGTACAAAAAGCGTTAATGTGCGACGGCACGCGCCCCCCCCCCTCCCTTTTTCTCTCTCCCCCACCCCTCCTTTCGTCGTCCTCCTCCCTTCCAATCATATCTGCTCCATTCGCCCTTTACATACACAGCACTCTCCAAAGTAATGCGCTCTCCCCTACTTACCAACGCGTTACTCGTTGATCACCGTTGTGCTCCTAGACAGGCGTACCTGATGATGATGATGATGATGATGATGATGATGATGATGATGATGATGATGATGATGGTGGTGGTGGTGGTGGTGGTGGTGGGGGTGATGGTAATGATGATGGAGGAGGAGACGTGTTGGGCGCTTTCATCCACTAAAGTTGATGCCTCGTGAACACATTAAAAGAACACATAGCAGACGACAGACAAGTTGCGAACTTACACTATATTCAACGCAACACGTTGTAACAATCACTGGCATGTGCGTTACACAACAGGCAGGCAACAACGACAACATCAACTAAAGAACTGTGAGCAAGCCTTCGGGTGTGGATATCTTAATGCACTGCATACATTGACATTCATACTTCATATATAACACACAAACGATCGCTCAAATTAGAACGTAACAGCTCTTTGATATTCTGCGCAGTTGCAACGACGACACACACTAACTTCACCGATAGCTGTCGCCTATAAAATTTCGTCACCTGAACAGTACTCTTAATTCTTCCTCATAGAAAGCGTAAACATAAACTTATGGCACAGCTCCATAAAGTTCCAAGCACTGGCAGCATAGAAGGGGAGATAGACCTTTACTAACATATCCAAATTCCCAGGACGCATGCTTTGTACAAAAGTACACTCGAACTCATACATATTTGAATCAAGTACAGAAGTACACTTGAACTCATTCTCATTTGAATCCAGAACGAAAGTACCTGGAACTTCAAAGCAGCACACTTCGACCAACACACACGAAAGCAAGTACGCGCGCACGCGCACGCGCACTCACATACACAAACGCACACAAACACACACACCTATCCTAACTTATCCTGCCATATCCTATCCCTTAACTCGAAAGACGTTGGGGCGCCACATATGATTGTTTAACTAGCGTAATCCATCTTTCTCTGTCCTCAGCAACCCTCATGGCTTCGTTCAGTGTCAAGCCAGTCCAATCTCGAATGTTGTCCTCCCACCCCTTTTTTGTCTCAATCTTCTTCTGCCTCCTTGCAGTGTGCCTTGCAGGATGATTTTTGCAAGGCCTGATGATCTGGTGATGTGGCCATACCATCAAAGTTTCCGTTTCTTCACCACTGTGAGCAGGTCATCGTGTTGTCCAATGGCTTGTGTGATGATCTTTCGGACTTCGTTGTTGGTGATGAGCTGAGTATAGGAAACACCCAAAAGTCTTCAGTAGCACCTCATCTCCATGCTTTGTATTCCTCGTTGTAGATCTGCTGTGAGGGTCCATGTTTCGCTAGCGTATAGGAAGATAGAGATGACAAGGGAGCGCAGTCTTACCTTGGAATGTAGACTGATGGTCAGGGCAGCAGACACAATCATCTCTTGAATAACATAGAGAAAAATTTTGATAATAATAATAATAATAATAATAATAATAATAATAATAATAATAATAATAATAATAATAATAACGGATTTTTATATAGCGGGTACGCCAGCCTATGACCAGATTCACCACGCTTTACATAGTCATTACGTAAAAATACATTGACTCGATAAAAACATCGCTTTTGCCACGATACACCAAAAGACGGAACAGTAAAGGTAAAAACTATTTACAACTATGTACACAAATGACAAAAAAGACAGAAATAGACTATTTACAACTATGTACACAAATGACAAAAAAGACAGAAATAGAATAGCAAAAACCTATTCATAGATATTTATATGCAGGGTTAGACCCAGGAAGAAAAACAGTATAAATATTTACAGCCGTGTATACACTTACGGATCAGAGTGTTACACTCGATTCGATGTTGGTGTTTTTCTATCAGTATCTGATTCAGCCCCAATGCTGAAGTACTGATGAGTGTAGCTCAGATTCGTTTATCCACGCAACCCGTTCAATCAGCATACAAGTCACAGAGTTGACGTATGAAGTTTTCCACTTTTATTCAGCACACATCAACAACTGCATACAATCGCTTTTCCACTCTCAACTTTTTACTTTCCAACTCACTATCAACAATACAACAATACAACACACTTTGTTTGTAGATTATAGTCACACGACACTTTCGCATATAGGTGACTACTGGACCGATTTATACTGACACCAGCGGGCCAGTTGTTGGTAAAGGGGAAAATAATATGATCACACGTTGACCAATCCGGGATTCCAACCAGCGACCTTTCGGTTACTAGCAAGACGCTCTTACCAACTGAGCTACCCGGCCCCAACACACTTTGAAACAGTGCGGCACTTATATAGTCTCTACATACTCGGGAACAAACGAGAATATCCTACATGAAACACCACAACCAATCAAAATTAATTTCATCATCACTCTCACGTGACACAACCCTATTTGGAATGGAAGCTTCCATGGTAACCAACAGAACAATCCATACGCTTCGATCGATTGTAAACAACCAATTCTCGAAAATTCTCAAATAATATCGACCAACTAAAAACACTAACGTTACACAAAGCCTCTACTAATAACAACGCAAAATCAAATCAAAGATAAATACACTCTATTACTGCATGCGTTGCAAAATAAAATGAACAGATCTATCGCGCGCGTCACACATAATATCGTGCGCATTTCACACGCACCATCATGCGCGTCTCAACGTAACACAGAGACAAAAGAGGAGAGAATGGCAGCGGGATACAAATCAGTCTGAATAATGCAGTTTGAAGAGGTGGGTCTTGAGGGCCTTTTTGAATGGTTGTGTTGATGGTATGTTGCGGAAATGGGAGGGAAGGGAATTCCACTGCTTGGGTGCGGAGTAAGCGAATGAACGTTGGCCGTATGTCTTAGTGCGGATGACGGGAACCTTAAGTGTGCAAGTGTCAGCAGAAGATCTTAAAGTGCGTGAAGGGGAGTAGACAGACAGTAGATCAGCAAGGTAGGAAGGACAAGAATCTGTGAAGAAGTTGTGACAGAGAACAGAGAGTTTGTACTCTATGCGTGCTTGCACAGGAAGCCAGTGAAGGGAATGTAGTAGAGGTGTGATGTGATCGAGTTTCTTTGCTCGGAATACTAGTCTAGCTGCTGAGTTCTGAACCTTTTGTAGTTTTTCAATGATGTGTTTTGGGGAGCCAGCGAGGAGAGAGTTGCAATAGTCAAGACGAGAAAGGACGAGAGTGCAGACTAGGGTTTTGGTGGCAGTGACTGTAAGATAGTGGCGAAAGGAGCTGATGAGGCGTATGGCCGTGTATGCAGAGCGACAGACGTTGGATATGTGGTTGTTGAGGGACAGGTCATCGAAGAGAATGTAGCCGAGATTTCTCACTGAGGATGAGAGCTGAATGTTTGTTGTCCCTACTGTAAGCGATGTTGGGAGAGGCGAGAGTGAGGAGGAGGTGTGCTTGTGAATGAAGAGGGCTTCGGTTTTATCGTCATTAAGCTTAAGCTTGTTGAGTGTCATCCATGACTTAATGTCTGTGATGCAGTTCTCCAAAGTCTGAACAGTGGAATTAATGAGAGAGGGGGCAGTGGATTTATAAAGTTGTGTGTCATCTTCAAATGACTGACTCTCAACAGCTTGCTTTCCGAGCAGGAGAAGCAGTGGCTTGGTGTACAGAGTGAATAACACCGGCCCTAAAACGGAACCCTGAGGCACGCCGCACACCAAGTCTGCTATGCTGGAGAAACAGCCATCGACAGTGACTGCTTGTGGATAATACAGGACCTACTTTAACCCATTTACAAATCGCAGTCTCCTATGCCTTTTTTGCAAAGACCGAAAAATCAAACGGTCTTCTTGTATTTTCTAAGACGCGCTAATTCCTATCCTATCTTACCCTATCCTATCCCATAACTCGGAGGTCGTAGGGGCACCAAGATGATCGTTTAACCAGCGTACTCGATCTTTCCCTGTCCTCAGCAACCCTGATTGTTTCGCTCAGTGTTAAACGAGTCCATTCTCGAATGTTGTCCTCCCACCTCTTTTTCGGTCTCCCTCTTCTTCTACCTCCTTGCACTGTGCCTTGCAGGATGGTCTTTGCAAGACCCGATGATCTGGTGACGTTTTCCGTTTTCCGTTTTTTCACCACTGTGAGCAGGTCATCGTGTTGTCCAATGGCTTGTGTGATGGTCTGTCGGATGTGCTGGGTATAGGAAATGCCCAGAAGTCTTCTGTAACACCTCGTCTCCATGCTTTGTATTCTTCGTTGGAGATCTGCTGTGAGGGTCCATGTTTCGCAAGCATATAGGAAGATGGAGATGACAAGGGAGCGCAGCAGCCTTACCGTAGAATATAGGCTGATGGTCCTGTCTTTCCAAATTGGTTTCAACCTCGCCAGGACAGCAGTTGTTTGTGCGATCCTGGAGAGGACTTCTTGTCGGGACCCATTGTCTGATACAATGGCTCCTAAATATTTGAAGCTATGCACTGTGTTGAGGGATTGGCCTTGGACTTTGATGTCCATGCTGATGCGCTAAAACAACGTTTTATTCCCAATCCGTCATTACTTCACAAATACTGCAGCAACAATGATCTCAAGGAAAATGAGGAGTCAAAACAGTAAATGGGATGACTGAATCAGCAAATGAAACTGGCATTGTTTTTCATTGGCTGTCTAAGCTAGAGTTGCCTGAAGAGTAGGCCTACATTTTGAACGAAGCGGAGACGTATACATGGATGAAATTGACATTTATTTTTCATTGGTCACGTTTGGTTGACAGACCCTGTAACGTGTCAGTTCTGCCCGAGTTGCCTAGGCAGAGCGCTTCGTAACGTTACGTAACTATTTTGGCGGAAAAACTGGGCAACTCTATGCTCTGTGGCGATCTCGAAAGGTTGTTTGCGAAGATAAAAAGATGGGGGCCAGAGTGGTGGGTTTTCGATTTGCAAATGGCGATTTGTTCAAACGTTGAAATAGCAAGGGAGGACTTTTCGTCATTTACAGTCTGGTAAGATATGTGTACTTGTTATTTGATGGAATAATTATGTTTATGTGCAATCTGTATGAATTAGTATTTATTTTTGATAGTATTGTTGTTCTGTCATTGCGATTTACAGCAACTTTCTGTTACACTCCGTTTGATGATGGTGTGTTCTTTATCAGTATCTGATTCAGCCCCAATGCTGAATTCCTGATAAGGTGTAACTCAGATTCGTTTATCTACGCAACCCGTTCAAACAGCTTACAAGTCACAAAGTCGACGTATGAAGTTTTCCACGTTTATTCAGCACACATCAACAACTGCATACAATTCTCAACTCAACTCAACTCAACAACTTTCCCTACAACACACGGAGCATCGAATATATAATTTTTTCTCTCAACTCGAGATGACCTCAGGTCGTTCTAGAATAACGCGTTACAACCAATCAGAATTAAAGATCGTCATCACTGACTTACGTCATACATATTTCTGAAAACATACCGGGAACATTCTCTTACTTCGAAATTTATCGGGAAATTTCTATCGAGAGTAAACACGCAGATCCAGAGGCTTCTCCAATAATATCGACTAACTCAAATTATCAACGTTATACAAAGCCTCTCCTAACAACAATGCAAACTCAAATCAAAGGTAAATAAACTCCATTATTGAATACTTTGCAAAACGAAACGATTAGATCTATCGTGCGCTTTTCAGACATACTACCATTGGCGTTTCAACGTAACACTTTCCCTTTCAGCCAACTTCATTTTGATTGGCTGTTGCGCAGTCAACATGTGCTGCGCCATTTTAAAAGCGCTCGCTTATGGCAAAAGGTTGCCCAGAAGCAAAAATAGTTCGTGCAAAGCAATCGAAACGCTTTGTGGCGCTTTCTTTTTTTATTTTTTTCTACACAACTCGGGGTTGTGTTAATTTTTCTTTGCTCTGTGTATGTGTGTAAGGCGGGTAGAAGCGCGATCGTGAATATTGTTCGATCTCGATGTGACAATTGTCCATATCCCACGCCAATATGCGAATAATGTATAGTATGGTTCATCCCTCCCTCCCATGTATTTATACTGGGATTAATTCCTTGAATAATTTTTTAATAGTTTGCATTTTCATCAGTAATGTATGATAATTGCTTGGTTTATTTGCGTTTGGAAACGTTTGATTGTGGATGGAACTAAAATGATTTAGTTGCGCGTTTGTTTCTTTACACAGTGCATTGTGGATGTTTATGTATTGGCTATACTTTGGAACGTTGGAGTGTAGGAATGAGAGGAGATTGAGAAGATGGGGAAAATGGGAGACAGAGACAAAGGGGTACAGACAGACAGACGGGCAGTGACAGAGTGAGAAGAAGAACAACAACAGCATTCTAAAGAAAACAATAAAAACAACATGAACAAGGAAACAAAGATGAAGATTGCTGACTGCAGCTGCTGCTGATGATGATATTGATGATGATGATAATGGTATTGGTGCTGCTGCTGCTGCTGCCATGTCATCAAAATTATGAGTTATACCAGCTGGTCATGTTTGATCCTATCCTATCCTATCCCGTAACTCGGAGGTCGTAGGGGCACCAACGGATCGTTTAACCAGCGTACTCCATCTTTCCCTGTCCTCAGCAACCCTGATTGTTTCGCTCAGTGTCAAACCAGTCCATTCTCGAATATTGTCCTCCCACCTCTTTTTCGGTCTCCCTCTTCTTCTACCTCCTTGCACTGTTTGATACATACACAAATAAACACAAAACAAAGCACGAGACCAAAATCGAATGTGTTCATACTTTTTATACTGCGTATCGGATTTCCCATGTAACATCATTTACAAAACGGTTGCGTGTTGTCACGTCACCCGAATAGGATCAGTGACTGCAGCTCAACAGCGAGTGCAGGGATACAAACTCAAACTTAAAAAACTAACACAAATGCCAGATGAACATTTACACTCTTTTATTCAACACACGTAGACAGGAAAATGGGAAATCTAACCCTACCCCAATCTTTATCCGGTCCCACAACCCCAATAATTAACCAACAATTACCTCCCTTGTCTAACCCGTAACCCCTTGACACTGGACACAAGATGCCGACACAATCAAGATATAACAATATGAAGAAGAAAAAAAGTATTAGAACTCATGCCTTATGTATACAATCACCAAGATTTGAAGAAATGTATTTAATTAATATCGAACTCTTTATACACAGTATAACTGTACGTTATTCAATAGAAGCTTAACTAAATCGTTCGGAATTTGCAACACAGCCTTTTATCTATCACAGACTGTAATAAAGAGTCACTGAGTATTTAGTATGTTTTATTTGCGTTTAATGTGTATATGTATGACGTGAACGTGCGTGGTCCTGTGTATGAAACCCAACTGGCGGTCCTCCCGGTAGTAGGGGTCTTGTATCGCCCATGTGGCAAAGGTCACGCAAACGTCTTGGCTTCAACAACACCAGCGTGGGCGCAACAATGACAACGACCAGGCACCCAGCGCAGCCAGGTAGAAGTAGTGGCACGTCGGGACAGACGTGGGAGTACGTAGAAACAAATGTAGGTAGTAGAAAATAAATAGTAGAACAATAGGCCCAATCTGGTCAACAAATTAATGCATCTTACTAGGCTATCTCTACAATGTAAACATAACATGGGAAATAACTCCTTCCGCCGTCCGCCATCTTGAGCTGTTTATTCATGCATTACAACAATTCACATTTCTTCCATAATTTATACTAACTTCTTATGAACATGATTATTTACACAAATGCATTATAAATCCATTCCTAATCCACAGTCTTGATTCATCCTCTCTCTCATATTCATCACCCCTCTCGCATATTGCAACAAAGTCAACAACATTATTACATTTTACATTTTCAACAAGGAAATCATATTTTAAAAAATAATATTTTTCAAAATAACCCTTTCCCCCTCATCCTTAATCATTCATTCACGTACGCATGTTCAGAGTGTATAGCCACTAAAAGAATTAGAATACTGGGCACCAACTCACCTTCAGTTCTCGGCCTGTGATGTACAGACACATACAACACCACAACACAACACAACACAGTCTGCAGAGATTAGATGGTTCGTTCGTTACTGTCTTATTATGATCCTGGGCAACCTAGCATTTGTGAAATGCCTAGGTCTTGGGCGGTCTCTAAACCAAGAGCACACACCCTTAGAACAATACTCAACACAGTGACCACACAGCAACTGTGGCAGTAATAATCCTCCTCAATTCCTATAAAAGTACTTCTCTATAGCAATTGCAACAACACATTGGTCATCTTGCCCTTCTTAAGGAACAAGACCTCGGGTGGTTCCAAACACAAAACACAACCATTATAAACGGACCCTACACTTATCCTATGATAGTGGCAGTCACAATCTATCCAATAGTCGTCCGATCACAATGAGTATCCAACTGACTCTTCCACTTCAACACCGCTTTCTCCCGCCCACAGTTCAAGGCACAGAATTCTGTTAAGTTATTGGCAGCTATCGAGCTATACGTAAACCACGTGAAAAACCTAAATTCCTAGTATACACTATGCATTACAAACCGCTGATTCATACTTTGCGCACAGCACTCTCATAGATATGAAACTATACACTATATACACTCTGACACAGCATATATTTAGCGTGCGTCAACACTCGTGTCGTCACACGTGTGCACAGGCATTTATTTACGCAATCTAAAAAGCATGATGGTGTTCTTTACAAAGAAAATAATCTTTCTTTCTTTAAAGAAAAAAAAACTGTCTGCCGTTTATTAAAAAGGTACTAACGCTTTCTGTGCCTGAACCCACGTTTCCTGGCGTGTCGTAAGAGGCGACTAACAGGGATGATGTCATCACGGCATCACTTGGCGAAAGTATTCTACACAGAAGTCACCGGCCAGGAAGGAGGAACCTCACGTTACTACAGGTTCAACGACCACGTGCTCGGGAACAAGGCGAGCCACACTGTATTCGTGGCTATCGGCTGTCGCCCGGGTCACCAAGGACCGTTCCTTCCGTGGGACACCAGGACGAAGGTGGTAAGTGTGCTACTGATGGACAACTTAGCAAGATCCGCACCAGAAACAACATCGTCATAGGAACCTGGAATGTCAGCACCCTAACTGCGGATGGAAAATTAGAAGAACTGGCCCACGAGCTGGACCACTATCCATGGAACATTTTAGGTATCAGCAAACTGCGCTGGAAAGGCCTAGGTGAAACAACGACCGACAAAGACCACAAGCTTTATTTTAGCGGGAGAGATGACAGGCACGAACAAGGCGTTGGATTCTTGGTCCACAAAAACATTGTAGCCACTATCATGGGTTGCCGTCTAGTCTCCAGTAGACTCATTGCAATCCCTCTGAGAGCAGCCACTTTCAACATCACTATAATCCAGGCCAATGCCCCAACATCAGACTATGACGACCGCGAAGTGGAGGATTTCTATCAAAATCTACAGGCATAATGAGTCATAGTGCAAGGCGACTGGAATGCCAAGGTTGACCAAGATTCACACTACAACTGGGGAGAAACATGTGGACCCCCTGAGACTTTTGGAGTTTGCCAGATACAACAATCTGATACTGGCAAACACACTTGGTCTAAAAAAAAAAACCACTAGACGATGAACATGGCACAGTCCCAGCAGGGAGCATCACAACCAGATCGACTACATCATGGTCAAGAAACGCTTCAGATCAAGCATCAACATTGGCAAGGCTATCAGTGCAGTCCACCATTACAGCGACATCGGAAACTGGTTCAGAACAACAATCGGTGTGCGTCAAGGATGCCTACTCCCTCCAACACCCTTGAACATCTTCTATGTCAGATGCCCTTGAAGATCACGAAGGCACAGTCAGCACAGGGTGTAGAACAATCTCCAACCTCTGTTTTGCGGTTAGCATTGATGGATTGGCTGGAGAGGAACAAGACTTGAACAGCTGGTACAGAGGCTTGACACCACCTCTACAGCCTTTGAAATGGAAATAGGTGCAGAGAAGACCAAAATGATGACAACACCAATGGCATCAACACGGACATCAAAGTCCAAGGCCAATCCCTTACCACAGTGCATAGCTTCAAATATTTTGGAGCCATTGTATCAGACAATGGGTCCCGAAGCCATGAGGATTGCTGATTACAGAGAAAGATGGAATACGCTTGTTAAACGATCATCTGTGATGCCCCAACGATTTTCGAGTTATGGGATAGGATAGGATAGGACAGAATCATCTCAGACGACGTAATGATATAAAGAATATGGTTACTGGTCATGTTCCTCAAAATTAGAATGAGTCGTCATAAATTGTCAGATCATAATTTTATCTGATCATGGTTTGCTAAATTCAGACCAAGTTGTCAAAAGATCTAAATGCTAACATTATTTTTTAAAACCTGTTTTAGTTAAATTTATACGATTTTAAATTGCTAGATTACAATTTTATCTAGCTAGACTCTATATATATCACTGAATTCAGACGAAGTTCCGATAAATTGCCAGATAGCAAAATTATCTTATCTGTTCACGTTTCAGACTCATTCAACTGACATAAATTGCCAGAGTACAATGTTACCTAAGCCATACCACATATAGTCAGACTATAAATTGTCGTCAATACATTACCCATGAAGTAGCAGTGTGAAACATAAATAAGCAAGTAATAAATATTGTAAATAAATTACATGCATGTAAAAATAAAATTAAAATAATAATAATAATAATAATAATAATAATAATAATAATAATAATAATAATAATAATAATAATCAATACAGTACAATAATACAGATAAAAAATCAAATGCAATAATAACAAATAAATACAATACAATAATAAACTGAAATGAAAACAATAATATATACATAAAGCGAGCGTTGTGGCCAAAGCGGGACTGCCTTGCCTTGTCCACAGGCCAGAAACCAATGGCGCCTGACAGGTGTGGGTTCGATCCAGCATCTGGGCGTTATGTTTCTCCGAATATTATTTACTTTCGACTCGGGCAACGTCTCTGGGGGTTTTCTCCGGGTACTCCGGTTTGCTCCCCAGCAAAATTTCAAAATCACAACTAATGTTAGATAGGTTGCGTTTGGGCGCGCCACAGGAGGCGACTGCGCTTACCCCAGGAAAGACGGCCCAGAATTTCCCTATGGAAAAGGGACAATAATTTAAATAAAATAAAAACTAAATTTATTTTCTTTATAACTGAAGATATTTATAATCGTACAATTACTACAATATTGGTTTTTTGGGTTGTTTTATTTTTCTCACAATCTTGGACTGTACAATAAATGACATATTTAGAAATAAACAATGTTGCAAGTGACTTCCGGTAATGCGCAATTCGCTGTTTTCCCTCTTTGGACAGGAATGCAAGTTAAATATTATGTTTATTTTATTTATTAATTGTTTGACTGAGTTTGGATGCTTAGTTCCATTCAGGCAAAGAACAAACAACACTCAGACAAAGATATTACAACAATTAGAGGAAGAAACTACAACATTCAGACAAATATAATATAACATTCAGACAAATATAAAACAACATTCAGACAAATATAATACAACATTCAGACATATATATTACAACATTCAGACAAAGATATTACAACAATCAGACAAAGGTATATTAATCAAAGTAAGTGTTTATTACCAAAATGTACAAATTGCAATGAGTAAAAAAAAACAATTATAGCAACTGCATAGTGGTTCAAAAAACCCAGCATTTTATTATTTTTTAAAATTTATTTTTAACTATTTATATGGCAAAAGTTAAATGACTATCGCACAAAACCTAAAACTATTTAATACTTTTCGAAAATACCTAAATCCCGAACAACAAATGATTCATTTTATTCAACACTTAACTCGAAGCAGACCTACAGTTTACATAAAAATAATAGCATGTAACTCATATCTCAAAATGTTTACAATGATTGATTTTATGAAAGCAAGGCTTTAAAAGCAAACCTATATATGTTTTGTTATTTTAATTAAGACATAAAATTAATAGTAATGTTTTGAAATACGAATATGAATATTTTGTTGTCTCAAAAGAGAAATTTTACAGTAAAAACAACACATGTATAAATCTCAAATATTATTCAGAAAAAAAACCCAGTGATTTGACACAGTAGATGTAAACAGTGATGTAAAATGAGCAGGTTGCGATCACAGACGGTAAAAGCACCAACATTGCACGTTAACTTAACTACAAGATTACACACCGCATACCAATATCACAGTATAATCAATGATTGCATCAATGTATCGCTGGATCTAAACAGTTATAACAATTTAACGTAAGAAACTATCTTTATTTCATTTCGAAATTGTATACCTGGAAGTTTATTCAATGAACTACTCTTCTTCATATGAAAAATAAGTTTTTTAAAACGACAATTGCGGTATTAACGACAATTGCGGTATTTTTCCCACTCAGTGAACTACTCTTCTTCATATGAGAAATAATAAAAATTCCCGACACAATTCACAATACTTATAACAAAGCAATTCACAATGCATATATTAGAAAGCTGACTGAAGTGATGAAGGCTCTAGGGTAGGCCAAATCAGAAAATGTCGCATCAACTCTCGAGAAGAAGTATGGAATGAGCAAACTAAACTTTGGCGTGTGAAAACACTGACGAGCACGAAAAAGGAGGTAACAACTCTGTACGTTTTAGGTCTGAAATCGTTCCACTTACGGTATCCCTCAGATCCCTCAGACGTGATGTGATGAAAAAAATCGCGTCCCGGGCCTATCTGTTTTATTAATTTTCTACAACGTCTAACAGCAAACAACAGAATTTCATTTTTATTTTCCACGCCCACACACGACCCTCATTTATAAGACTTACACTAAATCTCCTTTTGGTAGACTGTTTTAAATTAAAATATGATTTTGTAATATATTTTTTAAAAATTAGTGAATGTGTTTTAAAAAGTAAATGTAACATGTCACCTAAATGTGTGAAATATATTAAAAGAAATATTGATCTGTTGAGATTCTATTAAAACCCATTGTAGTTACAATTGTAACGAATATTGTAGGCAATTAGTCAATGCAACAATCAATCAGTTGACATTAGCTCATCACAACTTAGTGACATTAGACATCAACATTAACTTTATAAAAATGTATTGATCAGAAGTAACTAATGTCAGAGATAATCTTGAGGCAATGACTTTGGGGTAATTAACATTAATAATACTATCGAGAATAACTTGTATGACACACGGCCTCAGGCAAAAATACTGGGTACTAGTAATCATCATAGTAATCAACATCGTAAAAGACGCGAGGACGTCTGGCCGGTGGTCGACTGACTTTGCCTGTTGTCTGCAGCTCCTGTAGGAACCAGGTCGCTCTTCCTTTGATGTCTGCAGGCACAGATCGGGCGCTGAAGTAGAACTTAAGCATCTTGACATAGCTGCAAAAAAGAAGAAGAACGATGTTGACATCCTAACACACTGTAGATCTACTTTAATGTTTTATCCTAAGACTGTTTTGAAATGTTATAAATTTTATATTGTTTCTCCATAGTGTTAAAAAGTCCACGGTCTTCACGAAACAAAGCAAAGTCTGGCTTCTACCTTAAAGAAGAACAAAAAGTCTTGGATAGATCGACAGAGTACTGCAGCTCTGACCTTTATAACCACACACCAAACCCATCAGTCGATCGATCTAGCATGAGTAGAAGAAAAAATTCTCCCAATTCTCCGAGAAGACGCTGAGACAGCAGTGCAATCGCCGACGAAGGGGAAATAAGCGGGAATGCACAACATACCCGCAGAATTGCTTCAAACAGGAGGAGAAGCGATGATTGATGCCCTCGCCATTATCTGTAACAAGATCTGGCAGAGTAGGGAGCGGCCTTTACCACGGACCCAGTCGAATGTCATCATTCTTCCCAAAAAGGGTAACCTTCAGAAGTGTTAAAATTATCGCACCGTCTGCCTCATCAGCCATCCCAGCAAAGTCCTCCTGAAAATAATGCTCAACAGGTTGAAACCACAAGCTGAACAAATCATAGCTGAAGAACAAGCAGGATTTAGTGCAGGGCCAAGTACCACCGAGCAGATTTTCAACCTCAGAATAATATGCGAGAAATACTTACAGCACCAATAACATCTATATCATGTATTTGCAGACTTCAAGAAAGGGTTTGACCGAGTCTGGCATGCAGCTCTGTGGGCAACCATGAGAATGAACAACATCAGCCATAATATAATTAATGTCCTCAAAAACCTGTATGACAAGGCTACCAGTGCAGTCCTCCACAACAGCGCCATCGAGAACTGGTTCAGATCAACAATACTGAATAGGCGTGCGTCAAGGATGCCTATTCTCTCCAACTCTCTTCAACATCTTTCGGGTGCGCATCATGTTAGATGTCCCTGCAGACCATGAAGGCTCAGTCAGCATAGGGGTAGAGCAATCTAAAACCTTAGTTTTGCGGATAAAATTGATGGATTGGCTGGAGAGGAATAAGAATTTGAACAACTGGTACAGAGGTTTGACACCACCCTCAGAGCCTTTGGATTGCAAATAAGTGCACAGAAGACCAAAATGATGACAAATAAAACCAATGGCATCAACACTGACATCAACGTATAAGGCCAATCCCTCAACACGGTGCACTGCCTCAAATATTTAGGAGCAATTGTATCAGACAATGGGTCCCTACAGGAAGTCCTCTCCAGGATAGCACAAACAACTGCGGCCCTGACAAGGTTGAAGCTCATTTTGAAAGACAGGACCATCAGTCTACACTCCAAGGTAAGGTTGCTGCGCTCCATTGTCATCTCCATCTTCCTATACTGTTGCGTTACATGGACCCTCACAGTAGACCTACAACGAAGAATACAAAGCATGGAGATAGGTGCAATAGAAGACTTCTAGGTATTTCCTATACCCAGCACCTCACCAACGACGAAGTCCGACAGACCATCACACAAGCCATTGGACAACACGATAACATGCTCACAGTGGTAAAGAAACGGAAACTCCGATGGTATGGCCACATCACCATAGCATCAGGCCTTGCAAAGACCATCCTGCAATGGACGGTGCAGGGAGGCAGAACAGGGGGAAACAAAAAAGAGGTGGAAGGACAACATTGGAGAATGTACTGGCTTGTCACTGAGCGAAGCCATGAGGATTGCTGAGGACAGAGAAAAATGGAGTACGCTGGTTAAACGATCATCTGTGGTGCCCCTACGACTTTCGAGTTAAGGGATAGGAAAGATAGGATAGGAAGTACAAACGTTATTCAACTGATAGCAGCTACGGGTGCTTGTGTCTGGAAATACATGTATATCTGAGCAATAGGACATCTTAATTCTTTTTTTGTTTGTTTTTTAAACAGTTATTTTATGGCTCAACCTAAGACTACTTTCGGTCATCTTTCTCACCCTGCCTTTCATGTGTTTTGGTGGGGGGGGTAGGCGAAGTGGGTTGAGGGTACTAAAGTGGGTGCGTGGATATAAACATGGAACGTACCCGTCAGTGGGTTTGAACCCAGCCTTATCCTTTTTGTATATGGCGATGTTGTCTTCCAGGTCCTCCAGCCTGAGCTTCCAGTGCAGTTTGAGCAGGACGGGGTGCATGGAAGGATCGGTTGCTCCTTTAGGTCTCAGCTGTCTGGACACGATCAGCTTTTCGTGCTGATCCAGGTGACCGGCAGGAGTGTCCACTGTGTACCTGCATCAAGGGAGACAATGTACATGCATAGTTGTCTCGCCTTACTGTGGACTGGAGCGTGGAAGAGAAAAGCTTATATAATCATTGCTAGAGATCTATTATTTTATTATAAGATTATTGCCTATGTACACTAGTACCGATCACACTACTGGAGACAAACTTTTAGAAATAACATAATCAGGCACAATGCCCAAAAATGAAAAAAAGAACACGATAGGAAATGGACGATTTATCTTCTTTCTTCTACTGCCAGTGAGTGAAACGGATCAGTTTAGTTATGGCTGTCATTTCGCAGTGTGGCCAGCGCATCAGGTCGAAAATGGCATTGTTGGATAACAGTGGAATTAAGCAAACTGTCATTGTTGGAAAAAAATATCCACCAAGAACCAGCAAGTTGACTCTCCAAAACCCCAGCATGGACACGTCGCTCCAGTTTTGCATTAACAGGGGTGGGGAACATCCAGACTCAAATGTCTCCTTTCAGAGTCTGGTCCTCATTGAAACAATTAGCTAAAAGACTGCCTGTCTGTAAACGGATTATCCCTATATCCGGTCGCACAGAATTGTGCTTAGTCGTCTGGACGTCAGACTATGCGTCCGAAGGTTGCAAGTGGGCGTCTCGTCCGCTTGAGTCAGATCCTGAATCGGCCAGCGCCTTGAGCAGCTCTTGAGCTGGAAAACGCAATATAAGAACGATTTAATTAATTAATTAATACATAATTAATGCATTGAGCAGCCCCCCAAATGTCGAAATGTCGACAGAGTACCCGGGAGACTTTAAAAAAAAAAGTAGCTCTGGTGACCCAATGGTTTTTAGTGTTCGACAGTGCACAGAATGAAACCAGTCGGCGACTTGACTTCAATCTTGATTCTACAGCAGATAGTGACAGTGCGCCGAAGAACGTCATTTTGATCATACTCACTTGCGCTTGACGTCATCCAGGACAATGTTAGTGATCCTGTTGTTGAGGTCACTGGCTCGTTTCTTGAGAGCGGGGTCGTGATCCAGATGCGTGGCAAATCCGTAAATGCGTCTGCAGAGCCTGCTGTCGACCTCAAAATCGTCGCCCTGAATCAGCAGGATGGAGAAAAGGTTTTGTTTAAAACGACAGCCAGAATCAGAATCAGAATCAGAATCTTTATTGTCCCCATGAAAACACAAGGAAATGTGTGTGCGGCGTACACTTCATCAACACAACGGCAAAAAAGCAATAAAACACAAAAGACTTCAGGGATTAAAACAACACACCACAAAGAACAGAAAAGCAGTTGTACACAACATGAATGTAGCTTATGAAATAATAAAAGTCATGCATCCTACTTTCTAACCCCTAACACAAAACACCCACCTACACACACCTACACCTACACCTACACACACACACACACACGCGCGCGCGCGCACACACACACACACACACACACCGTCACATACGCACACACCAGAAGTTAAAAAAGTTACCGTTACAGTATTTAAAGCAGACTGTCACTGGCCTGTGGCAGGACCAGTAATGACGTCACTTCTAACCTAGGTACAGTGTTCTAAACACACAACGGGACACACGAGTCGTGCTAAGTCTGTGTTTATTTCAGTTCAGTGCAGATCAACTGCAATTCCTGGATATACACGTACACAACATGACCCAAGAAACAAAGACTTGAATTTCCAAGGAGCATACATGTTTTGGTATTATGAACCAAACTGCCATGCAAGGAGAAACTGGGACTTGCGACCATCCGGAGCAACCACACCGGCCCCGATTGGCCGCCACCCACAGCCCCCCACAGCCAATCAAATGATAGGAATAAAACTGGATAAGATTACCTATGACGTGTGAAAACGTCCTGAATAAAGTTAGAAAAACGCAGACAATCCAACCCGTATTTCTTACTAACCT
The DNA here is from genome assembly GCA_036898135.1 of Oncomelania hupensis. NCBI lineage: Eukaryota > Metazoa > Mollusca > Gastropoda > Littorinimorpha > Pomatiopsidae > Oncomelania > Oncomelania hupensis. Next base: position 84,559,185 of record CM072513.1, read on the forward strand.
TTTCATCCAGCTCTTGCTGAATTTCGTCCAGCTTGATCTCGATCTGCTGCGTCTTGAGCTGCTTGATGAAAGGCGGCAAGCCCAGTATAGCGATGTCATCCATGTACACCAACAACAGCGCGTCTTGAACGTTCTGCAACGCAGGCAGTCCATTCTGATAATACCACTACCGACATTCCTCCTGTGAGTACTTGTCAACAATTGCCCCCATTTGTAGACCTGACAAAGTCGCTTTTCATCACTAATGTTCCTACAACTATTCCTTGCCTGCCTGGCCCCTATGTACCAATATGACATTTGCATAGTAACCACCACCACCAACACGTCCACAAGACCGACAAACGTCCTATCCATACTCACAACATCGTCGATGTCTCGGTATTTTATTGTGCTGGCTTCCGGTTTCTGAGCGAAGGTTTTGAGCGTTTTGGCCACAAGGTCCTTTTCGTCTTTCTTCAGCTGGTCGTCCAGCGGTTGCTCTCGGGTCCGGCGAACGTCCTCGTCCACGCGTTTGGCGTAGGACCTGTCAAGGCCTTTCTGTTTGATCAATCTAGAAAGAAAGAGTACTGTACTCATAATAGCAACAAGAACTGACAAACAATCCCAATTTAAGCAACACATCAAAAACAAACAACTGACATTTGAACGTACGTGTCACTTCACTCAGATCAGCTTCTTGTGCGTTGTATAATTTATTGTGCCCGTAGCATTACAAATATAGATGGTTGATCCAATGAGATTAACTCTTTTAACTATTTCAACAATTTTATGTTCAAAACAATTGTACACGATCGGATGTTAGCAATAAGCTACATGTAAGCTTATAGAACATGTGGAGCTAGTACGTTTCTAACGTAGGCCTATTGGAAACATCGGTAAACAGATAATCTCACTTTTTTTGCTCCTCATACACTTCCGGTATGATAGCGATGACGTCATTCGCCGCATAGCGCTTCATCTCAGCCGTTAGAGGGCGCTTTGCCCAGTACTCACCTTCCAGTTTGTTCCATTTGGTCTAGCCATTAGACAAATGGTTAGTCAATAGTTAGTTCATTTAATTTCTTACTGACATAATTTGTATTTGCAGAAATTTGGGTCTACGACATGTGTTAAAGAAATAAAATAAATGTTTTCCAGGTTTTTGCAAATTGGTGCGAGACTAGCCGATCCCAAGTAATCCAAAGATTAAAATAACATTGTTTATCGGTTGGTCCATCCGTCAGTTACTCAGAACCTATTGCAACCGTCGGAACTATCTTGGTCTGAGAGAGAGAGAGAGAGAGAGAGAGAGAGAGAGAGAGAGAGAGAGAGAGAGAGAGAGAGACAGACAGACAGACAGACAGGCAGACAGGCAGACAGAGACAAAGAGAGCGGAAGAGAGAGAAAGAGATAGTTAGTTAGTTATTCATTGATTACAGGGTCCAACGGACGGCAAAGAGCCGAATCAGGACCACACAATCAAGACCACAACTTCGCTGAAAGAGGACTCACCCCTGACCCTAAAAGATCTACCAAAACAGCCGGTCACTTTACAATAAAGACATCCCACGCAGGAGACGCTGAGGCTATACTCTAATTTATCGAACCCCCGTTTACAAAAACAAAATAGAATACAACCATTATAAAATATCAACAAAACGCATACATATAAAATTCATACTTTGCCAAATAATAGCATCATAGGAAACCCCAGTAGAGGAGAGACAGACAACCAGAGACAGGAAACCCCAGTAGAGGAGAGACAGACAACCAGAGACAAAGAACAAAGAGAGCGAAAGAGAGAGACAGACAGAGACGTAGAGACATACCTGCACATCAGCCTTGCCCTCTTCCAGCAGTGGTTCCTTCTCGGGGCAGTACATGTGGACGATTTCTTGCAGTTTTTTCCTCAAGGGGAATAACCGTCCTTCACCCCTCGCCACCTCTATCTCCGCCAGCTGAGTGTCGTGAATTGAGGTCACAACCACGTCGTGCTGAAAATATAGTGCCTCTGCGTCGTTCTTTGCTGCATGTAACACCTGTGGACGGATCCAAATCAAGCTCCAAGAGAGTCACGCCAAGTTAGTTAGTTAGTTAGTTATTCATTGCTTACAGGGTCCAGAGGACTGCAAAGAGCCGAACCAAGACCACAAAATCAAGACCACAACTTCGCAGAAAGAGGACTCACCCCTGATCCGCATAAAAGATCTGCCGAAATAACCCTAATGGTAACACTGAATGCACTCCACCAGCCGGTCACTTTACAATAAACTTACTTTACAATAAAGCAGGGGACGCTGAGGCTATACTCAAATTTATCGAACCCCCGTTTACAAAAACAAAATAGAATATAAACATCATTATAAAATATCAACAAAACACATACATATAAAATGCCTACATTGCCAAATAATAACATAAGAAGCCCCAGTGACCATTTGGCAGAAAGCGTCCAATATTCCCAAGCTGATCCAAAAGACCTCACACACAAATGAGAAGTTTACATTTGTGACGTTTTTTTTTTAATTGTTGCTGGGCTCTGCACAATGGAATGCTGTAACCCTCTCGTCTTATTCTATGGGGACCGCTAGTGAATCACCCGGCGAATTTCTTTAATACATTTATTTGTTTAGCTTGGTCTGTGTTAAGGCTGGGGTACAGAGATAGATAGAAAAATGGTAAAAGATCACTGTCACACTAGCTTTCACACGGCTATGAATCATATGTAGTCCAGCCACTTCATAACAGTAAAAATCACACATTTATTTCTTCTATTAAACACACGATCTTCGATGTACGAAACTAACTTAAAAGTTCAAATGTCAAGGCGAATGGTTCGCTCGCTGATAATCTAGGCAGCTACTTTTTCTTCATCGGGCACTGGCTACTAGCGTTCATGAAGAGTGGACTACTGTGATCCTGTTTATACAGAGTGTTAGTGCACTGTTTCTAGAGCACTTAACTGCGTGGTGGAAGCGCTGCGTTGAGGTAGCTTCTGGTACAAGCTGTGTCGTCGTGTAGTCTTTGACTGTTTGGTACAACGTTTGGGGCTATCTGCGCACGATGCTGTAGATGCCTTGGCAGCCAACTGTACGCGTTGACGTGGTTGTTGTCGTTTGCTGAGTTGGGCTCACGATATAACGCCTGCTCGTCTGTAACATATGAAGCGAAATTCTGCACAACCCTGAATAATAGGTCTGTGCAGAGCGTCTCACTGAAAGCCAAAGTAGCCCTCAGTGATAGCTCCACATCTCTATACATAAGCGACGAACATTCTGCTAAGTCCGTGGTCCACAGGAATCTCCACTCTAATTTCCTATACATATATAAATATAAATCGTGGCTAACTATACACATAAAGAAATAATAATATTATAAACATTCACTGATATAGCCACTGGTCTGCAAGCATACATATAGGTTAAACAACAGTGGTTCCGTCAGGTATACAACATGGCATCAAACCCGGTCGTGCTTGACACGTGGGCGGCTTCTCCAGTGGTCATGCAAAGTCGGACTAACAATTCATTCTATGCATAGCGAATTCCACAAACATAATTTCAACAATAATATAAATACATCACGATGAAACAGAAGTATGTTCATTTACCTGTTCGACAATGTCAGGCCGTGGCTACTTGATTGAATTCGAAAATTCAACAAGCACTGCTGTCTAATCTTCTCAAGAGAGATTATGTCAGAGAGTACTGTGTACTCCTTAGCATCACAGGAAACCATAGTGACCACCTGGCAGAAAGCGTCCAATATTCCCAAGCTGATCCAACAGACCTCATATACAAATAAGGAGTCTTGTCCCGGAAGAGTTTTCAAGAAAAAAGTTAGATGACTGGTCTAGCGAAGAAGAAGATAGTATAGCAATTGATAGAACAGAGCAGGAATGAGAAAGAACAAATGAGAAAGACAGCGACAGTGGGAATTTAAAGCACTAAATTTCCTGAAATTGGGGATATTATTTATACTGAAACCCCCGGTAACAGGTTTAGGCCATAGTCTACTGCTAATTAACACAGAATGGAGGTCGCAACATTGTTCGTCCTAGGTAAAAACTAGGGTTCTCATACAATGAGGTCTAGGTTAACGTGGGCTGGCATGCCGAAACTTTTGACCTTGTTTTCGCTCAAGTCAACTCAAGGTCAGGCTGAAGATCTGCGTCTACACAACGTTCTGCGGAGTTCATGATACACCTCTGCAAATCTTTATCTGCCTAAAGTGGTGCAGGATGGAGTGGTGCATTCCGGACAGTCCAAGGACAAGTGCGAGATCAGAGTAAAAATGATTTTAATATTTTTTATATTAAAAATATCCATAACTTGGTTTGTTTGCTTGCTTGTTTGTATGTCTTTACGTTGATTGGTTTGTTAATTTACAAAGTGATGGAGTCATACAACCATTTCTAGGAAACGTTGTTCCGAACCACGTACCTTCAATACTGACCCGTTCTCCAACAGTCTTTTCAGACCGCCATCTTTAAAGATGCGGGGCTCTTTCATGACGTCAAAGAGGTAAACATGGCCGCTGGGTGTTCCCACTTGTACGAGAGTGATGGGCCCTGTTCTGCTCATGTGCACGCCCTCGCAGTCCACGGCAACGTAGGGCTCTCTCTCTAGCTGTGCTACTGCACCACGACTCCCGGACACCGTGTCCACAATTTCCACTCCAGACATTGTTAATTAACCTGGCAATAAAAATAATATAAAATTAAAAAAAAAACTTTCAGAATGAAATTATAAAAGAAAGTAAGTATACATTGAAATGTATTTCCAAACACATACATAAATGAAAACAAGCATTTTGAAAAGTAGTAATTTTCATGGAGCTATTTCTATCCTAAAGAATCAAAATGAACATGTGGCACGATCGGTGACTCTGAACTATCCGTGACCTAAAAGTCATCAATATCGGTTGAAGCAGTTGTGAGATTCAGCACAAAACATGTTTTAAAAATGATGGGCTAGGGTGACAGTGACATCTTTGAGATGGCAAATGTGAATGCTAGAAAATACGGAGTAGTAGCAAAGACCATAGTATTTCCCAAGTCTTTGGTAGTAGTTAAGAGTATCTGGATAGGAAAATACTAATCAACATCGGTGAAGTCGTAATTGAGATAATGCAAGAAAGTGTTTTGAAGAGGAAAATTTTAAATACCGACTGACGTATCGATCGACTGACCAAATAACGGACAAACTGACCGCCATATAATGATAGGCTCGTTTACCAAAAAATCATCAAATACAGTTCAGTCATTTTTCAGAAATAACGCAGAATTTTCTAAGCAAATATTTGCCCCAGTGACCTTGACCTTTCAAATAGAGGAAATACGATGGCACTGTGTGTGTGGGTGTGTGTGTGTGTGTGTGTGTGAGTGCTTAATTCAATTGTTTAAATGTTTTTTTATGTCTATGTTTATAACATATTTTATTGTTCACAACACATGCATGTGTGATATGTAAATATTGTGTAGAGGCATATGTAGGTGTGTGTGTGTGTGTGTGTGTGTGTGTGAGTGTGTGTGTGTGTCTGTCTGTCTCTCTCTGTCTTTGTCTCTGTCTCTCTTTCTCTTGGTATATGTTTGTCACCGCTGCAGTGAGGTGTGTTAAATATTGGCTAGGAGTGCTGGCTTTGCCGGATGAGAGACTCCCTAGAAAGGCTTATAAGATGTTATATCACTTGGAGAGCTTGGGCAAGAGGTCTTGGGCACATTATGTGAAAGAACGTTTATTCCGGAATGGGTTTGGAAATGTATGGATGCAGCAGGGGGTGGGACGGGTGAAGGTATTTCTGGGAATTTATAAACAGCTATTGATTGATCAGTACAGACAAGACTGGATGGCTGAAATTACTTCTTCTGATCGTTTTGAGTTTTATGCCAGTTTTAAACGTACTTCTGGATCTGAGAATTATTTTAATGTCAGCCAGCTTCGCTGTTTTCGGGAAGCATATATCAAGTTCAGATTTGGTGTTTCACCACTTCGTGTACATAAGCTAAGATCTCGTCAGGATGTTATACCAAGACACCTTCTGTGCCCAGTCTGTCAAAGTGCAAATGATGATGAAAAACACGTTTTATTAGACTGTACAGGGTATGCTGAATTAAGACGGGGTATTCCTGTTTTGGAGTATGCTGTGGGTAATCCGAACAATGTTTCTGTTGAATTGATTATGGCAAACGATGAAGAACAAGTTATTATGCAACTGTCAAAATACCTTTATAGGGTTTTCCAGAAACGACTGGAGCATGCTAGAGAAAATTAATAGGCAGAAATGGTTTATGACATAATTCTTTGTTGTGTATTTCTTCTTCTTTATTTAATTTATTTATTTATGTTGTTGATATTATTATTATTATTATTATTATTATTATTATTATTATTATTAGTATTAGTATTATTATTATGATTATTATTATTATTATTATTATTATTATTGTTATTATGTAATTATTTTTTACATTACAAACCGGATGTCTTGAACCGGACGTCTTGACTATGCAGAAATAATGCAAAATAGACAGTTGTGTGTGTTAGTGTAAGAATGCTGGTGTCCGATAGAAAATTATGCAAAGATTTACAGATATAGATGCGTTGTTAAAATGAGTGTGTTTATCTTGAAAATGGAAAATAATGCAAAATAGACAGTTTTGTGAGTTGTGTAAGAATGCTGCGTGTCCGAGTGTAAATGATACAAGATTTTCAGATATAGATGCGTGTTAAAATGAATGTGTTTAAGGATTTAAAATGGTTGTAAGATAGCAAGACGTTATGCCAGAACAGGTGTTTGAGAGAATGATATTAGACTGACAGAGTGTGTGTTAGAATGCAGGTGTTTAATAAAATGTTTGGGGATGGACAGATTGATGCAGAAGGCTGTGTGTATGAGAACATTATACGAATGGACAGATAGTTGTGGGTAAGGATGCATATGTTTGTGAGAAAATGATGCAATGAAGATAGTTGCATTTAAGAATAAGGGAGAGAATAAGTAGATTTGAGAGAAAAATGATGTAAAAAGTTAAATAACGGTGAGAATTAAAAACATGCGTTTGGGATAAAATGAGAAAGGATATATAAGGGCATTTGTGTGTGTGTCGTATACATCTTGTGTTAACTTAATGTCAGAAATTGTTTTTTAACTGGTTTGTCTTAATCGTATTTAAATCATGGACCGATTTTAGGGACGCGTACTTTTGTGTACAAACATTTATGAGGCGTTTCATTGTTGGGTTTTAATGTGGCCTGTGGCCTTGAAATAAACAATGTATTGTTTATTCAATAAAATGTATTACGTCTTACATCTTACGTCTTGATATTTGCCTCCCTTGTCTGGTCTGTGTTTTATACTGAATTGTTTCCCTTTGTGGAGAATGCGCTATTTTAGTTACTGATATCGTTTTAATATTTAGTTGAGCAATAATTACTGTATGTTTGAAGTTGTGTTTTAGTGAATGTATTAATAACGAAGTTTGTTTTATGCTTTATTATGGCATCCATGTGTGATAGGGAAGTTAACGGTGTGTGTAGGTAAGATCAACCATTAAATCTCTCTTTTTTTAAATTAAGTTTTATTTTTTAGTTTTTTAAGAACTGTCTTTTATTTTCCCTTCTTTTTTTGTCCTTGAAATGCGCATTATTCCGTTGATGGTCATAAATATTGGTTGAACTGGATTGAACTGAATTGAACTGACTTGCGCTATAGAGGGTCCCCTAACCATAGGTTCTGCAGCTTCTGAATAAGGAACTATTGTCCTCATACAATTTCATAAAGACACTGTTGTATACATATACAGCAGTGTTGAATTTTTTTTAAATAGCGACAAAAGATTAAACTAATAACAAAACGTATTCAACACCTTATATCAGTCCCTATCTCTGAAATTCCCCCTCACCTCCCCTCCCTCTCTCCCCTTCAATCTTCACCTCTCTCAAATTGTTTGAAAAGAAGATCCGAATAGGCCCGGTGCCACATACAGGCGCTCAGGCCCATACACTACCGTGCATGGCACACCTTTCAACATAACACTACGTAAAGGGTTGGCATATTATTTAGTTCTCAAACATAAATACTGTGGCGTAATAGGCCTATTAGGACAAGCTCTCAAATTCCTATGTTAAGCTATACAGCTACTTTGATAGTTGCGCTGAGGTGCGCCAAGCAAAATAATTTCTATTAACGATACGTGTGCAGGGGCGGACCATGGCCAGAGTAAGGGTAGGGAGGTGGGGGGGGGAAGGTGCACCCACATTTTGTATACGCCAATGTCCGATGTCCTGAAAGGTCACGCTACTAAGCTTTGACAGGCAACCGCCGTCAAACAATTGTTTCTTCTTTTCTTTCTTTTTTCTTTCTATCATTTTTAAAAGGGGGTGCCCCATCTCCCTCCCCCTTCTTTCCCCATTCTCCTGTCTGCCCCTGATGTGGTCAACACTTAACGCCAGATCACAGGAGCCCGTATCTGAATGCGATAGCGCCTCTCGTAGAATGCCTCCCTCTTTGTACAAGTAGGCCTACTCTAATATCAGAGTATAGAAAGGGGCGCATTCTGTAGGGAGACGCTATCGTATCCACATACGGGTGCCTGTGGCCAAAATCTAGGCACCTGGATTCACCGCACTGCCTTATCTTATTATATCTTATCTTCTCTACATTTAGTGATATTATCTTGAAGATTATGGTTATGGTGTTACTTGTCGTACCTTATTTGTGTATTTCCTAATGGTATCTATCGTTCCCAATGGCTTTTATATTTCATAATGGTATCTGTATTTCATAATGGTATCTGTATTTCATAATGCATCTGAATGTGTGGCATAACCAGATATATCTACGCATGGTAAATCACTGTGTGGCAGTCCGTTCGTCTGTCAATCGGTTTTCGGTCAGTCGCACTCTCGGTTGAAATTTAACATTTCTGTTCATACCACGTGTTTTGCAATATCTCGGAAACGACTTGACCGATTCCGATTATTTTACCTATTCAGATAACTTCGTATTTGCAATTTCTCCGGTCACGGTTGCTGTGGTCCATCATTTTTGTAAAACACGTTTCAAGCTGTGTTTCAAAATTGTCTAAGCAGAGTTTGATACATTTTAGCTTGACCAAATTTTAGTTTGCAGATAGCTCAAATAGTTTCCAATCTTTCAATAGTTTTAGTTTGCTTTTTTAAGTTAAAACCAAGTTAGAACAGCTCCGGTTCACAAAAATTACAAAGTTTGAAAATGCCGGTTTTAAGCTTTGTGTTAGAATCTGACAAAAAACATTTCAATGGCTTGCCAGCTTGAAATATTTGTTTCTCCATGGAATGTATTACCTTATTCAATACGAAAAGGCGTACCATCTGTCCTTTCTTAATAATCTTAGATTTGATTCTTTAAAACATTTATCACAAAGCTTCGATTTCTAAAAAAAAATTCAAGTCATCACAAAGTTTATCACAAAGTTTATTTTCGAAAGAAAATGTAATTGTTATCCCAAAAGATTTCGATCGACAACAACAACAACAAATAATAAAAATAACAACAACAAATAATAATAATAATAATAATAATAATAATAATAATAATAATAATAATAATAATAATAATAATAATAATAATAATAATAATAATAATAATAATACATTAATTAATTAATTAATTATTTAAATAAAATCATTACAATGTTTTGAAACAGAATTAATTTAAACAAACAGCGGTAGCCATAGTCATCAAAACGTTTCAATATAAAGAACTGAACAGAAAATAGCAAACAGAAAATAGCGAACAGATTATAGCGAACAGAAAGTAGCTAACAGATTATAGCGAACAGAAAATAGCAAACAGACAATAGCTTACAAAGAATAAATAACAGAAAGTTTCGATTTCTGAAGAACGACGCCTCGTGAGAATATTTCAATTCAGAGGACACGAAAATAGCTAAACCGTTTAAAAAACAAGATGGCAAGCCAATCAAATGTATTTCCAGACACTCACACCCATAGCCGAAAAAAGAAGCATTTTCAAAGTGGTGATTTTGTTGGCGGTGAAGTGACTTGGTGATGATCTAACCAATTACAAGGAAAAGGTGGAGTGATAGTCCACAATCTGAACTATCTGCAAGCAACAACCAAAAATCCCAATCGACTCATTTTTAGATTCAGCGCAAAACGGGTGTAGAGAAAGGTGAAGCACAATGACCATGACATTTGAGAAAGTACAAATACAACAAATCTAACATGCTTAGCAGTAGTTCCTATCCTATCCTATCCCGTAACTCGAAGGTCGTTGGGGCACCACAGATGATCGTTTGACCAGCGAACTCCGTCTTTCTCTGTCCTCAGCCTAGCAACCCTCATGACTTCGCTCAGTGTCAAGCCAGTCCATTCTCGAATGCTGTCCTCCCACCTCTTTTTCGGTCTCCCTCTTTTTCTGCCTCCTTGCACCGTGCCTTGCAAGATGGCCTTTGCAAGGCCTGATGCTCTGGTGGCGTGGCCATACCATCGCAGTTGCCGTGTGTTCACCACTATGAGCAGGTCATCGTGTTGTCCAATGGCTTGTGTGATGGTCTGTCGGACTTCGTCGTTGGTGATGTGCTGGGTATAGGAAATGCCCAGAAGTCTTATGTAGCACCTCATCTCCATGCTTCGTATTCTTCGTGATAGATCTACTGTGAGGGCCCATGTTTGCGCAAGCTCATAGGAAGATGGAGATGACAAAAGGAGCGCAGCAGTAGTTGAAAAATCCGCAAAGTAAAAATAATGCATTTCGCTTCAGTCATTGTTGAGATAAGGCAAACATTAAAGAGCGTTTGGAATTTTAACCAAAAAAAATGTACAAATGGGAGCGACGAACCGACCGACTGAGATAGGACAATGATACAGTCTCATTACAAATTAAGAAACTAAAGGTCAGTTCATTTTTCCGACCAAAACAAAGAAAAAAAAAAATAATTATTTTCTGTAATATAAAAACTCGTTGAAGATTCGTAACTCCATACATTTTTGTGTTTAGGCTTATCCGGAAATACTTTCAATTAGTCAAGGTGGGGTGGGGAATTCTAACGAGCCAAATGGCGGTCGGTCCGTTGAACGCCATATTGTAAGTATCACTGAACGGATTTTGACACACTTCACTGTATCATTGTCCTATCTCGGTGAGATAATATGTTAAGAAAGTTGTGTCATTGTTATTTCCCAATAATATAATAATACAATTTTTCAGTTAGATAATATATTATGACATTGTGTCATTGTAATTTCTTAGTGAGATAATATGCTATGACACTGGTTCTTTGTCATTTTTTTGTGATATAATATGTTATGACACTGTATCATTTAATTTCTCAGTGATAATATGTTTGGGACACTGTGTCATTGTAATTTCTCAGTGAGATAACATGTTAACACATTGTGTCATTGTGAAATATTAGTTTTCGTATTCATATTGTATATCAGGTTCCGAAGTCAACACAACATTATGACAGAAGAGAGAGAGAGAGAGAGAGAGAGAGAGAGAGAGAGAGAGAGAGAGAGAGAGAGAGAGAGAGAGAGTGAGAGAGAGAGAGAGAGAGAGAGAGGAGAGAGAGAGAGAGATTTTCTTTTTGCGCTGTGTCTAAAACTTAGCCGAGAGAGAGGCAATTTGACAATCTGACAATTTAATGCATAAACGGCCTCTGGCCCATTGCATTGACACTTTCGCATGAGCATTCCAGCGTTGGCAAACATGCTGCAGTCGCAGTTAAACAACAGCAATTAATCAATAGATGAATAATGCTGCTAGAGAGCAATAAATACACTTATATATACATGTCATAATTTTAATGAAAGTAACATTGATAATAATAATAATAATAATAATAATAATAATAATAATAATAATAATAATAATAATAATAATAATAACAGCAACAACAACAAAAACTACTACTACTACTACTACTACTACTACTACTACTACTACTACTACTACTACTACTACTACTACTACTACTACTACTACTACTACTACTACTACTACTATTACGCAAAGAGCTCCTTTAATCAAGTTTTTGTTCTACATGCTCAAATGTGTTATCTGTTATCTATAATCTTGATATGCCCGTGATGAATCGTTATATCTAAACTTGTCCGAGAGGCATGTAGCCATTTATTAATAAACCAACATAGGAACCTAAATGGAAAACGTGCCTATGTTCCTATCCTAACAGGTTCTTGAGACTTAGAAAAAGCATGATGGACATAATTTGCTTAATAAACGGACCTTGCTTGGGTCTTTCCATGGAAGTAAACAGGTTACAGAGAGGTCAACTAGATAGAAACAGGTTTCTAAGATCGGCATACATTAGACAGTCATATAAAAAAAATGGTGCTCGTTTACAACAACAATTTTGCAAAAACATATTCAGAATACAGAATCTTTATTGTCCCCACAAACACTTGCAAGGACTCTTGGTGCAGTGTCCATCTGCATGTAAAATCTCAAGCAATAAAAACGTAACATCAACACTAAACTGAAAATAAATAATGATGATGATGATGGTGATATCTACAGTGATTAAGATCCATCAACAATGACGCTATCAGACACACACACACACACACACACATACACACGCGCGCGCACACACACACACACACACATACTTGTTTTCACGGTGTCATTATGACTTTCCCGAAACGCCACTCACGCTGTGTTGACAATGGGTCACATTACGTCGGGGTGTCGGATACGCAGTGGTTGGTAAGCACTCGCTACTGTGTCGTAAGTTAAGCATCGTCCAGTGCGGTTAGCACTTGGATGGGTGACCGCAACACGTGAAGCGACAAACAACAACGCCCCCAGTTGACTCAACTGTGACTAAGTACCTACTCTCTTAAGGGTGGGGAAGGTAAAGCAGCGAGGGAGAGAGATGGGCATCACCCTCATTACGCTGGCCCAAGATAAGTGTGATCTCCAACATCACGCTCCCCTACGGCCACAAGGCTATAGGACTACCTTTACCTTTTTACCTTTTTTTTTAAAAAGTACTTTTTCTTAGTTCTTACATTTGCGTCGTATCTGTGGGTATTGTTGTTGATCGGCAGAACTCCAAAACGGAGCAAAGATAAGGCTACTCTGAATCAGTAAATATCTATGTCAATAACATAAGCATCTTCTGCTAATTCAGTTTTAAAGGATCGGAAAACATCACGGACTGCAGCAAACCATTCTTGTTTATAAAGTTCTTGGAGTTTGATTTTGAATTGTATAACATAAATGAATTAATGTTTCCCACAGGTCCGATTAAGGTGTTTAAAAGGGATTTCAGAGAGAGAGAGACGATAAGGTACAGAAAGAAAGACAGAAAAACAGAAAAAAGCAAATAACAAGATAAAGGGGAGGGTTAAAAAAAAGAAAGAAACGAAGAAGAAAGAAAGAAAGAATGATGGGAATAAAAACCAGCAAAAAGAAAGAAAAGGAACAAAAATGAGAATTTTAAAAAGGTAAACAAAAAGGAGAGATAATAACATGTTTTTTTTTAATATAAAAGAACCGCACCAATGTCAGCAATTATATTTTTAAAGAAAGATATATTTAATTATCTAAAGATCCCAGACCGCGTCAGTTATTGACAACAAACAACGCCGCAGCAGCCGCCACCACGAATATAATCAGACAACAATATCAACAACAACAACAACAACGACAAAAACAAAAACAATGCACGTTAATTCCATGTTTAGGTCTATCAAGTAGTTAAAAAAGAGAATCTTACTAACCGAGTTGTATCGTGATTCCTCACTTCAATAAACAACGTTGGTCGTAAGTCGCAATAGACTACCCAAGAATAGCCAACACGACGATCTAAATAATTTACCTGCACGTTTCACCTTGCATAGGTTCTCCCGCGTACAGGCAACCAATGATGACATCCATGTCGTCACATCATGCAACTGCGTCGGTCGAATCACGTTTTTTTCCAGGAAGTTCCTCTTCCATCTTTGTTTTCTATTTCCGGGAATACTTAATTTTCTTTCTCCCTCCCCCATCACTGCACCAACCTCACGCCTGTCCTCCCTCCTTAGTCAAAATCCTTCAATCACCTTTATTTAAGACCAAAATGTGTGGAACCATCACTGATAGTTACTGTAAATTATACAGTAAAAGTTTGCTTTACTGAATACACGCAATTGCCTTAAAATACTATTCTGTTCGTTTACAACGTCGTAATCTATTTTAAAGATCATGGAATTGATTTGAAGATGATTACTATGCAGAAGGTTGCAGTAAACGGGTATTATTATTATTTTTTAATCTCTGCCACTGAGGACAAATTATGGTTCATATCGCTAAGACTGTTGTTGTATACATTTTGTTATTCATAAGTTGTACTGGACTAACACAAATTGAATCAATGGACAAAAAGATTGAATGACTGATTGAAAACTGTTTGAATCGCAAGACTATTTCCACACGACAAGCATGTATGTCTTTCAAAACTTGATTTAGGAGATGTCTTATCAGTTCTTTCGCAAAGGAAACGGAATACATAATGTAGTAGTATTGTATTGCTGTGAACATGAACAATTACACGTTAATTGTCTGGTCACATTACACAATCACATAATTAATTCACATGAACAAGTAAATACTGTAGTAATAGCAATTAAAAGTTATTATTTGTTATCGTCTGATGACATGCCAATCACTGCCCAATCGGTAATAGCGTTCTTTAGTAATAAAGCCCCGACCAAGAAGAGATGGATACCGGCCTCATAAATCTGGTCTTCGGAAAAGGGAGGTCCCTAACACTTCTCTCCCCTCCCTATGACCGTAGGGGTTACGGGACAAGAGCTTCCGTTGTCACAATAATTCTACTGTAGCTGATATGCAAGACAGCTCTATACCGAAAAACCTCTGGACGCCAGTGGAAATAGCAGTAGGCCTATTATTGACTCACACAAGCTAGAGGCTTACTACCTAACTTTAATTAATATCAATAGCTAACGTCTCTTGCACGTCCAGGATTTTATCTGGATAGTATATGACAGCAATGACCAGAATTTATTGATTATGGAAACTTACTTCGATTGAAATAACCCTTGATCAACACCCCAATCGCACATTATTTATAACAGTCCAAAGATAACATGACCCCATTGGAGCAGTTTACGGAGAAGATAAGCAGTCCTGGGGAAATTGTCGTTCTTGGGAACGGGCAAACTAAGTGAGTGGGTGTCACTGGTAGGTTGATCATTGATTATTCGGAAACATCGCATGCGAATTTTACGTTGCGCGCCTGTATGGGCAGGCTCACGACAAAAAGAGGCTGTACGCAAAACGAAGGCGCAAGCAAATAAACAAACAAAATAAATAAATAAATAAATAAATAAACAAACAAACAGCAAACAAAAAACTAATAAAAGTTGTTTGTGCAAGGGTGCATTGTTAAACCAGCAGGCCTAAAAAGACCTCGAGTTATTGAGTGGAGTTTTGGGTGTGAGTGAATAAAGCAAGGCATATACAAGCCTGCTTTTAATATTAGATCTGAAGACCTACAACGAAAAGAAAGAAGACTGTCGGCATAACAAAATATGTTCTGGTGCAAAGTATACGTTCTTACAATTGAATATGTTGTATATAACAAAGAGAGCTAAATTAATGAATCCATCCAACTAACATATACAGAAATGTAAATACAGTACTCCTCGCTTAAGGTGACCCCCCACAGGACCAAATTTTTGTTTGATCTTATCCGAGGGGCACCCTAAACAGTCCTGTGATAAGATCAACTACCAGTAAAAAACTTGATCTTATACGAGGTGCTAAATTTTTTTTTTGTCGTGTGATAGTGTGTGTGTGTTTGTGTGTGCGTGTACATGTTAACTGCGACTTCTGTCAACGAACTCAGGTAAAAGTCACACGTTCTGTCGACCGCTGATTTGTGATGACGTCGTCAGTTTTTGTGACGACGGTCGCCAGAATTTTTTTGGTCAAAATAGCGTTTTTCACCCCTGTTTAGCCGACCGTCGTTGAAATCATGCAAAAAAAACAGTGGTGTCGTCTAAAAGCATAATCTGGCACGTTGGTTTGTGTATAACTTACACACTTTGAGCCTGGACTTTTACACTCCTGCTTGACTCCAGGGCCCCTCTCTCTTCGTGTGTATATGTCGTGACCAATCAGATTGCATCGTGACGTGATTAGCCTACGAGACAACGAATTTTCACGATATGTCAGTGCGCCATTGTAAACAGATGCCAACACTTGGCAACAGTGTGGTAAGTAAAACTTCTTCTTGTTGGGACTTTAATTTCTTCATAAGTTATCAGTTTTCAGCTTAGGATTTTTTAGGATTCATTAAATATTAAACTGAAAATGACTATATGTAGCACCTGACGAATCGAAGTGAAGAAGATTAATTGGTGCAGACCCGAGACCAACTTGGCAAAAGAAAACCCAAACTGTGGTGGATTAGTAGTCTTGTACCTTCACTTTTACCGTCAATTTACCGTCAATAATATGAAATTTGCAGAGCAATTAAGTACTTTTAGCTAGGAACAAGAGTGCAGGAGATTCTGGCAAATGTTTTGATTGACAACATTGCAAGTTGCAACACTTCCACGTAAATGCATAAAACGGCAAAGAATAGACTTACAT
Source organism: Oncomelania hupensis (assembly GCA_036898135.1). Classification (NCBI taxonomy): domain Eukaryota; kingdom Metazoa; phylum Mollusca; class Gastropoda; order Littorinimorpha; family Pomatiopsidae; genus Oncomelania; species Oncomelania hupensis. Next base: position 84,575,796 of record CM072513.1, read on the forward strand.
GTAGGCCTGTTCAGCACAATTTTTTACTGGAGTAGTGAAGATAATTTTATAGAAAATTCTCCAATAATATTGACCAACAAAATTATTAACATCATACAAAGCTTCTAACAACAACGCAAAATCAAATCAAAGGTAAATACACTGTTATTGCATAAAACAAAACGATCGGATCTATCGTGCGCGTCTCTGACGTAACAGAGCTGAGAGTGGGGGTGAGAAATATATGCTTGACCTAATTCCACGTAGCAATATCATTATTTATTGCAAATGCTTAATCAGACTATTACTTTGGATAAAAATATAATGACTTTTCATTGTTCAGTGGTCCATCCATGTTCACGGTCTGTGTGTGTTCTTTCTTTAAGTCCAAGGATACATTACAACAAAAGGATATAAGAATGTTGCCTTTGTTTATTTTTGCATCATTCTGCACCTTTTTTTTAAATTATATAATTTTTATGTCACATTTATGTGATAAGAAAACAGGGAAAAATGTATCTATATCTCTCTTTCTCCCTCCCTCTCTCTCTCTCTCTCTCTCTCTCTCTCTCTCTCTCTCTCCCTCTCTCTCTGCATATATATATATATATATATATATATATATATATATATATATATATATATATATATATATATATATATATATATATATATATCCTGTCCCATAACCTGAAGGTCGTAGGGGCACCACAGATGATCGTTTAACCAGCATACTCCATCTTTCTCTGTCCTCAGCAGCCCTCATGGCTTCGCTCAGTGTCAAACCAGTCCATTCTCGAATGTTGTCCTCCCACCTCTTTTTCGGTCTCCCCCTTCTTCTACCTCCTTGCACTGTGCCTTGCAGAATGGTCTTTGCAAGGCCTGATGATCTGGTGACGTGGCCATACCATCGGAGTTTCCGTTTCTTCACCACTGTGAGCAGGTCATCGTGTTGTCCAATGGCTTGTGTGATGGTCTGTCGGACTTCGTCGTTGGTGATGTGTTGGGTATAGGAAATGCCCAGAAGTCTTCTGTAGCACCTCATCTCCATGCTTTGTATTCTTCGTTGGAGATCTGCTGTGAGGGTCCATGCTTCGCAAGCATATAGGAAGATGGAGATGACCAGAGAGCGCAGCAGTCTTACTTTGGAATGTAGACTGATGGTTCTGTCTTTCCAAATGGGCTTCAACCTTGTCAGGGCAGCAGTTGTTTGTGCGATCCTGGAGAGGACTTCCTGTCGAGACCCATTGTCTGACACAATGGCTCCTAAATATTTGAAGCTGTGCACTGTGTTGAGGGATTGGCCTTGTACTTTGATGTCCGTGTTGATGCCATTGGTGTTGTTGGTCATCATTTTGGTCTTCTCTGCACTTATTTCCATTCCATAAGCTCTGGAGGTGGTGTCAAGCCTCTGTACAAGCTGTTCAAGTTCTTGTTCCTCTCCAGCCAATCCATCAATATCATCCGCAAAACGAAGATTGGAGATTGCTCTGCCCCCTATGCTGACTGTGCCTTCGTGATCTGCAAGAGCATCTGACATGATGCGCTCTAGGAAGATGTTGAAGAGTGTTGGAGAGAGTAGGCATCCTTGACGCGCACCGAATTGTTCTGAACCAGTTCCCGATGACGCTGTTATGGAGGACTGCACTGGTAGCCTTGTCATACAGGCTTTTGATGACTTCTATAATTTTAGGACTGATGTACACTTTCATGGTTGCCCATAGAGCTGCATGCCAGACTCGGTCAAATGCCTTCTTGAAGTCTATGAACACATGATATAGATGGTGTTGGTGCTGTAGGTATTTCTCACAGATTATTCTGAGGTTGAAAATCTGTTCAGTGGTACTTCGCCCTGCCATGAATCCTGCTTGTTCTTCAGCTATGATTTGTTCAGCTTGTGGTTTCAACCTGTTGAGTATTATTTTCAGGAGGACCTTGCTGGGATGGCTGATGAGGCTGATGGTGCGGTAATTTTCACACTCCTGAAGGTTACCTTTTTTGGGAAGAGTGATGACAAGCGACTGGGTCCATGGTGTAGGCCATTCCCCACTCTGCCAGATCTTGTTACAGATAATGGTGAGAGCATCAGTCATCGCTTCTCCTCCTGCTTGTAGCAGTTCCGCTGGTATGTTGTCCACTCCCGCTGACTTCCCTTTCTTCAGCGATTGCACTGCTGCCTCAACTTCTTTCCGGAGAATTGGGAGGATTTCTTCTTCTTCTCTGCTCTCGGGACATGCTAGAACTGATGGGTCTCCATTTGGTGTATGGTTGCAAAGGTCAGAGCAGTACTCTGTCCATCTGTCCAAGACTTCTTGTTCTTCTGTAAGGCAAATGCCAGACTTGCTTTGGATAGTGGAGACTTTGGGCTGTTTAACACTTGTCAGCCGCTTCACAGTCTGGTAGGCCTTCTTGCTGTTGTTCTTGTTCAGATTGTTCTCTATTTCCTGGCATTGATCTTCTATCCAGTTCTCCTTTGCTGTGTGCATGCCTTTTCGGATGTCATTGTTGATTTTTCGGTAGACATCAGCTCCCTGTGAGGTGTTCTTTTTCTTTTTTAACTCTCTTCGTTTATCACACAGATCCAAAAGTTCAGGTGTGATCCACGGCTTCTTCTTTGGTCGGTGCTTGCCAAGGATCTGAGTGGCGGCATCTGTTACAGCTGAGTTGAAGGTATTGGTCATGGTGTTGACATCTACTTCGCCTGCCCCCAAAATAAGCAGTGGTGCAAATTTCCCTCCAATTGTGGCCTGAAATATTTTTGCCACCTCCGCTGGACCCTGTAAGGAATGAATAGCTAACTAACTTACTTATTGTTATGCAGAGAAGTACCCCTTGGGGTCATGAGCAATCTTGCCACTGTAGATTGTTCTAACCTATAAAGGGAAAAGTGAAAGCCCCAGTTGAAAACCTGTCTTGACTTTGTAGGCATGACCGATTCACTGCGGCAACAGTACCCCCGTTGGGGTGCCGGGGGTTTCAGTATAAATAGTATCCCCACTTTCTGGAAATTTAGTGCTTTAAATTCCCACTGTCGCTGTCTTTCTCATTTGCTCTTTCTCATTCCTGCTCTGTTCTATCAATCTGCTATACTATCGTCTTCTTCGCTATACCAGTCATCTACCTTTTTTCTTGAAAACTCTTCCGGGACAAGACTCCTTGTTTGTGTATGAGGTCTGTTGGATCAGCTTGGGAATGTTGGACGCTTTCTGCCAGGTGGTCACTAGGGCTTCCTATGATGTTATTATTTAGCAATGTAGGCATTTTATATGTAATGTATGTGTTTTGTTGATAATTTATAATGATGTTTGTATTCTATTGTGTGTTTTTGTAAATGGGGGTTCGATTAGTTGGGGTAAAGCCTCAGCCGTCCCCTGCGTGGGATGTCTTTATTGTAAAGTGACTGGCTGGTGGAGGGCATTCAGTTTTCCCACTCGGGTTGTTTCAGCAGATCTTTTATGCGGATTGGGGGTTGTCCGGTCCTGATTTGGCTCGGAAGAGTCCGCTGGACCTAAAGCAACAATTATGTAATGTAATGTAATGCAGAGAAGTTTAAAGTCTAACAGGACACTACAGTCAATGTTTGTTGGTACCCAAATTAATCCTTTGTGGCATGCGACTGACCTTATATTTTTGTGCTCCAGATTTCTTTATTTTAGGTTGAAGCTAATAATGTCTAACATCAACAAATTATGTTTCTTGCTGTCTCATTTCATTTGCATTTTTTTTTTTTTAGCAAGAATGTTTGTTTTACAAATATTTAGTGTGTTAAAGTGAACGATAATTAATGACGCACTACGCAAGATTTGTGAAGCATAGTGCTCTATTCATTTTAGCTGAGTGATCGCGGCAATTCCCAAAAGCTCTAAAAATAGTATGCAGATGAAAATGAGTGCATTCTGTTACGTGAACAAATTCTGTGTTTCTTGATGTTTCATTTTATGTTCATTGTATTTTCTTAGCAAGAATGCTTTTTTTTTTTTCATTATTATTTTTTTTATCCCCCGTGGGGTTGCCGAGGTATTCTGTATAAATAGTATCTCCACTTTCTGGAAATCTAGTGTTTTAAATTCCCACTTCCGCTGTCCTTCTCCTTTGTTCTTTTTCATTCCTACTCTGTTCTATCAATCTACTATCTTTGCTAGAACAGTAACCTACCTTCCCCCCCCCCCATCCCCCGTTGGGATGCCAGGAGTTTCTGTATATATAGTATCCCCACTTTCTGGAAATTTAGTGCTTTACATTCCCACTGTCGCAGTCTTTCTCCTTCTTTCTCATTCCTGCTCTGTTCTCTCAATCTACTATCTTCCTTCTTCCCTAGACTAGTCACCTACATTTTTTCTTGAAAACTCTTCCGGGACAAAACTCCTCATTTGTGTGTGAGCTTGGGAATATTGGACGCTTTCTGCCAGGTGGTCACTGGGGCTTTTATGATATTATTATTTGGCAGTGCAGGCATTTTATATGTATTTGTTTTGTTGATATTTTATAATGATGTTTATATTCTATTTTATTTTTGTAAACGGGGGTTCGATAAATTAGAGTATAGACTCAACGTCCCCTGCGTGGGATGTCTTTATTGTAAAGTGACTGGCTGGTGGATTGCCTTCAGTGTTACCACTAGGGTTATTTCGGCAGATCTTTTATGCTGATTAGGGGTGAGTCCTCTTTCAGTCTTGATTTTGTGGTCCTGATTCGGCTCTTTGCAGTCCGCTGGACCCTTTAAGCAATGAATAACTATTTTGTTTTTGTAAACGGGGTTTTGATAAATTAGAGTATAGTCTCAGTGTCCCCTGCGTGGGATGCCTGTATAGTACAGTGACCCGCCCGGTGGAGTGCCTGAAATGTTACCATTAGGGTTGTTTCAGATCTTTTATACGGATCAGGGGTGAGCCCTCTGTCAACCAAGTTGTGGTCCTGATTCAGTTCTTTTCAGTCCGCTGGACCCTTTAAACAATGACTAACTCACTCATTCATTGGGGATAGGGTGGTCATAAAATTGTGAATTTGTACTTGTATATGTGTTTTATACATATTTCTGATTTTGTGAGCGATAGACCAATGTTTAGACCTGCTTTGTGTGTCCTGCTTGGCTTTATGTAGCCCGCTAGACCCTGTAATAAGGAATAAGTAGCTAACTAACAAACTTGCTGTTATGCAGAGAAGTATGAGGAATGAATAAAGTCTAACATGGGACTACAATCAATGATTGTAGGTACCCAAAACCTTTGTGGCATGCGACTGACCTCATTTTTTGTCTATTTATAGCAGCTCCAGATTTCTTTATTTTAGGTTGAAATTAATAATGTCTTACATCAACAAAGTCTGGAATGAATAGTCAACTAGGTCTGGAATGAATAGTCAACTAACTACATTCTTTTTCATGTAGAATGTTGTCAATTGGTTTCTCAAGGGCCATGCGAGTCATATGGGCTTTGCCTTCAAGTTCGTTATTGTTTTATTTCACAATTTGAGGAAATAAATGGATCCATCATCAAGAATATTTGACTTCAGTGTTATATGTGAAAGTCGTGTATGTGTGTGTGTGCATATATATCCTATCCTATCCTATCCTATCCTGTCCCATAACCCGAAGGTCGTAGGGGCACCACAGTTGATCGTTTAACCAGCATACTCCATCTTTCTCTGTCCTCAACAGCCCTGATGGCTTCGCTCAGTGTCAAACCAGTCCATTCTCGAATGTTGTCCTCCCACCTCTTTTTGGGTCTCCCTCTTCTTCTACCTCCTTGCACTGTGCCTTGCAGAATAGTCTTTGCAAGGCCTGACGATCTGGTGACGTGACCATACCATCGGAGTTTCCGTTTCTTCACCACTGTGAGCAGGTCATCGTGTTGTCCAATGGCTTGTGTGATGGTCTGTCGGACTTCGTCGTTGGTGATGTGTTGGGTATAGGAAATGCCCAGAAGTCTTCTGTAGCACCTCATCTCCATGCTTTGTATTCTTCGTTGGAGATCTGCTGTGAGGTTCCATGCTTCGTAAGCATATGTGTTGGGTATAGGAAATGGAGATGACAAGGGAGCGCAGCAGTCTTACTTTGGAATGTAGACTGATGGTCCTGTCTTTCCAAATGGGTTTCAACTTTGTCAGGGCAGCAGTTGTTTGTGCGATCCTGGAGAGGACTTCCTGTCGGGACCCATTGTCTGATACAATGGCTCCTAAATATTTAAAGCTATGCACTGTGTTGAGGGATTGGCTTTGGACTTTGATGTCCGTGTTGATGCCATTGGTGTTGTTGGTCATCATTTTGGTCTTCTCTGCACTTATTTCCATTCCATAGGCTCTGGAGGTGGTGTCAAACCTCTGTACCAGCTGTTCAAGTTCTTGTTCCTCTCCAGCCAATCCATCAATGTCATCTGCAAAACGAAGATTGGAGATTGCTCTACCCCCTATGCTGACTGTGCCTTCATGGTCTGCAAGAGCATCTGACATGATGCGCTCTAGGAAGATGTTGAAGAGTGTTGCAGAGAGTAGGCATCCTTGACGCACACCGATTGTTGTTCTGAACCAGTTCCCGATGGCGCTGTTGTGGAGGACTGCACTGGTAGCCTTGTCATACAGGCTTTTGATGACTTCAATAATTTTAGGGCTGATGTTGTAAACTTTCATTGTTGCCCATAGAGCTGCATGCCAGACTCGTTCAAACGCCTTCTTGAAGTCTATGAACACATGATATATATGTTGTTGGTGCTGTAGGTATTTCTCACAGATTATTCTGAGGTTGAAAATCTGCTCAGTGGTACTTCGCACTGCCCTGAATCCTGCTTGTTCTTCAGCTATACCCGCGGAACTGCTACAAGCAGGAGGAGAAGCGATGATTGATGCCCTCACCATTATCTGTAACAAGATCTGGCAGAGTGGGGAGTGGCCTATACCATGGACCCAGTCACTTGTCATCACTCTTCCCAAAAAAGGTAACCTTCAAGAGTGTGAAAATTACCGCACCATCAGCCTCATCAGCCATCCCAGCAAGGTCCTACTGAACATAATACTCAACAGGTTGAAACCCAAAGCTGAACAAATCATAGCTGAAGAACAAGCAGGATTCAGGGCAGGGCGAAGTACCACTGAACTGATTTTCAACAACAGAATAATCTGTGAGAAATACCTACAGCACCAACAACATCTATATCATGTGTTTATAGACTTCAAGAAGGCGTTTGACCGAGTCTGGCATGCAGCTCTATGGGCAACAATGAAAGTTTACAACATCAGCCCTAAAATTATTGAAGTCATCAAAACACACCAGCTCAATGCCTATGTGAGCAGCACCTCTTAGGTTCTCCCACATTTTGCTGGCTGCGGGCTATTTATAGCTTGCCTACACCCTCCCTTTCAGTGAAAGGAAAGGAAAGAAGAGCACCGGCAAAGCTATTTATAGCTAGCCTGGCTGAACTAGCTTCAAAACCTAAAAGCTTTGGTTGAGTCGGTGTGAAAAGCCTGTATGACAAGGCTACCAGTGCAGTCCTCCACAACAGCGCCATCGGGAACTAGTTCAGAACAACAATCAGTGTGCGTAAAGGATGCCTACTCTCTCCAACACTCTTCAACATCTTCTTAGAGCGCATCATGTCAGATGCTCTTGCAGATCATGAAGACACAGTCAGCATAGGGTGTAGAGCAATCTCCAATCTTCGTTTTGCGGATGACAATAATGGATTGGCTGGAGAGGAACAAGAACTTGAACAGCTGGTACAGAGGCTTGAAACCACCTGCAGAGCTTATGGAATGGAAATAAGTGCAGATAAGACCAAAATGATGACCAACAACACCAATGGCATCAACACGGACATCAAAGTCCAAAGCCAGTCCCTCAACACAGTGCATAGCTTCAAATATTTAGGAGCCATTGTATCAGACAATGGGTCCTGACAGTAAGTCCTCTCCAGGATCGCACAAACAACTGCTGCCCTGACAAGGTTGAAGCCCATTTGGAAAGACAGTACCATCAGTCTACATTCCAAAGTAAGACTGCTGCGCTCCTTTGTCATCTCCATATTCCTATATGCTTTCGAGACATGGACCCTCACAGCAGATCTCCAACAAAGAATACAAAGCATGGAGATGAGGTGCTACATAAGATTTCTGGGCATTTCCTATACCCAACATATCACCAACGACGAAGTCCGACAGACAATCATACAAGCCATTGGACAACACGATGACCTGCTCACAGTGGTGAAGAAACGGAAACTCCGATGGTATGGCCACGTCACCAGATCATCAGGCCTTGCAAAGACTATTCTGCAAGGCACAGTGCAAGGAGGTAGAAGAAGAGGGAGACCGAAAAAGAGGTGGGAGGACAATATTCGAGAATGGACTGGTTTGACACTGAGCGAAGCCATCAGGGCTGCTGAGGACAGAGAAAGATGGAGTATGCTGGTTAAACGATCATCTGTGGTGCCCCTACGACCTCCGGGTTACGGGACAGGATAGGATAGGATAGATCCAACTTGAGTTTGAGCTAAAAAGTATCTCATGCTTTGCAGAGTCACGTGCCATGCTATACTGTTCTTCGTTCCGCTTGGCAGGGTCAGTTTTATACCCCAGGCAGTGTACACAGGTACGTGCTTACATTGTAGGCCGCGAATCAGAGCCTGACTTGGTAAGGTCAGAGTTGCACGTTGTGAACTTGACCTTGCAGGGTCGGTGGGGCTGGTTTTTTTTTTTTTTATATACGTGGTTCGTCATTCTTTTTGAGGAAGTAGTTCAACTTTAAGCTGAAATAGTGTATTACTCATTCCTTACACTGACACTAGTAACGAGGAATTCGTGCACCGCAAACACGACCTTTGGTGTACGGTCACATCAGCTCACTTCCAAGAAAACAGAACCACTAATGGTGGCCCCCCCCCCCCCACTTCCCCTCCTCCCTTCTCCTAGGCCACGTGGAGTAAAGTATGAGAGATCTCGTAAAGTCTGGTAACCTGCCCCTGGAGATTGGAGAGGGGAGGGGATGCGATGCTTTTTTTTTTTTTTTTTTATCCTATCCGGCTTTGCCAATGGAATGTTGTTTTTCACTTTTGTTAATGTATTTATTTATTTTATTTATTTATTTATTTATTTGAGTCCCTTTCTTTTGTGTATGTTTATGATTTTCCAGCTGTACTTCCATGTTAGTCAACTAAAGCAGCTAAGCACATTAAATATCCTTTTTGGTGAGCTTTTTGCGTGCTTGAGAATTGCGATCTTTAACTATAATAGTAAGAAATCATGACGAGTCTGTTTTGTGGGTTGGCTACGTTGATCTCGATCGCGTACTTGAAATGTTGCATTTCTTCAGTGTGTTTGACAGTGCTGTTTTCTATAGACATATAGAGTTGTTGACGGTGCTGTTTTGTATAATCATACAGAGTTTTTGACAGTGCTGTTTTGACAGTGCTATTTTCCATAGACATATGGAGTTGTTGACAGTGCTGTTTTCTATAGACTATAAACATAATTATGGAGTTTTTGACAGTGCTGTTTTCTATAGACATATTGAGTTTTTGCTTTCAAACAATTGACTGGATGGTTTTAAACATCTCGTGTTTGTTGTTGCTGTTGTTGTTTTAAATGGAAATCAGTGTCTTATGTTTTCTTGCATTTGGTGTGGTTTATGGTATATGGTACGGTTTGGGGAGTTTAACTAACGCTCAACTACCAAGATCAGACAAAATAGAAGAAAATGCACAGACGCTCGCACGCCTAAATGTGCGTCATTTGTAGGATGCCATGAGGTAGGAGAGGGGGTTAATATATCAACGTTGGGCCTATTGCTTGTGAAAACAAAACTGCTTCCTTAGTGTCAGGCTTCAAGTAATAAAGATCACACGACGACGGACACTTCAAGCAGAGATTTTTTCTTCGAAACTTATTCAACACCGTACATAAAGCTAGAATGAGATTACATGTTGAATAGCGTGGTTGCGTGACGTAACACGATACATTTAAGCCCCAGTGAAATAATGTATAATTTCTGTTTTATTGCACTATTTAAACCTTGAGTGCGGTGTAACTTTCTGAAAGTCCCCTCCCTATACGCACCTGTGTCCGGGGACGGTAATCTACCCACTGAACTGAACTAACTTTCTGTGCATTGTATAATTTTACAGCCATATAAATAACACAATTTGGGTAAGACTGAGAAAGACGGGTTAAAAAATATCGTCTTACCTGACATTAATTTTATTTCATTAGTTGTATATCAGGGGCGTCGCACACGGGGGGGCAGGGGGGGCACCTGCCCCCCTCAATAATTTGGCCAAAAAAAAAAAAGAAAGAGAGAGAGAAAGAAGAAGAAAGAGAGAGAGAAAGAAGAAGAAGAAGAAGAAGAAGAAGAAGAAGAAGATTTCAAACGATAGGGAAGGCAGGAAGAATCAATAATTAAAAAAAATCACCATATTTTTAAACCGTAGTGTAAAGGGCTAACGTACGAAATAATATTACAATAATCTATTAGTGTTGGTGTTTCCTATCAGTATCTGATTCAGCCCCGATGCTTGAATTCCTGATAGTTGTGTAACTCAGATTCGATTATTCACGCAACCCGCTCAAATCTGCATACAAGTCACAAAGTCGACGTATGAAGTTTTCCACTTTTATTCAGCACACATCAACAACTGCATACAATTCTCAACTCAACTCAACAACTTTCACAGCAACTTTCCAAATCACTATCAACAACTTTACTCTCTCAACAGCAACTCGGCACACGATTAAATAACCTCTCTCTCTTCCGGAAGAATTTCGAACAATGTAGAAATGACGCACTGCCACCAATCGAATAAAAGATCGTCATCACTGACTTACGTCAATACATATTTTTATATCTTCCAGAACGACCTCTTGCTTCGACATGTATCGGGAAATTTCTATCAAGAGTAAACACGCATATCCAGAAGATTCTCAAATAATATCGACTAACGCAAATCATCAACGTTATACAAAGCCTCTCCTAACAACAATGCAAACTCAAATCAAAGGTAAATAAACTCCATTATTGAATACTTTGCAAAACGAAACGATTAGATCTATCGTACACGTTTCCGACGTACTACCATTCGCGTTTCAACGTAACATAACCCCCCACTCAAGAAGAAATTTACCTAATTTCTTTCAACAACGTTGAAACGTAATGCACAAACAAAGTTCAGAATTAAAACTTATTTCAGACTGTCTCATTTACTGTCAATGTTCTCAGTTTATATACACAGAGTCCATGTTTTTCATCCGCAAGTCTTTCTGGATACTGTCAATGTTCACAGTTCATTCACACAAGGTCAATGTTTTTCCAACCGCAAGGAAACGACGCCCTCGTCAGTTGCGGTCGTCATCGGCCCAGGGTCAAAGACAGTGATCTCGTGGGCTTTCCTGGAGTCAGTGCATCCTCCGTTGTCTTCCTCTTCCGTCGGATGTCCGACGCAGTCGACGTTGTCAGCTCCCAGAATGCATTCGCTGGGTCTCACGGTCAGGTTGGCTTCTGCGGGACGGTGGAACAGCTCCCTCAAGGTCTGCAGATGCTCCTTCCAGGTCTGGGTGTGGACTTCATGTTCGACCAAAGTCGTAGAGCCTAGGACATCACTGAAGCTATGGGGAAATTCGCCCATAAGATCCTTGAGCTCCATCTTTTGACCTTCCGTCAAGCTTGGTCCTAGCTTAACATCATCGATGCCTTCTTTGCTGTGGAAGTCTCCCGGTTCCAACAGTTCTTTGCTGTCAAAGCTGTCGTCGGTCACAGCTGCTGTGGCTGCGTGCACAGTCTCTGGTAGCCTTTCCACGTACAGTTTAAGGAGGTTGGCGTGGTATATCTTGGAATGCTTGCCGACCTTCACCTTGTAGTCGTTGATCCCCACCACGGTCTCCACTTCGTACGGGCCTTTCCACTGCATCAGCAACTTATTGTGATCAGTAGGTAGCAGCACCAGCACTTTGTTGCCAGGTTTAAACTTCCTGTTCATAGCCCTACGATCGTAGTAGTGCTTTCCACAGTCTTGGGACTTCTTCAGGTTTTCTCTGGCTATCTCGAGAGTCTGCTCCAGCTTCTCTCGTAGCTCAAACACGTACTGGTAACTGTTCTTCACTTCTGGGGTGTCCACTTCTTTCGTCCACAGTTCTTTTAGGATGTGCATCGGCCCTCGGATGGTTCTTCCGTACAGCAGCTCGAACGGAGAAAAGCCGGTGGACTCCTGCGGTACTTCTCTGTAGGCGAAAAGTAAGGCGTTGATGTAGCGATGCCATTGTCTGGGCTGCTCGCTGCACAGTTTCTTCAAGGTGGACTTCAACGTAGCATTGAACTTTTGGACAAGCCCGTTGCACATTGGATGGTAGGGTGTCGTAGTCAAATGCCGGATGCTCAGCAGTCTGTTGACCTCCTTCATACAGTCAGAGACGAACTGTGTCCCGAGGTCTGTCAGAATTTCTTCAGGCACTCCAAGTCTACTGAACATGTCCACTAGCGCCTCTGCGACAGTTTCAGTGTCAATCTTCTTCAGTGGCACTGCTTCTGGGTACCGAGTCGCATAGTCCACTAAAGTCAGTACCCATCGATGACCTTCTTCACTCGGAGGTCTTATTTCGCCGATTAAGTCTAAGGCCACCCTCTTGAAAGGTCGGTCGATCAGAGGCATCCTCTGCATAGGCACTTTCGGGACCCTTCCTCGAGGTATGGTCTTCTGGCAAATGTCACATGATCGGCAGAAACGGCTGACGTCCGCATGAAGTCCTGGCCAGTAGAATACCGCCTGGATTCGGTCTGACGTCTTCTTGATACCTAGGTGACCTCCCATGATTGAGTCATGCGCTACTTCCATCACCTGGCGCCTTAGGGGTAACGGTACCAAGACTTGACGTAGTGGTTTCCCTCCGTTGACCCTCGGGTGCTGGAAGATTCGGTACAGGATCTTGGCCTTCACCTCAAAATAGACCGTACCACTGCCTTTGGTCACGTGGTCTTGGCGGTTCCTGTACTTGTTTAAAGTGCTATCAGCTTCCTGGAGCTGGATCAGCTTATCTCTGTCCACGATGGCAGCTTTGGAGTTGTCGGCGACCTTCAGTGGTGTAGACACCTTGTCTCTCTTGGCCTGGGCCCTGGTAGTAACAGCACTGACGATCTCTGGTCGGCAGGGCTGAGCCGGAGTAACCACATTGTCCCGTAGCAGCTCTGTAAGGTCTCCATCGGGAAACGGCAATGGATCCTCCTCCACAACTTCGACGCGTTGGGTTGAGGCAGGACTCCACTCTGGATCGGGGTCGTCGGGTCGTCTCGCGCCGTCGATATTCCCGATCATCAAATCATACAGCGGCTTCTTCAGGCAAACCGCTTCGACTTCGCCTATGTAGAAAGGGGTGTTGACATGAATTTTTGCAACTGGCGCTTTCACACATTTGCTGTCGGCCATGAGTGTCCATTTAGAATCGCCAGTGAACTGTTCTTTAGCGATTAGGTCTTCTCTGACGATGACCCCACTGCAGCCAGAGTCTCTTAGAACAGTCACTTCATGATTTCCGACGCGTCCCTTGGAAACAGGCATGTTCTGGACGGTCACAGCTGCGCTGGCGACGACGGGGATGGATTTTCCGTTGGCAAGGAGAAGTTGGCCATCAGTCATGCACTCTTGCACGTCCGCAGGGGTAGCTGTGCGCTTGGTCTCACTCGGAAGAATGACGCTCCCGCCGCACACTTGATGGTCAGATCTACTGTTTTGCCGTTGATTGGAGAACCGCCTCTGCCGGTTGCCCGCCGCTGCATTGTCCGTACTGCTCCGCTGTCCGCTACTTTTGTTTTGAGGACAGTTAGAAGCTCTGTGGCCTGTAGCGTTGCAGGTGAAACAGCCCCTTGAATGCCCTTCCCTGGGAGGAGGCGTGGAGTCTGTCTGTCTCTGGCTCGTCTGGCTTCCTTGGATCTGGTTCCCATGGTTTGCAGTCTTCTGAAAATGTTTCGTCGCGCTGGGTGGCCCCAACGTTTTCCCATGAGCGATAAGATATCTTTCAGCAGCCTCAGTCACATCTTTAAGCGTCTGCAGCTTTTGTTCTTCTAAGTGGGTCGCTAGGTCCTTGTGACAGGCATTGAGAAATTGTTCTTTCACAATCAGGTCATGGAGACTGTCGTAAGACTTCATTTCGCCTGATAACTCCACCCACTTGTGTAGATATGACGACAGGCGCTCCACAAACTGCTTTGGCGTCTCGTCTGACTTAGGCCGGCATTCACGGAAGCGTTTACGGTAGCCCTTCTCTGTAAAGTTGTAGCACTGCAACAGGGCCTCTTTCAAGACGTTGTAGTTTTTGGCGTCATCGTTCGACAGTCTGGTGTAAACTTCGAGAGCTTGCCCCGTCAGAAGTGCACTCAGTCGAATTGCCCAGTCTTGAGGTTGCCAATTAGAGCTTTCAGCGAACCTTTCGAATCTCGCCAGATAACTGTCAATCTGGTCCTTCCCGTCGACGAAAGCTGGCAATTTTGGAGCCGTGTTGTCACTGATAACTTGTGGCGCATGCTGCTGTTGCTGGATGCGCGCCAACTCTAGTTGGAACTGACGATCAGCTTCTCTTTCCTCACGCCTGCGCTCATCTTCTCTTTCTTGCCGCTGCTGTTCAATTTCCAGACGCTTCAGTTCAAATTCTCTTTCTTCACGGCGACGCTGCTCTTCTACTTCTAGACGCTTCTGTTCTAGTTCTATTTCTTTTTCTAGACGCTTCTCTTCCAATTCTCTTTCTCGTGTTCTCTCCTGAGACTTGACGTACTCCGTCAGCTGCTTGCCTTTTAGATTCAGTTCAACCCCTTTCTGCCAGAAGTCAGCCATCTTGATGCTTCTGGAAAGTTCTTTTCTAGAAAGTTCTTTTCTGGAAGGTTCTTCTTCTAGAAAGTTCTTGACTGTAGAGTTCTCTTTTTTTTTCTTTTTCTGGAAAGTTCTTGACTGTGCTGTACCTTTCTAGACTGTTCTAGAACAGCACGCTTTCTGCAGTAGCGCTGATGCTTGTCACTAGTCGCCTTCGCTGACGCAGGCCCCGCTGTCCTCGTCGTATGCGACGCTGCACCACGCTGGTGTTGATGTATACGCTCCTGTGCTGAAGTAGACGCGACGTCCGCTCGACGCTCGCTGTAACACTGGCGATGTAGCTCCGAGACTGTCCCTTGACGTAGTCTTGCGGCAGCCACGTAGTCCCGACTTGTTGTTCGCTCACGAAGCAACTCTTCAGCGACTACACGCCCTTGCAGTCAACCCGAACCTATCGGATGTAGTCCCAGTATGTTGGCCCCTCTCGACGCAACTTGGCGGCTACCCTCGATGACTGCTTCTCGTAACGTTGACTCGCTTGTTGTAGCAGTTGAACCCTTGGCTATGGCGTGAATCGCGGCTTGACCCCCAAAATGTTACACTCAGTTTGATGTTGGTGTTTTCTATCAGTATCTGATTCAGCCCCGATGCTTGAATTCCTGATAGGGTGTAACTCAGATTCGTTTATTCACACAGCCCGTCCAAACAGCATACAAGTCACAAAGTCGACGTATGAAGTTTTCCACTTTTATTCAGCACACATCAACAACTGCATACAATTCTCAATTCAACTCAACAACTTTCACAGCAACTTTCCAAATCACTATCAACAACTTTACTATCCCAACAACAATCTCGGCACACGATTAAATAACCTCTCTCTTTTCCGGAAAGATTTCGAATACCGTAGAAATGACGCACTGCCACCAATCGAATAAAAGATCGTCATCACTGACTTACGTCAATACATATTTTTATATCTTCCAGAACGACCTCTTGCTTCTACATGTATCGGGAAATTTCTATCAAGAGTAAACACGCATATCCAGAAGATTCTCAAATAATATCGACTAACGCAAATTATCAACGTTATACAAAGCCTTTCCTAACAACAATGCAAACTCAAATCAAAGGTAAATAAACGCCATTATTGAATACTTTGCAAAACGAAACGATTAGATCTATCGTGCGCGCTTCCGACATACTTTCGTTCACGTTTCAACGTAACAGACGACGAAGATGAACGGAAAGATGCTCGTGGGATCAGAATGCTTTGTCCAGTCAGGTGGACGATGAGAGGAAAAGCACTCTACAGCATCATTAGAAACTACTCTTTGCTTCAAGGTCTTTGGGAATGGTCTCTTGAGACTACTCAAGACAGTGAAATGAAGGCTAGGGTCAGAGGAGTTAGCGCCCACATGGAACAATTTTCATTCTTCTTTGGCCTATCTCTTGGGGGAGGCTCTTCTACGGCATAGTGACAACTTGGCAGCAGCTTTACAGCATCATGAAATGTCAGCCTCCCAAGCCCAGGAGATTGCCAAGATGACCAGGGAGACTTTGTGCAGCATCAGAAGTGATGAGGCATTTCACCTTTTTTGGGAGAAAACCTGCCGCCAAGCAAAAGTCTCACAGGTGAACGATCCATGTTTACCAAGACAACAAAGAAGACCGGCAAGGTTAGAGGAAGGATGCAGTGCTCCAGAATTCCCAAGCACTGTTGAAGACCACTACCGGGGAATTTATTTTGAGGCCCTGGACAGTCTTACAACGTGCCTGACTGATCGTTTTGATCAACAGGATTTTGAAACTTACTCCAAATGTGAACAGCTCCTTTTGAATGCAGTGAACGGCCAGGACTATGACAAGCAGCTACAAGATGTCTGCGACTTCTATGGGCAAGACCTTGACCAGTCAAGGCTCTCAGTTCAGCTTCAGATTCTTGCACAAGAAATGTCTGGTGGAAACAAGAAATTGTCAGCCGTTGTTCAACATTTCAAGTCACTGTCTGTCTCAAAGCTAGCTCTCATGTCTGAGGTTGGGCTTTTACTGAAGCTCATTTTGGTCATGCCTGCCACCAATGCCGTGAGCGAAAGAACTTTCAGTGCCATGAGGAGGGTCAAGAACTACCTCAGGTCAAGCTCAACAGAAGAGCGTCTGAACCACTTGATGCTGCTCCACGTCCACAAACAAAGGACGGATTCCTTGGATTTGGTTAAGCTTGCCAATACTTTTTGCATCTTCTCAGCACCGCAGAGAAGTGTTTGGAACTTTCAGCGTCCTGGACAACTGCAAGCTGGGTGTGATCACCAAGACAAAAGGCACTCAGACAGACAATATTTTGCTTTAGAGAAACTGCGAGTAATATACGCCCTAGTAAAACAAATTGATCAATTGACTGATTTTGTGAAACTGGTAGTGGAAGTGTTTGGTCATTATATGTATGCAATATGCAAAACGAGTTGTGATTTATAGAGAAGACACAATTTCAACCTAGATGATCTTGCGGCAGGTAATTAATGTTCGTGTTTCCTGGTTTTAATCATTATCACATATCGCTAATCATGTATTTGTAGTTTCTGGAAATGAATCTTGTATTTTAAGTAAAGAAGAACATAAATAATTAAATGTTTTTACTCTCAGTCTTTCAGTTGGATGAAGGTACGAGGATATATTACAGGGTGCGTCCCGCTTGTCAGCCCCCCCCCCCTCCCCACCTCCCCGTCGACAGGGTTGCCCCCCCCCAATATTTTGGACCGTGCGACGCCCCTGATCTTTGGGACTTAAGTGTCTTCGGTGATATTTGTACTTACTGCATTGTTGAAATCTCTCTCTCTGTCTCTCTCTCTAGGTCTCTGTCTCTCTCTGTCTCTGTCTCTGTCTCTCTCTCTCTCTCTCTCTCTCTCTCTCTCTCTCTCTTCTCTAACAAAAAGAAAGAAAAAATAAAAAATACCTCAAATAAAAGTACTCATAGCGAATACGTCAAAGAGGAGTACATAACTGTGCGTCTCTCTCCGTCATCGGTGTACTGTGTATGTGTGTGTGTGTGAGAGAGAGAGAGAGAGAGAGAGTGAGAGAGAGAGAGAACTCAAGAATCTTTAATGCGAGATCACCGGCCTATACTCATAAGGGTAATGCAACAGACGTGGAGACAAACATAAACCCATACATTTGAAAAGTTACAACACAATATGTGCTATTCATTGTGACAAACAGGCGTCATTTGACAGACTGCGTCTCAAAGAAACAGTAAAATATTATGAGATTACTTAATACTCAACTAATTTAAACGTTGTGTTTTTTTTATTGCACAGTGCATAAACATCGCTACAGCTGTTGTGATAATGTTACTATCACTTTGTAATAAAAACATCTCTAGTGGTACATTAACATTGAAATGCCTCAAACTGTATCTTTTATTTTCATTCACAAGGTCTATAATGCCTAAACGGAACTTAACAAAAAATATTTGGAGAGAGAGAGACAGACAGACAGAGAGAGAGGGAGAGAAAGAGAGAGAGAAAGAGAGAGAATTGTTCAAACCAAAGTAGTATTTCGACATTTTTTGTCACATTCGAATTACCACGAAAATGTATTGTTTGAGCAAGTGTCCATGATTTGTATGGTGCATAGTTGTCCACTCCCGCTGGCTTCCCCTTCTTCAGCGATTGCATTGCTGGCTCAACTTCTTCTGGGAGAATTGGGAATACCTCTACTTCTTCGTCTCTGTTCTGGGGACATGCTAAAACTGATGGGTCTCCGTTTGGTGTGTGGTTGTAAAGGTCAGAACAGTACTCTATCCATCTATCCAAGACTTCTTGTTCTTCTGTAAGGCATATGCCAGACTTGCTTGGGATCGTGGAGACCTTGGGCTGTTTAACACTTGTCAGCCGCTTCACAGCTTTTTAGGCCTTCTTGCTGTTGTTCTTGTTCAGACTGTTCTCTATTTCCTGGCATTGCTCTTCTAACCGGTTCTCATTTGCTGTGCGCATGCCTTGTCGGATATAATTGATGATTTTTCCCTAGGCATAAGCTCCCAGTGAGGTGTTCCTTGTCTTTCTTCATCTCTCTTCGCTTATCACACAGGTCCAAAAGTTCAAGTGTGATCCACGGTTTCCTCTTTAGGTGGTGCTTGCCAAGGATCTCAGAGGCGGCATCTGTCACAGCTGAGTTGGAAGCGGTGGTCATGGTGTTGACATCTACTTCACTAGCTCCCAAAATTAGCAGTGGTGCAAATTTCTTTCCAATTGTGGCTTAAAATATTTCGGCCACCTCCGGGTCTTGCAGCTCGTCCTGCGTGTCTTGCCAATGTTAATGCTTGATATGAAGCGTGTCTTGACCATGATGTAGTCAATCTGGTTGTGATACTCCCCGCTGGGACTATGCAATTTCCATCGTCTCGATTTTTTTGTGGAGACCAAGCGTGTTTGCCAGTATCAGATTGTTGTATCTGGCAAACTCCAAGAGTCTCAGACCCCTGTCGTTTGCCTCGTTGTTGCAGTGGGGTCCACATGTTTCTCCCCAGTTGTGGTGCGCATCTTGGCCAACCTTGGCATTCCAGTCGCCTTCCCTATGACTATGTCTTTCTTCGGGACTTGGTCAATGACAGCATGTAGATGTTCACAGAAATCATCGACTTCGCTGTCGTCATAGTCTGATGTTGGGGCATAGGCATGGATGATGGTGATGTTAAAAGGGGCTTATTCAATTTTTCGGCAAACAGGTATTGCTTGTTTGTTTTTTCCCTCCATTGTACCAATAACGTTAAAAGCGAGTCTTGCTCATCATGCTACACGGGAAATGGTGCGATGCGGCCAAGCATTATGACCGTTGAGATGATTAAGTGTTCACAAAGTCGGGCTTTTCCAGCATTCACATTTCAGTGTAATCATAAATTCCCTTCCTCGGTCAGCCCTCGGTTTTGAAGGTTCATTATGACTCGAATGTTGCTGTTGTAGTTTTCATTGTTGTTATTATTATTATTATTATTATTATTATTATTATTATTATTATTATTATTATTATTATTATTATTATTGATGATTATGATGGTGATGATGAGGAGGAGGAGGAGGAGGAGCAGGAGGATCACGATAATAATAATAATAATAATAATAATAATAATAATAATAATAATAACACTACTACTACTACTACTACTACTACTACTACTACTACTACTACTACTACTACTACTAATAATAATAATAATAATAATAAGGGTATTTATATAGCGCTTTTTCCTAATGACATCAGTTCAAAGCGCAATCAACATCGAAATTGAAAAAGAAGTTTAAACAAAAACAAGACACTAATAATTTTTTAAAAGACATAATGCAAACATGAAAAAGAATGTTTACAAGTAAAATATAACAGACGAGGGAGGGAGGAGGAGGAATGCAATTAAGGAGTGAGGGGGGTGGAGGTGTGCGGTGTGACGGCGGTGGTCTGAATGAGAAAAGAAGGAATAATGATGATGGGAGACGAGAGCAGGAACATTTTAGGAAGACATGATTTTTCAAGTTGGACTTTAACAAAGATGAGGATCAAGATGAGAAGAAGAAAGATAACGACGATAAATTAAATCTGCTATCCTATCCTATCCTATCCTATCCCGTAACTCGGAGGTCGTAGGGGCACCACAGATGATAGTTTAACCAGCGTACTCCAGCTTTTTCTGTCCTCAGCAACCCTCATGGCTTCGCTCAGTGTCAAACCAGTCCATTCTCGAATGTTGTCCTCCCACCTCTTTTTAGGTTTCCCTCTTCTTCTACCTCCTTGCACTGTGCCTTGCATGATGGTCTTTGCAAGGCCTGATGATCTGGTGACGTGGCCATACCATCGGAGTTTCCGTTTCTTCACCACTGTGAGCAGGTCATCGTGTTGCCCAATGGCTTGCGTGATGGTCTGTCGGACTTCGTCGTTGGTGATGTGCTGGGTATAGGAAATGCCCAGAAGTCTTCTGTAGCACCTTCTTCACTGCCAGTCTATGAGAAGACTTTAACCGCCATGAGGGTATTGACCTACGAGAATGACCGTTTGCAGCAGTACTCACGTCGAGAGTCGGTGCGCATATACGGCATACCGCATGACGATGGGGAGACAGCAGAGAATTTGTAGGAGAAGGTCATCCGTGTGTTCAAGGATGCGGGTGTTGACGTCAACGTTGCGGACTGAGCTGCATCCCATCGAACTGGGAGAGCTGGCAGAGGTCCACATCCTATTCTTGTCAAGTTTGTCTCAAGGCGGAAGAGGAATGAAATGATGAAAGTGAAAAAGAATCTGAAAGGTAAAGATGGATATGACAAAGTATTCATCAATGATAACACCACTTCACTACGTGCGAGAATGCTGGGGTTTATCATAAGGCTGAACTACAGTGCCTGGACGGTTGAAGCAAAGACCATTATTTCATGGTCACGCCTTTTGGGCGATTGGAACTGCCGTCCTTGTTTTAAGCTACATTCCTTTCGTACTTCAAAAGTTACTTAAAGTATTCAACAGTTAGTAGTTTTCTCGGTCGTTACCTTGCAGCTTAACTATTAATAGGCAATGTACACCAACGTGTTCCACGGTTTAACTATTAATATGCAATGTACACCCACTGTTCCACGGGTAATTAAAAAACTAATTTGCACCAACCGAAAGGACATTTGTCCTCCAGCAATCCTACCTGTTTTGTATTCGTAGAGGTCGATCACTGATACAAAGCAAGATAGTAACATCATCTGATACTACAGGCAACACAACGGTCACAAGGTAGCAAGACATTTTTACTGCAATATAAAGATTGTTGACAATTATCACAAGAACTGTAAGGCATCTCGTATTGAAGGTGCCCTGCATAAAATAATCTTGAATGAATATCATAAACTAATAGTGGGTTGACTGATTAATTAATGCTACTGGGACTAAAGCAAATGTGTTACAAAATAAAAAATAAACAACGTTTAATGTATTAAACAGCAGCAAGTGTCTTAGGCGTGCACATGCCATGCTATCGGCACAGTTAGCCAAGAAGAATTAATCAGTTACGAATTAATCAAATAGTAAAAACGTTCGTCATAATACAAAATTGCTTTAAAAGACAAGCTTAAAATGTCATTATTTTTCTTCCTATTTTTTAAAAGTGTTACAATGCTGCTTTGCTAGTTTTGTCCTGTCGGTGCGACAACAATTAATCAAAAGCGACAAGTGTGACTGTTAGCAATGACAGTCCTAAAGTTTGAGCATAAATCATCAAGAAGTCAAAGTCATGTTCATTGCCCTGAGAGCAATGCTGTCAGGGCACTCAAACTGTCCCATGAAGGCCAATAGTAATAACAGCCTACAGCATACTGTATGCAGGGATGTTGCTAGGAAATGTTTTCTTCGGCGATTTGGCCGAAACAGCCGTGAAACTTTCGGCTTTTTACAGAAAGTTTCGGCTCTCTCTTCCAAAGCAGTCTCACAAGTTTTTTGACTAGATTCATTACGTTAACGTGCACACTCCACCTCCATATATTAAAGGTGTTCTGTGGATGCATATATCTTTGTAATAAAACATGATTTTAAGAGTAGAATAAGAACAATGAAAAGAAATTTTATTTTCTTAAATATTAGACACAAAAACAATAAAAAGTTTAGACTGTCCCTTGACAGACCACAATACTGTCAGAGTTTCTGTTTGGCCTACAGCTTTCTGGGTTTAGCCTGACGCCAGGCAGCCAAAGCTCTATTCAGGTCAATGCTGCGCCCGTGCAGTTTCACCCTCATCAGCATGTCCTGATTTTCAGCAGTGAGTCTGTTCCTGAGGGCTGTCAGTACCAGGTTCTGTGCTGAAAACCCTCGTTCGCATCCAGCAGTGTGGACAGGGCTGGTCAGTGCAAGATGCCCAAGCTTCAGCATGTTCGGAAAGTCTTCTGAATGGAACTTCCCAATCAGGTGCCAGAGCTCAAGCATGTTATCCCGTGGGTATCTCTGAGCCACCACTACCTGCTTCAACTTCATCCACTGTACTTCTTTTTTGCCAAACGACTGTATACTTTGTCCGGCCAACAATTTCGATTTCTTTTTCGGAGGCATTTTGAAAATGATTTTCAAGCACTGCCTAAAGCCTGTATGAGAAAGTGACGTTTTATTTCGTACGTCACTGGCTTCAATTAGGCTACTATTGACGTCAATTTTATCATGGACGACATCGGGCTATGATTAATACGGGTCTGTTCGCCGAGTGCAACTTTTTCAGGAAAACAGAATTTAGTACTTATCGAATCCTCACCTAAACTGCAAGCGTACAGCACAGGAATATAGCAAAAATGGACAAAACCGAGCCGATTCACCCGTGAAAATTTCGGCTCGGCGAACCGACAATACGGACAGTTTATCGGCTTTTTTATAAAAATTTCGGCTAAAAGCCGAAGATCCGACCCAAACGACATCCCTGTGTATGTATTACCGCAGCTTGTAATCGAGACCTTGCGTTTCGTACTATGTTGCAAAAACCAAGTATGGAAAGTAATATTATCCCTAGGCAGCCAATAAAAAAGAGATCGGCGACTACGTAGTGAAAGTAATACTTCTGGTCGCAATAAAAGACAATCTTTTAATATTACTAGGTCTGATGTTACAGCTTTCGGTGTACTACACAAGGGATAATAAGATAATAAGCAGCCTGCATTCTTTTGTACAAATGATTGAAACGTACACATCTTGGCAGGAGAAGAGAAAAAAAACAACAGGTAAATGTATAGGGGAATAGTAAGAAACAGTAAGAGAATGTATCCGACTTTTGACCAACTAATCAGTTATTCTAAACAAGTTGTTGGTACCATAACCAGTCTTTAATACAAAGCAAATACTTTCTGCGAACCTGCCAGGAAAGCCACGTAATTCTCACTGGCAAGTCGCTCCATCCATGATTCACTAAGACAACAATTTCGAAGTTCAACAACAAGGAGAAAGAAGAGTGTGCTTGTGCTTATTACATCGCATAACTACGACACACGAATAGTAAGTTATTCATTGCATAAAGGGTCCAGCGTACTGCAAAGAGCCGAATCAGGACCACAAAATCAGGACAACAACTTGGGTGAATGAGGACTCACCCCTGAAAGAACCCTAGTGTTAACACTGTAGGCACTCCATCAGCCGGTCACTTTATAACAGAGGTTATATTCTAATTTATTGAACCCCCCATTAACAAAAACAAAATAGAATACAAACATCATTATAAAATGTCAACAAAACACATACATATAAAGTGTCTACATTGCTAAATAATAATATCATAGGAAACCCTAGTGAGCATTTGGCAGAAAGCGTCCAGTGTTCTCAAGATGACCCAACAGACCTCATAGTCATGCACAAATGAAGAGTTTTGGAAGAGTTCTCAAGAAAAAAGGTAGGTGACTGGTCTAGCGAAGAAGATAGTATGGTAAATTGATAGAACAGATTATGAATGAGAAAGAACAAAGGAAAAAGATAGCGACAGTTGCAATTTAAAGCACTAAATTTCCAGAAGTGGGGATACTATTTATACAAAGAAAAACTGGTTCCCCCATGGGGAGAGGGAAAAGGGGGGGGAGGTGGGGGGGGGGGGCTAGACACACAAGATGGAGTGCAGTCTATTATGAATAAATGATTGAATTAATAATTTGTAAAGCTCGTAAATATCTTCACGCCGAAGGGCATGATCGCAGCGATGGTGGGAGGGAGGTGCACACACACACACACACCCACACACCCACACACACACAGTGACTCAACTGACGCAATTTTGCAATCCCAAGAGCGTGACAATGCAGAGCGCCTTCTCTTCAAGTTGCATCGATGTAATAAAGACGTTACAAAAGGAAACACTGCAACAGAAGGAAAGAAGTTATCAACAGCCAAAAATGATGGCTGCAAAAGAAATGAGGAAAATAAAGACGAATCTACTAAAATGAAGAAATCCAACAGTGACAATGTCAGTTCGTTTTAGCGCCTGCAAGACCAGAAGGTGGAAAAAACAACAGAACATCTGATCATAGGAGATTCAGTACTGCGTGGACTCAAACCAGAAGACTGTTGTTGGTGCAGTTAAGACACAATTAATCTGCATATCTGGTTTGAGTGTTCACGATGTGGTACAGTGGTTAGATGACCAAGCATCAAACAATGAAATAAAACATATCACCATTCATGTTGGTGTGAACAGCTGTAGGTTAAAAAGCATCAGTATGAAAGACTGGCTAAAGTTGATTCAAGCAGTCAAAGGAAAATTCACTACAGCACACGTGCACATGTCTTGTATTGTTCCTCCAAGAGGTCAGCTGAGGAAGAAAGCTGATGCATCCAATGCAGCGCTTAGAGCAGCTTGAGACAAGGAGTTTGTCCAATTTGTACAATTTGTAGACAATAACAATCTCTTTATCACCAAGACAGGGGCTGCAAATAGATCTTTGTATAAGGATTGCATTCATCCAAATCTAAAAGGAGCACTGAAAATATCCACAAATTACAGAAATGTCTTACTGTGATGTATAACACTCCCACGTGTGACTTTCAAATTTCAAATTGAATTAATGGTAGAAGACAAATTTAGTGTATTTCAGTGGAATTGTAGGTCCAAATCTACAAATATAAAACTTTTAAAGCAATATCTAACAACAAAACAACATCACGTTCTTGCACTGCAGTCATTAAATGTAAATCTTTAAAAAAACTTCCTAAAATTTAAGGTTATTTTTTGCTACCAGTAATTTATGAACAATAATGAATATTGTAATTATATATATATTGTGGAGGCACGGTGGTCTAATGGTAGTGCTTTGGCTTGCGGATCTGAAGGTCCCGGGTTCGAGCCCTGGCCGGGCCAAGTTGTGTCCCTGGGAAAGACACTTTACTCCCGTTTCCTACTCCTTCGGATGAGAGTATAAACCGAGGTCTAGTCTGTGTGTCGCATACATTCCATCATAACGGACTTTAAAGATCCTGACGCTCATGTCCTAGACGGGTGAGTGCCGGTAACAAGAACACACCCAGCATGCACTAGGTCCTTCTCCCCCATCCCTGGCTGGCCAGGATAGTGCTCAGTTGTCCGGGCGTCAGACCATGCGCCCAAAGGCAACGGGTGGGCGTCTCGTCCGGTTTGAGTTAGATCCTGTATCGGCCAGCGCCTAGAGTCTGGTCTAGTACGGCGAGATAAGTGCGTATATATATATATATATATAAAGAGGGATAGAAAACCAGAGGAAAGGATGAATTCCTGCGTCATTGCACACAGTTCTGCCGTGATTTGACAAAACCGAGTAAGTCCACCTAAGGTCGAAAATGAGTTTTTTGCGCCATCAAACTTGCAAGAGAATGACGCATCTTACCTGTAAAAATCAAATCCGAACTATGTTTAGATTTGGAGATATCATAGAGTAAGTCCTTGTTAAAAAAACTTTTAAGTGGGGGAATAAACTGATAAAACCAAGCAAGTCCACTGCAATTTTGTTTCGGCGATCCTCTGGCTGATGCTCGAGTTGGCATGATGACGTCATCTTCTATAATAAACTGACAAAGAAAAGTAAGTCCTCCCGACCAATGAGAAAGTGCCTTACAATGACGTGGACCAGTGAGAATCCATGTTATTGCTGCTGTGCAATATTATTTTCCTGTGAAAATGATGACGACATTTCAGTCAGCAAATGACGTGTTCGGCTTTTTGAAAAAGAGTTTTCTTCATGTACTTTCCTGCCCACCATGAAGGATCCTGTGGCTCTTCCGCCTATGCGGCAACTTCCACGAGGTGTGGAAACAAACAAACAAACTATCCTATCCTACCCTATCCTGTCCCGTAACCCTGAGGTCGTAGGGGCACCACAGATGATCGTTTAACCAACATACTCCATCTTTCCCTGTCCTCAGCAGCCCTGATGGCTTCGCTCAGTGTCAAACCAGTCCATTCTCGAATGTTGTCCTCCCACCTCTTTTTCGGTCTCTCTCTTCTTCTACCTCCTTGCACTGTGCCTTGCAGAATAGTCTTTGCAAGGTCTGATGATCTGGTGACGTGGCCATACCATCGGAGTTTCCGTTTCTTCACCACTGTGAGCAGGTCATCGTGTTGTCCAATGGCTTGTGTGATGGTCTGTCGGACTTCGTCGTTGGTGATGTGTTGGGTATAGGAAAATCCCAGTAGTCTTCTGTAGCACCTCATCTCCATGCTTTGTATTCTTCGTTGGAGATCTGCTGTGAGGGTCAATGCTTCGCAAGCATATAGGGAGATGGAGATGACAAGGGAGCGCAACAGTCTTACTTTGGAATGTCGACTGAAGGTCCTGTCTTTCCAAATGGCTTAAACCTTGTCAGTGCAGCAGTTGTTTGTGCCAACCTTGAGAGGACTTCCTGTCGGGACCCATTGTCTGATACAATGGCTCCTAAATATTTGAAGCTATGCACTGTGTTGAGGGATTGACCTTGGACTTTGATGTCCATGTTGATGCCATTGGTGTTGTTGGTCATCATTTTGGTCTTCTGTGCACTTATTTCCATTTCCATAAGCTTTGGAGGTGGTGTCAAGCCTCTGTACCAGCTGTTCAAGTTCTTGTTCCTCTCCAGCCAATCCATCAATGTCATCCGCAAAACGAAGATTGGAGATTGCTCTACCCCCTATGCTGACTGTGCCTTCGTGATCTGCAAGAGCATCTGACATGATGCGCTCTAGGAAGATGTTGAAGGGTGTTGGAGTAGGCATCCTTGACGCACACCGATTGTTGTTCTGAACCAGTTTCCGATGGCGCTGTTGTGGAGGACTGCACTTGTAGCCTTGTCATACAGGCTTTTGATGGCTTCAATAATTTTAGGGCTGATATTGTACACTTTCATTGTTGCCCATAGAGCTGCATGCCAGACTCAGTCAAACGTTTTCTTGCAGTCTATGAACACATGATATAGATGTTGTTGGTGCTGTAGGTATTTCTCACAAATTATTCTGAGGTTGAAAATCTGTTCAGTGGTACTTCGCCCTGCCCTGAATCCTGCTTGTTCTTCAGCTATGATTTGTTCAGCTTGGGGTTTCAACCTGTTGAGTATTATTTTCAGGAGGACCTTGCTGGGATGGCTGATGAGGCTGACGGTGCGGTAATTTTCACACTCCTGAAGGTTACCTTTTTTTGGAAAGAGTGATGACAAGCGACTGGGCCCATGGTATAGGCCACTCCCCACTCTGCCAGATCGTGTTACAGATAATAGTGAGGGCATCAATCATCGCTTCTCCTCCTGCTTGTAGCAGTTCCGCGGGTATGTTGTCCACTCACGCTGACTTCCTTTTCGTTAGCGATAGCACTGCTGCCTCAACTTCTTCCCGGAGAATTGGGAGGATTTGTTCTTCTCTGTTCTCGGGACATGCTAGAACTGATGGGCCTCCATTTGGTGTATGGTTGTAAAGGTCAGAGCAGTACTCTGTCCATCTGTCCAAGACTTCTTGTTCTTCTGTAAAGCATATGCCAGACTTGCTTTGGATCGTGGAGACTTTGGGCTGTGTAACATTTGTCATCCGCTTTACAGTCTGGTAGGCCTTCGTGCTGTTGTTCTTGTTCAGACTGTTCTCTATTTCCTGGCATTGATCTATCCAGTTCTCCTTTGCTGTGCGCATGCCTTTTCGGGTGTCATTGTTGATTTTTCGGTAGACATCAGCTCACTGTGAGGTGTTTTTTT
Source organism: Oncomelania hupensis (assembly GCA_036898135.1). Lineage (NCBI taxonomy): Eukaryota > Metazoa > Mollusca > Gastropoda > Littorinimorpha > Pomatiopsidae > Oncomelania > Oncomelania hupensis. The sequence goes on from CM072513.1 coordinate 84,604,208, forward strand.
TTTCTTTTTTTTATATCTCTCTTCGTTTTTCACACAGATCCAAAAGTTCAGTGTGATCCACGGCTTTTTCTTTGGTCGGTGCTTGCCAAGGATCTCAGTGGCGGCATCTGTCACAGCTGAGTTGAAGGTGGTGGTCATGGTGTTGACATCTACTTCACCAGCCCCCAAAATGAGCAGTGGTGCAAATTTCCCTCCAATTGTGGCCTGAAATAGTTCTGCCACCTCCGGGTCTTGCAGTTTGTCCAGGTCGAACTTCAGTCTAGTGCACTTTGCTGTATTTACTCTCTTCAAGTGGAGCCGGAAAGACATCATCAAGAGATCGTGGTCACTTCCGATGTCTTCTCCTGGAAAAGTGCGCGTCCTACCAATGTTGATGCTTAATCTGAAGCGTTTCTTGACCATGATGTAGTCTATTTGGTTGTGATGCTCCCCGCCGGGACTGTGCCATGTCCATCGTATGGAGTTTTTGTGGAGACCAAGCTTGTTTGCCAGTACCAGATTGTTGTATCTGGCAAACTCCAAGAATCTCAGATCCCTGTCATTTGTCTCGTTGTTGCAGTGGGGTCCACATGTGTCTCCCCAGTTGTGGTGCGCATCTTGGCCAACCTTGGCATTCCAGTCGCCTTGCACTATGAATATGTCCTTCTTCGGCACTTGGTCAAGGACCGCCTTTAGATTTTCATAAAATCCTCCACTTCGCTGTCGTCATAGTCTGATGTTGGGGCATAGGCCTGGATGATGGTGATGTTGAAAGGGGCTGCTCTCAGGGGGATGGTAATGAGTCTACTGGAGACTGGGCGGCAACCCATGACAGTGGCTAGAATGTTCTTGTGGACCAAGAATCCAACGCCGTGTTCGTGCCTGTCATCTCTACCGCTGAAATAGAGCTTGTGGCCTTTGTCGGTCGTTGTTTCACCTAGGCCTTTCCAGCGCAGTTCGCTGATGCCTAGAACGTTCCATCGATAGTGGTCCAACTCGTGGACCAGTTCTTCTAATTTTCCTTCCGCAGTTAGGGTCCTGACATTCCAGGTTCCTATGACGATGTTGTTTCTCGTGCGGATCTTGCTGAATTGTCCATCAGTAGCATACCTAACACCTCTTATCCTGGTTGCCAACGGAAGGCGCGGTCCTTGAGCCGGGCGACGACCGATCCAGTATGGAATTAGTGGATAGTGTCATCATGTAGTGTGTCTTGGGCAAAAAAAGACTTGACGGTGCCCAATCCTCTCCAGGCTATTGGCCACAGCCGAATTCCACGAATACAGTGTGGCTCGCCTTGGCCCTGAGCACGTGGTCGTTGAACCTGTAGTAACGTGAGGTTCCTCGCCCTGGCAGATTGACTTCTGTGTAGAAGACTTTCGCCCAGTGATGCCGTGTTAACATTACCCCTGTTAGTCGCCTCTTACGACACGCCGGGAAACGTTGAGTCTATTCTATTCAGTGCTCGAACCCATAAACAAACAGCAACAAATATATTACAGACACACAACAAGGGCAACAAAATACAAGACATACACGTGGTGTAAAGGCAGGAAGATCGCTACAATAGGAAACTGAAAGGAAAATAGTTTTGTATTTTTAAAATTAAATTGGCTGCATCTAATATTATTTTGAAGGGAGGGAGAAACCGGAGTACCCGGAGAGAACCCTCGGTGACCCGTAAAGTCTCATAAGAATAACAAATTTTTGCCCCGTGCGGAGCTCGAACCCGCGACCATCGGCATTGGACACCGGCGCCTACCCACTGTGCTACGGGCTACCCCATAACCATGATTCCTGCATACCAACCAAGGAATATTAAGTGAAGAATGGCTAAAAACAATAATAAAGACGCACACGCATACATACACTTTAACTGCCGCACCCACATCTTACAAAACCGAACTTATGGGACTCATCTCGTCAGACTTTTTAACAAAGAAACGGCCTATGGGACTTACTTGGTTTGGTGAATTTTGAAAACAAGGATTTACTTAATAATAAACTGACAAAACCAAGCGGATTTGACTTACTTGGTTTTGTGAATTTTTTTAACAAGGATTTAATTCAATAATAAACTGACAAAACCAAGTGGGTGACTTGCTTGGTTTTGTCATGTTCTCAGCAAAGACCTATCTCAAGAATAATCTGACAAAACAAAGCAAGTCCACAAATAGTCTTAAAACATCAAATCTATCAAACATTTCTTTAACATTCAAGGTATGCACTCTTATATCGAGGAACTGCATTATAATATGCCCTTAAACTTCCAGAAACGATCGCGTAATATAGCGCAACACAAAACGTCGATTTTCTCGAAAGTAGGTTTTGTGGACTTGCTCGGTTTTGTCAGTTCACGGCAGAGTTCCTCCCCCTCCACCCACACACACAAAATTTCCCACAAACAAAAGTAAGTTCCTAAAATCAATATATTTATTCATTATACCTCCAATCAGTCAAAACACAAAGCAAGGTTCCCAGTATTTCTCAGTTCAAATCTTCAATATGGTTTAAATAAAAATCCACCCCGCCCTGTAACAGTCGCATTCCTTTTATGTTTTTCAAAGCTCAGTACAGCTTGTCACAAAGAAAGGGGTTGGGGGAATGAGGATAAGCTCTTAATCCTTCGCACTGTGTTACCTCCCTCGTTAGGCTAACTTTGCGATGACATTCAAAAGATTAAGGCTGGGAGTTACTAAAGAGTGAAAGATGGTCCAAGGACAGACGAGAAGGAATGTAGAATTAACTAGTCAGGAAATTCAAACGAGGGGAAGTCCAGTTGGTACAATTTCTAACTAGTCACTTTTATTAAATATATTTAGGTCGTCTGTGTTGAATAATCTAAGGGTGAGTCACTGGATATTGTCAATAATAGTTGGGAGTATCTTGGAGATATTCTGGGTGGGCGCCTTCAGGAATACTAGGGCTACTGAGGACTGCTATCATCACTGAGCAGGAGGATATCTGGATTGTTCAGGGTACTTGGCCAGATTATCCGCGAATTGCGATGCTCGTAGGGTGATAACTTAGCTCGGTTTGCGAAGGGCGGTGGTTGGTCCAGGATATTCTGGACAGTCGGCTGATCAAGGCTAGCCGATGGCGTGGGTTGCCAATGCGGGTCAGTCGGTCAGATTCTTGAGTAATCGGCTCTGTGGTGCAATCCTGGTGGCGAGACTGTTGTGGTTTTTCAGCTTACGTTGCTAGCTGGCTGGGTGAGTGATGAAACTGGGTAGATACGCTTCGCGTTGACGCCCTGGGTTGTCAGGGGCCTGCAGCGGGTCTGGCGTCTGATAGCTGGTACAGGGCCGGGTATTCACCCTGCATAGGAGCCCGTCTGTAAAGTAATACAGACTCCATATCAGCTGGGAACATGTATCCAGGGTGCAGCGCCTGTTTGCGCGCTTGCCCATCAGATTTTCAAATTGGTCGGACCGGTCAAGGGTTGACCGGGGCGTACCAACAGTCCAACAATTGCAACCATGGCTATGGGGCTATTGTGGGGTTTACCGGCAGCCGCTAATATAGGATAACTTCGGCGCCTTAAGATGGGGTGGCGGACAACAGGGGCAGATATTTATACAGTGGGAACATGGGAGAAGCAAATGGGGTAAATACAGGACAATGGGGGTTGCAGGCAAGGGGCTGTACTGGGGGACTTTAATCTATGTGGAGGGACGGCATGGCATGGGATATTTACACATGGGGCTAACAGGGAGCATACAAGTATAAATTCAAACATGGCATGAGTCATAAACAAGGCAGATAATATATACAAGGAAATAATACATGTCACAGCAACACATCAAGACAAGACTACAATCACGAACGTACATATCAACAGGACATACGAACATGTTGGGCGATCGACGGGTGATGGGTATGCTAAATGACATAGAGTAAGTTTCCTCTCTTACCTTGACTAAGACGGGTCGAATCACAAGAGTACTGCCGTAGCTCAGAGGTCGCCGGTTGATGGGACGTTGTTACGTTGAAACGCGAACGAAAGTGTGTCGGAAGCGTGTACGATAGATCTAATCGTTTCGATTTGCAAAGTATTCAATAATGGAGTTTATTTACCTTTGATTTGAGTTTGCATTGTTGTTAGGAGAGGCTTTGTATAACGTTGATAATTTTCGTTGGTCGATATTGTCGGAGAATACTCTGGATTTCCTTGTTTACTATCGATCGAAGTTTCGGGACGATTGTCGAAGCAAGAGGTCGTTCCGGAAGATATAAAAATATGTATTGACGTAAGTCAGTGATGACGATCTTTTATTCGATTGGTGGCAGTGCATCATTTCTACAGTATTCGAAATTCTTCCGGAAGAGAGAGAGGTTATTTAATCGTGTGCCGAGTTGCTGTTGGGAGATAGTTGAGGTTGTTGTTGAGTTGAGTTGAGCGATTGTATGCAGTTGTTGATGTATGCTGAATAAAAGTGGAAAACTTCATACGTCGACTTTGTGACTTGTATGCTGTTTGGACGGGCTGCGTGGATAAACGAATCTGAGTTACACAACTATCAGGAATTCAAGCATCGGGGCTGAATCAGATACTGATAGAAAAACAACAACATCAAACTGAGTGTAACATTTTGGGGGTCAAGCCGCGATTCACGCCATAGCCAAGGGTTCAACTGCTACAACAAGCGAGTCAACGTTACGAGAGGCAGTCATCGAGGGTAGCCGCCAACGAGTTGCGTCGAGAGGGGCCAACATACTGGGACTACATCACCGATAGGTTCGGGTTGACTGCAAGGGCGTGTAGTCGCTGAAGAGTTGCTTCGTGAGCGAACAACAGATCGGGACTACGTGGCTACCGTAAGACTACGTCGAGGGACAGTCTCGGAGCTACATCGCCAGTGTTACAGCGAGCGTCGAGCGGACGTCGCGTCTACTTCAGCACAGGAGCGTATACATCAACACCAGCGTGGTGCAGCGTCGCATACGACGAGGACAGCGGGGCCTGCGTCAACGAAGGCGACTAGTGACAAGCATCAGCGCTACTGCAGAAAGCGTGCTGTTCTAGAACAGTCTAGAAAGGTACAGCACAGTCAAGAACTTTCCAGAAAAAAAAGAACTCTACAGTCAAGAACTTTCTAGAAAAAGAACCTTCTTGAAAAGAACTTTCTTTAAAAGAACTTTCCAGAAGCATCAAGATGGCTGACTTCTGGCAGAAAGGGGTTGAACTGAATCTAAAAGGCAAGCAGCTGACGGAGTACGTCAAGTCTCGGGAGAGAATACGAGAAAGAGAATTGGAAGAGAAGCGTCTAGAAAAAGAAATAGAACTAGAACAGAAGCGTCTAGAAGTAGAAGAGCAGCGTCGCCGTGAAGAACGAGAATTAGAAGAGCAGCGTCGCCGTGAAGAAAGAGAATTAGAACAGAAGCGTCTAGAAATTGAACAGCAGCGGCAAGAAAAAGACAGAGAATTCGAGCTGAAGCGTCTTGAGTTCCAGCTAGAAATGGCGCGTATCCAGCAACAGCAGAATGCGCCACAAGTTATCAGTGACAACAAAGCTCCAAAATTGCCAGCATTCGTCGACGGGAAGGACCAGATCGACAGCTATCTGGCGAGATTCGAAAGGTTCGCCGAAAGCTCCAATTGGCAACCTCGAGACTGGGCGATTCGACTAAGTGCACTTCTGACGGGGCAAGCACTCGACGTCTACACCAGATTGTCGGACGATGACGCTAAAGACTACGACGTCTTGAAAGAGGCCCTATTGCAGTGCTACAACTTTACAGAGAAGGGCTACCGTAAACGCTTCCGTGAATGCCGGCCTAAGTCAGACGAGACGCCAAAGCAGTTTGTGGAGCGCCTGTCGTCATATCTACACAAGTGGGTGGAGTTATCAGGCGAAAGCAAGTCTTACGACAGTCTCCATGACCTGATCGTGAAGGAACAATTTCTCAATGCCTGTCACAAGGACCTAGCGACCCACTTAGAAGAACAAAAGCTGCAGACGCTTAAAGATGTGACTGAGGCTGCTGAAAGATATCTCATCGCTCATGGGAAGACCCTGTGGCCACCCAGCGCGACGAAACATTTTCAGAAGACTGGAAACCATGTGAACCAGATCCAGGGGAGCCAGACGAACCAGAGACAGACGAACTCCACGCCTACTCCCAGGGAAGGGCATTCAAGAGGCTGTTTCACCTGCAACGCTACAGACCACAGAGCGGCTAACTGTCCTCAAAACAAAAGTAGCGGACAGCGGAGCAGTACGGACAACGCAGCGGTGGGCAACCGGCAGAGGCGTTTCTCCAATCAACGGCAAAACAGTAGATCTGACCATCAAGTGTGCGGCGGGAGCGTCATTCTTCCGAGTGAGACCCAGCGCACAGCTACCCCTGCGGACGTGCAAGAGTGCATGACTGATGGCCAACTTCTCCTTGCCAACGGGAAATCCATCTCTGTCGTCGCCAGCGCAGCTGTGACCGTCCAGAACATGCCTGTTTCAAAGGGACGCGTCGGAAATCATGAAGTGACTGTCTTAAGAGACTCTGGCTGCAGTGGGGTCATCGTCAAAGAAGACCTAATCGCTAAAGAACAGTTCACTGGCGATTCAAAATGGACACTTATGGCCGACAGCAAATGTGTGAGAGCGCCAGTTGCGAAGATTCATGTCAACACCCCTTTCTACGTAGGCGAAGTCGAAGCGGTTTGCCTGAAGAAGCCGCTGTATGATTTAATGATCGGGAATATCGACGGCGCGAGACGACCCGACGACCCCGATTCAGAGTGGAGTCCTGCCTCAACTCAACACGTCGAAGTTGTGGAGGAGGATCCATTGCCGTTTCCCGATGGAGACCTTACAGAGCTGCTACGGGACAATGTGGTTACTCCGGCTCAGCCCTGCCGACCAGAGATCGTCGGTGCTGTTACTACCAGGGCCCAGGCCAAGAGAGACAAAACGTATACGCCACTGAAGGTCGCCGACAACTCTAAAACTGCCATCGTGGACAGAGATAAGCTGATCCAGCTCCAGGAAGCTGACAGTACTTTAAACAAGTACAGGAACCGCCAAGACCACGTGACCAAGGGCAGTGGCACGGTCTATTTTGAGGTGAAGGCCAAGATCCTGTACCGAATCTTCCAGCACCCGAGGGTCAACGGAGGGAAACCACTACGTCAAGTCTTGGTACCGTTACCCCTAAGGCGCCAGGTGATGGAAGTAGCGCATGACTCAATCATGGGAGGTCACCTGGGTATCAAGAAGACGTCGGATAGAATCCAGGCGGTATTCTACTGGCCAGGACTTCATGCGGACGTCAGCCGTTTCTGCCGATCGTGTGACATTTGCCAGAAGACCATACCTCGAGGAAGGGTCCCGAAAGTGCCTATGCAGAGGATGCCTCTGATCGACCGACCTTTCAAGAGGGTGGCCTTAGACTTAATCGGCGAAATAAGACCTCCGAGTGAAGAAGGTCATCGGTGGGTACTGACTTTAGTGGACTATGCGACTCGGTACCCAGAAGCAGTGCCTCTGAAGAAGATTGACACTGAAACTGTTGCAGAGGCGCTAGTGGACATGTTCAGTAGACTTGGAGTGCCTGAAGAGATCCTGACAGACCTCGGGACGCAGTTCGTCTCTGACTGCATGAAGGAGGTCAACAGACTGCTGAGCATCCGGCATTTAACTACGACACCCTACCATCCAATGTGCAACGGGCTTGTCGAGAAGTTCAATGCTACGCTGAAGTCCACCCTGAAGAAACTGTGCAGCGAGCAGCCCAGACAATGGCATCGCTACATTAACGCCCTACTTTTCGCCTACAGAGAAGTACCGCAGGAGTCCACCGGCTTTTCTCCGTTCGAGCTGCTGTACGGAAGAACCATCCGAGGGCCGATGCACATCCTAAAAGAACTGTGGACGAAAGAAGTAGACACCCCAGAGGTGAAGAACAGCTACCAGTACGTGTTTGAGCTACGGGAGAAGCTGGAGCAGACTCTCGAGATAGCCAGAGAAAACCTGAAGAAATCCCAGGACTGTGGAAAGCACTACTATGATCGTAGGGCTGTGAACAGGAAGTTTAAACCTGGCAACAAAGTGCTGGTGCTGCTACCTACTGATCACAATAAGTTGCTGATGCAGTGGAAAGGCCCGTACGAAGTGGAGACCGTGGTGGGGATCAACGACTATAAGGTGAAGGTCGGCCTGCATTCCAAGATATACCACGCCAACCTCCTTAAGCTGTACGTGGAAAGGCCATCAGAGACTGTGCATGCAGCAACAGCAGCTGAGATCGACGACAGCTTCGACAGCGAGGAACTGTTGGAACTGGGAGACTTCCATAGCAAAGAAGGCATCGATGACGTTAAGCTAGGACCAGGCTTGACGGAAGGTCAAAAGTTGGAGCTCAAGGACCTTATGGGCGAATTTCCCCATAGCTTCAGTGATGTCCCAGGCTCTACGACTTTGGTCGAACATGAAGTCCACGCCCAGACCTGGAAGGAGCATCTGCAGACCTTGAGGGAGCTGTTCCACCGTCCCGCAGAAGCCAACCTGACCGTGAGACCCAGCGAATGCATTCTGGGAGCTGACAACGTCGACTGCGTCGGACATCCGACGGGAGAGGAAGACAACGGAGGATGCACTGACTCCAGGAAAGCCCACGAGATCACTGTCTTTGACCCTGGGCCGATGACGACCGCAACTGACGAGGGCGTCGTTTCCTTGCGAATGAAAGAACATTGACTGTGTGGATGAACTAAGAATATTGGTAATGACAGACTTGAAAATGAAAAACGTTGACTGGGTAAATGAACTGTGAACATTGACAGTATCCAGAAAGACTTGCGGATGAAAAACATGGACTCTGTGTATATAAACTGAGAACATTGACAGTAAATGAGACAGTCTGAAGTAAGTTTTAATTCTGTACATTGTTTGTGCATTACGTTTCAACGTTGTTGAAAGAAATTGGGTAAATTTCTTCTTGAGTGGGGGGTTATGTTACGTTGAAACGCGAACGAAAGTGTGTCGGAAGCGTGTACGATAGATCTAATCGTTTCGATTTGCAAAGTATTCAATAATGGAGTTTATTTACCTTTGATTTGAGTTTGCATTGTTGTTAGGAGAGGCTTTGTATAACGTTGATAATTTTCGTTGGTCGATATTGTCGGAGAATACTCTGGATTTCCTTGTTTACTATCGATCGAAGTTTCGGGACGATTGTCGAAGCAAGAGGTCGTTCCGGAAGATATAAAAATATGTATTGACGTAAGTCAGTGATGACGATCTTTTATTCGATTGGTGGCAGTGCGTCATTTCTACAGTATTCGAAATTCTTCCGGAAGAGAGAGAGGTTATTTAATCGTGTGCCGAGTTGCTGTTGGGAGATAGTTGAGGTTGTTGTTGAGTTGAGTTGAGCGATTGTATGCAGTTGTTGATGTATGCTGAATAAAAGTGGAAAACTTCATACGTCGACTTTGTGACTTGTATGCTGTTTGGACGGGCTGCGTGGATAAACGAATCTGAGTTACACAACTATCAGGAATTCAAGCATCGGGGCTGAATCAGATACTGATAGAAAAACAACAACATCAAACTGAGTGTAACAGACGTGTCCGGGCAGTCTGATGTGTCTTCGAAGATTTGAGGCTCGCGTCTGACCACGAACCTGGGTGTGTGAGAGGTTTTAAGGATGATTCCCGAGGGGCGGGGCTTAGGCGGATTAGCCAGCGTGCGTGGAAGGGATGACTGTGTGCGTGGAAGGGATGACTGTGTGCAGCCTGCGTCAGGGCTCGATTGTCCGCTCGTCACAGAGGCCCCCCCAAGGAAAAAGGCGAGGTCGTAGGCCTCGACTGAGACGCGGCCAATCAGCTCTGAGGTCTGCTGCGGGATGAGAAGATGGTTGCGATGATCCGGGTGATGCGGGGCGATGCGGGGTTCCGGGGAGTAGATGGCGGGTGCCCAAGGCTGGGGTCCGCGGAGCTGCCGGGTTTCGGCGACGGTTAGTGGGCGGCGGCGGGTACGAAGGCTGGGGCGTCGGCCCTCCGTGGGGACTCGGTGGAGTCGGTTGCGGGATGGCGGCTGACGATGATCTGCGCGGGGGCGATGCTTTCTGCTGGGCTTGCGTGGCGGCGCTATGTCGGAGACGTAGGGGGAACTGGATGGAGCGATGACTCCGGCTTGTAGTAGAGCCTCAACTTCTGTCCTTACTACCTGCTGCTGGGATAGCGGGACGGGGTATGGTTTCTGGCGGACGGGCGTGGGGTCCGTCAGGGTTAGTCGGACTTCTTCTAGGTCCGTCCTCCCAGGTATGTCGGTGAGGACTTCCTTGTACTCGGCTACGATGGCGCGTAGTTGGCGTTGCTGGCCGGCGGGGAGTGAGGGGTCCAGAGATACGTCCCGGAAGGATTCCTTCCCTTGTAGCGGAAATTCGGCGACGCCGGTCTCTGTTCCATCCACTTCGACGGCCAGCGCGACCGTGAGTAGCGAGTGGGTGTCCGGGGCGACGGCGGGCTGCTCCAGGTACCGCTTGAGCAGGTTGATGTGGTGGGTCCTGGGTTTTCCGCCTACCTCGATGCGGTAGGTGGTTCGTGAGAGTTTCTCCAGCACCGGGTAGGGTCCTTGCCAAGCTATGTCTAGCTTGTTCGTGCCGCTGGGGAGAAGTAGTAGGACCTGGTCTCCTACTTGCAGTTCTCGGTCGCGGGCGCGGCGATTATGGTAGCGGGCTTGTCTCTCTCTCGCCTTCTTCAGGTTGGCGGAGGCGGCTTTCCATGTGGCCTTGAGAGTCTCCTGGAGCCTGGTGACGTATTTCGTGGCGTCGACCGGTGCCTCGTCCAGTTTGGCGTCGGTCCAGCTACGTCGTAAGGCGGCTAGAGGTCCGGAGAGGGGTCTCCCAAAAAGCAACGTGGAAGGGGTGTATCCGGTGGAGGTGTGCGGGGTCTCCCGATATGCGAAGAGCGCTGACGTGACGTAGGTGTCCCACGCTTCCGGTTGTTCGTCGGCGATCTTGCGGATGATCGAGATGAGTGTCCCATTCAGGCGCTCGACCTGTCCGTTGCTAGCGGGGTGGTAGGGTGGAGTACGGATATGACGAATGCGAAGTAGGTGGAAAACTTCCTGCATGAGTTTTCCAGTGAACTGGGACCCGTTGTCGGTCATGATGTTGTCCGGGAATCCGACCCGTGTGAATATAGTGACGAGCGCGTCGGCGACTCGGGCGGCGTCAATCTTCGGCAGTGGAACGGCCTCACACCACATAGAGCATGCGTCGACAAGGGTAAGCAGATACTGGTTCCGCTTCTTGGTCCGCGGAAGGGGTCCTACTATGTCGACGGCTACTCGTTGGAAGGGCGTTCCTACGACGACGGTGGGGCTGATGGTAACCGGCACGGTGTGATGGCGGGGCGAGAATCGTTGGCACTGGCGGCAGGACTTGACGTAGCGCTTCACGTCTTCTGTCATCCCGGGCCAGTGGTACTGCGCGCTGATTCGTAGGGTGGTTGCTCCTATGCCCATATGTCCACTTAGGGGCATGCTGTGGCCAAGTTCCAGGACTTGGGGGCGAAGGGTCGCAGGCACGACGAGTTGCGAATGGTCGTCCTTCTGACGGAACAGGAGTCCGTCCTCGACGAAAAAGTCCCCGGACTTGGGTGGAGTGCGTGCGGCGGGTAGCTTTCCGTAGCACTTGCGGAGGGTGACGTCTTCTTCTTGGGCCTTCCGGATCTGTTCCGGCATCTGGTTGGGTATCGGTGGTGGTGTCGCGGCTGTTTTCGCCTGGGCGCGCGTCTGGACGGCGGCCATCGACTCCACAGGCTGGGGCGGCATACCCAAGAATACGTAACGGCATCCTAAGATCAGGTCATACAGGGGCTGGTCCATCACGGCAGCTTGGATGGATCCCGTGACGTAGCGGCTGGTGACTTTGATCCGGGCTATAGGGAGCGTGGTGCTGGGCTGTGACGCGTCGGCCAACTTCAGGGTGATCGTTTCGCCGGTCAGGTCTTGTTCCCTGATGAGCGAGCGGCGGACGACGGCGTCGAACGTGAGTCCGGTGTCGTATAGACAGTGTGCAGGGTGGCCGTTGACAGTCACCTGCTCGGTGACGGCCGGTCGGTCGGTGGGAGTGGCGACGGGGGTTACCGGGTTCCCGTCGGGAGTGACTTGGCGTAGGGCCAATACCGTTCCTTGTTTGCGACGCTGGTCGCTGAGGCGACGAAAACACTTCTCGCGGGTGTGTCCTCGGCGCTGGCAGTAGCCGCAGTAGAGCTCTCCGCTCCGCTTCCCAGGCTCTGCTCCGGGGTTTGGGCGTCCTTTAGGCGGGGGTGGACGGTTGTTCGCCGGCGGGACGGGCCGGCGAGGCTGGTGGCGGGTATCTGGTGACGATGGTGCGGGGGGATCCCGGCGAGGCTGTCGGTCGTCGGGGTGGGCGGTAAGGTAGCGGTCCGCGACTATGATAAGGTCCTCTAGTCGGGCGGCTCCCTGTTCGGCGGCGAAAGTCCGAAGCTCCGCTGGCATTGTCCCTCTGAGTTGTTCGGCTAGCATCAATTCGAGCAGTCCGTCGTACGTCTTAGGTTCGTCTGTCTGCTCTATCCATTTATCCCGTAGAGTGGCTAGCCGGTCGGCGAATTGCGTAAATTTCTCCCCCTTCTCTCTCCGGGAGTTCCGGAAGTTCTTCCGGTAGTGTTCGCCGGACAGCTCAAATCCATGCAGTAGCGCTTTCTTGAGGGCGGGGTAGTCGTTCTCCTCGGCAGTCGGCGTCTTGGCTAGAATCTCGTAGGCCTTCCCCTTAAGGCCATGACTAAGCTTGCGGTACCAGTACTGCGGGTCGAGGTTGTTTTCTCCGGCGACTCGCTCGAATCGGGCGAGATAAACTTCTATCGATTCGTCCCGTTCGACGAATGGGTCCAAGGGGAAGTTCATCCCCGGAATCGGCGGGGGGAGTGCGGATATTCCGGCGCTGGCGGTGAAGCTGGAGGCGCTGAGAGAGAAGTCCTCGCTCGCGGGCGATGCGATGCCTAGCTCGCGGCGATCGCGTTCGAGCTGGAAGAGTGCTTGGCGCCGTTCGAGTTCTTTGTCTTTCCTTTTCTCCTCAAGTGCCGCGACCCTCTCGTCCTCCTCCTTCTTCCGTGCGGCGGCCCTCTCCTCCTCTGCAATCCTATCTTTCGCCTCCTCTCTTCTCCGCTCGGCGGCTCTCTCCTCCTCGGCAATCTTCCGTGCGGAGACTTTCTCCTCCTCGGCTATCTTCCGGGCGGCGGCTCTCTCCTCCTCTGCGACTCTCTCTTTCTCCTCCGCTCTCCTCTCTTTCTCCTCCTCTCGCTTCCGAGCGGCGGCTCTTTCCTCCGCGGCGATGCGCTCTTTCTCCTCCTCCTTCCTCCGTGCCGCTGCTCTCTCTTCCTCCTCCCTCTTCGCCTCTCGTTCTTTAGCCCTCTCCTCCCTCTTCAACTTTTCCTCGGCCACGTCCGCATCTACGTTGGCCAGGACGTAGTCCTTGAGTTCCGTGCCGGCGAGCCCTAAGCTCTCGCCAATACTCTTGTATTTGAGCGCAAGCTCTCCCCGGTCAGCCATGGTAAGGGAAGCAACTTACCTTGAAAAGTCCTAACCGTGATGAGGGGCGAACACAAGGGGTTACACTGACGGAAAACAAGGGGGTGGGCTGAAATGAACTACGATGAAATTGCACAGGGGCGAGTAAAACACAACACAAACACAGAGACAAAATGCAATCAATCAAAGTATAAGAAAATGAATGTAAGAAAAATCCTTCGCGAAACACCACAATTCGGGAGAGCCAGCAAGGGACCTATGGGGCTATGCTATACACTACTAGGCTTAGGGGGCTGGGTCCTATCTATACTGGGCTGGGGTGGAAAGCTAAGTCTTTTGTCTCGTCGAGTTGGGATAGGAAACCTAAGTCTTTAGTCTCGTCGGGGTCGCCAAAGTTAATGTCACAAAGAAAGGGGTTGGGGGAATGAGGATAAGCTCTTAATCCTTCGCACTGTGTTACCTCCCTCGTTAGGCTAACTTTGCGATGACATTCAAAAGATTAAGGCTGGGAGTTACTAAAGAGTGAAAGATGGTCCAAGGACAGACGAGAAGGAATGTAGAATTAACTAGTCAGGAAATTCAAACGAGGGGAAGTCCAGTTGGTACAATTTCTAACTAGTCACTTTTATTAAATATATTTAGGTCGTCTGTGTTGAATAATCTAAGGGTGAGTCACTGGATATTGTCAATAATAGTTGGGAGTATCTTGGAGATATTCTGGGTGGGCGCCTTCAGGAATACTAGGGCTACTGAGGACTGCTATCATCACTGAGCAGGAGGATATCTGGATTGTTCAGGGTACTTGGCCAGATTATCCGCGAATTGTGATCCTCGTAGGGTGATAACTTAGCTCGGTTTGCGAAGGGCGGTGGTTGGTCCAGGATATTCTGGACAGTCGGCTGATCAAGGCTAGCCGATGGCGTGGGTTGCCAATGCGGGTCAGTCGGTCAGATTCTTGAGTAATCGGCTCTGTGGTGCAATCCTGGTGGCGAGACTGTTGTGGTTTTTCAGCTTACGTTGCTAGCTGGCTGGGTGAGTGATGAAACTGGGTAGATACGCTTCGCGTTGACGCCCTGGGTTGTCAGGGGCCTGCAGCGGGTCTGGCGTCTGATAGCTGGTACAGGGCCGGGTATTCGCCCTGCATAGGAGCCCGTCTGTAAAGTAATACAGACTCCATATCAGCTGGGAACATGTATCCAGGGTGCAGCGCCTGTTTGCGCGCTTGCCCATCAGATTTTCAAATTGGTCGGACCGGTCAAGGGTTGACCGGGGCGTACCAACAGTCCAACAATTGCAACCATGGCTATGGGGCTATTGTGGGGTTTACCGGCAGCCGCTAATATAGGATAACTTCGGCGCCTTAAGATGGGGTGGCGGACAACAGGGGCAGATATTTATACAGTGGGAACATGGGAGAAGCAAATGGGGTAAATACAGGACAATGGGGGTTGCAGGCAAGGGGCTGTACTGGGGGACTTTAATCTATGTGGAGGAATGGCATGGCATGGGATATTTACACATGGGGCTAACAGGGAGCATACAAGTATAAATTCAAACATGGCATGAGTCATAAACAAGGCAGATAATATATACAAGGAAATAATACATGTCACAGCAACACATCAAGACAAGACTACAATCACGAACGTACATATCAACAGGACATACGAGCATGTTGGGCGATCGACGGGTGATGGGTATGCTAAATGACATAGAGTAAGTTTCCTCTCTTACCTTGACTAAGACGGGTCGAATCACAAGAGTACTGCCGTAGCTCAGAGGTCGCCGGTTGATGGGACGTGTCCGGGCAGTCTGATGTGTCTTCGAAGATTTGAGGCTCGCGTCTGACCACGAACCTGGGTGTGTGAGAGGTTTTAAGGATGATTCCCGAGGGGCGGGGCTTAGGCGGATTAGCCAGCGTGCGTGGAAGGGATGACTGTGTGCATGGAAGGGATGACTGTGTGCAGCCTGCGTCAGGGCTCGATTGTCCGCTCGTCACACAGCTCAAGATATTTCTATACCTATACTTAGAAAATAAAATGATAAAACATTATATATAATTATGAATCAATTGAAACGGATTAATATTAACATTATTTTGGGAATAAATAGTTGTAGCTTTACATAAAGCACAAGATACTAAAAATGACTACACCAACAAACAAAACGCCCCCACAAAAAGGATGAACAGGGTTGTTTCTTATTGGAAAGACGGGGTTACGTTACCAACCAAGACAAACCCCTAAATATTAATACACATTCACGTACAAAAGCACAACAAGAAGTATACATGTGATACCTGTGCCAACCACCTCATTGAGTAACCTTAGCTTTAAAAGTAAGGTATATGAAAACTAATAACAATAATAATTAATGTTTATTGTCTTTTTTACGTTTTGAAGACATCAAAGCTTAGTTTCATAATGTGCCCATGTGTCTCCAGATTGACAGTCAATTTCTGATATTTGACACAAAAAGGAGTTAAAACCGGATCTAACTTGGTTTATATTATTTCTCAGTCTGTCTATTTTTTGAGTCTTCAAATGTACAGCAATAAAAAAAAAGCTGTCTTCAAATGTACTACAAACATTTATGTTTGAAATCTTCAGAAGTCGGGCGCCAGTTTTCAGTTGTTTTTTTTAGCACATCTGATGACCACACCATGACTTATTCTCATCTTCTTTGTTGAAACTGGCGCCAAAAGGTTTCAGATGAAGTTACCGTATTTCTAACGTTTAGCTGACCGTCTGCAAAATAGCTAAATTACAGACAGGGCAGCTTAAGTTACGGTATTTGTAACATACTTTTGCCGACTGTCTGCAAAATAGCTAAAATACAGGGAGTCAGTTGTCAGAAGTGCTAAAATTCCCGTATTTAACTTTTTTCTGTAATATTACATAATGTTAACTTTTTTGTGTAAAAACGTTTTAATGAGTGCATTTGTAAGCTACATGTGTAATTTGGTTTATATATCTCTTCATTTGAAAGAGTCGCCAAAAGTGGGGTGTAAAGTACCAGTCGGCAAAACTACCAGAAGACATGAATGCGTGTGCGTGTGTGTGTGTGTGTGTGTGTGCATGTGTGCACGTTGGTGCGCGCGTATGCATGTATACATTACTGTATATGTATTTTTTGTGCGTGTGTATGATGCATAAGCATCTCTCAAACTCTCAAACGAACGGATGCAAGCATGCATACACATACACACACTCACACACACACACACAAACACATTGACGCGCACGCACGCAAATGAGAATAAAAAATACAAAGTAGGCACCCAGACAGTAACTGGGTGTATTTGCAGAAAACCTTACACAAGTTTAACGAATTGTTCATTTTGTCTACGCCACGGCACAAGCTTTATCGCTAGTGAATGAAGTCAATTCAGGGTAAGGTCCACAGTGGCAATACGTCCCGCTAGGAAGGGACACGGCAGATCACAGGTACACCGGTCTACACCGCCCATGGGTCGCACTCTGTCAAAGTGGTTCCCGTGTGTATTGCAGAGTGTCACATAACGCAGATGCTGGCTGGACGTGACAGGTGTTCTGTTCAAAACAGGAAGTGACCTCATAAATGACGCCATCTGTGACATCAATTTCTCTTAAGCAGTAGTCTCCTCCATTTGGGAACCAAAACGGGGATTGACGTTATCCGAGGTTTTCCCTTATGCGAGGTGACGCTAAGCGAGGAATTCTAAATGGTACAAAGAAGGTGTTTGGCCGGGACCAACAACCTGCTTGATCTTATCCGCCTTGTGACCTTAAACGGTAGTGACGTTAAAAGAGGAGTACTGTAAATGTTGGGTTGTATACGTAAGTATGTGTCTCTTATAGTAACCAAAAAAAAACTGGTCTGACCATACTTTTTTGTTCTGTACGCAAAATGAGAATGCAATATTTCATCAGGTCTGTTTTTGCTTTATCCAATGGTACTAACCCCATTTCTGAATTATTAGAAGCAGAAATATCAGCAAACTAAAATTGTATGCAAAGCTGACCAAAGTTTTCATTTGAAATTTGCCAACTTTGACATTGTAGCCTACTGGAAGCAGGTGATGTTATTTCCTATTCTATCCTATCCTATTCCGTAATTCAAAGCGGTTGGAGCACCACAGATGATCGTTTAACCAGCGTAATCCATCTTTCTCTTTCCTCAGCAACTCTCTTGGCTTCGCTCAGTGTCAAACCAGTCCATTCTCAAATGTTGTCCTTCCACCTCTTTTATGGTCTTCTTCTTCTGCCTCCTTAAACCGTGCCTTGCAGGATGGTTTTTCAAGGTCTTATGCTCTGGTGACGTGGCCATACCATCGAAGTTTCAGTTTTTTCACCACTGTGAGAATGTCATCATGTTGTCCAATGGCTTGTGTGATGGTCTCTCGGACTTCGTTTTTGGTGATGTGCTGGGTATAGGACATGCCCAGAAGTCTTCTGTAGCACCTCATCTCCATGCTTTGTATTCTTCGTTGCAGATCTGCTGTGAGAGTGATGTTTCGCAAGCGTATGTAGATGTAGACGACAAGTGAGCGCAGCAGCCTTACCTTGGAATATACAATAGACTGGTGGTCCTGTCTTTCCAAATGGGCTTCAACCTTGTCAGGGTAGCAGTTGTTTGTGCGATCCTGGAGAGGACTTCCTGTCGGGACGCATTGTCTGACACAATGGCTCCTTAATATTTGAAGCTATGCACTGTGTTGAGGGATTGGCCTTGGACTTTGATGTCCATGTTGATGCCTTTGGTGTTGTTGGTCATCATTTTGGTCCTTTCCGCACTTAATTCCATTTCATAGGATCTGGAAGTGGTGTCAAGACTTTTCATTTATTCCTCAGCAATGTTGCACTATGATTGTGTTTGTACTTTTTGAAATAGTGACAGTGTCATACTCATATTGTGTTGCACATTCCCCCCTCAAAGAATACGACCGTATATACATCAAATAAAAATAGATTTACACTAGTGATTAACCATATTATCTTCCAGGAGACATTTTGACATTTGGACATTTGGACATCGTCCGTTTAATTCTCAAAAGCATAACATACAATAAATTAGCACAATCTTCGGGCCACCAGCCCATAGATATAGGTATAGTTGGTCACGTGATTTACTTATTACAGTCTGACAATTTACAGGTAACAGCAAAATTATTCCTGGGATTACGTAAAAGCAGCATGCTCATAATATTCTGTTCTTATTTTTAAAGCGTAAAAAGTAAACAAACATATTCTCCATATGTGAAATTGGGATCCATATTGTAGCAAATTTACACAGGATTAAAAAGGAAAAGTTATATATTTAACTCTCAATTCATTGTATAATGTACATTTAGTTAGAAAATGGTCCTCATCTTCTGGTACATTACAACATTTGCACAGAATATCTCCAGTGGCATCAAACATCAATCTAAAGTGGGATGCTCTTACCGGCAAAACACCAAGCCGTAGCTTTGTAAGACAGTCTCTAAAACATTTTACATGCATACTCTCAAAATACGCTTCCGTCTCAAACACGTTTTTGAACATTCTGTATCTTTGATATTTGTCTTTTACTAAGACAGAACTGTCCCATTCTTGAATATAAATATCTTTCATTCTTTGTTTAAGCACAGAAATAAAGGCATTTTCATTACCT
Source organism: Oncomelania hupensis (assembly GCA_036898135.1). Taxonomy (NCBI): domain Eukaryota; kingdom Metazoa; phylum Mollusca; class Gastropoda; order Littorinimorpha; family Pomatiopsidae; genus Oncomelania; species Oncomelania hupensis. The sequence goes on from CM072513.1 coordinate 84,623,317, forward strand.
ACACCTTGTTGTAGCCAAACATATCCAAAACCTAACGTGTTCAAAGTGTTTTCTAGCCTTGTCACCCAACATTTCTTTCCACTGTCGTTTAAGATCATCAACATTTGGTAAGCCTGTCTGGGCAGCCTAGAGTAGTCTAACTTAAGCAATTTCAGCCAGTAACGAATACATCTTACAGTACTATTAATATACAAGGGGTATCTTCCTGTTTCTCCATAAATAAACTTGGTTGGAACTCCCAATGGCACATTCAAAAATCTCTTGCAAACCAGAGTGTGCACTCTTTCAATGTTAGTTAGTCTTTGCAGCCCCCATAATTCTGAAGCATACAACAGCACTGGCTGAACCTGTGTATCAAACATTTTAAAGTAACAACTTCTGGAAATGTCTTTAAGTTTTTAAATCGTTTTCATACATTCGAGGCCTGCTATTCTTCCCTTTAACGCTAGTGCGTTTACCCCCTTATTGATGCTCATCTTTGTCGTGAACGTAAAACCCAAGTAATTATACTCGTTGACTACTTCCAGTTTGTTCCCATTTAAATGCCACTGTTCATATTTTCCTAGATAACCTCCCTTGCGAAACACAATAACTTTAGTCTTTTCAATGTTAATATTTAAAAACAATCTTTTACAAGCATCATTCAAAATATTGATCTGATTTTGCAAACCTTGAGGAGTGATGGACAAGAGAACAATGTCATCAGCAAATAGCAGCAAAAACAAGTCAATCAGATTAGGTAAAAGCTGTACACCATGCATGCCGCTATTATCTACTGCTGTTGCGACTTCATTAATGAACAAGGAAAAAACTTCTGGACTCAGTATGCATCCTTGTCTGAGACCTACTGGACATTCAAAATATTCTGTGATCTTCCAGGAGAAAGATGCAGAAGAATGAAACACTCAGATAGGAAGGACCGGCTCCTGTGAAAAACATCCGTAGTCACTGTCGAGAATTGAACTCTGGTTCTCCCGCAACGCCACGGCGAGTACTGTACTACTGAGCGACTGTGTCAAATACCATACGTCGTGGTTAGCTTATCACTTTAACGGCAAACTGCGCAAAACTATAAGAATAGTCGTCATTCTCATCGTCGTTGTCATCATCATCATCACCGCCACTACCGCCGCCACCAGTATAATCATCATCATCATCATCATCGTCACTACTACTACCATCATCATCATCATCATCATCATCATCATCATCATCATCATCATCATCATCATCATCATCATCACTACTACCATCAACATCATTCATCATCATCATCATCATCATCATCCACCCATTGCACATAGCTACGATCGAAAGAAAGTATACTCCAGACACACGCTGCGCAGCAGGCCAAAGTATGTCCCTTGTCCCTTAATAATAATAATAATAATAATAATAATAATAATAATAATAATAATAATAATAATAATAATAATAATAATAATAATAATGTTCGTCATTTGTAAGGCGCCTTAGCCTAAGGATCAAGGCGCGCAAGGGGTTGGGGGAATGGGAAGACAAGACAGACAAAACTGGACAAAAGATACATAATATACATATGTACAAATACAGTTGAACAACTATGAAAAACACAAGCACGCACACCTGCTTACACTCTCTTGTAAATAATTAATTGAAATATTCCATAAAAAGGTATGTTTTCAACTGTGATTTAAAAGAGGGATACTTAAGAGGGATACTTTGGCGAGGTTAGCAGCCTGCTCAGTTACAGTGTCGGTGAAAGACTAGAAACGGAAAAGTAAGTTTCGTCTCCTCTAGGCGACGAATTAGGTCACGCTGTATTTGTTTCTAGGTCAACTGTCTTTTACGAACCGTTTGAGAATCTTTTCGAACCGTTTATTGACGCCGGATAGTGTCATCACTTGGTTTCATCATGGACCAACAATAATTATTGTTATTGTTGGTCCATGGTTTCATACAATTTAAGAATCCAAGAAGGCAAATGGGTTTTTGGGACGGAAAAAGAGAGAAAATGGTTAGGGCAAGGGCTAGGGATAGATCTACAACTAACCCATACCCGAACCTTTGTAGCAATATTCCGTTCTTTCCGTCACTTTTAAACAGTACTGCGGTTCGCATCCGCGGCTAGCAGCGAGCCCAAAGTATACTTTGAAGGGATGGAGGGAATACTTTCACCTGCTGCTAGCGGGAGTTTTGGCGATACTTTCTACCGATCGCAGCAATGTGTATTACCTCCTTCATCATCATCATCATCATCATCATCATCATCATCATCATCATCATCATCATCATCATCATCATCATCATCATCATCATCATCATCATCACCTGTGTAATTTTGAGGCGCATCACGCAGTACCAGTACCCCAGTCCTTGGACCAGCACAGCTAAGCTGGAGATGGCTGTCATGCAGCCCAACATTGTGGTTGAGCAGCTCCAACTCTTCTTCATACAGACAAATCTGTCAGCGCCGCCATTACCTCGTACCTTTCGGACACCAGACATTCGGTTAGGCATGTATTAGGTTGGCTTGGCACGAGTTGAAATCTCTTCCCTTGATTTCAATTAATAATTCTCACACCTTTATTTGAAATCTTTCAGAGGTCTTTCAAAACAGGTGTAAAAAGCTGCAATGAGCGATGTACGTAAGAATAACTGAAATTTTTGTTGTTGAAAACTTGAGTTTATTAAACAACCAGAGGTGCACGTAAAGTTGTGCTTTCATTGTTGTTTTGTAAATGGTAGATGATTTGTACCTCTCTGTCTGTACTATTACTATTTGTACTTTGAAGCGTGCGTGCATGTACACAGTTGTAACGTTTTATGTGTGTATTTAAATGTTAATAATTTAAATGTCTTATTTTATTTCATTTGTATTTTAAATTTGCTTGGCATTGTACCGCGCTTTCATTTTTTTTTTTAACTAGGGATGAAGCGTGTTATTAAATCTGTGGCGGCACCCGAGTGGGTTCCGCGACGTTCAGCTCAAAACAACGAGTGGAAGGAATAGAAACTCAAACAAAAGAAACTAACACAAAAGCCAGATGTACAATCACACTCTTTTATTCAACAACAAACGCACACACACACACATAGGACAATGGGAATCTAAACCACCCTCAACCCCTATCTAGACCCCCACCCAGTATTTACTGAACAATTACCCCCCTTGTCTAACCTGAAAAAAACCCAGAACTGTACACAAACAAAATACCCACGACAATATGCAACAATAGCAATAATCAATTAAACTTCTGATAAATACAATTCTCAACTGAATAAACAAATCAGCGCATCTCAGAAGTCCAATGGTATTGAATAAGTCAGCTTGTAGTTTAATAACACAACTTGTAGCTTAACTGAGCTCAGAATAAACTATAGTAGTTAATCACTGAAGAGTTGGTGTGTGTTTAGGTGCGTGAATGCGAATCTGTATGTGTGTCGGTGTGGTGCAACCGGTTTCCTGTGACTCCGATGGAAAGCTCCCGGTCGTACGAAGCAACAGGTAAGTCCCAGCGGTGATGGGGGACCACACCCAGCAGAGGCGCCAACGACAACAAAAGACGTGGCAGTGGTGGTGGCGGCCTGGTAACGTCCGCACCCACGGTGGCAAAGGCGGAAGTAGAAACAGTAGAGAAAGCAACGGTGGGAAAAGAACAACGGTAGAAATCGAAGCCCAATCTGTGGACAAATAAAGAGTCTCACTAGTTTGTCCACAAAAACTTAAACACTTCATAATACGCCTTCCGCCGTCCGCCATCTTGGCCTGTTTATACATGCATCTCAATAATACAATGCAGTTTTTACTTCTAATAATATATATCACGTCCATAAAACACAGTTGTTTATATAAATATACATAATTATTACAACTGCATTTCCAGTCACACAATCCCGATTCATCCCATCCACACTTCCATCTTCATCACCCCTCTCCACGTTATAATACATTATCTCCCTTCATTCACAATTATCTCTATCACACTATAATACAAACACGCTTCCCTCATATTCATCACCTTCATCACCCCTCTCCAACACAGTACATTGTCTCCCTTCCTTCACATTCATCACCCCTCTCTCTCTATCTATTAACATGCATAATGCATTGTCACCCTTTGACCCCGGTTTGGCAACAACAGCAACAACATTATTCATACACATATTCAACCAAAAAAATCATATGAAAATCATATAAAAATCAACAAACTACTATTCATCAAAATATATCCCTTTCCCCCTCATTCGCCATCATTCATTCACGTACGCAGACTCGGAATGCAATAGCCACTAAGGAAAAGAATTACAGGATTCACACTCACCTTTTAGTCCTCGGCTTGTGGCACACAGATACACGTACACGGCACAACACAACACTATACAACACCCACAGTACAGTACACACTGGTTGTTAGTCTGAGAGTTCAAGTTCGTTTCTGGCTAATGCTTAGCTATGCACTGAGGCATCTCAATACTGCTGAAGTACTTGAGCTTTGGCAGGTGCCCAATCGAGGGCCACACAACCTTAGAACTGAACCTTACACTTATTGCCTCCCAATAATGGCGGTTACAGTCCTCCCACTACAGACTTTTAGACATTCTTGTCCCAACGAGGGCACAAGACCTTGGGTGGTTCGAAACACAACGAACAATCTACCCTTACAGAAGACATACTCTAACCTGACACACAGTCACAACGTTACTTCTGTCAAAAAGACTGACTGCTTGCAAAAGCAACCAAAATGACTCTGCTAACTAAATCACATACCAGCACACAGGACAACATTGAGTCGAGCTCAGTAACCCAGTTTCCCCATTTATGCATTATGCTCCTTGCGTTAAACACGTGAAACCCACACTTACTTATCTTTCATACGCAGTAAAAGAAACTGCCGAATCGACTATGTACACTGTATCGCTAGAGATCTGCAACTCTGCAAGATATATAACTAACTCTAGCATGTGCTGAAAACTCGTGTCGTCACAAAATCTATTAAATTAGTGGTAGTAGTAGTAGTAGTAGTTAGTAGTAAGTAGTAGTAGTAGTAGTAGCAGTAGCAGCAGTAGTAGTAGTAGTAGTAGTAGTAGTAGTAGTAGTAGTAGTAGTAGTAGTAGTAGTAGTAGTAGTAGTATACATTTGCAGCTAAGAAGGTAATTCCTCAATTGTTGGCTGTTTTAGATGTTGTATTGGCAACCTATTTTTTATTATGATATGACTTGTGTGTGTATGTGTGTGTGTTTGTGTGTGTGTGTGTGTGTGTATATATATATGCGTGTGCGTGCGTGTGTGTGTACTGGGTAGATTTAGATTTTTTTAAAAAGCAGTGCGTTCTTTTACTTTGTTTTCTTTTAAATGCACTTTTAGCCGACGTAATTGTTTGTATCGTTTTATAAATACAATTATTATTATTATTATTATTATTATTATTATTATTATTATTATTATTATTATTATTATTATTAGTGGCAGTCTTATACTTGAAAAAAGGCTTGTATCGTGCATCTGAGATAGAGGTCAAAGGTCGATTTCTATAGCAGGCCATCTAGAACTGACCTCTGATGAAGACGACCAAAACGGGTGATGAGACGGAGTCGATTTATTGTGTTCTGTTCCCAGGCGAGGAGGGCTTGTTCTAAAGGTGAAGGTCGTCATCTGCATCCCGGATCGACGGCAGTGCCTAGATGACGTCTTCTTTTGGTGCCATCGCTGAACAAGTGCGCTGTCCGTTATTGGATTCATTTTAGGATTAAAATATACTACCGAAATTAAGTCCTAAAAGCTTATAGCGCTCTGGACGGAAATTACTACAAAAAGGTTCTTTTTCCGTCCCAAAAACCCATTTGCCTTCTTGGATTCTTAAATTGTATGAAACCAAGTGAGGACACTATCCGGCGTCAATAAACAGTTCAAAAGATTCTTAAACGGTTGGTAAAAGACAGTTGACCTAGAAACAAATACAACGTGACCTAATTCGTCGCCTAGAAGAGACGAAACTTATTTTTCCGTTTGTAGTCTTTCAGCGACACTGTAACTGAGCAGGCTGCTAACCTCGCCAAAGTATCCCTTCAATGGACAAGGGACATACTTTGGCCTGCTGCGTAGCGTGTGCCTGGAGTATACTTTCTTTCGATCATAGCTATGTGCAATGGGTGCAAGATCATCATCATCATCATCATCATCATCATCATCATCATCATCATCATCATCATCATCATCATCTTTTCCTGTTTTCCTTCCTCTCAAAGAGCATAGAAAAATATGCCTTAAACTTGTATTAAATCTTCCAGCTTGCCTGCATCCAACAACGGATGTGAAATGCTTTCACTGGAAGCTATGAAGTTATCACTGGTTAAAACAATAAAATTATAGTGTCTTAAGATCTTCTTTGGTAGATGTATAAGTTACCGGCAATGTGTGAAATCCCGCTATTGTATAGAATGCCTAGACATTCTATAGAATGCTTGATGGTGCATTCTATACTTTATCTACGTATTGATAATTCTATCTAGGCATTCTATCGAATGCCGGATTTCACACATTGCCGGTAACATATACCTTAGGCTGTGTCGGTTTTATAAATCTTGCAGCTGGAGTGTCCATAAAACGGGTTTGTTAGCTATATAAAAGTAATAAAATAATAATAATAATAAATACAACTGATTCAATTACACACTGAATCTTTAGGTTTGATTTCAGTTAGTTGTAGTCACAAGAACAGAACATTGGATTTGTTTCCCTCAACGACAATCTATCAAATCTGTCAAACGTGACATTAAAGGAGCCACAGTACCAACGATTTTTGTGACGATAAGATTACCTGGGAAGGGCATTGTCGTCACCATAAGAGATGATATAATAGGTGATCGTCGCTCAAACCGACCGCTAAGCTTGGAATTTTAGACCTCTCTTATTGGTTGTGTGCAACAACTGTGCTAGACTTTTGCAGATGTGCTATTTTTGTCATCAACCTTGATGCTATTATTACGCACATAAAGCTGTGAATTGAATGATGTGTATAATTATATGTATAACTATAGAGCACACTCTTAAGTTTGGGTTGGCGCTTTTACAAAAGAAATGTATTATTATTATTATTATTATTATTATTATTATTATTATTATTATTATTATTATTATTATTATTAATATTATTATTATTATTATTATTATTATTATTATTATTATTATTATTATTATTATTATTATCGTCATCATCATCATTATTATTATTATTATTATTATTATTATTATTATTATTATTATTATCGTCATCATCATCAAAACTATACTTTTGATAGAGGTTATTGTTTTGGCTTAATCTTATTATTTTATTTGTTCCCGGTGGGGCAACGCTCATTGTGAAGGATCAGAGATTCTGAATTGTGTGATGTTGACCCCTCTAAACCAATTATGACATAGTCTGAGCCAACGTCATAGCTGTTTGGTTATGATGTTGTCAATGTTTTATAGGGTGGTGAGCATTGAGGTCGGTCACGGAGTTGGGGCTGAGAAATACCTGTAATCACTCAAGCGAGTGATGTCAGCGTCGTTTCTTGGCTCAATCACAGTTGTTACACCGCAGCCCCACCCAGAGCATAGGGGAACAGGACTCGAACAACCCCACGCTGTAATCAAGTTGATAAGCGCTCTTTCCAGCTCTAAAACGCAAAATCTGTATACCCCATCAAATGGTAATCTTCAGCTATTGCTTCAGCTATTGTGGTATGAGAGAGAGAGAGAGAGAGAGAGAGAGAGAGAGAGAGAGAGAGAGAGAGAGAGAGAGAGAGAGACAGACAGACAGACAGACAGACAGAAGCAGAGAGACAGAGGGAGTGTGTTTGTGCGTACGTGTGAGTGTGTGCGTATTTGTTTGTGTGTGCCTGCCTGATATGGTGTGTAATGGGGTATGATCGCATTTATGCGTGTGAAAAATCTGCAAACCACTTTCTTCTTTATCGACATTCATATCTTAACACAGTGTTTTCTCTTTGTGTCATCCCTACACTAGTCGTTTGTACAGAAAGTATTTTTGGGATGGCGTGATTAGCATGAGGCGAGAGAGTGCGTTCACCATCACCCCCATCTCTCTCTCTCTCTCTCTCTCTCTCTCTCTCTCTCTCTCTCTCTCTCTCTCTCTCTACTAATGTTTACTAAACAGTAAGGCTCATAGGCGTTGCCTTCTTATCACTTCTATACCAGGGCGCCTGTGGAAAGAGAGGACTCCTTTGCACCCATGCAGCAAGGGCCTGCGTTTTTTTTTCTCTCGCAGCGACAACTCAAATCAATAACTCATTTGACAGTCTTTTTGATTATAACCCTGCGCCCAATTTCGCGTGCCTATGTAGTAATGCACTATCGCCGCCGTCAAATAGGGTCGTTGTGACCAGATGTCACGTGAAATATGTTCGCAGTGACCCAACTGCGCGCAACCTGAAACCTGTCCTTAAAATAGACTACATTCGCGGACAATTTGCGAACGCTATTTGCGGCACTACCCCCGTAAAATTGTGTCGCTGTAAAAATTCAGTAGTTTAATTTGTGACAAATGTTAATTTTTAACAAATCAATCGTCAACAAATCGTGAACTACTCCGTTCGTCCGTTTGTGATAACAACTTCCCCAGGACTGTGCATATGTGCCGTAAACTATAGTTTTGCGTTCCACGGTAGGGATATTAATTTTATTAAGGACTACTATATTACTTTTGTGTTAATCACTGGTGATAAAAATCGACAATGTTTTTATAATCAAAGAGTTCTATTAATTTCTGTCATATTCTAACGCGATAAAATCTTGAAATAAAGTGTGACCGGAGAACAAGCGGTATTTAAATGTCAGCCGATAGATCCCGGCCTTAGAGGGGCCGGGTAGCTCAGTTGGTAAGAGCGTCTTGCTAGTAACCGAAAGGTCGCTGGTTCGAATCCCGGATTGGTCAACGTGTGATCATATTATTTTCCCCTTTACCAACAACTGGCCCGCTGGTGTCAGTATAAATCGGTCCAGTAGTCACCTATATGCGAAAGTGTCGTGTGACTATAATCTACAAACAACAACAATCCCGGCCTTTAATAAGGTTTAGGACAGAGCAACTGTAGTGCAAAGTTAAGATTTTCTACAGCCGCACACCACCATTCAACGCCAGAACTTTGACAATGCTGCTGTCATACTAGTATGCACTACGGTACATTACATTACATGATTATTGCTTCCGAGCCAAATTCAGACCGAACAACCCCCGATCTGCATAGAAGATCTGCCGAGACAACCCTAGTGGCAAAACTGAAGGCACTCCACCAGCCAGTCACTTTACAATAAAGACATCCACCCAGAGGACGCTGAGGCTATACTCTAATTTATCGAACCCCCCGTTTACCAAAACAAAGTAGAATACAAACATCATTATAAAATATCAACAAAACACATACATATAAAATGCCTTCATTGCTAAATAATAACATCATACGACATAGGAAGCCCTAGTGACCACCTGGCAGAAAGCGTTCAATATTCCCAAGCTGATCCAACAGACCTCATACACAAACAAGTAGTCTTGTCCCGGAAGATTTTTCAAGAAAAAAGGTAGGTGACTGGTCTAGCGAAGAAGAAGATAGTATAGCAGATTGATAGAACAGAGCAGGAGTGAGAAAGAACAAATGAGAAAGACAGCGACAGTAGGAATTTAAAGCACTACATTTCCAGAAAGTGGGGATACTATTTATACTGAAACCCCCGGCACCCCAATATTAAGCTTACGGTTGTGAACATAGGTCTCCATGGTATTTGTTAGTCATCCTCGAATCTTCAAGCATTTCTGTAAAAAGAGAAAAGGGGGGGGGGGAATATAAACTTCCTGGAAAGAAATGATTGGACGCAGCCACGTGACAACACTGATGTCGCCATTGGTTGCCATTAACCCTGTTCGCCTGTCAGACGTTGAGGTAAAATACAGGTGAATTTAGACCGTGGCGTATTTTGGCGAGTCTGATTGCTAGTTGAGCAAAGTTGTTTACTGGCAAGACGGGAAACGATACAAATCGGTCAGTGGGATTAACAGTTTTACTTACTTAGATGAACTTGCAATTTTGTTCTTGGGTGGTGGTAGTGGTAGTGGTTGTGGCGGTGCCTGTCGTCGTTGATGATGATGTTAGTCGACGGTCGTGGTTCCGGCGGTATCTATGTTGTTGTTAGTTGTCAATAACTATAATGTGCAATTAATTTTGTAAAATAAATTTTGTGGGATATATATATATATATATATATATATATATATATATATATATATATATATATATATATATATATATATATATATATATATATATATATATATATATATATATATATATATATATATATATATATATGTATACCGTGCTTGTTGTGATACATGTATATTTATAAATTTACAAATTACGTTATGCTTTCTCTCTCTCTCTCTCTCTCTCTCTCTCTCTCTCTCTCTCTCTCTCTCTCTCTCTCTCCCTTGTGAAGTAATTCATAGATACGCCTCTAAGAAAACACAATAACAGGAGCTATTTCCCTTTAGTTTCAGAGATAATGCACTGGTCCAATGTACCTCTAGGACCAAGTTAACCACCTTTCCCCTTACATAATAAGACATGTGCTTAGAGCACAGGACCACTACACAAGCCTGGAGTCTACATGCACTGGCTTGGGGCAAGCTAACTGTACATGTACATAATAGCTTGAGAGCTTAGCCTACGTACGAATAGATCTATTATATACTACAGTATTTATCATTGCGAAATAAGTGTGTTAGCGCGTGGGTGCTATGTGTTTGGATGGGAGAGGGTGTTTTTGTGTTTACGTGTTAGAGAGAGAGAGAGAGAGGGAGGGAGGGAGGGAGTTTGTGTGTGTGTGTATGTGTGTGCAAATGTGTGTCACTGTAACTGCCCATGATCAGGTCTTATTGTGAAAAATGTTTTTGTATTTCAAGACTGACCTGACTAAATCACTGAACCGACATTCATCATTTTTACTTCGCGGATACTTTAACCACTGCTAAGCATGTTAGATCATTCCACAGGCGCTTGTATCATGACACGCGAGCGCCTATGCCTGTGACGCGTCTCCCTTTGGTTATCTATAATACCCAAAGGGAGACGCGTCACGGGCATAGGCGCTCGCGTGTCCTGATACAAGCGCCTGTGGATCATTCATATCTGTCCTTTGTCAAAGGTCAAGGTTACTGTGCTTCTCCATTTTTAAACACATTTTGCGATGTATCTAAAACTTGGTCAGCGGATTTTTTTGTGTTGTTCACAGACAGTTCAGAGAGTGGCCGATTATTCCCTGTTTTCCCGTGGCTTAGTTTGAACAAAACCCAGTCACACAACCACCAACAAAATTAACGCTTCAGAAAAAGATTATTTTTTCATCTTGTGTTAACTTTGTGTCCCGAAATACATTTGAATGGCTTGCCATCTTGTTCCACGAAAATTAATTAGTTTTCCTCATTTTTGCTTTTTAGTTAAAGTTGTTTAGTATTCATGTAAGCGCCTGGATCTAAGTCCAGATTATGCGCATTAATAATACTAATACTAATAATAATAACAACAACAATAATAATAATAATAATAATAATAATAATAATAATAATAATAATAACAATAACAATAATAATAATAATAATAATAATAATAATAATAATAATAATAATAATAATAATTTTGAAAATGCTTGTTTTCGGTTATGTATGTGTTCGGAAATTCATACGTATGTGTTTGGAAATACATTTTAATGTTTACTTAAGCTTACTTTTCATAATCCCATATTGCCAGGTTATTTAACAATGTCTGAAGTGGAAGTGGTGGAAGTTGTGGACACGGTGTCAGCGAGTCGTGATGCAGTAGCACAGCTGGAGAGAGAGCCCTACGTTGCCGTGGACTGCGAGGGTGTGCACATGAGCAGAACAGGGCCCATCACTCTCGTACAAGTGGGAACATCCAGCGGCCATGTTTACCTCTTTGACGTCATGAAAGAGCCCCGGATCTTCAAAGATGGCGGTCTGAAAAGACTGTTGGAGAACGGGTCAGTATTGAAGGTACGCAGTTCGACAAATGTTAAAAAAATCCTTCATTTAATCAAAAGACTAAAAAAATCCATCACTTTGTCAATTTAACAAACAATTAATGTAAAAACAAACAAATAAACGAACGAACCAAGTTCTAAATAGATACACACAATTTAAATATTTAATTATTTTTACTCTGGCACTTGTCCTTGGAATGTCGGGGTGCAGCACTTTGGGCAGCTAAAGATTTGCAGAGGAGCATCATGAACTCCGCAGAAAGACGTGTAGACGCTGATCTTCAGTTTGACCTTGAATTGACCTCGTGAGGGAAAACTAGTTCAACAGTTTGGGCATGCCAGCTCGTGTTAACCTAGACTTCATTGTTTAATGAGGACCCTAGTTTAAGACATAAGACATAAGACAATTTATTTCGCTTCAACTTTTACATCGAAGACATCTTGGTGCGCATGGGGTTTTTACCTAGGGATAGCAATGTTGTGACCTCTAGACTTCATTGCTTAATGAGGACCCTAGATTTAACCTAGGGATAGCAATGTTGTGATCTCTAGACTTCATTGTTTAATGAGGACCCTAGTTTTAACCTAGGGATAGCAAGGTTGTGATCTCTAGACTTCATTGCTTAAAGAGGACTCTAGTTTTAACCTAGGGATAGCAATGTTGTGATCTCTAGACTTCATTGCTTAATTAGGACACTAGTTTTAACCTAGGGATAGCAATGTTGTGATCTCTGGACTTCATTGCTTAATGAGGACACTAGTTTTAAACTAGGGATCGCAATGTTGTGACCTCTAGTCTTCCTTGTTTGCCCCAAGGGCAGGATGTAAAAAAGCACACCCAGTGCTTAATCGTTTACCCTTGAGGAAAGTATATCAACCTTCGCACAGTGGTGCGATCAAAATTGTTTGGAGCTAAATGTGACCAAAACAAAAGAGATGGTAATTGATTACAAGAGAAATGTAACAGATGTGGCGGCACTCCAGCTGAAGGGACAGGTGGTAGAGAGGGTGGAGGAATACAAGTACTTGGGCACAATTGTTGATCACAAATTAAACTTTTCCAGAAATGCCGAGGTTGTCTACAAGAAATGCAGACAAAGAATGTACATATTGTATCAGCTGAGATCTTTTAAAGTGTCCAGTCATATCATTGAAATGTGTTACCATGCGTTTATTGAGTCTATTCTAACCTTTTCTTTTATCTGTTGGTTCAAGGGATTGAATGTGAAGAGCAAAAATCAGTTGTGTGGAATAGAGAGTGTGTGCAGCAAGATAGTTGGCAAGAAGCAGGCGACTCTGGAACAACTGTTCCACAAAAGAGCCCTCAGCAAGGCAGTCAGAATTCAGAGAGACCCTACCCACCCACTTTCCTGTCTGTTTGAACTTCTTCCATCAAATCGCAGATTCCGCTGTGCACTAATGCGTACGCAGCGCTACAAAAACACCTTCATCCCTACTGCCATATCAATGCCAAATGCTAAATGAGGCCAATGCCAGACCCTCAAACACAAGACTGTCTTGATGTAGGAGTCTCCCAACTATCTCGCTGAGTGTATGTGCATGTTTGTATGAAGACATGTGCGTGTGCCGGTCCTGATTTGGCTCGGAAGAGTCCGCTGGACCTAAAGCAATAATAAATCAATCAATCATGTGCGTGTGCATGTGTGTATTTGTGAGTGTGTGTATAATATGTGTGTGTTTAATATGAATGTCTGTAAACAAACTTTTAAAATACCATTTACGTGCTTTACCTGTATTTTTTAACAACTGTTATAATCAGTCAACAGTATTATTGCTTATGTTGATCATAGTTTCATACAGTTATATATTGTTGACCTACTAAGACTCATATTAAACTGAGATTATTTATCTAACACTGTTGCAACAAAATAATTTTTTATAAGTCCAGAGTGGTAAACTATCATATACACTATGTTTGTATGTATTTTTTATTATATTTTAACTGTCTAAAAAGGGCATTGACATACGTGTGATAGAACCAGAGTGCGTGGATGGGTGTTTGAAGGAAAAGATTAAGTGTAAGAGTACGCAAGTGATTAGATTTATAGAATGTATATAAATTTAGTATTGATTTTGTAGCTTTGTTAAATGTTATAACATGACTGTTTTTAATTATATGTTTTATATGCCTGACATACATTGCTGTGAAGTTCCTTATGGGATAATAAAGATTTGTTGTATTGTATTGTATTGTATTAAATAAAATTCTTATCTTATCTTATCTTATCTTATCTTATCTTATCTTATCTTATCTTATCTTATCTTATCTTATCTTATCTTGTTTAATGAGGATCCTAGTTTATAAACTAGGGATCGCAATATTGTGACCTCTAGACTTCATTGCTTAATGAGGACCCTAGTTTATAACCTAGGGGTAGCAATGCTGTGACCTCCATTCTGAACTAATTACCTGTAGACTATTACATATGTCTCAAGCTTGGCGTGACCTTGATTTTGATCCGCCCGACCACAGGTGTTACATGCAGCACGGAACGACGCAGAGGCACTATATTTTCAGCACGACGTGCTTGTGACCTCAATTCACGACACTCAGCTGGCGGAGATGGAGGTGGAGAGGGGTGAAGGAACGTTATTTCCCTTGAGGAAAAAATTACAAGAAATCGTCCACATGTACTGCCCCGAGAAGGAACCACTGCTCGAAGAGGGCAAGGCTGATGTACAGGCATGTTTCGGTCTTTGTCTCTCTTTCTCTGGCTGTCATGAGTTTAGGCTTACATCATCTGACCAACTTTGGTTTGGAAAGTTGCAATAGGTTCCGAGGCACTGACGTACAGACCGACAGACAGACAATTTTTATTAATATCATTTTTGCACTACTTAGACCTGAACTACATCTTGCAAATGTATGGAAAACATTTATTACATACAGTGTCATTGACTCACCTTACTGCACAAATATAAACAAAGAAACAAAACCGAATAAACGAAATGTATGTGTCTCATGTCTAGACCAAATGGCACAAACAGGAAGGCGAGTACTGGGCCAAGCGCCCTCTAACGGCGGAGATGAAACGCTATGCGGCGAATGACGTCATCTCTATCATCCCGGAAGTGTATGAGGAGCAAAAAAAGTGAGATCGTCTTTTTACTGAAACTGTTTCCAATACGTTACGAACGTATTAGCTCTCAATTTGTGATACATGTAGATTATTGCTAAAATCGTTGAGGAAGTCTTGTTTTCATCTGTTTAAAACTGTTAAAATCGTTAAAAAGTTAAGCTCCTTGGATCATCCATGTTTAATACCCAGAGGTGCCAACTCATACAATTTTAACCGTATTAATTTACGCAGTCCGCTGGACCCTGTATGCAATGAATGACTAGCTAAGTAATAATTTACGATATAATGTGTGAGGTACGGAATTACGGGATTTTGAAAATCGTAACAATAATGCACAATTATCCTGAGAACCGGAGGTTGAGAACCGCTCCGAACTGACCACGGTCGAGGTCGTCCACGTGACTTTCTTAGCCAATCGTGGATTTTGTGGCAAAAATTCGCGCTTCCGTTTGACTATGGGCCAATCGCTAGCGTCGATCATTTTGTTGCTTCCACGATATCAAAACGGGAAGGGGGAAGAGGACGATCCAGAAAACGAAAAGATAATGGAGATTCTGCCGCAGATCCTGAATCGAAGCGTGCGAATTATTTCCAACGGGTCATACCGAAGTACACTACGGACTGTACCTGTATACATGGCTCCGTCAAAGATTAGTGCAAGCCCACGCAAGATGCACATGATGTAAATCTGACATCATCTCACATGTTGGATACGATGATATTACGATGTACAAAAAAAACACAGAAGCACATTCGTGGCACCGGCTAAAACTCCAAAGATTAATAATACGCTCGCGCAAAGTTCTAAGGCGGACACAGACATTGCTGTGTTAATCGTGCAGAAACATTGTTTGCACATTTTACAGCAGGCTTTCTTCATGTTTCAGTATTAGGTTAAGGACTCATTGACGTCTTAGGCCTAGGTCTGACGACAACAGTTTTGATCGCAATCACAATGACTGTGAATGTTTGCGAGTCATGATTTGAATGGAAGGATTGACGCTGCGAGTCGTCAGTAGTCACACTAATACGTTTGATTTTGGTACACAGGCGCACAGTCACTGCGCATAAACAAAAGCACGAGAGTTTACCCTTGCTGCGCCGAAAGTCAGACTGTGTGACAAGAAGCGACGAAAATTTGTTGCACTAGGGGTCTTTCGGAACGGGTAAAAGTGAAAGTGATTGTGTGTTCGTTTCGTCCAACGAGAGGCACGCCGGGAGATTCTTACGCCGCGTTACGAAACGAAACGAACGTGTTTCTGTGCGCTTTCGATTCCAGCACCTAGTTTCGTTGTGATTTTATTGAGCACACACAGGGCAGGCCCAGAGGCAGAGCACTATTATGCCTACGTAAGGCTTCTTCTAACAAATCATGATTTGACACGAATGTAACGATTAGGTTGAACTTTAAAGATGGATTAGTGCTCTAACATTGAAGATATTTTACATTCTAGCTTCGAGTTTCATTTTTGTCACATAAAACAGTTTTTGGACTGCTGATTGGTGATACAGAATAGATAGATTCTAGACAGCCATGACGGCTTTTCAGTAGCTCGTTTGAAAATACGTTTTAAGTCTGAGACCGAGTTTAGATCCCCATTATTCCTTCTAAAATGGTTGAGTAATGTACCATATACAAATTCAAATCATTTTTGGACATTTTACAAACGATTTAATAACCAAAATGTACTCACTAACATTAGTTCGTGGAAATCAGGTTTTCCACGAAGTTTTATTCCTTGTGGTAGGCAGACTTCGTGACCTTTCACCACGGGAAGTTAAAGCGTCACATAAATTGCTGACGTCACAGCAATAAGTAGTCCCGATTCACATTCACTTTCACTTTCACCCGCTTTCGAAAGATCCCTACTAACGGTAGCATTTCATTTGATACGTTCAGAGAAAAAGGCTGTATCCCATAAACATTCACGTCACTGTGTCATTTCTATTACTTCACAGGTGTGTTTTCACACGCAACGTTTCTAGTGGGCCGGTCTTAGAATTAGTTGCCATTTTCGCAAGATCACATGATCAAAATAGCGCGTTTCATTGCTTCCCATGCTGAATGATTCGCAATCAGTTCGTCGAAACCAGGGCATGTTCTAAACGTGGAAAATCATCGCAAATCACGCTGCCAAATGATTTGACTGAGACTGGATGATGGTCTCACGACATCAGTGACTCATGTTATGATTTTCAATATGATTGCTATCAAAACGTTCGTCGTCATACCTAGCCTGTTTACTTGCAAATTGCACATATGTGTTGTTGTTTTGGTTTTTGTGTGTAGAGAAAAGTGGACATAGACTATAGTGTCAAATAGTTGGTATCCATAATATTCTTTTTTTAAATTGATCATTGAATACATTTTGCGTAAGTGAAAAAAAGCCACCTATGTCACTGTGATTCAATAAATGTCAAATAGTTGGTATCCATAATATTTTTTATTTTTTTTTAATTGATCGTTGAATACATTTTGCGTAAGTGAAAAAAAGCCACCTATGTCACTGTGATTCAATAAGTGAAAGGGCCGTGGCACAAGTATATCAGCTAACAAGTTAGTATCTCTCTTCTATGTCTCTATCGACGTGCGCGTACAACCGGTTGCTTCCCTTTACATGCTTTGAGCTCCATAAAGCGTCATCGGCCTGAAATAACTTTTTAGAAACTTCAAAACCCAGGGGAATTATGGGTAGAGAAATCCTTTTCTGAAATGACGTCGGCCAAACCCTTCTTTAGTTTCTTTGCTCGAGCAAAGGCAACCTCATAGGTATGGAGCACTTCGTCCATTATAACTCCATCGCTGATAATACTGCTGACAAGTTTCTGCCTTTGTTCACTACCAGAAATATCCAGTTCTTCTCCCAACTTTCGTTTCATTTCAGCGAGCACATCTTCGCGAGAACAGATTTCCCAGAATTCTTTATTCTATTTTTAGGTTTCGGATATCCCCGTTCCAGCTTGTGGCTAAACGGGACCACCGCACGTCGACTGGTGGCAATACGCGAGATACTAACTTGTTAGTTGATATACTTGTGGCCGTGGTTAATGCTCCACACCCGTCCCCTATACGCTTAATGTGTCCGGAAACGTAAATTTACTCCCAAAAAAAAAAAAAAACGCTCCTGAAAATTTTGTTAAACTCCTGATTTTTCAAATTAATAGTACTGAAAAGTCAGTTAGGGGTTGGCACCTCTGAATACTACACGCCAGTACAGAACAGGCATTCAGAAGCTGGCTATTTGTTATTAATGTGAACGACTTTAATCAGAATAAATAACAATAAATAACAAAATCAGCTAAAGTACAAATGCGAGCAGGTAGATGAAGGTATTTTCTGGCGTTAATGTGAAGATATCAGTTTGGAAATGCGTTACATCAACTGCATTGTGGGACATGACTTTCTCTCTCGAGGCTGATCAAGCAGAAAGGCCTTGACGAATCCTACGCCAAACGCGTGGAAGAGGACATTCGCCGGACACGAGAGCAGCCTCTGGACGACAAGCTGAAAAAAGAAGAAAAGGACCTTGTGGTCAAAACACTCAAAACCTTCGCTGAGACACCAGGAGCCAGCACCAAAAATTACCGAGACATCGACGATGTTGTGAGTATGGACTGGACGTTTGTTGTTGTTGTTGACGTGGTGGTGATGTGATGTTGTGGTGGTGTTTGTGGTGTTGAGAGTGACGGCGATAGTGATGATGATGTTGATGCTGTGAGGATTATAGTGACGATGATGTTGATGCTAAGGGTGTTGAGGATCAAAACATTGCTTTTAAACATCAGAGGCCAGCCACTAAACCTATGAAGAAATCGGTAACGTTAGAGCACTTAAAAATTGTGGTGGTGGTGACTGTTATGCAAGGGTCGCAGTAACATTATTGGTTAAAAAAATCGCTGCTGTCAGAAAAAGCTACGTTGTCGGGGCTAAAATGTAGGCAATTCTTGACACGTCAGTTTACTCAGAGGAGGAATTGTGGTAGTTCTGTTCATCTATGACCGCAGAATAGACTGCCTGTATTGCAGAACGTTCAACGCGCCCTGAGTTTGGTGTGGATGCAGGAGATCGGTATCCTGGGCCTGCCGCCTTTCATCAAGCAGCTCAAGACGCAGCAGATCGAAACCAAACTGGATGAAATTCAGCAAGAGCTGGATAAAAAGGTAAGTAAGAAATACAGAGTGGATCGTTGTTAACGCAAAACATTTATTTTTACTTCAGAAACAAAATATGTTTTCGCAACATCTTCATCAGTTGACTTGATAAGCTGTCTAGCTTGGAGCAGATGCGGAGAAACGAAACCGTCCCTGATATAACGAAGACAGAACCCGTATTGTCTGCCCTCTGTCATCACCCAGGATGTTCCTAGACCATCAGTGTTCCCGATTACGCACAGTAGTGCGTCAATTACGCACAAAATATGAAAAATGACGCAGGAAAATTTGCATGACACATTTTTTTGGAATCGTTGAAGTCATAAATACGACCAACGAGTGGCGAACTAATTCACGGCATAATCAGAATCAGAACCCAACTGAGACTGCCATTGCAGACGATTAAAGATTGTGTCGGGAGTTGTCGTCCTTAAAAATCGCATGCGCGCGCATTGTAAACTTCCTCCAAGCAATACATTCACTGAACAAAAGAAATCTTCGTTAATCCATTCTTTGATTCTATCATACACGATCATGTCACTTCTGACTTGGTTGACTGGGCCCAAAACCCGTTCATCCACCGATTTGGGGACTCTCAAAATTTGCACAAGGACCCTTAAAATTTTATACCTGGGAGTCCCAAGGACTCTCATTTTTTGTGTGTGGAGGGAACACTGACCATGATCATCCATATTTCTACTGCAATCCCAAACTCATCTCCCTCTCATTGTTGGCTGTCGTATTAACTAAAGCTTCCATTTCTCCATCCTGCTCATTCAGGGCGACGATATTGAGGTCGACAGCGGGCTCTGCGGAGCCATTTACGGGTTTGCGACGCATCTGGATCACGATCCCGCCCTCAAGAAACGAGCCAGCGATCTGAACACCAGGATCACTAACATTGTCCTGGATGACGTCAAGCGCAAGTAAGTATGATGAAAATGACGTCGTTGTTCTTCTATAGCACACACACACTAGCTTTAAAAAGCTGCTATCATAATCAGGCTTGAGGTCAAGTCCCTTATGTACTTATTTAATTCTGTGCACTGTCTAGCACCAAAAACCATTGGGACACCTGAGCTACCTTGCTTTGTCTCCCGGGTGCGAACTTGTTTTTTCCAACCTAGTTCCAGTCACTTTCCCGAAAAAGGCAATTACCGAAGTCGAACGAAGCTCTCCGAGTCGAGCGAAGCTATCCGATGTTTTACGAACGAATGCTGGCAGGACTACGTGAAACCACAGGCTTGGAAGTCTCGTCTTTCGTAGGCCTAAATTACATACTATACTGCGTACGTATTTAGGAGTTTACAAAGACAAAAGAAAAGACTTCAGAGCCTGTGGTGAAACATCCGTGCATAAAAATAGCCGCTGCTAGATCTAATTCTATTTCGATCTGCACAGCTTCAAGCTCAAGTCGAGATTTGCATTTTGAAGCAGTTAGTATTATTATTAGTATTATTTTATGATGAATAATATACTGACACAATTAGTAATAAGGAGTAAAAGTAATACATAACACATAAAGTACACATACAACGATTTCACATCTATATCAACAATAAAACCATGACAAAACTTCAAAGCGCTATGGATACGTTGATGTCCCTTCAGCACAACAAGGCAAAGCAAGTTTATAGGCCTAATGGTCTCAAAAAACAGTAATATTTTTTATTGCAAGCACCAAAGCAATTATTTATTTAACTAATATTATTCTTTTTAACTGATACAGTAAATTTGTTATATATGTATTTCAATTATATGTATTGTAATGAGAAACACGTATTAAAAAATGTTGCGTGGCGGGCGAAAATTTCTATAAATCATCTGAAAACTTTGTTAAATCTATAAGAAAAAATAACCAGTAACACCATCTGAATATTTCGGGTTACACCCAACTTCAGCAAAAACAAACAAAACGTCACTGACCATATTTACACCATTGAGCACGCACAGCAGCACACTATTCTTTTATTTTTTTAAAGTAGGAATAATAATAATAATAATAATAATAATAATAATAATAATAATAATAATAATAATAATAATAAAAAGAAATAATAATAAGAAATAATAATAATAATAATAATAATAATAATAATAATAATAATAATAACAACAACAACACACAAACAAAACAAATAAATAAATTAAAGATTTAACTAAATAACTACTACTACTACTACTACTACTACTACTACTACTACTACTACTACTACTACTACTACTACTACTACTACTACTTGGGAAGTTGTGGTCTCGATTTTGTGGTCCTGATTCGGCTCTTTGCAGTCCGCTGGACTCTGTAAGCAATGAATAACTAATAAGCTTTTAATTTAACTCTGATCTCGAGTTGTCTTGATTTTGTGGTTCTGATTCGACTCTTTGCAGTCCGCTGGCCCCTGTAAGCAATGAATAACTAACTAACTATTAATTTAACTCTGATCTCGAATTATAAAAAAAAAATTCGCTTAGCCTACTCGTCCTTCTCCGGAAATTTCAAGATTCGAATATTATAAAGTATAGGCCTAAATATTATCAATTAGAATAGATATATTTTATACATTTATTTACGTATAAAACAAACAATACAGGTCTAATAATTATATTCAGCTAGTGAGCTTCTTGGCTGGGCGGAGACTGACTTATAATGTAATAATGTAGATTAAGCCTATGTATACTGTATAACAGTGTCTACTTGGTTCGAGGCAGGAAATGGGCAATGCTATTATTAGCCTTTACTGCTGAGAACTAATAAAATGCAAATCAAGGAACGCAACTATTAAATATGGTCAATAATAATTATGCTCATATTATGATCATATTAACAAAGTATACCGTTGCGAAATGCTAAATCTGTGTAAATCGAACAGAATTAGAAGCAACAGCGATCATTTTAATGTCAGCTAGTCGTAGTCATGCAAGCGTCATTTCGTAACACATCGGAGAGCTTCGTTCGACTTCGGTGATTGCCTTTTTGGGCGAATGACTGGAACTAGGTTGGAAAAAACAAGTTTGCCTCCCGGGTATTTAGTCGTGGAGGAGATTGGGGGGGGGGGGGGGGGCGGGGAATGGATTACTTAAAACATTTCAGACAAGCAGTCCTTTTATCATGCAGTTGTTTTACAGAAGACTAGAAGAGCCCCTTAAGTGAGACTTTTAAGTTTGGATGTTGTGCAAAACTTAATACTGGAGGCATGTGTCTATGCTTGGGTATAGGAGAGTCAACCAGCTACTTGATTTATCAACAATGAAAACAAAAACTGATGAGCTGACCACACTGCGAAGTGACAGTCATGATCGATTCCACTCACTGACAGTAGAAAAGTTAAGATACGTCTTCCCGTTCCTATCGCTTCTTTCATCCCTGTCATTGTGTCCAGTCATGTTATTTCTAGAATGGGTCTCCAATAGTATGATAGGTATACAATGTACATAGGCATTAAACAGGTCTCTAGCAATGATTATATAAGCCCTTCTCTTCCACGCTCTAGTCCACAGAAAGGCGGAACAACTCATACAACTACGTTGTCTCCCCTTGATGCAGGTACACAATGGACACTCCTGCCGGTCATCTCGCTAAGCACGAGAAGCTGATCGTGTCCAGACGCCTGAGACCTAAAGGAGCAACCGATCCATCCATGCACCCCGTCCTGCTCAAACTGCACTGGAAGCTCAAGCTGGAGGACCTGGAAGACAACATCGCCAGATACAAGAAGGATAAGGCTGGGTTCAAACCCACTGACGGGTACGTTCCATTGGACTATATTCACACCCTGCATCCTATTTCCATCCAACCCCACCACCTCCCACCCCATAGCGCCCTCCGCCTCTCCCCTCCTCCTCATCCCCCCAAAAAGGAAAACTTGAAGGCCATTGAACCATTGAAAAACAAACTGACCTTAATGACACACCAATATAGCGACCAGCATACAGATCGCCCAACAAACTGCCCACATTGCAGCATTAATTTGTATAAAACAAAATCATCAAAACAAGTTCAAACGGTTTTGAGACAACGCAAAATGTCTTTAGTACAACATTGACCTCTGCAACCTTGGCCTTTGAGGTAGGACAGTCTAATGGAGTCAAGTCACGCTAACAAATCTGTATTATTCCAAAAGAGAACTTGCGCAATACATTGTAAGCCAGACAGAAAGCTAACTACATCACTAAATTAATAATCTCAAGATAAAAGTCAGAAGGACAAGGGCGATGTCGTAGAAGTCTGGCCACAAAATCTGATACTACCACTTCTATTTTTAAGACACAATTTGTACAGAGATTGTTGATATATGACATGCAGCCGACTAACGAACAGACCCACAACAAGTGTGATAGAACATTTTCACAATAGGAGCCTACTTTGTGCAATGACTCTTTATTTTGTGATCCACGTCACACTCCCTACTTCACCCCACTCTCCATTTTGCCTCAGCGGTTCAGATCTGGCCTTTGGCTGAGCGCCACCTCAGGAGGAAGAGCATCCCACTGCTTAACAATGGAAATAAACGTGATAGATGAACATGATTACCTCAATTGCTATAAATATCCTTCTTCTTCTTTTTCGCAGTTATGTCAAGATGCTCAAGTTTTTCTTCAGCGCCCGATCTGTGCCGGCAGACATCAAAGGAAGAGCGACCTGGTTCCTACAAGAGCTGCAGACAACAGGCAAAGTCAGTCGACCACCGGCCAAACGTTCTCGCTCCTCTTACGATGATGATGATGATTATTTTTTATATTACTAGTACCAAATATTCTTTCTTACGGTCGTGTGTACAATACACATTCTTACTGCTACTACTACTAGTACCAACCCCAAAGTCATTGCCTTAAGATCACCACTAACATCGGTTTTAATCCAATACCACTTGGGCCATTATTTAGCTTCCCCTTATTAAGTTCTCAACGCGGGGAAAAGAACTCCGCAAAGTGTTCATGCCATGCTGAGGGGAAAAAACAATTAAAATACAAATTGAGCATTTACACCTGTTTTAAAGTGATGAAAAATATCACCGGGTGTTGAATGTTTACACTTTGTGTTTAAAATGTGGTAGGTTGGTAAATAAAATGCACAGGAAAAAACTAAGACAACAGCTTCATGTTTTTACATATGTCTGGATTAGAACTCCTTTTGGGAGGGGGAGGGAGGGGGGTATAGGCTATTGTTCAGCACAGAGTTCACAGAACAACAGGAAATAAAATGACCAAAATGGAAGAAACAAAAAGAGGAAGAAACGGTGTAATAAAAGTGTAACTGAAGAAACTGGCTCACGTTTTGGCTATCAGTATGTCTACACGTCTTCTTCGTTTAGAAGAAAAGATCAAGTAAGAAGACAGGTAGACCAACTGGTTGTCAAAAGAAACAGAAAGTGGAAACAAACTGTACAGTGTTAACAACTTTGGTGTCTTCTTTACCCACTGGGATGTTGACTTCACATCCGAATGGGTAAAGAAGACACAAAAGTTGCTAACACTGTACAGTTTGTTTCTACTTTGTTTCTTTTGACTATCAGTAGGCCCACCTGTCTTCTTCCTTTGTCTTTTCTTCTTTCTTTTGCTGGGAACAGCAACAGTTGGCAACTCCTGATCTGAATCACTGTCTACTGAACTCTCAGACCATCGGTCAGTTCTGTGAGTTGTGCTGATCGTCAAAATTGTCAAAATCAAGACAATAAGGGGTAACTGCTAAATCCAAGTCAACATCAGACACCTCTCCTTTCGCTATTTCTTCCAGTGTAAAGCCCATAAAGTCATTGTTATTATCGTTTTCATCGATAATTGAATACATAGCTTCCTCCTCCATCTTTGTGACACCAAAAATTGGGTCAAAAGCTATCTGGGTTTGTTTGTTGTTGTTTTTTTAATGACTGTTAACGATATCAGGATAAACATTGCCTGTGTTTACAGGCCCCCACCAAGTAAGAAAAACATGTTGACCCATTCTCAGTTCTTCGACCAGTTTCAGGATTTCCTTGAACATTGTGACGCCTTGCCGGGAAAGACGCTTATTGTGGGAGACTTTAACATTCATGTTGATGATGCAAATGACCCATATACCAAACGATTTTTCACTTTGCTCGATTTGTTCTGTTTCAGCCAGTCTGTTGTCGGCTCCACCCACAAGCGTGGTCATACTCTTGATTTGATTTTATTCCGCTCTAGTGATGATTTTTTGTCTTCTTCTTTTATTAATAATGACCTTATGTCTGATCACAGTGCTGTTATGTGTAGGTTAAATATTCCAAAGCTTATTCCTGAATCTCATGTTATAAAGTATCGTAGTTTTAATAAGATAGACAAGCAAGATTTTAGAGATGATTTATCCATGTCTGTGTTTCTAAACTGTACTGTTGCTGAGTACAACGCATCATTACTGTCTGTCCTTGACAGGCACGCCCCCCTCCGCCAACGCACGCTTCGCCCTCGGAAATTTAACCCGTGGTTCAGTAATATTGCAGGGCAGTTTAGAATACTGAAACGTGAGCGTCGTCAGGCCGAGAGGCGCTGGCTTAAGTCTCGACTGACAGTTCACAAAGAGATTTTCGAAAGTATTAAGCACAAAATTAGTGATCTTATTGACAGTGCGAAGACAAATTTCTTTTCTGCTCAGATCCTTGCCACTTCCACTTGTAAAGAACTATTTCGTACTTTCAACTCTTTGCTTGGTAAACAGACTGACTCTCCCCTTCCCACCATTTATGATCCGCACACTCTTCCTACTGTATTCTCTGATTATTTTTCAGACAAGATTTCGAATATCAGAAACAGTTTTCCTCCCTCTGATTCTGCTGCTCTGCCTGTCTCTTGTCATTTTTCTGGCACTTTCCTGGATTCTTTCTCTCCTGTTTCTGAACAGTTTGTCCTCAACATCCTTAGAAATACCGCTCCCAAGTCATGTGAATTAGATCCTATACCTACAAGACTATTGTATGATAATCTTGACACACTTCTTCCTGTCATCACTCAAATCATCAATACCTCTCTCGCTTCCGGCTCTGTACCTGCAGATTTGAAAACGGCTGTTGTGAAACCTCTTCTAAAAAAAGCTTCCTTAGATAAAAACGAGTTAAAGAACTTCAGACCTGTATCCAACCTTCCCTTTCTATCAAAAACTCTAGAGAAAGTTGTGCTCTATCAGCTACTGTCTCACCTTGACTCTAACAATTTACACAACCCTTTTCAGTCTGCGTATCGAGCGGGCCGAAGCACCGAAACTGTTCTGCTTCGTATTGTCAATGACATTCTCACTGCTCTGGATGAGGACAAACTCTCTATTCTACTTCTTCTTGATAACTCTGCTGCTTTCGATACTATCGATCATTCTATTCTCCTTTCTCGTCTTGAAACTGCTTTTGGTGTTCGTTCAGTAGCTCTTCGGTGGTTCACTTCCTATCTCCAAGACCGTACTCAGTATGTGTCTGCCAATAATTCCTCTTCAGTTCCTACTCCGCTTCTCTATGGCGTGCCCCAGGGTTCCGTTTTAGGCCCTGTCTTGTTCATTATGTACACCACGCCCTTATCTACAATCATAAAACAGCATACTGTCAACCACCAATTATTTGCAGATGACACCCAACTACAGCAATCATGCAAGCCTGCAGACATTCACTCTGTTATACAAACACTTCAGAATTGCACCACTGACATAAAAACCTGGATGAATGCAAACATGCTTAAATTAAATGATGACAAGACTGAGGCCCTTCTCTTCACTCGCTCTTCCGTCACTGATCTTTCTCTGCCTACCTCTATCACTGTTGGTTCTTGTGATATTTCTTTTTCTGACTCCGCTAGAAACCTGGGGTTCATCATGGATTCTACTCTCTCTATGAGACAGCATATCACTAGAGTCTGTCGGGTTTGCTACTTTGAGTTGAAGAGAATTAGTTCAATTAGAAAATTTCTATCAGAAGACGCCACAAAGACCTTGGTTACTTCCTGTATTCTATCTAGATTAGATTATTGCAATTCCCTTCTCATTGGCTGTCCAGATTCTATCCTCTTTCTGCTTCAAAAAGTTCAGAACTCTGCTGCCCGTCTTATCTTTAAAGTAAATCATCGCCAACCCTCCACACCTCTCCTTGTTAAGCTACACTGGCTTCCTGTCGCAGAACGTGTTAATTATAAAACTGCCTGTATCTGCTACAATATTGTCATCGGTTCTGCTCCTTCTTATCTATCTGACCTTGTCTCCCTTTACACTCCATCTCGTTCCCTTCGCTCATCCACTGACTGTCGTCTTCTCCGCCAAGGCCGTTACAAAAGAAAATCTAATGGTTTCCGCTCTTTTGCTGTCCACGGCCCTCACCTATGGAATTCTCTCCCCTTTCATGTTAGACATTCTACCTCCTGCGAATCGTTTAAATCCAACCTTAAAACGTATCTTTTCTCAAAGGTCTTTCAGCAGTATCTGTAGTTGTAAAAGGGGTTTGGAGGAGTGGGGGGTTAAGTAGTAATTAAGTATGTTTTTGTCATATTGATTTACACAGCAGTAGTATGTACGCGTGAAAGAGTAACTTGTCTTATAATTATAGTATATGTATAGTGTGTATATGTGTTTGCGTAAGAAAGTGTGCGTGTATAGCGCTTAGATCCTTAGGGTAGGCGCTTTATAAATGCTAGTTATTATTATTATTATTATTACCATGAAAAGACTATCGCCTATTTCACCATGTAGATCTAGCGAAAAACTAAACAATAAACAGAAGTTTTTCCGCGATATATTGTAAAACGCTGCATTGTGGTTGACCGTTGCTAGACAATCCCGATGCGGTAGACTAGTTCGCGGGACTGAACGGGCCATGCGAGTGGCATAGGGTGCTTTCTTCTGATCAATGTACATTTTAGTCATTAGTAGACGTTGATCAGTTGATTGATGTTTTTACTGAATGGCTCAGTGGATTGTGTATTGACTGATTGGCTGAATGGATTGATTTACTGACTGATTGTTAAATTTGCCAGTAGGTTTTTAATAGCTTCTGTACAACGTATCACTGTGGATATTCATGTGATTAGCTTTGTGTGTGATTTCTGCTAGTTTTAGAGAGAAAGAGAGAGAGAGAGAGAGAGAGAGAGAGAGAGAGAGAGAGAGAGAGAGAGAGAGAGAGAGAGAGACAGACAGACAGACAGACAGACAGAGTTCACGATACAATGTCTTCCTTACAGCAATATTAGACAATCCAAAAAATAAATAAAATAAATAAAATAAAGTAAAATAAAATAAAATAAAATAAAATAAAATAAAATAAAATAAAATAAAATAATTTATAAAGTAATTAAATAAATAATAAATTAATTAAAGAAAATACAGAATACACATATATCTTACACCTAACATGCATTCACAACAATTCTAAGGCATTTGGTGTGTAAAATGATAGCCTACAGTCGCTATCAGTAATGTTAAACATTTTGCCACAGCAACAACAATCGAATAATCTTCAAAAAATTTCTTCATATTTCTTTCTTTTACATTCTCAAAAAGCATAGGCACTATTATTTTACAAACAAATAAAAGACAGCAAAGATTAATTTGTGCACCACATGTCAGGTAAAAATGTCGGGTGAAAATTTGATTTTTAAAAAATTAACATAATCTATTTCTTCAAGTAGTTTCGCTTATTTTTTCTAGCTTGTGCAGTTCAACAACTGTCATATTTGTACAGCCTTTGACATAAATTTTCAACATTTCAGATTAAGGTAATTTATTATTTTTTTTATAAACTAAATTGCTCTTAGTTTTGCTTGTTCTAATCCCGTGGAAATGGAGTTTTAAAAAGCCCCATTATTCTGATTATGAAGCTGTGATAATAAGCTTTGGTGTAGAGTTTGGGCGTTATTATCCCAGATTGGGTAACTGCGATCGTGTCTCATTGACTAAGATTTAGTATCCTGCTGATCTTCCTCTAGTAAGCCACGTCACCATGCTCAATACAGCTGTAATATGAATACTATCGTGATGTTATTAGGTTAATCTCTATAGGTTTTGTGCTTTGAGTGACTTGTTGAATAAAAGAAATATATAAAAGCTCCATTCGACAATATCTCACACAAGAAGCAACAAAAACACTAGTTAGCGCATGCATTCTGTCTAGATTGGATTATTGTAATTCACTTTTTGTGGGTTGCACACAGAAAGTCCTTAGACCTCTTCAGCAAGTCCAAAACTCTGCAGCTAAACTCATCTTCAAAGAACGGAAATCACAGCATTGCACGCCTCTCTTTCAAGAGCTACACTGGCTCCCAGTTGAACAACGAATTAAATATAAAACCTCGTGTCTTTGCTACCACATCATCTCTGGAACTGCTCCTAGCTATCTTTCCGAACTTTTGACTGTCTATGTTTCTTCTCGGTCTCTCCGCTCGTCTGCAGATGAACGGATGTTCCGTGTACCAGAATACCATAGGGTGAGACACGGTGGTAGAGCTTTCAGTTTCTTCTCCGTTTAGACCTGGAACTCGCTACCTCGGTCCGTCCGTCACAGTCCTTCACTAGCGTCTTTTAAAATGAACTTGAAGACGCATCTTTTTAGAGAGGCATTTTCTTAGACGCCATGAGCAGACCTGTGCACACTCAAAATGCTCATCAGTAGCAGACAAACAAAATTTCAGTAGTTTTTAAAAATTTTCACTAGCAAGCTGTAACGACAGTTCAAGTAAAAAATCAGAATTTCGGAATTTTAATAGAATTGTAATAAGTAATCCGTATTCTGCTCATGAAAATCGGAGAAAATACGGAAAATCCGTAGATGTGCACAGGTCTACATGAGTGAGTGTTGTTAGTTATTTTTGGTGTTGGGATGTGTATGTGGTTGCGTGTTATTGACCAATGTACGCAGGTTGTGTTTACATTTGTTTGTGTAAAGTGCTTTGTGATTTTGGAAAGCGCTGTATAAATTGCCTGTTATTATTATTATTATTATTATTATTATTATTATTATTATTATTATTATTATTATTATTATTATTATTATTATTATTATTATTAAAAGTAGTAGTTGTTCTTCCGAATTTTGTTGCTTTTAGACTTTTGAGTGTTTTTTGTGTTTCACCTCTCGATTAATTAAGTGTACTATTCCTCGTCTTTGATTAATTATTTATAAATATTTCTTCATTTAGTAAGTGAAATTTTGTAGGACTGTGACTTAATTATTATTACTGTGATATAGTCATTGATTATTATTGGTATGTTTTGATGTTGTGTGTGATCGCTATGTAACTTGCAATGTTTATGCTTTTACCGTCTGTGATTATAATATCGCATGATTCTGATAACAATAGGTAATTATTCATTGCTAATTTTATATCACTGTTTTAGGTTTTAACAATAATTTTTGTAATGTGTAATGTTTTTTTCTGTTAAATTTCTCTTGCGAGATAACAAAGCATTCGTATTCGAGTTTCAAAATTATGCCATAAAATGTTCTGTTACAAATTAGTTTTAATAATTTTTTTAATGTATTTGCACTTAGTGAATCGCTTACTAAAATCAATCATCGTAAAAATGTGCTATGAATTGGGTGCTAGAATATTGTTTAAGGTAGGTCTGCGTTTCGTAAAACGTTCTATAAAATAAATCATTGTAAAAATGTGCTATGAATTAGATGTTATTATATTGTTTTACCTAGGTCTGCGTTCCGTCAAACGTTGTATACATTGAATCGATGTTTGGGATTTAGATAAAAAAAATTTCTTTTTTGTGCCATAGTTGTTTAACTGTTGCCATATTAATGGCAAAAAACTAAATTTTAACAAAAGAAAGCATAGGTTTTGTTGAACTAGCTTGCAGCTTTTGTAAATGTATTTTTTTAAGGCAGGGACATTTCTACATTTTGGTAATAAACATTTATTTTGTTTACGATACCGTTGTTAAACTGTAACATGCCTGTCTCAATGTTTACGATACCGTTGTTAAACTGTAACATGTCAGTCTCAATGCTGTGATATCTTTGAATGTTGTTCTGCTGTAATATTTCTGTCTGAATAGAACTAAGCACTGGTTGCCTGTCCGCGTTCGCATAGAGTACACAATTGCAACTCTGTGCTACCGTGGCTTGCTAGACCTAGCGCCTCCTTACCCATCACAGTTCCTGACGCCTTATGCGCCCTCTAGATCCCTGCGCTCATCACAGTCTGGCCCTCTCTTGCTACCGCGTGTGCGACTCCAGATTTACGGAAGAGCACTTCCCGCATTTGCTGGCCCCACAATCTGGAATGCCCTTCCTATCCCTTTCTAAGAGAGCCAGACCCTGCAGTCTTGAGATCAGGTTTAAAAACCTATCGGTACCCGTTTCGTACTCACCCGCCGGAGTGATGTATGTCGAAATAATTATAGCTTCCTTTTTCTGTTGTTGCCAACTTCAGTTTGCTTAATAATCAGATGTAGACGATGGCTGTGGAAAAACTGTGTGTAAAAAAAGTCCATAAGTCTTTCCGAATTCCATTGAAAATCAAAACGCTAAAACCCCATCTAATGGAAGTCTTTTGCTAATCCCCCCTCCCCTCCCTCCTGCCTTTATCGTCCTTCCACCCCCATGGTATGTGAGAGAGAATGTGTGTGTGTGTGTGTGTGTTTGTATGTGTGTGTGCGTGTGAAATAAGGCATGACCATGCTGCGTATGAAAATTCATGCATCGCTACTTATCACTCACACCATGGAAATGTATTTCTCAAAGTCTCCCACAATCAAAAATGCATTAAGTTCCTTTCCAAATATTCGTTCTATGCGTCCACTTAAATTACTTTAAATAAAAACACAATTATTATTAAAAGTAACCATTATAACTGTAATAATATTTTTTTAAAATCTTTTGAACATGCCACAAATTGTCACATTTGAGTATATTTTAATACAAATGGCGGACCTAAAACAATAGCTCACAAAATTTCATTCATTCGCACCGATCATGCTATGATTGGATGCCTGCGCAATTTAAGACACCAATAGATTAGTTTACCAAGCAAACTTAAATGTGTTATCTAAAATTATTTATGCCTAAGATTAATGCACCGAATTAACGCTTTTAAGACACGCCAACCTGCATAAAATAAGCTTACTCCATTCAAACATTTTGCCTATTTTGTTTTAATGAATGTTAAACTTTCTCAATTTGTTTTTGGTATTTCTTCCTTTTTGTCTTCTTCTACTTCCTTCTTATTCCATATTTTTGCGAGTTACAGAACGCTTTCATATTTCAAAGCTGTACTATTGTTGCAAAAAATGTTTTTAATGTAATGGTACGATATATAATAAAACATTTTTTTACCTTGACATTACTTTTTTTTTTTTTATCTCTTTGATTTATTTTTTCTTTGACATCAATACAGTTGTATACAATGTTCATTTCCAATGTCAATCCGCTATGTATGTCAAAGTATTTTATATAAACATACATATATAAATATAACATTACAATACAGATTAGCTAACTAGGTTACAATAATTAATAATAATGGAATTGAAAAGAAAAAGAAGCCCCACATTACCATTGTTCACTTCAAGTGTTTAGCACAGAAAACAAATTGAAAACATCACATTCGTGTGAAAAAAATATGAATCTTGAAACAAAATAAAATCAATCCGCGTACACTTAGTCTCTCATTTACTGTAAGTGGGATAAACTTAAAATGAAAGTTAAAAAAAAAAAATCATAAAAACTTTTTGAAAGCACAGTACAAAACAACCAATCAAAAAAATAATTACATGAATTAAAGTTTTAAAAAAAAAATAAATAAATAAAAGTGGGAGGGAAAAAAAAGTTAGTGAGGGATAGACTGGCGTTGACTTAATGCATTTACAACAAAAGGTAATAACAACCACTTTCGTAAAGATGCACTGCAGCGTTCGATATACAACGAGAGAAAATAAAACGGTTTATTCTTTTCTTTTCTTTTTTCTCTAACTTATACAAACTACTTCTAGTATGCAACAAGATTACATAAACAAAGGTGTATATGGATGCCATTCATTGTACACTTTGTGTGTATTCATTAATAAATATGATGCTTGTCTCTCTGTTTCATACCGAGTTTTCAAATAAGACTTAAACACAGCAAACGTTGGAATACAGTTGTTCAACTTGCACTTATAGATAAAAAAACTTGGCAAGAACAATTATCCTATCGAAAATCACGTCTGACATAAAATGATCACCACAACCAAATAGTACAATGTTTTCGTTTAAATGCATATTAATAACATTCTGACAACTATTCCTTACTACATGTTCAAACTGATTCCAGAATGCCTGGATGTGTGCACACTGCCAGAAGAAATGTTGTATACTTTCTCGCTCGATTGTACAAAAAGAACATAATGAATCCGTTCGAACACCCATACTTGACAGAATAGTGTTTGTGGCGATAATCCTATGCACTATTCGTAGCTGGAACCATTTAAGTTTAACATCAGGTATATTTTGGATTTTCTTAAAAACTATTTTCCAATTACAATCTTTACCATATTTCTGTTCCCATGTCTTACAACAGTTAGGTTGTATTTCGTTTGATGTCAGAAGATCGTAGTAAACTCGTGCACCTTTTTTAACTGAATTCAGAATAGTCCATAGTTTATTGAATTCTAAAAAGTTATTATTAACGATCGGTATCTCAAAAGAGTTAATATACTTTTTTACAGCCTGCACACAACCAGTGTACGTAACAAAATCGGTTTGAACATTATATCTATGTACAAACTCTTGAAAAGATAAACAAGACCCATTTTCCTTTAATAAGTGTCCAATACAAAACACCCCTTTCTCATACCAAGTTTTATAGAAAATGGGTCTGTTGTTGACGAGTATATTCTGGTTGTAAAAAATCCTTTCAGAGATAATCTCTTCCGGTTTTTCCAAAATAATATGATTTGATAAATCTTTGTACGAATGCAAAACTTCTTTCCAAAAATTATTACAGTTGTTTAGCATAGGAAAATCCGCACCTAGTTTCTCAACGTTTTCAAAACATGAAAATTCCGTCAAAAGTATAGATCTCCATTTCTGATTTCCATATTTAAGTTTTTTTAACCATGATATTTTTAAGGCTTTAATAAACATTTTAATGTCTGGAATACCAAGACCTCCATTTGTTATATTTTTACTGCACTTTTTCGACTAATTCTATACCTTGACATTACTTTATTTTTATTAAAATTATCCATATACATAAATTACTTTTCATCAAACGAGTTTCAAAGTATTGCCCGTTTTATAGCAGGTACAGGGTTTTGCACCTAAATGTTCTAAAATAATTTCAGGTTATATTTTTATAATTCTTGACAACTGATAAAATAAAGTCTTAACTTTAACTGTTAGCTTATCCTCGTGTTTAAACCATGAATGAAACTGGATTGTTTTCACAACTAAAATACAACCCAGTAACATAATTTTAACGAATATGGATATTTTTGATGTTTTTAAAAACACCAATTTCATAAACGTTTTTATTTTTTTATATTTTGTTTCTGTAATGAATATTTATTTGAAAAAAAAAACACACACACACAAGTAATTTATGTTAGGATTTCCTTATTGGAAATAGTTTGTGTAAAGACTATAAGCTAAGAAATGTAACTTTTGATTCATATTTAATGCGAGTACATAATTTTATTACTTCGTTATTAGATCTTGTAGTAAAGTATTTATTAATTTACTTTAATAAAAAAAAGATTTTACTTGATTTAATTTATATATTTATATTTATTTATTTATTTATTTCATTATTTTTTTGCTTCGTGGGGAGGTAGAGTAAGTGGGGGGAGGGTGAGAGAAGGTGGTGTGGGGAAGGGGACTTATTTACCAAATACGGTATTTCATTATTTTTAAAATTTTTTAAAAATATTCAATTCTTATTTGAATCCTCACCACATAAACTTTTGACATGTCCGCAAGAATATTCACCATCTTTTTTCCCCTTCAACATTTATCTCCAAACCAGATTGTTATCAATACTATGCACAAGTGAACTCGTTCAGACAAAATGTTCATTGTCTCAACGCAAACGTTAGGTGCTGTAGAGCAAAGTACAGTGTCATTGAGAAAACTTCAGTATCATTGAAAAATCTTCAGCATAACAAAACAAAAAACTACCCACAAAAAAAATCTGTGCCTTACAAAGCAACATTTAGTAGCTTCTTTCACTTCTGGTCTAGGTCCTCCGCCATGCGGCCACTGAGGTCAGCCCGGCCTCTGGACAGAGGAGCCGTGTCCAGCACGAAGTGGAGGACGAGTACTAAGTCGTTGAGCAGGCGAAGCTGACGTTCCAACGCTCTGACGCAAATGAACACACACTAACTGTTACTTTTTGTATTAATTTTGTGTGACAGTTTGCTCTAGCCAATCACGAAACGATAGGTAAATCACGTGATATATCCCCACATCAAATCAATAGAGTGACATGATCTGTTTTGATACTGAAGGGAATGGGGTAGGGGAGGGAATGTTGGTGGAGAAAGAGTAACAAACATGAAAAAACTAGATGTCAACGTCTGAAATAGTCAGCATCATCTTCACACTTTAATGTGACCATTCACATTGAGGGCAATGAATTCCACAAGTTGGTGTCGCGCATCTTCTTATGACTATACACATATTATATATAAAACATGATAGCTATTCAAATGGTTTTTTTCCAGACACTCACATACATACTTGATAACATAAGAGTTTTCAAAAGTGTTCATTTGGAGGAGGGGGAAGGGGTGTGTGGTTGGGCGGTGTGGTGACTGGGTTTTATCTTAAGGAAGCGAAAGGACAACTGGAATATAATGGGCCACGATCTCAACTATCTGCAGCGCAAAACCTATTCAGAAATTGGTGAAGCGCAATGACCTTGACCTTTGACAAAGTACAAATACGAATGATCCAACATGTGTAGCAGTAATTAATGTATCCGGGGAAAAAAAAAGTTGAATTTCGGTTGCGTTATTCTTGAGATAAGGCAAAAGATGTGCTTTGAAGAAAAAAAGTGAAATTCTCAGTGACGAACCGACCGACTAACTGGAGGATGGCCCGTGATTCAAAGTACCTTTCTACAAAAACTCAACAAAATCGCTTCTGCCGTTTTTCAGATATTGAGCAAAACCTGTTCAGCAACAAAATGGTTCCATGACCTTGACACGGGAGTCAGACCACTAACCTAGGTAATGTTCCTGTGACGTTACGTCAAAATCCGTTCAGTAGTTCTGGAGATATGCTTCCAACGGACCGACCCACAGACCGATGTTTGGTTCGTTTTGATTCCCAACTGTTTCAGGGCCTTTCCAGATAAGTCTGGAAATAAAAAAAACTCACCTGGGTTCCACTACATCGCTTCTTCTTCGTAATACCGTAAATACCCCGTATTCGAGGAAAATGATTCCACAACTTTTGGCGTGCGCAGCCAAGGTGCATGCTGGGCGTGTTCTTGTCACCGGCACTCACCCGTCTAGGACATGAGCGTCAGGATCGTTAAAGTCCGTTATGATGGAATGTATGTGACACAGACCAGACCTCGGTTTATACTCTCATCCGAAGGAGTAGGAAACGGGAGTAAAGTGTCTTTCCCAAGAACACAACACAATGCCTCGGTCTGGGCTCGAACCCAGGACCTTCAGATCCGCAAGCCAAAGCTCTACCATTAGGCCACCGTGCCATCCTGCTGGTGGCTGGTGTGCTGGTGTGCTCTTCTCTCATGAGGTCTGATCTGTGTCACATACATTCCATCATAACGGACTTTAACGATCCTGACGCTCATGTTCACTGTATTTCTTGGTTCATTAGTTTTTATTTTATATTATTTTACATTATTATTTGCAAAACATTGTACACTGTTATACAAAAATATTGTTTATGTGTGTGTGTGTTTGTGGGTGTGTGTGGGTGTGTGTGTGTGTGTGTGTGTGTGCGTTAGTTACTTATTCATTGCTTACAGGGTCCAGCGGACTGCAAAGAGACGAATCAGGACTACAAAATTAAGACCACAACTTCACTGAAAGAGGACTCGCCCCTGATCCGCATAAAAGATCTGACGAAACAACCGTAATGGTAACACTGAAGGCACTCCACCAGCCGGTCACTATACAATAAAGTCCACGCAGGGGACGCTGAGGCTATACTCTATGTGACGACACGAGTTTTCAGCACATACTAGAGATAGTTACATATCGTGCAGAGTTGCACATCTCTAGTGATACAGTGTACCAGTCTGTATCGGCAGTTTCTTTTACTGCGTATGAAAGATAAGTATATGTGTGGGTTTCATGTGTTTAACGCCTAGAGCATAATGCATAGTGGTAGAATGGGTTACTGAACTAAGCTCGATGCCTTGTCCTGTGTACTGGTAGGAGATTTAGCTGGCAGAGTCAATTTGGAAGCTTTCGCGAGCAGACGTTTTTTTGGACAGAAGTGACTCTGTGACAGCGTGTCAAATTAGAGTTAGGTCCTTCTGGAAGGGTAGAGTTGCGTTGTTTCGAACCACCCAAGGTCTTGCGCCCTCGTCGGGACAAGAATGGCCAAAGGATGTTAATGGAAAGATTCTAATTGCCATTTGTTCAGGAAGGAATAAATATAGGGTTGTATCTTAAGGTCGTGTGTCTTCGTTTAGACACCTTCCAAGGCTCAAGTACCTCGTCGGTATTAAGATGCTCCAGTGATAGCATAGCAAATAGCCCAGTAACGAACTTGATACTCTCAACTAATAACCAGTGTGTGCTGTACTGTTTGGTGTTGTGTTGCGTAGTATGTGTATGTGTTACAAGCCGAGGACTTAAAAAGATTGGGCTTTTTCTATTTCTACTGTTTCTACTTCTGCCATTACCACTGTGAGATGTGGACGTTGCAGCCACCACCACTGCCACGTCTTTTCGTTGTCGTTAGCGCCGCTGCTGGGTGTGGTCCCCCGTCATCGCCGGGATTTGCCCCGTTACTTCGGACGACCGGGAGCTTTCCATCGGGGTTACAGGACACCAGTTACACCGCACCGACACACATACAGATTCGCATTCACGCACCTAACCATTCTTCAGTGATCAACTACTATAGTTTATTCTGAGCTCAGTTAAGAGACTGTTAAGTTACAAGTTGTGACACTAAACTATAAATCTGACTTGCTCAATACCATTGAACTTCTAAGATGTGCTGAATTGGTTATTCGTTTGGGAATTGCAGTTATCTGAAATTTAATTGTCTATTGCTGTTGTTGCACATTGTTGTGGGCATTTTGTTTGTGTACAGTTCTGGGATTCCGGGTTAGACAAGGGAGGTAATTGTTTAGTAGGTACTGGGTTGGGGGTCTTGATAGGGGTTGAGGGTGGTTTAGTATCCCATTATCCTGTGTATGCGTGTTTGTTTGTTGAATAAAAGAATGTGATTGTTCATCTGGCATTTTGTGTTAGTTTCTTTTGTTTGAGTTTCTATCCCCTCACTCGCTGTTTGAGCTGAACGTCGCGGAACTCACTCGCGTGACGCGACACTCTAATTTATCGAACCCCCGTTTACAAAATCAAAATAGAATACAAACATCATTATAAAATATCAACAACACACACACATATAAAATGCTTACTTTGCCAAATAATAACATCATAGGAAGCCCCAATGACCATTTGGCAGAAAGCGTCCAATATTCCCAAGCTGATCCAACAGACCTCACACACAAATAAGGAGTCCCGGAAGAGTTTTCAAGAAAAAATGTAGGTGACTGGTCTAGCAAAGAAGAAGATAGTAATGTAGATTGATAGAACAGAGTA
The DNA here is from genome assembly GCA_036898135.1 of Oncomelania hupensis. NCBI lineage: Eukaryota > Metazoa > Mollusca > Gastropoda > Littorinimorpha > Pomatiopsidae > Oncomelania > Oncomelania hupensis. The sequence continues at coordinate 84,662,327 of CM072513.1, forward strand.
GGAATGAGAAAGAGCAAATAAGAAAGACAGCGACAGTGGGAATTTAAAGCACTAAATTTCCAGAAAATGGGAATACTATTTTATACTGAAACCCCCGGAACCCTCACGGGTGTATAGGTGTGCGTGCGTGTGTGTGTGTGTGTGTGTGTGTGTGTGTGCATGTATATGAATGCTCGCGCTATCCATGCCTTGCAAGTTAGACTATAACTCATTTGATTTTTTTCGTTAAGTGACCATACATGTGAGAATGTCTAATATAACCTAAATGTATGAACAGATTAAATTAAAGATTAATAGAATGATTGTCCATACATGTTTCTTTCATATACTTGTTCTGAGGAAGTCCTGTATTCGGCTAAATGTCAACCATCAACAAACATATATATATCACACACACACACACACACACACACATACACACACACACATATATATATATATATATATATATATATATATATATATATATATATATATATATATATATATATATATATATGCGTGTGTGTGTGTGTGTGTGTGTGTGTAACAACTACAAACGCTGACGAACGCATTCTGTGTCCACAAAGAAAGGTCTGTTAAGAAGGAACCATACAAAAGGGTTGTTGTGAAAATACAAATAACTTCCGCAATGTTGCCACTTGACCCTGTTAATCATAATCAATCCTTGTTCACTTTCAAGTTCCATTCAGTTTATTGCCACCTTCACTCACGTTTTTCTTTTAAAAGTTTTTGAAACAAATAGCAACACAAAATAGCTTAAAACCTTTTGCTTAAATACCTGTTTATGTATTGTCAGATACATTTTAGAAATACTTTAAAATCGTTAGGAGTCAGAACGGGTTAAATGACAGTCTGTCGGTCGGACCATGGCGCCGATTTGTGACCATGATAATGATCAAGATGATAACGACCCAAAAACAAACAAACAAACAAACAAACAATTTTAGTTATGATGTCAACAATGATATCGACTACAACAATGGCAATGTTCTGTGTTTGAGGATCATAGCATTTACTGATATTTTATATTATGAATGAATGAATGAATGAATGAATGAATGAATGAATGAATGAATAATTTATAAAGCGCGTAAATATCTCCACGCCGACGGGCATGATCGCAGCGCTGGTGGGAGGGAGGTGGATAAACACACACACACACACACACACACACACACACACACACGTACACAAAACACCAAAACTGGGTTTTACTAAGAATGTAAGAATCGGAAAGTGATTTTGGACAGAAAAGGGTTAGGGCAAGGGTTAGTTGTAGCGCTGCAACTAGCCCTTACCCTAACCCTTTTCTAGAAAGTTGACCTATGTCGTCTCCTATGGGCGACGAAATAGGTCGAATTTTGTTCAAAAATTCTTCGGAAATTCACTGTATTTTCTCCGTCCCGGATAGAGCACTCCTGTGTACTAAAAACACTCTCATGCACTACAACTGCACTCCCATGCACTAAATGAGCACTCCCGCGCACTTAGAAAAAAGTGGGTGGCTGGAAAACTCTGGGTGACTGATACACTCACCCATTTTCTACATAAAAAGCAAGGTCAGTCACCCATTTCAAGGCTTATGTGTACGCACCCACACACACACACACACACCCACACACACACACACAGTGGCGGGAAGGGTGCATACATCATAACATAACATTTTAACTTCTTCACTATCGCTCAACACATTCTAGCAGGCAGACCAGTCAATTAACATTTATGCATTATATATATGCATTTATGCATTATATATATGCATTTATGCATTTATATATTACAGGTTTGCTAAGAGGGTTCTACCACACATAGTGGCAAACCCACTCTTTTTGCCAAAGTAAAGATATTTGCCACAATACAGATATTTGCCACAGTACAGATATTTGCCACAGTACAGCTATTTGCCACAGTACAGCTATTTGCCACAGTATAGCTTTTTGCCACAGTACAGCTATTTGCCACAATACAGCTATTTGCCACAGTACAGCTATTTGCCACAGTACAACTATTTGCCACAATACAGCTTTTTGCCACAGTATAGCTATTTGCCACAGTACAGCTATTTGCCACAATACAGGTATTTGCCACAAAATAGCTTTTTGCCACAGTACAGCTATTTGCCACAGTACAGCTATTTGCCACAATACAGGTATTTGCCACAATACAGGTATTTGCCACAAAATAGCTTTTTGCCACAGTACAGCTATTTGCCACAGTACAGCTATTTGCCACAATACAGCTATTTGCCATGGTACAGCAAGAAATTAGAAACGTGATTTTGAAGTCAAAGCCTACAACTTGTTCTCTTGATTCCCTTCCTACCCCTCTGTTGGTATAATGCCTAGACCAGCTGTTACCAACTATAACCAACATTATAAATGATAGCCTGTCCTCTGCTGTTGTTCCATCATCAATAAAATCTGCTGTTGTAAAGCCTTTACTCAAGAAACCTAGTTTAGACAAGAATACCCTTCAGAACTATAGACCCGTGTCAAACCTACAATTTTTGTCAAAGATATTGGAAAAGATTGTTTTGAAACAGTTATTTTCATATTTAAATACACATTCTTTGATCTGCTCTAACCAGTCGGCTTACAGACCTTTTCACAGTACCGAAACAGCTCTGTTAAAAGTTACCAATGACCTGTTGCTCGCTCTGGACTGTGGAAATGTTTCAGTTCTCACTCTGCTAGATTTATCTGCAGCGTTCGATACCGTAGATCATGACATTTTGCTTAAAACTCTTCAGCTTCAGTTTGGTATCTCTGGGTCGGTACTAAACTGGTTTCAGTTTTATCTCTTCGAAAGGAAGCAGGCTGTTGTTGTGAATGGCAGCCTGTCTAATGAGACAGAAATGATCTTTGGTGTGCCACAAGGTTCTGTTTTAGAACATGTGCTTTTTGTGATGTACACCAAACCATTGCTGTTACTTCTTGATAATCATGACGTTGATAAGCAGTCGTTCGCGGACGATACACAGCTGTACAATTCTTCCCGTCCTTCTGAAATTCATTCTTCCGTCCAGAGCGTGCAGCATTGCATTTCTGATGTAAGTTCTTGGATGGCTCACAACAAACTTAAATTGAATGATGACAAACAGAAGCGCTGTTATTCCACAATCCTAGATCGTCTTCATACTCTACCCTTCCTACTTCTATTTCTGTTGGCAACTCTGACATTACTTTCTCATCATCTGCCAGGAATCTTGGTTACATCATATCTGATGACATGTCCCTTGATAACAATGTTTCACATATTTGTCGTTCTGCATACACTGCCATTCGCCAAATCAGCTCAATCCATCAGTATCGTAAAATATATGCCACCAAAACTCTGGTGTGTGCCTTTGTTCTCTCTCGTCTAGACTATTGTAACTCCCTACTCACTGGCTGTCCTAAATCTTTGATCGATAAACTACAAAAGTTCAAAGTTATGCAGCCCGGCTCGTATTGAAAGCAAAAAAAAAAACAACGTGATCACGTGACACCACTACTATTTTCCCTTCACTGGCTTCCTATCCAAGCACGCATTGACTACAAATTGTCAGTTCTCTGTCACAGTATCTTCTCTGATACCTGTCCATCCTATCTTAGTCAACTCCTGTCTGCTCACTCGCCTGCCCGACAGTTGCGTTCATCTGCAGACACTCATGTCCTCACCACACCAAGATTACGCACAAAAACCTACGGTGAAAGATCTTTTGCTTTTTGTGGCCCTAAACAATGGAATTCGCTGCCAGCTAACATTCGTGGTATTGCGTCCACGCAGACCTTTAAGAAAGCACTCAAAACAGATCTTTTTAAGCATTACTTTCCCACTGATTGAGCTCACGAACATCACAATTCTTCCACCTGCTTACAACCAGTCGACTGCCCAGTTTTAAACTGTTACCTTGAGGTGAACGCTTGTGTTCGTGTTGAAGGTCATTAATCAATTTTATATAAGGGTATTTATTAATGTCGTACAAGTTCTTGTATTCTACTAGTTTAGTGAAATTTATCTGTTGTAGTTGAGTCTAGTCCTTTTAATGTTGTGATTCATGTCTTTTCATTGTATCTTACTGTTTTAAGAAGTGTTTACAATCTTATGTTTTTGTTTAAAAGGTGTGTAATGTTTCTAGTTGTATTGCTTCTGTTTAATGCTGTGATAATGAATGTTTTTATTGTGGACATGTACTTTGGCCAGACGCTCGTGCGTCTGTGTGTGCGTGTGTGTATGTGTGTGTCTCTGTGTGTACTGTTAATCAATGTACATACTTCTGGTTTAGCAGTTTTTACTAGGCATGTTTTTGTTTTACATATTTTATTTTGTTTTAATACTACTGCTTTTTGTGACGACACGAGTTTTCAGCACACACTAGAGGTTGTTACATATCGTGCAGAGTTGCACATCTCTAGTGATACAGTGTACAAAGTCGAATTGGCAGTTTGTTTCTACTGTGTATGAAAGATAAGTATGTGTGGGTTTCACGTGTTTAACGCATAGAGCATAATGCATAGGTGGGAAATTGGGTTACTGAGCTGGACTCGATGCCTGGTCCTGTGTACTGGTAGAAGATTTAGCTGGCAGAGTCAGTTTGGAAGCTTTTGCGAGCAGTCGGTTTTTTGGACAGAAGTAACTTTGTGACAGTGTGTGTCAGGTTAGAGTAAAGTGCTTCTGTAAGGGTAGTGTCTCGGTGTTTCGAACCACCCACGATCTTGTGCCCTCGTTGGGACAAGAATGACTAAAAGACTGTAGTGGAAAGACTGTAATCGCCATTTATTCAGGAAGGAATAAGTGTAGGGTTCTGTCTTAAAGTTGTGTGGCCTTCGTTTTAGGCACCTTCCAAGGCTCAAGTATCTCGTCGGAATTGAGATGCTCCAGTGCAAAGCATAGCATTAGCTCAGAGACGAATTTGATACTCTCAAACGGATAACAAGTGTGTACTGTCTTGTGTTGTGTTGTGCCATGTACGTGTATCCGTGTGTCACAGGCCGAGGACTAAAAGGTGAGTGTGAATCCTGTAATTCATTTCCTTAGTGGCTATGCACCCCGGGCTTGCGTACGTGCATGAATGATGGTGAATGAGGGGGAAAGGGATGTATTTTGATAAATAATAGTTTATTGATTTTTATATGATTTTTATATGATTTTCTTGTTTAAATGTGTAGAATGAATAATGTTGTTGATGTTGTCGCCAAAATGGGGTCAAGGTGGATGAGGAAGTATGCATGTTAAAGAGAGAGAGAGAGGGGTGATGAATGTGAAGGAAGGGAGACAATGTACTATGTTGGAGAGGGGTGATGAAGGTGATGAATATGAGGGAAGGGTGATGATGCATTATAGCGTGATAGAGATAATTGTGAATAAAGGGAAATAATGTGTTATAACATGGAGAGGGTGATGAAGATGGAAGTGAGGATGAGATGGATCTGGATTGTGTGCCTGGAAGTGCAATTGTAATAATTATGTACATTTATGTAAACAACTATGTCTTATGAAAGGAGCATAAGTTATCAGAATTAAGCATTGCGTTGAATTATTGAGATGCATGTATAAACAGGTCAAGATGGCGGACGGCGGAAGGAGTATTAGTTATTTAGTGTTTACATTTTGAGGATGAACTAGTGAGACAATTTATTTGTTGACAGATTGGGCCTGCTGTTATTACTGCTGCTATATCTATTATCATTATTTGTACTACTACTACTGCTAATATCTGGATAGCACTGTGGGTCATAATTCTACAGTGTTTCTACGGTTGCACTACTGTACTACTGCTCCACGCGTACTGCAGCCTCTGAGGCCTCTGCCTTTGCCACTGCAAGGTGTGGACGTTACCAAGCCTCGTCACCACTACCGCTACGTCTTTTCTCTGTCGTGGGCGCCGCCGCTGGGTGTGGTCCTCCATCGCCGCCGGGACTTGCCCTGGTACTTCGGACGACCGGGAGCTTTCCATCGGGGTTTGCAGGATATCTGCCGCACACACCGACACACACACAGATTCGCATTTCACGCACATAAAACATAACTACATCGCCAGCACTTCGTGTGAATTACTTCAATTATCTGTGTGATCATCTTCTATAGTTTATTCTGAGCTCAGTTAAGAACAGTGATATTGAATTATAAGTTAGTTTATTCAATACAATTTCTAAGATTTGCTGATTTGTTTACTCAGTTCGAAATTGTATTTATACGAAATTTAATTGATTGTTGCTATTGTTGCATATTGTTGTGGGCATTTTGTTTGTGTACAGTTCTGGGGTTTTCAGGTTAGGAAGGGGTGGGGGGTGGGGTAATTGTTCAGTAAATACTGGGTTGCGGTTCTAGATAGGGGTTGAGGGTGGTTTAGATTCCCATTATCCTGTGAGTGTGTGCGTTGTTGTTGAATAAAAGAGTGTGATTGTACATCTGGCTTTTGTGTTAGTTTCTTTTGTTTGAGTTTTATCCCCTCACTCGCTGTTTGAGCTGAACGTCGCGGAACCCACTAGGGTGACGCGACACTGTTCTAGTGCATTGTAAATCGTGGCGAGCCCATGCTTGTTGGGGTACCACGCTATATATAACAGTCTACCGTATTATTTGCCACAGTACAGCTATTTGCTACAATACAGCTATTTGCCACAATACAGCTATTTGCCACAGTGCAGCTATTTGCCACAGTGCAGCTATTTGCCACAATACAGCTATTTGCCACAATACAGCTATTTGCCACAATACAGCTATTTGCCACAATACAGCTATTTGCCACAGTACAGCTATTTGCTACAATACAGCTATTTGCCACAATACAGCTATTTGCCACAATATAGCCGCATTAAATAGGCTACCGTCCCACGACCCACCAGACGTTCGACATTCACAAAATATAATGAATGTACACGAATATATTCTTCGCAAATCCACTGTAGGTGAAATGTGGCCAATTTAAATGACATTGACGGGCGCTAAGTTCGATAGACCAGCGTCCTGTGTTTGGGGTGAGAGTGGTCGTACGGCGCACACAGCCGAGTCTCCAACGTGCTGCGGTTTTGTCGGACACCGTTAGGCAGTGACCCCCGCCTTTGAGGACTGTGACCTTGACATGGACTGCTGGACAGACTGATGCCTGACCTTGACCTTCGTCGACCTGGTCTGACCCCGTTATGACACATACTGCTGGCTGTCACCCTGGAGTCGCTGTCTGCTTTGGAGGACCGCCGGCAGCAGCAGCTGTGGAGGCATTTGAGGAACTCTCGGCGGAACTTGCGTCCCGGCAGGCAGTAGAGGTAGAAATTGAGAGCGCAGTTGCTGTACATCAGCACGTTGACCACCGCCCACGCCAAGTCCATCTTGGCCACGGTCCTTGGGTCATCGCCTACCGCCTGAAACATGGCAGGGAATGTGCTTGGTGACTTGGACATTGACATTGCTATGACCTCATCATGACACGCCCGCGTTCATTACATAGTCTTTAATGAAAAACAAATGTTTACACGAGCCAAAACAATGCCAAGGTCCACAAACACGACACAAACACTATGTGTTGGTTGTTGTCTAAATGAGCATTCTGTTGGTTCATGTACACGTTTGTTTGCCGTTGTTGTAAATGTTGAATTCTTGCAGTCCTCTGTGTTATTCTCTTTATAGTCATCATCGCCGTGCTGGGAACAACATGGATTGTCAAGGTGTTTTTTTGGCTCGCGTAGATGTTTGTTGTCGACATTAGACCCACTCTCATTTCAGTAATCTACGCCCCTTCCTCCCCGAAACCCCAGCTTACCCTAACCCTATCTTGGGTACCGAGTTAGGATAGGAACAATAGAATTCCTGTGAATTAACATTTCTCTAAATCCACGCCCATAGGCTAGGTCTGATTATATCATTGGCCACAAAGGCCATGACGACTATGACGACGATGATGTTGATGACGATGACGACGACGTGACGGAGATGGTGCTGATGATGACGATGACATCTACGGCGACCATTTGTTTCGCCTGCTGTAGGTGCTAGTGGTGATGTTGCAGTTGCTGCTGCTTCTGCTGAAGATAATGATATTACTGATGATGCTGATGACGTCGAAGACGATGATGATTAATGCCATTCTTAATTGCATCGACGACGACATTAAAAATATTAGCAATCCAATGTGTCGTTACACTGACCTCAAGGATGTAGATTTCGATGATGTTGAAAATACAGACGGGCAGAGTGGTGACGATGAAGACGATGCTCAACGTGATGAGGATCACCGTCATCGATGACATATGCTTACGTAAGTTTCTGACGTCACCATACTGCGCGTGACTCAGTTCACGTGATTGGTGGAATGACATCGCCACCTGCAATAAGTTTTGTTTTTAAATTGAGACGAATGAGAAACAAAATGAAATCGAGCACACGGACTAACAAACAAACAGACACACACACAAACACACGCACACACATCCCAAAAGCCAGCTATGGAAGATTATTCTCTGTCAGTTCCTCGACAGTAACAATGCTATGGAATGCTCTCCCTTTTGACGCGAGAAATGTGACCACAGCAGCTTCCACAAACGTCTTTTGATGCACTTGTTCTGTTGACTGGCTTTGTCAAATTTAGACTTGAAGTTGAAGGCTAAGCTTCAACTTTGGTTTTGTGCATCCTGAGCATGTGCTTGCTGGGAGCAGTGCGTTTGACAAGTCGACTTTATCGAGGATTTTTATAGCGCACATATTTCACAGTTCTTGGCGACTCAAGGCGCTGGCCCATACATGATCTAACTCAATCCGCCCGAGGCGCCAACTTGCAGCCTTTGGGCGCATCGTAATAACGCTCCTGACAAATGAGCACAATCCTGGGCAGCCAAAGATGGGGGAGAAGGAATTAGGTGCATGCTGGGTGTGTTCTTGTCACCGGCACTCACCCGTCTAGGACATGAGCGTCAGGATCTTTAAAGTCCGTTATGATGGAATGTATGCGACACAGACTAGACCTCGGTTAATACTCTCATCCGAAAGAGTACCTTCATCATCATGAACAACAATAAAATTATTAACATCATCATGACCATCATCGTCGTCGTCATCATCATCATCATCATCATCATCATCATCATCATCATCATCATCATCATTACCTTGGTTAATATGAGACAATTTCCGGTCAGCAGGACGGCGAAGGGCAGTAGCGAGGACAATGCTAAGTCCAGCCACGGCCATTCCACGTCAACGAACGACCGATAGCCCACGTGATCCATGCCACACGTCATCACTATGATGTCGTCAGTACCTGACAACCTCACCGCTGACGTCACATTGTGCGTAACATACACTGACGTCAAGCTGTCAAGATTTGCTGTCACCGAGTCTGTATGTGACGTCAAATTCTGAGTTAACTTGAAGGAAATCGTATTGAATTCATTGGTGATTGTTTTAAAGTAAGCTTGTGAGCTGGCAGTTTCCAGGACCGTGTCTCGGTTGAGAGAAACTTCCCTACCACGGTCCTCCGCGTATGATGTCGTCATGCTTCTAAAGATTCTCCGTAATGTTATGTTACGTGAATCTGTTCGTGACGTCAAGCTGGGCAGTGTTGTTTGTGGCGTCACAATAGCAAATGGCGTGGTTTCTGTGGTGACGTATCCATCAACGGCACCGGGGAAAGAGTAATATCGACCGTTGTTACTGGAGTTGCTGCTGGCCCCATCCTCCTCCTCTGTAACCAAGCCCAAGTAGAACAGAAAATGGCAGTTGACCAGAAGAGTGGCCATGACGGCCACGACGACGATGAGGATGGCGGCGTGCTTGGTGCAGAGCAGAGAGACACGGTGAGGGACCCAGACAGAGAGGCACCTCTCTACGGTCATCAGCATCAGCAGCCAGGCCGACAACATCAGCGAGGAATACAACAGCCACGTCATCACCTTGCACCACCCTCCGCCCAGCGTTCTGCACACACCATCATTATCTGTATGGTAGTAGTAGTAGTGGTGGTAGTAGTAGTAGTAATAGTAGTAGTGGTAGTAGTAGTAGTGGTGGTAGTAGTAGCAGTAATAGTAGTAGTGGTAGTAGTAGTAGTAGTAATAGTAGTGGTAGTAGTAGTAGCAGTAGTAGTAGTAATAGTAGTAGTAGTAGCAGTAGTTGCAGTAACAATAATAATAATAATAATAATAGTAATAGTAGCAGTAGTAGTGATAATAGTAGAAGTAGTAATAGTAGTAGTAATAGTAGTAGTAGTAATAGTAGTAGAAGCAGCTGCATCACCACTACCCTCATCACCACCTAGAGCAGGTGAAACATCGTCACGGTCGTCGTCGTTATCATCATAATCATCATCATCATCAGCAGCATCGTCATCATCATCATCATCATTATCAACAAAACATCATCATCATCATCGTCATCATCATCATCATTATCATCAACATCATCAGCATCATCATCGTTGTAGTCGTTGTCGTGAGAGCGTACTTGAGATCAATAAGAAAGGCGTGCATGAGCCATCGTCTGAAGAGGCCCGTGTAGAGGGACAGCGTGTCAGACACAGCGATAGCGCCCAAAAACACCGGCATGGCCGACCGCTGAAACAGCAAGGAATGAGTCAACATTGTACGCCCACCATTGGCGATAGGGCAGACCGCTGAAACAGCAAGGAATGAGTCAACATTGTACGCCCACCATTGGCGATAGGGCAGACCGCTGAAACAGCAAGGAATGAGTCAACATTGTACGCCCACTATTGGCGATAGGGCAGACGGGGATAACCATTCCGGGGAAGAGAAAAAAAGACCTAAATCAGCACTGAACCACCAGAGCAATCAGTCTGCTAAGACGGACAGTTAAAGGACTCTTTTTATCTGGGCAACCACGGGACTGGAACCTGAGTCATCGGTGTGCCAGGCCAACGCTCTACCACTGACTTGCGGCGATCCGATGGGCGCTGAAACACGGACAGAGCTCAACTTGAAAGACTTGCTCATTACTCGTAGCTCATTCGCTTACTGACCTAGGCATTCACTACTTATGTCCCTCACTAAGTCAATCACTCCTCGATGACTAGAGGCTATACTTCCTCGTTGACTGACCAAACCACACGCACTTATTATACAGTAAACTATGAGATAACTCTTACAAACGCGTGTTTTTATTTAGCTTCACCTCCAAACCTTAGTGGTTACTCCATCTAATTCTAACCACTACCATTTTGGGCAACCCACTAACATCATTACAATCATAACTATCAACTAATGAACAACTAATTTACAAAATAGGAAAGGATGACAACTGGTTACATTACATTACATGATTATTGCTTTAGGTCCAGCGGACTCTTCCGAGCCAAATCAGGACCGCTAAAACCAGTGCAACGGATAACCTAAGGTTTATGAAAGAGTTGCTGTATTTTAGTAAGCTAACTAACGAAAGAAACACATTGAACCACTGACCCTAATACGCAGACGTCGCAACACCAGTCCTGTCATCAGGTTGCCGAAAGTTCCCAGCGCGATCAGCACGGGCGGTATGTAGAGCCACACCATCTCGGCCGCCCTCGCTTCCGGTAACTCCGCCATCGAGCAGGCTACTTCCTGAACAGCATGCACGACGGGTAGTTAGGAATGCATGTAGTGGGGAAGGCTGTGAACAAATTCCGGTGGAGCCTACACGACGTGTAGCTACGTGTGGCCATAGGTGGAGGCTACATGACGTGTAGCTACGTGCGGTCATAGGTGGAGCCTACATGACGTGGAGCTACGTGCGGCCATAGTTATTTGACAGGCATAACAGAAGCGAACTGCTCAGCAGTGAGTGGCTTACTCCCGTTGTTTGGTATGCAAGTACTCGCAAACAACGTTGGAAAAAATAGGACGTACTTGCGCTTGCGCATGAAGAGATCCTAGGCTAAAATCGAAAGAAAGATAAGTCACCCATGTTGGCGGCCATGGCGTACTGGCAGAAAAGTATCTATTTGTCCAGCTCGCCAAAGTCACGTGACTGATTGCTTGTTTTCGCCTTGTGCAACGGAACTCATCGCCTATTTTGGCGTGTACCCGCGAGTACTCGCGAATGCTCGCTTCAAAGCAACTCGCTACTGCACCACAACTATAATCTTCACCTGTACTTGCACAGTACTTGCAGAGGCTCTGTATGGGTTTTGCGTGGAAATACGATTATTGTCAATGCTTTCAGGGGTCTGTTCGTGTGACTACAGAGTTCCGATTGTGGATGTATCCAAGTTGAAGTGAGTGTTTTACACTCAATAGGAAATAGAGAAACTGTGGCCCGTGCCTGCAATAAAACGAAAGGAAATTAGAGTCACAATGTCACAATAAAAAAAAAAAAATAATAAGAGCTTACTCACAATGAAATTTGTTTTCCCCTGAACATAACTTTTTAATCTTTTCTTGAATAAAATGATTTCTTCATCCGTTTCCTGAATATAAATATTTGTTCATATTTTTCTGAATATAACAAGTTCTTCACCCAAAAACAAACAAACAAACAACGCCTTATCAGAAATCATTGCATCACGGTAATAAGACGCTAACAGACGTTTGCACTGTACAGGTTTGATTTCACCAGACTATTCACAACTTTCCGGCACCTCTCATAAAAACTCGTGGGTATCGCCATTATAAATTAAAACGAGGTTATATGAAACCAAGTTCCGGTATGGCTTGTTTTGCTTTTATCAAAGCTTGATGCGTGACTTTTAAATATGGCAAATTGCCGAAAACGACGATTGTTAGAGCCAGAAAACGAGTGGGATAAGTATAAAAACGGTGGAGGAAGTACATGCTCAGTGAAAGAATGCAAAAAACAATCGTAGAGGCCTGTATTTGTGGCGACTTCGGAGGTGCGTCGATCATCGACAGAAAGTGAAACAACATAGCTTCGCCGTCGCAACCTTCACAAAACACGAAGTAACTGAATATTTTAGGCGAGCGTTGTGGCCAAGTGGGCTAAGGCGGGACTAACTTGCCTTGTCCACAAGCTGTGCGCCTGACAGGTGTGGGTTCGAGCCAGCATCTGGGCGTTATGTTTTTCCGAATATTTTTCAAAAATTCACAAATAATGTTAGGTAGGTAGGGTTTAGGCGCGCCACTGGCGATAGAAAGGGATAATAAACTGCAGCAAAAAAAATAAAAATATGTGAGGGTACGATACAGGTGGCCAGTGACATATGTTATTATTCTTGAATATTTGGAAATAACTCACTAAAACACGCGTAGAAAAAAAAACGGAAGTATTTTTCATAGAGGGGATTCCCGTTGGTGCATAGGATAGCAGAAAAGTGTGAATACCCAGACGGAGATAACGCTTACATGCCACTTTCATGGCTTACCTCCCTTGCGAATGGGTTGATCGTTGTAGCAGACGCTACCAGAGAACATAATTATGTTACTCTCCGATAGCATTTGTGTCGCCCAAAACAGTTAGCTTTCTGTAAAATAATAACAGCATAAACACTTAATGAATTAATACATAAATACTAACGCTGGGATATATACAATGAACATACATGTTGAACACTACAACGTCGAAACACGCACACTGAATGATGATTATATATGAAATAAAAGATGGACTATTCGTGCATGTGGGTGTATATATATCCGAGCATTAGTATAATATATATATTTATGTATTAATTCATTAATTGTTTATGCTGTTATTATTTATAAAAAAAAATTGTATTACTATTATAAATTATTGTAATTTGTTTAACGGCTGTTCAAGACCCAGTCTATGCATATGAATGAACTCGAGTGTCTGAACGCTGATACGCTGTAAGCCTATGGAACGATGATTGATAATAAGCCTAATTATGTTCAATGGTTACTGGTGGTTTGTGTAGATGTGTAGTTTATAATTTCTTGTTAATAATAATAATAATAATAATAATAATAATAATAATAATAATAATAATAATAATAATAATAATAATAATAATAATAATAATACATTTATTTTTAAAGCTCAAAACCAAAGTCTGCATTCACATGCACACACATAAAAGAATAAATATTTAAACAATATTAAAACAATGTGAGATAAAAATACGTTGAACATCATAAGAAATATTTTAAAATAAAGGTATGTCTGAAATCCACCTACACACACACACACACACACACCCACCCACACACACTCACACACACACAACAAAGACATCAACGGTGAACAATACATAATGAAACATTAATAAAATCATTTAAAAGTAACAAAAGCACTACATAGTGATACAAAATAGTATAAATATATGTCAGTAGTAAAAAACAAAAACCATTATTCAAAACCATACATAACAAATTTTGTATATTAAAATGTAAATTAAAAATATATTCGTCGAATAAGAATGAATGAATGTGGAGTTTTAATATGTACACACCGACTGGTCGACCCGCTAAATAAATGAAAAACAAACATTAAGAAGCAGGTGAAGTTAAAACACAAATGAGTGCGCACTGTCACACACACAAACATACGCACACACGCATGCACACACACATGCACGAATAGTTCCTCTTTTATTTCATATACACATATAGTCATTCAATGTGCGTGTTTCGGCGTTGTAATGATCAACTTGAATGTTCAGTTGGTCATTAAACCAAAACATATTCCTAGCATTGATAATGTAAACTTGGCAATAAATTCAACTTAAGTACTTTTGTTGTTGGATTTTTTAATGACTGAATTTAGTTATCATCATTTTTTTTATATTCCTGCCTTTCACTTCGATCTGTTGATTTAATTTATGTTTTAATTTTTTTGTTGCTGTTGTAATTTTGGTTTGATTGTGTGAGTGGGAACAACAAGAATTGTACTTCAACAACACAACAAACCATGCCCAGAGAAACAAATACAGAGAGAAACAGAGGAAAGGTGGGAGAAAAAAGGGAGGATAAGAAGAAAAAATATTATTTTAATAACGCAAAATCAAACTAAAGTCTGCTTTAAGCGCTCCAAGGGCATACACACACACATACATTCACATTAATAAATATTTAAACAATATAATATCATTATGATGGTATGATGGTAGATAATGTGGTAAGAAAGACAGGAAAATGTGGACGAAAATGAGAGAATGTTGGAGAGTGAGGTTTTTCGCATCTTGTTCAATATAAAGGTACAAAACAAAGTTCAACCAACTATGGAATGAATGTGGCAAGGTAAATTTTAATATAATTATCAAAACAGCAAAAGTGCTTAATAATTATGCATTATATAACAGAACAATTCATTCAAGTGGTCTCAACCTAAGCTGTTTTAGGCTTACATACAATGAGTAAACATAGAAGTTACATTTTTCAAGATACCTTTGTATGAGTTTGTGCTTTGCCACATTTTGGATCACAAACGCCATCCTTCTGTTGTTTTAGGGAAAGCAGCATTTAGGAGCAACGCCTCAATTTTTATTTATTTATTTTTTAAACAAATCTGGCCTTTTTAAAAAAAAAAACAAATTACTGCAAACAGGAATTTTTTAAACTGTCAAAGGAGTTCATCCATATTGTTTCTTGTGTGCGTAGGCTTTTTGCACAGATAAAATATTTTGCAAATAGCATGCAATTATAGGTAATTATCACTCAACTTGATTCGTCGAGCGGACAACGAAATAATGAGTTCTCTTTGCAACTGAAAGTGTACACATTGTTACGGTGCCACACATGATTCCCTCCTGCTCTGCGCTTCATTTCACAGCTGCCACAATGACCCCCTAATCAAACCTATTTTCAAGGGACGCAACTCTTGTAAAAAAAAAAATTCAACGCAAAATGACGGGAGTTTTCCGTCTGTGATTACACGTAAAAGAAAATTCATTTGGAAGAAAATACATACAAACAAACAACATCCTCAGGTCTGCAAAACACATACAACTTCACTGGTCTGCCGTACAGTACAATGAATTGTATACCGAAAGTGTCCTCCATAATCTGGCTACTTTGATTGATTGATTGATTGTTGCTTTAGGGCCAGCGGACTCTTCCGAGCCAAATCAGGACCGGACAACCCCCGATCCGCATAAAAGATCTGCTGAAACAACCCTAGTGGGAAAACTGAATGCCCTCCACCGGCCAGTCACTTTACAATAAAGACATCCCACGCAGGGGACGGCTGAGGCTTAACCCCAACTAATCGAACTCCCGTTTACAAAAACAAAATAGAATACAAACATCATTATAAATTATCAACAAAACACATACATATAAAATGCCTATATAGCTAAATAATAACATCATAGGAAGCCCTAGTGACCACCCGGCAGAAAGCGTCCAATACTCCCAAGCTGATCCAACAGACCTCATACACAAACAAAAGTCTTGTCCAGGAAGAGTTTTCAAGAAAAAATGTAGGTCATTGATCTAGCGAAGAAGAAGATAGTATAGCAGAGTGATAGGACAGAGCAGGAATGGGAAAGAGCAAATGAGGAAGACAGCGACATTGGGAATTTAAAGCACTAAATTTCCAGAAAGTGGGGATACTATTTATACTGAAACCCCCGGCACTCCAACGGGGGTACTGTTGTTGCAGTGAATCGGTCATGCCTATAAGTATAAAGGAAAGACAGGTTTTCAACTGGGGCTTTCACTTTTCCCTTTATAGGTTAGAACAATCTACAGTGGCAAGATTGCTTATGACCCCAAGGGGTATCTGGCTACTAAGCAACAATGCTAATATACCAGAGATTGTGTATGGTGAGATGGGATACTGGCGCTATTTCTTGACGTCCAAACTGGTAAAGACATAGTATAGATCTAACTGATGAGATTTTTCGGGAAAAAATTTGATATGGAACAAAAACAATTTTATTACATAAAAGTTTTGCAGTTTATGGTACATTTTATAAGCATAATTATGATAAACTGTTTAGATTTACCACGAGCTATTGCAAGTCAGTCGAGTTTTCAAGCGAGAGCAGATAATTATGTTTTGCAATATGAGACGTGATGCATGTAGACGGACAGTCAATGGGTGTATGTGTTTTACAATTGTTTGATGCGTAATTATTTGGTGTTAATTCATTCTGTGGGCGGTGTAATGTAGTCCATGCCACAGTATGGAAACGAGTTTTGTAGGCAGAAAGACTGTGGGGAGAAGGTAACTGTGGAGAAACTGAGCGCACGAGGTTACGTATTGTGGGCCGTTTAGTTTAGTTGACTTGTGTCCCTGTATTAATGAAATGATGTGTTTTGAACTTAATATTACAATGAATTCAAACGAGTAGAATACAAGGAGTGAACAACTAACACTTTGTACTTCTCAGTGCTTTTAATTTTTAATTCTTAAAACTCTGTTCCATCCCCTCCCTCCACCCCCACCCCCTTCTCTCTCTCTCTCTCTCTCTCTCTCTCTCTCTCTCTCTCCTTTCTTCTGGGGCGATAGAGAGCAGCATGCAAGAAGCTTCTTGCGGACAATACACATAGTACAGCTGTAGAGCCTCCATCAGATATTTCCGCCCACCATCACCCACTCCCACCCCAACAAACCTACCCCCCCCCCCCTATTCCCACACAGCTGCATAAATAAATCTTTGGCTGCATAAATGTTTACTACCTGTGCAAACAAAAATCCAGAACTACCCGTGAGTTTCTTTGACAAATAGTGATCGCTTGCCTAAAGGAAATTTAAGATTTAAAAAATAATCTGAAGGGACAATTATGAAACGTATTTTTTACTTAAAACTCATCGCCTCCCACCCCACCTAAACACCAAGTTTCACAATAAACTGACAATTAGTTTCGGAGAACACCTATAATCAAATTGCACTGTGTATAAGGTCTAAAACAAAGGGATCACGGAGTTAGAAACCATAGACAATCCATGTCACTGTTACACTCGACGTTGGTTTTTATCAGTTGATTCAGCCCCGATGCTTGAAACCTGATAAAGTGTAACTCAGATTCGTTTATCCACGCAGCCTGCTCACTCAGCAACAAGGCAAAGTCGTCGTATGTAGTTTTCCAACTTTATTCAGTGAACATCAACAACTGCATACAATCGCTTTTTCCACTCTCAACTTTTCACTTTCAACTTTACAATTCAATACACTTTTTAGTTAGTTAAATAGATTAACGTCCCCGGACACATAAGCGTATAGGGGACGATGCACACTTTTTGAAACAGTGCGGCACTAATATAGTCTCTCTAACTCCAGATAAATAAAGAACGTTCGGGCAAGACATAATTATAACCAATCAAAACACATGTCGTCATCACTGTC
>CM072513.1:84685507-84730507 GCA_036898135.1 Oncomelania hupensis
GATAAAGTGGGCTTTGTTATGACATTAAACAATGATACAGTGGGCTTTGTTATGACATCAAACAATGATACAGTGGGCTTTGTTATGACATTAAAAAATGATAAAGTGGGCTTTGTTATGACATTAAACAATGATACAGTGGGCTTTGTTATGACATTAAACAATGATACAGTGGGCTTTGTTATGACATTAAACAATGATACAGTGGGCTTTGTTATGACATTAAACAATGATACAGTGGGCTTTGTTATGACATTCAACAATGATAAAGTGGGCTTTGTTATGACATTAAAAAATGATACAGTGGGCTTTGTTATGACATTAAACAATGAAACAGTGGGTTTTCCTTGCTCAAACCAACCGCTACAGTTTAAATCTCTAATCTGATAGGAAGTGATCTCCCCTGTTTAACGGTACACCAATCTACTAGATGCTAATTTTTAGCGCTAAAAACAAAACAAAACTAAAACCAACAACAACAAAAAACCAATAACAATACTTCGGAAAGAGTTGGTGTGTATTGTATATGTGTGTGTGTGGGTGTGGGCATGTGTGGGTGTGTGTGTGTGCGTGTGTGTGTGTGTTTCAAGCGAACAAGCTTTTTTATCCGTGGGGTCACACTCACTGTGAATGTTCAACGGTTCTGTCGAGTGTGCGTAATCAAAGCGGATCCCTTTAGCAATTATATTCCAGTATTAGAAATGTGCAAACACCGACCCTACACAGAAGGGAAAGAGTGAGAGAAAGAGAGTGAATGAGTGAGAGTGTGAGACAGTGAGAAAGAGAAAGAGAGAGAGAAAGTGAGTGGGGGAGAGAGAGAGTGAGAGAGAGACAGAGAGAGATGGTAGTGATGGTGAACACATACTCTTGCCTCATGCTACTTACACTATCCAAAAAATCGTCTTCAACACATGCACGTCAACCAGTGATCAATAGACCAACACGTGAATTCGATACGCTTTTCATGCTTCTGCTTTAGTCTTAGGAAAGAAACACTTTTTCACAGTTTAGGGTTCTAAACACCCACTACTAAAACTTCTGGCACTATCACAAGAATAACATGCTCCTCTTTCAATCACAACAGTACAGAAATGAGAAATGGAGTTGCGTAAGTTTGGAGTTATCCGCCATCATTTCCTCAGCAGACGACAAGAAGAACAAAAAGCGTTCACAGGGGAGACAACTACCACCTGCGTTTTGCACCGTTTCCTTTGGTCTCCCCTGATCCTTCACACTTTCACTTGAATAAAGCGACTCAGATCTCTCACCACAGCCACGAAGAAGAGAAAGGAAGATAAATCCAGAGAGAGCGATTGCTGTCCTCGCTAGGCTCGGAAATGCTAGGACCAGTCCAGCGGCAGACTGAAGCATCGCGAGTTGGACGTGTGGAAACTTTCCTCTCACACGCAACCGCGCCATCAAGGAGCAGACGGTAAACTCTCCTTCATCCCCCCACCACCATCACCATACCCCTTCTCCTTCCTTCCCCACCCTCTGTAATTTATCCTCAACCAGCCTCAAGCCATTGGCGGATACCGGAATTCGCTCAGTGGTACAGTGACGAACTCGAGTTTGCAGAAGTTGCGGGTTTGACCCGAACACCACAAACGGGTATATGGTCATCATACTGGTGTTTGTTTCAGTGCGTAGTGCGTGGAATTAGGTGGAGATTAGCGTTAGAAAGTCACCGGGATGGGATCAGTGACTTCAGCTCAAACAGCGAGTGCAGAAATTCAAACTCAAACTAACACTCTAACACAAAGACCGGATGAACAGTTACAATCAACACATATACACACAGGAATATGGGAAATCTAACCCTACCCCAACCCCTAACCGGTCCCCACAACCCCAACAAATAACAATCAATTACCTCCCTTGACTAATTCGTAGCCCCTTAAACATTGGACACAAAGTGCCGACACAACCCAAGATATAACAATATGAAAATAAAGATGGAGTATTACAACAGATGGCTTATGTATACAACCAATAAGATTTGAAAGAAATGTATTTAATTAATTTCAATACCCTTTACATAAACCAGCACAATTGTTCGTTATTGATTACCAAGCCTAACTATATCATCTGGAATCAGCAACACAAGTCTTTTGCTTTTCCACAACTGAATTCCAAGAAATCACCACACTGTCTTCAAGGTACTAGCACAGTTTATAATAGAACAAGTCTTGATCACGACCTTCAACGAATTCTGTGAAAATCACTGTATTAAATGTTTATTAAGTGTGTAGTATGGGTTTATATGCGTGTAATGTTGTATGTTTGTGAGTGTGCGAGGCCCTGAGTACCGCAACCCCAAGCAGCAGCAGTGAAGCAAGCAAGCAGTCTCGCAGCCCAAGGTAGTAGGGGTCATGCAGCACCAAGGTGGCCAAGGTCACGCAGCGCCCAACAGCCGCAACTTCTTAGCTTCTCGGATCGGTTCAGAACATCATTGAACCAAAGCATGGCACCATAAAACACCAGCATGGAAGCAACAGCAAACAAGCAAGTAGGCAAGCAGGCCCAATCTGGTCAACATAAGAACTCATCTTACTAACATAAACATAACATGGGAAATAACTCCTTCCGCCGTCCGCCATCTTGACCTGTTTATTTACGCATTACAAACAGTTTACAATTCATCTATAATTTATATAAATTTATATAAATTTATATACCTTCGCATGAACGTGATTATAATAATGCATTATAATTCCATTCCTAATCAACAATCTTGATTCATCCTCTCTCTCATATTCATCACCCCTCTACCATACTTATCATACATCATCACCCTTGACCCCATTCTTGCAACAACCTCAACAACATCATTCCATTATACATTTCGAACAAGAAAATCATATAAAACTAATAGTTATTAAAATACCCCTTTCCCCTCATCCATCATCATTCATCCTCGTACGCATGCTCAGAGTGTATAGCCACAGAAAGAATTAGAATACTGGGCACCACTCACCTTCAGTCCTCGGCCTGTGATGGTACAGACAACACAACACAACACAACACAACACAACACAACACAGTCTGTACGAGAGTTGATGGTTTGTTACTGTTGTCCTAACTATGACCCCAGATAGAAGATACTTAGGACTTGGGTGGTCTTTAATAGAAGAGCACACACTCTTAGAGACCCACTCTACACGGTCTCACACAGAAATTGTGGCAGCAAGGTCTCTCCTACAACCTCCTACAACACAGCACACTGGTCATTCTTGCCCTTTTTAAAATACAAGATATCGGGTGGTTCTAACACAAAACACAACCCTTATAAAAGGACTCTACACTTATTCTATTATAGTGGCAGTCGCAATTATTCAACGTGCCGTCTGATCACAATCAGTACCAACTTGACTCTGGCCTTACACTGCTTCTCCCAGCCCACAATTCAAGGCACAGAACTCCGTTCAAGCTTCTAGCAGCTACCGAGCTTACGTAAAACACGAGATTCTTTCAAAAGATATATGCACTACGCACTATATAGCGCTAACCCATACTTTGCGCCCAACACTCTCATACATATGAAACTGTAAATTATATACATTCTGACACAGCATATATTTAGCGTGTAATAAACTCGTGTCGTCACAGAGAGAGAGAGAGAGAGAGAGAGAGAGAGAGATCCGACGGGTGTGGCTGTGTGTGTGCAAGTAACAGTACCAGTGATTTCTTTGTAAATTATATTGTTGTAGGAAGGGAGATTCATCTTCCTATACGCTTGCGAAATATGGACCCTCAAAGCAGATCTTCAACGAAGAATACAAAGCATGGAGATGAGGTGCTACAGAAGACTTCTGGGCATTTCCTATACCCAGCACGAAGTCCGACAGATCATCACACAAGCCATTGGACAACTAGATGACCTACTCACAGTGGTGAAGAAACGGAAACTCTGATGGTATGGCAACGCCACCAGATCATCAGGCCTTGCAAAGACCATCATGCAAGACAACGGGCAAGGAGGTAGAAGAAGAGGGAGACAGAAAAAGAGGTGGGAGGACAACATTCGAGAATGGACTGGCTTGACACTGAGCTAAGCAATTAGTGTTGCTGCGGACAGAGAAAGATGGAGTACGCTGGTTAAACGATCACCTATGGTGCCCCAACGACGTCCGAGTTACGTGATAGGATAGGATATGATAGAAAGGGAGAGCATCGGAAAAATAATCCTGAAGAAGCCTGAATAAGCGAAAACCTGACATGTAAAAGACAGCAAGAATCTTGTTATATTTTCCATGTAGCCTAATTAAGGAAAATTGGACTTCTTTAAGACTTCAAGCTTCCCCATAAGTTTCTTTTTTTATTTGACGTTTGACGTACAGGGCTTCCTCAAAAAAACTAATCTGAAACAATCATGTATGGACACTTACAGAAGTAAAATATCAAATGATTTATGATACACGAATAAAAAATCTAAGTCCAAATAAATAAATAAATAAATAAATAAATAAATAAATAAATAAATAAATTTATTATATATAAATTAGATAGAAGAGAGAGAAACCAAATACAATTGTTTGCATCTCTCTCTCTCTCTCTCTCTCTCTCTCTCTCTCTCTCTCTCTCTCTCTCTCTCTCTCTCTCTCTCTCTTATGTGCCACAATTTGTTAGATCTATATACAGGGCAGCCCAAACGTAGGTTTACAGTTAAAATAAATTACAATCAGCAATGAAAAAGCTGTTTATTTAAGTTAGATGTATACTGTGAGGAATGTTTGATATTGGTATTACTAAGCAAGTCACTTCCACCATATAAAAAGTAGTTTAATAACGGTGAACCTACTTTTGGCCCACCCTGTATAATATTTTCAATATGTGCAACAGAAAATAACGACAATTCGACTGGGTTGAGAAACAGATTGCACGTGATTGAGACATGGCGTACTCCGTGCGGTCAAATCTTCTCTACTTCTTCTTTGGTTTTAGCAGCCAACTTCATTAGTCTTTGCCAATCCCTCAAGAGTAACAGCTTCGGGTTGTTTCGTACAGTACCGGAGTTTACCGAGTGTACCAATACGCGGGAACGGCCTAACTGTACATTGAACAAAACGATCGCCGCACCGTCGTACGCAAGAATTTGGGCACCTCGGAGTTAGGTCCTGTAGCGGTCAGCGTATGGAGCTGCTCTTGAGGTGGAGAACAGCGCTATCCATGGACGATACATGAAAAAAAATTCCTCTCAACACTACGGTGAAAGGCCCCAATTCCAAGTCCTTATTTACTTCTGTCGAAAAGGCCTTGACCATAAAATTGGAATTGTTATTACATAATAATTATCATTATTAAATGGGCTTTCTTCGCTCAACCCACCGCACCGCACCGCTAAAGTTTGAAATTTCCATTTCTGTTCTGCCAGGGAGTAATTTTTTCCTGTTTAACGATACACCAACACGCTCTACCATCTACTATATAATTGTAGCGGCAGTTAATAACAGCCACAAAACTACGGAATTGACTGATTACAAAAGTAACGATATTTTCCAAAGAGTTTTATTTTTGTAGCAAGCTATTGTTTTCAGTGAAGCAACCCTCGCTGTGAATGATAAACGGATCTGTGGAGGAGGCGTGTGGTCACAGTGGGTCCCTTTAAGTATTGGTGAGGTTATTCTGTGCCGTAATACTGTTTTGTCATAATTGACCCCCACCTAAACCAGTAGAGATGGAAATTAGGATAACATTTCTCGTTATAAACCGCCTTAATGTATTAATGTAAAAAAAAAACATAGGCTGCTTATACGCCAGGATTACAATTTAAATACATCAATGTTAAAGACTGGATAAAATAGTAATTAACCTTAGTCCAAAAACTATGCCGATGGGAGAGTTGTGGAGGAGGGGGAGAGAGTGAAAGACACACACACACACACGCACACACACACACACACACACACACACACAGAGGCACCCACACCCACACACTGACGTCAACACGTCCCCAGTTTTTTCCCCTTATTTATATCTGTGTCTCGTGTTCGTACAATATAAACTTTTAATTTGACAGAATTTGAGTGGGGATGAAGCGGCCTTGCGGAATAAAACCAATACAAACCTGTTTAACGACTGGCTTTCGGGTGAGTCAGTCCCTCATGGGTGTGACATAGAGGTGGGATTGTACAGTAAGCTTTTAATAAGTTTGCATTGTTCTCTTTGTTCACAACATAACTCTGCTTCCACAATGACCTACCTCTAAATACCAAACACACAATAATCAACTTCACCCTTCACACTTT
The DNA here is from genome assembly GCA_036898135.1 of Oncomelania hupensis. Classification (NCBI taxonomy): domain Eukaryota; kingdom Metazoa; phylum Mollusca; class Gastropoda; order Littorinimorpha; family Pomatiopsidae; genus Oncomelania; species Oncomelania hupensis. The sequence goes on from CM072513.1 coordinate 84,691,756, forward strand.
CCTTGGCCTTCTCTCTCTCTCTCTCTCTCTCTCTCTCTCTCTCTCTCTCTCTCTCTCTCTCTCTCTTTCTCTCTCTCTCTCTCTCTCTCTCTCTCTCTCTGATGCACATAGATGTTTAACGTCTACACAACCATTGGCGATATGGCAGACGGGGATAACCGAACAAGGGCTAGGGACCTAAATCAACACTGCACAACTAGAGCAATCCTACTGCTAAAATGGACAGTAATGTGGGTTCGGGCATTAAATAGAATAGACCCAACGTTTCCCGGCGTGTCGTAAGAGGCGACTAACAGAGGTGATGTTAGCACGGCATCACTGGGCGAAAGTCTTCTACACAGAAGTGACCGGCCAGGGCGGAGGAACCTCACTTTACTACAGGTTCAACGACCACGTGCTCAGGGCCAAGGCGAACCACACTGTATTCGTGGATTTCGGCTGTGGCCAACAGCCTGGAGAGGATTGGGCACCGCCAGGTCTTTTTTGACCCAAGACACACTACATGATGACACAATCCACTGATTTCATACTGGATCGGTCGTCGCCCGGCTCAAGGACCGCGCCTTCCGTTGGCCACCAGAACGGAGGTGTTAAGTATGCTACTGATGGACAATTTAGCAAGATCCGCACGAGAAACAACATCGTCATAGGAACCTGGAATGTCAGGACCCTAACTGCGGAAGGAAAATTAGACGAACTGGCCCACGAGTTGGACCACTATCGATGGAACGTTCAAGGCATCAGCGAACTGCGCTGGAAAGGCCTAGGTGAAACAACGACCGACAAAGGCCACAAGCTCTATTTCAGCGGTAGAGATGACAGGCACGAACACAGCGTTGGATTCTTGGTCTACAAGAACATTCTAGCCACTGTCATGGGTTGCCGCCCAGTCTCCAGTAGACTCATTAACATCCGCCTGAGAGCAGCCCCTTTCAACACCACCATCATCCAGGCCTATGCCCCAACATCAGACTATGACGACAGCGAAGTGGAGGATTTTTATGAAAATCTACAGGCGGTCCTTGACCAAGTGCCGAAGAAGGACATAGTCATAGTGCAAGGCGACTGGAATGCCAAGGTTGGCCAAGATGCACACCACAACTGGGGAGACACATGTGGACCCCACTGCAACAACGAGACAAATGACAGGGGTCTAAGACTCTTGGAGTTTGCCAGATACAACAATCTGGTACTGGCAAACACGCTTGGTCTCCACAAAAACTCCAGACGATGGACATGGCACAGTCCCGGCGGTGAGCATCACAACTAAATAGACTACAACATGGTCAAGAAACGCTTCAGATCAAGCATCAACATTGGCAGGACAGGCACTTTTCCAGGAGCAGACATCGGAAGTGACCACGTTAATGTGATGATGTCTTTCCGGCTCCACTTGAAGAGAGTAAATAGTGCAAAGTGCACTAGACTGAAGTTCGACCTGGACAAACTGCAAGACCCGGAGGTGGCAGAACTATTTCAGGCCACAATTGGAGGGAAATTTGCACCACTGCTCATTTTGGGGGCTGGTGAAGTAGATGTGAACACCATGACCACCACCTTCAACTCAGCTGTGACAGATGCCGCCACTGAGATCCTTGGCAAGTTGAGGCAGCAGTGCAATCGCTAAAGAAAGGGAAGTCAGCGGGAGTGGACAACATACCCGCGGAACTGCTACAAGCAGGAGGAGAAGCGATGATTGATGCCGTCACCATTATCTGTAACAAGATCTGGCAGAGTGGGGAGTGGCCTATACCATGGACCCAGTCGCTTGTCATCACTCTTCCCAAAAAAGGTAACCTTCAGGAGTGTGAAAATTACCGCACCATCAGCCTCATCAGCCATCCCAGCAAGGTCCTCCTGAAAATAATACTCAACAGGTTGAAACCCCAAGCTGAACAAATCATAGCTGAAGAACAAGCAGGATTCAGGGCAGGGCGAAGTACCACTGAGCAGATTTTCAACCTCAGAATAATCTGTGAGAAATACCTACAGCACAACAACATATATTTCATGTGTTCATAGACTTCAAGAAGGCGTTTGACCGAGTCTGGCATGCAGCTCTATGGGCAACAATGAAAGTGTACAGCATCAGCCCTAAAATTATTGAAGTCATCAAAAGCCTGTATGACAAGGCTACCAGTGCAGTCCTCCACAACAGCGACATCGGGAACTGGTTCAGAACAACAATCGGTGTGCGTCAAGGATGCCTACTCTCTCTAACACTCTTCAACATCTTCCTATAGCGCATCATGTCAGATGCTCTTGCAGATCATAAAGGTACAATCAGCATAGGGGGTAGAGCAATCTCCAATCTTCGTTTGGCAGATGACATTGATGGATTGGCTGGAGGGGAACAAGAACTTGAACAGCTGGTACAGAGGCTTGACACCACCTCCAGAGCCTATGGAATGGAAATAAGTGCAGAGAAAACCAAAATGATGACCAACAACACCAATGGCATCAGCACGGACATCAAAGTCCAAGGCCAATCCCTCAACACAGTGCATAGCTTCAAATATTTAGGAGCCATTGTATCAGACAATGGGTCCCGACAGGAAGTCCTCTCCAGGATCGCACAAACAACTGCTGCCCTGAAGCCCGTTTGGAGAGACAGGACCATCAGTCTACATTCCAAAGTAAGACTGCTGCGCTCCCTTGTCATCTCCATCTTCCTATATGCTTGCGAAGCATGGACCCTCACAGCAGATCTCCAACGAAGAATACAAAGCATGGAGATGAGGTGCTACAGAAGACTTCTGGGCATTTCCTATACCCAATACATAACCAACGACGAAGTCCGACAGACCATCACACAAGCCATTGGACAACACGATGACCTGCTCACAGTGGTGAAGAAACGGAAACTCCGATGGTATGGCCACGTCACCAGATCATCAGGCCTTGCAAAGACTATTCTGCAAGGCACAGTGCAAGGAGGTAGAAGAAGAGGGAGACCGAAAAAGAGGTGGGAGGACAACATTCGAGAATGGACTGGTTTGACACTGAGCGAAGCCATCAGGGTTGCTGAGGACAGAGAAAGATGAAGTATGCTGGTTAAACGATCGTCTGTGGTGCCCCTACGACCTTCGGGTTACGGGACAGGATAGGATAGGAATGTAACTAGATTAAAGTCACACGACACCGAAGCGTATAAGCGACTACTGGTCACATTATTCTAACACCAGCGAACCAGTTGATGGTAGGGAGAAAATAATATGGTCACACGTTGGCCAATCCGGGATTCGATCCAGGTACCTTTCGGTTACTAGTAAGACGCTCTACCAACTGAGCTACTCGGCCACTTTTTATTTCGCCCACCACGGGATTCGAACCTGGGTCATCGGCGTGCCAGGCGAACGCTCCACCACTTGAGCTACTGCGGTGGGACTCTCTCTCTCTCTCTCTCTCTCTCTCTCTCTCTCTCTCTCTCTCTCTCTCTCTCTCTCTCTCTCTCTCTCTCTCTCTCTCTCTCTTAATTGTAGATTATAGTCACACGACACCGGAGCGTATAGGCGACTACTGGTCACATTATTCTGACACCAGCGAACCAGTTGATGGTAAGGGGAAAATAATAATTATGGTCACAAATTGGCCAATCCGGGATTCGAACCAGGTACCTTTTGATTACTAGTAAGCCGCTCTACCAACTGAGCTACTCGGGCCCACTGTCTCTCTCTCTTTCTCTCTGCCTGTCTCTTATTGATTCTCGCCCCCCCCCCTCCCATCTCTTTCTTCATATTTCTTTCTGTGTGCATGTATGTATTGATTGTGTGTGTGCGTGTGTTTGATTTCCCCAATCTCTTTTGTATTGCTAGATTTACAGTGTTACACAAGTTGTATTAAAACTTCTTCATTGCTTCTGTTTGATTTTTGTTGCTTTCACAATCATTCAACGAATTTTATTGCAGCCCAAAAACTGTGTGTTCTTAATGGACGTATCCTTTTTGTCTCGCAAGAGTGCAATTAATTTGGCCAGCACTAGAGATTTAAGTCTCTTGAAAGGCAAGTTGAATTTGCGATAGGGATTGCATGAAATAATAGCCAATCCTCATTAAATAGCCTTGACCTTTGGATTATATAACTGACCACAATATGACCTCCGGAAATTACGCAGTAAAAGAAACCGCATATCGTGGGCTGACAGATAAAATCAATGGGCAGCAAGCGATTCGGTATTTCCAATTGCAAAGAGCACCTACAAAGCTGATGAACAACTCTTCCTTTTGTAGTAGAATTGTAACCTTTTGGAACAGCTTATGGACAGGTTTGGTGTGAAGGCGTCTGAACATGAGGACCAACAGACCTTTTTTTGCCGCTAGTTATTTCCCTTGACTTCTTCGCTCGCTTAAGAGTTCAGTCCCCATAACTTCAGACTAAACCTGTGGCCAGCCTATGTAATGTCTGCATGTTCATGCACCTAGTTGTTATCGTAGGAGCTTGTGCATGGTGTCATCGCCACTCCTGATGTTATACCAAATATCTTTTTGACAAACAAGCACTAGCTCGGAAGAGTCCGCTGGACCTAAAGCAACAATAAATCAATCAATCAATCAAACAAGCACTATGTGGTTGATTTATAATTGACTTGTTGGTTTAATAGTTGAAAATAAAGAGCCTATTGTTTGTTGCAACTTATGTGTGTTCTCTCCATTGTCGACCTCCCTCTGCACTTTTGAAAGTAAAGTTGTTCAGTGATCATTAGAGAGAGTGATAGAGAGAGAGGGAGAGAGGGAAGGAGAGAGAGATAGGGAAGGAGAGAGAGAGGGGGGAGAGAGAGAGGGAAGGAGAGAGAGATAGAGAGGGAGGTAGGGAGAGAGAGAGAGAGAGAGAGAGAGAGAGAGAGAGGGAGAGAGAGAAAAAGAGAGAGATTTTCGTCAGCCTTTTGCTGTGGTATAAAATGTTACTAAAACATAACTATTGTAAATCATCAGAAGAAATTTTACAACTCCTTACAGTTTACTTCGTTGGACATTTATTCACCGAAGAAATGTTAGACTATAATATTTTGTCAAATGTCATTCTTGTCACTATTTGTGTGTGAATTTCTGTAATTGCTGTTATAAATGTCTCAAACAATGTAGGCAATGTACTGGAATATATCAGGCGATAACGTTGCAGCCTGTACGGGCAGTGCTTCAAAGACCGTTAACGGCCTCAAGTTTAAAAAAAAAAAAAGTTACCCTGAGACACTGCTCTTCTACTCCTTCGGATGAGAGTATAAACCGAGGTCTAATCCGTGCACGCCTTCATTCTATCGCACTGACTTTAAAGGTCCTGACGCTCATGTCCTAGACGGGTGAGTGCCGGCTATACACATACACCCATAACGCACTAGGTCCCTTCTCCCCATTCCAGGGTCGCTTAGGATTGTGCTCAGTCCTCTGGACGTCAGACTATGCGCCAAAAGGCTGCAGGTGGGCGCCTCGGGCGCTTTGAGTTAGATCCAGTATTGGCCAGCGCCTTGAGCAGCTCTTGAGCTGGAAAAGCGCTATATAAAATTGTAACAATAAATGCCATTGCGCGATACTTATATTTTGTGAAAGGCAAGTACAGCAAGATTACAAAATGGATCTGCAGATCCATGACCTTTGGCTGAGGACGCCACCGGGCCACGATGTTTATCGTTCCTGGCAGAGCCGTGAGTCATCAGGAACGCCGCGATAAGCCAGTCTGACTTTCTGGCCAAGCGGTCAAGGTCAAGTGTTGGCTACAGTTTTGGCCAAAGGAGTTGACATGACTTATGCAAAATAAGTTGTGTTTCTTTTTCTCTTTCAACTGTGAAAGACGGCTAACCCTGTTACCCTCCGTTTTTCACCTGTGTCAGCACTTTCAGTAGACCCATCTGTCACTCCGTCTGCTGGACAGAACAACTACATTCAGTGTATGGAATAGCACTAATAGGTCAACGTGATATACCACACCAAAGGCGCAACTATACTACCTCTTTATTTAAAACAAAACAAAACAAAACAAAAAGAGATGGCAAGCCATTCAAATGCATTTCCAGACGCTCACGCACATAGCCCAAAACTAAGCCTTTCCCAAAGTGCTCATTCTCTTAGCCCGCGTTATAACTGGGCTTTAATCCTAACAAAGAAAAAGGGAAAGTCTTTAATTCTAATGTAAAATTAGCTCAATTTGAATATTATTCATTATCAGAACAACACTTTACTAATATAATACCCAAATTAACTATTGTTAGTTGTTCCAGAACTATTGCTAGATTAGTTTATAAGCTACGCTTGAATTCATGGTGTACAAAATAGTTCAAAAATGTTACGTGTATATGTGCTGGAACTATTTTTCTTACAACATCTATTATTTGATTGTGCTGTTTTAAGAGCACTGTACAAAGAAAATTGAATTATTTTATGTGCACAAGACAATATTGGAGTCATCTTGAATGAACATTGAGGTTTAACGTCTACACCCACCATTGGCGATATGGCAGACGGGGATAACCATCCCAGGGAAAGAGGGGTAGGGACCTGAATCAACACTGAACCATCAGAGCAATCATAATGCTGAAATGGACAGTGAAAATGGCCACATTTTAAATCGCCCACCACGGGATTCGAACCTTGGTCATCGGTGTGCCAGGCGAACGCTCTACCACTTGAGCTATGGCGGTGGGACTTAAAAGAGTTATCTTATATAGTTCGATGTTACAGGACATCGCGCGTATCATTGTGGGAACAGATTTATTTCAGTTACTATAATTAACAATTTCTATTTGTTTGTTTGTTTCTTTGTTTGTTATGGTTGTCTAAAATCACATTGTTGTGAAAAGACGTTAAATTAAAATATTGAATTGAATTGAATTGAATTGAATTGAAAAAGGGCAAGATGGACTATGATCGTCCACTCGCTATCTGAATTATGTGATTTAGGCTTCTGTCGCCGCCAGCTGATGTGCGTACAAAAAATAACCCAGCTCTATGACAGGCACGTTCAACCTAACAAAAAGATTGGGGATGGTGTGGGGGTTATGGGGGCTGGGGAAAAAGGAGAGGAGGAGGGAGGGGGGATGCCCCGGGAAAATTGACACGGCCTCGTCACCTCCCTTAGCGAAAAGATTGAACACAGAAGTAATCAACTACTCCAGGGGAAACTGGCATTCGTCAGGCACAAGCTAGACAGACACACAGCCGCATAGACACACACACACACACGCAACCACACGTACACACGCAAACGCATACACTAAAAAAACAAACATAAGACATACTCACACACAAAAACCCACACACACACACACGCATTTGTTGTAGAAACGACGTTGTGATGACTGTTGTGGAAAAAACAGACATTATTTTGACACACTTTTCATTTCTTTGACATTATTTTGACATTTTCAAATTTTTGAAGCTATCCCTAACCCTAAACCCTTTCCCTAACCCAAACCCTATCCCTAACCCTTAGGTAAAATGTAGGTAAAGGTAGTCCCATAGCCTTGTGGCCGTAGGGGAGCGTGATGTTGGAGATCACACTTATCTTGGGCCAGCGTAATGAAGGTGATGCCCATCTCTCCCCCTCGCTGCTTTACCTTCCCCACCCTTAAGAGAGTAGGTACTCAGTCTGTTACGTTGAAACGCGAATGGTGCGTATGAAATGCGCACGATGTTATGTGTGAAGCGCGTGCAATGGTAGGCTTTTGTGTGATGCGCGCGATAGATCTGTTCGTTTTATTTTGCAACGCATGCAGTAATAGAGTGTATTTATCTTTGATTTGATTTTGGGTTGTTATTAGTAGAGGCTTTGTGTAACGTTAGTGTTTTTAGTTGGTCGATATTGTTTGAGAATTTTCGGGAATTAGTTGTTTACTATCGATCGAAGCGTGTGGATTGTTCTGTTGGTTACCATGGAAGCTTCCATTCCAAATGGGGTTGTATGACGTGAGTCACGTGATGATGAAATTAATTTTGATTGGTTGTGGTGTTTTATGTAGGATTATTCTCGTTTGTTCCCGTGTATGTAGGGACTATATAAGCGCCGCACTGTTAAAAAAGTAGAGAGTGTTGTTGTTGATAGTGATTTGGAAAGTAAATTTGAGAGTGGAAAGACGATTGAGCAATTGTATGCAGTTGTTGATGTGTGCTGAATAAAAAGTGGAAAACTTCATACGTCAACTTTGTGACTTGTATGCTGCTTGAGCGGGTTGCGTGAATAAACGAATCTGAGTTACACAACTATCAGGAATTCAAGCATCGGGGCTGAATCAGATACTGATAGAAAACTCCAACATCAAACTGAGTGTAACATTTTGGGGGTCAAGCCGCGATTCACGCCATAGCCAAGGGTTCAACTGCTACAACAAGCGAGTCAACGTTACGAGAGGCAGTCATCGAGGGTAGCCGCCAACGAGTTGCGTCGAGAGGGGCCAACATACTGGGACTACATCACCGAAAGTTTCGGGTTGACTGCAAGGGCGTGTAGTCGCCGAAGAGTTGCTTCGTGAGCGAACAACAGATCGGGACTACGTTGCTGCCGTAAGACTACGTCGAGGGACAGTCTCGGAGCTACATCGCCAGTATTAGAGAGAGCGACGAGCGGACGTCGCGTCTACTTCAGCACAGGAGCGTATACATCAACACCAGCGTGGTGCAGCGTCGCATACGACGAGGACAGCGGGGCCTGCGTCAACGAAGGCGACTAGTGACAAGCATCAGCGCTACTGCAGAAAGCGTGCTGTTCTAGAACAGTCTAGAAAGGTACAGCACAGTCAAGAACTTTCCAGAAAAAAGAACTCTACAGTCAAGAACTTTCTAGAAAAAGAACTTTCCAGAAAAGAACATTCCAGAAAAGAACTTTCCAGAAAAGCATTAAGATGGCTGACTTCTGGCAGAAAGGGATTGCACTGAATCTCAAAGGCAAACAGCTGACGGAGTACGTCAAGTCCCAGGAGAGAATACAAGAAAGAGAATTAGAAGAGCAGCGTCGCCGTGAAGAAAGAGAATTAGAAGAGCAGCGTCGCCGTGAAGAAAGAGAATTAGAAGAGAAGCGTCTAGAAAAGGAAGAGCAGCGTCGCCGAGAAGAAAGAGAAGAGCGGCGTCAAGAAAGAGAGATGGAAGAGAGACGATTAGAAGCTGAGCGTCAATACCAGCTAGAGTTGGCGCGTATCCAGAACAATCAGCATGCGCCACAAGCCACCAACGACCATACGGCTCCAAAATTGCCAGCTTTCGTCGACGGGAAGGACCAGATCGACAGCTATCTGGCGAGATTCGAAAGGTTCGCCGAAAGCTCCAATTGGCAACCTCGAGACTGGGCGATTCGACTAAGTGCACTTCTGACAGGGCAAGCGCTCGAAGTTTACACCAGACTGTCGAACGATGACGCCAAAAACTATGACGTCTTGAAAGAGGCCCTACTACAGTGCTACAACTTTACAGAGAAGGGCTACCGTAAACGCTTCCGTGAATGCCGGCCTAAGTCAGACGAGACGCCAAAGCAGTTTGTGGAGCGCCTGTCGTCATATCTACACAAGTGGGTGGAGTTATCAGGCGAAAGGAAGTCTTACGACAGTCTCCATGCCCTGATCGTGAAGGAACAATTTCTCAATGCCTGTCACAAGGACCTAGCGACCCACTTAGAAGAACAAAAGCTGCAGACGCTTAAAGATGTGACTGAGGCTGCTGAAAGATATCTTATCGCTCATGGGAAAACCCTGGGGCCACCCAGCGCGACGAAACATTTTCAGAAGACTGGAAACCATGTGAACCAGATCCAGGGGAGTCAGACGAGCCAGAGACAGACGGACTCCACGCCTCCTCCCAGGGAAGGGCATTCAAGAGGCTGTTTCACCTGCAACGCTACAGACCACAGAGCGGCTAACTGCCCTCAAAACAAAAGTAGCGGACAGCGGGGCAGTACGGACAATGCAGCGGTGGGCAACCGACAGAGACGTTTCTCCAATCAACGGCAAACCAGTAGATCTGACCATCAGGTGTGCGGCGGGAGCGTCATTCTTCCTAGTGAGACCAAGCGCACAGCTACTCCTGCGGACGTGCAAGAGTGCATGACCGATGGCCAACTTCTCCTTGCCAACGGAAAATCCATCCCCGTCGTCGCCAGCGCAGCTGTGACCGTCCAGAACATGCCTGTTTCCAAGGGACGCGTTGGAGATCATGAAGTGACTGTCTTAAGAGACTCTGGCTGTAGTGGGGTCATCGTCAGAGAAGACCTAATCGCTAAAGAACAGTTCACTGGCGATTCAAAATGGACACTTATGGCCGACAGCAAATGTGTGAGAGCGCCAGTTGCGAAGATTCATGTCAACACCCCTTTCTACATAGGCGAAGTCGAAGCGGTTTGCCTGAAGAAGCCGCTGTATGATTTGATGATCGGGAATATCGACGGCGCGAGACGACCCGACGACCCCGATCCAGAGTGGAGTCCTGCCTCAACCCAACGCGTCGAAGTTGTGGAGGAGGATCCATTGCCGTTTCCCGATGGAGACCTTACAGAGCTGCTACGGGACAATGTGGTTACTCCGGCTCAGCCCTGCCGACCAGAGATCGTCAGTGCTGTTACTACCAAAGCCCAGGCCAAGAGAGACAAGATTTCTACGCCACTGAAGGTCGCCGACAACTCCAAAGCTGCCATCGTGGACAGAGATAAGCTGATCCAGCTCCAGGAAGCTGACAGTACTTTAAACAAGTACAGGAACCGCCAAGACCACGTGACCAAGGGCAGTGGCACGGTCTATTTTGAGGTGAAGGCCAAGATCCTGTACCGAATCTTCCAGCACCCGAGGGTCAACGGAGGGAAACCACTACGTCAAGTCTTGGTACCGTTACCCCTAAGGCGCCAGGTGATGGAAGTAGCGCATGACTCAATTATGGGAGGTCACCTGGGTATCAAGAAGACGTCGGACAGAATCCAGGCGGTGTTCTACTGGCCAGGACTTCATGCGGACGTCAGCCGTTTCTGCCGATCATGTGACATTTGCCAGAAGACCATACCTCGAGGAAGGGTCCCGAAAGTGCCTATGCAGAGGATGCCTCTGATCGACCGACCTTTCAAGAGGGTGGCCTTAGACTTAATCGGCGAAATAAGACCTCCGAGTGAAGAAGGTCATCGGTGGGTACTGACTTTAGTGGACTATGCGACTCGGTACCCAGAAGCAGTGCCTCTGAAGAAGATTGACACTGAAACTGTCGCAGAGGCGCTAGTGGACATGTTCAGTAGACTTGGAGTGCCTGAAGAGATTTTGACAGACCTCGGGACACAGTTCGTCTCTGACTGCATGAGGGAGGTCAACAGACTGCTGAGCATCCGGCATTTGACTACGACACCCTACCATCCGATGTGCAACGGGCTTGTCGAAAAGTTCAATGCTACGCTGAAGTCCACCCTGAAGAAACTGTGCAGCGAGCAGCCCAGACAATGGCATCGCTACGTCAACGCCCTACTTTTCGCCTACAGAGAAGTACCGCAGGAGTCCACCGGCTTTTCTCCGTTCGAGCTGCTGTACGGAAGAACCATCCGAGGGCCGATGCACATCCTAAAAGAACTGTGGACGAAAGAAGTAGACACCCCAGAGGTGAAGAACAGCTACCAGTACGTGTTTGAGCTACGGGAGAAGCTGGAGCAGACTCTCGAGATAGCCAGAGAAAACCTGAAGAAGTCCCAAGACTGTGGAAAGCACTACTACGATCGTAGGGCTGTGAACAGGAAGTTCAAACCTGGCAACAAAGTGCTGGTGCTGCTACCTACCGATCATAATAAGTTGCTGATGCAGTGGAAAGGCCCGTACGAAGTGGAGACCGTGGTGGGGATCAACGACTACAAGGTGAAGGTCGGTCAGCATTCCAAGATATACCACGCCAACCTCCTTAAACTGTACGTGGAAAGGCCATCAGAGACTGTGTACGCAGCCACAGCAGCTGTGACCGACAACAGCTTTGACAGCGAAGAACTGTTGGAACTGGGAGACTTCCACAGCAAAGAAGGCATCGATGATGTTAAGCTAGGACCAAGCTTGACGGAAGGTCAAAAGATGGAGCTCAAGGACCTTATGGGCGAGTTTCCCCACAACTTCAGCGATGTCCCTGGCTCTACAACTTTGGTCGAACACGAAGTCCACCTCACTTCAAATATACCCGTTCGATCCAAGCCCTTCCCGATCCCTTTCAAGGCCCGCGAATCCTTGAAGAAAGACATCGATGAGATGCTGCAGATGGGCATCATCAGGGTGTCCAGTTCCCCCTACGCGTCCCCTGTCGTGGTCGTGAAGAAGAAGGACGGGAGCAACAGGGTATGCATCGACTACAGGAAGGTCAATAAGATCACCATCTTCGACCCTGAGCCGATGCCTACCGCAGCAGACCTCTTCCGCCAATTATCGGGGAGTAGAATCTTCTCAAAGATTGACCTCAGCAAGGGTTATTGGCAAGTCCCCGTGCGTCAACAGGACATACCAAAGACTGCTTTCATAACTCCTGATGGGACGTACGAGTGCCTAAGGATGCCCTTTGGCATGGTCAACAGCGGAGCTACCCTAAAGAGAGGAATGAGGAAGATGCTTAATGGGATGGACAACGTCGTGTGTTACTGGGACGACCTGCTGGTCCACACTCGCACCTGGAAAGAGCATCTGCAGACCTTGAGGGAGCTGTTTCACCGTCTCACAGAAGCCAACCTGACCGTGAGACCCAGTAAGTGCATTCTGGGGACTAATAACGTAGACTTTATCGGCCATTCGCTGAAAGAAGGACAAAAGGGGCTTCTACTAGAAAACGTCACCAAGATTCTGAACGCTCCACGTCCCCAAACCAAGAAGCAGGTGCGATCTTTCCTGGGGTTGGCTGGGTATTATAGGGAGTTCGTACCGAACTACTCAGCCATCACAGCACCTTTGTCGGACCTGGTGCGGAAAGGCTGTCCAAACCAAGTGCAGTGGGGACCGTCTCAGGAGAGGGCATACCAGACTGTGCGCGACCTCCTTTCAAAGGATCCGGTGCTACGACTGCCCGATACTGCCAAGGAATTCGTCTTAAGAACAGACGCAGCGGACGAAGGCATCGGCGCCATACTGATGCAAGAACACGAAGGGAAACTATTTCCGGTCAGTTACGCCAGCAAGAAGCTGTCCAGGGCTGAGAAAAATTACTCGACCATGGAGAAAGAGTGCCTTGCCATCATATGGGGAATCCGGAAGTTCGAACTGTACCTTCAAGGAGTGAAGTTCGTGCTGCAGACTGATCACAAGCCGTTAATTTACTTGAACTCTGCCAAGTTTGTGAACAGTCGCATCATGAGATGGGCTATGTACTTGCAGAACTTTAACATGCGAGTAGAATCTATCAAAGGATCAGACAATCTTGGTGCGGACTTTCTCAGCAGAGTATGTGAGTAAAGAACAATGACCGTATCCAGAAAGACTGAAATAAGTTCTAATTTCTGATTTTGTTTGTGCATTACGTTTCAACGTTGTTGAAAGAAATTAGGTAAATTTCTTCTTGAGTGGGGGGTTATGTTACGTTGAAACGCGAATGGTGCGTATGAAATGCGCACGATGTTATGTGTGAAGCGCGTGCAATGGTAGGCTTTTGTGTGATGCGCGCGATAGATCTGTTCGTTTTATTTTGCAACGCATGCAGTAATAGAGTGTATTTATCTTTGATTTGATTTTGGGTTGTTATTAGTAGAGGCTTTGTGTAACGTTAGTGTTTTTAGTTGGTCGATATTGTTTGAGAATTTTCGGGAATTAGTTGTTTACTATCGATCGAAGCGTGTGGATTGTTCTGTTGGTTACCATGGAAGCTTCCATTCCAAATGGGGTTGTATGACGTGAGTCACGTGATGATGAAATTAATTTTGATTGGTTGTGGTGTTTTATGTAGGATTATTCTCGTTTGTTCCCGTGTATGTAGGGACTATATAAGCGCCGCACTGTTAAAAAAGTAGAGAGTGTTGTTGTTGATAGTGATTTGGAAAGTAAATTTGAGAGTGGAAAGACGATTGAGCAATTGTATGCAGTTGTTGATGTGTGCTGAATAAAAAGTGGAAAACTTCATACGTCGACTTTGTGACTTGTATGCTGCTTGAGCGGGTTGCGTGAATAAACGAATCTGAGTTACACAACTATCAGGAATTCAAGCATCGGGGCTGAATCAGATACTGATAGAAAACTCCAACATCAAACTGAGTGTAACACAGTCACAGCTGAATCAACTGGGGGCGTTGTTATTTGTCGCTTCACGTTTTGCGGTCACCCATCCAAGTGCTAACCGCACTGGACGGTGCTTAACTTGCGACACATTAGCCTTAACCTTAACCCTTAGCTTAACCCTAATCCTAAAACAGCTCTAACTCTACGGAGCACTATTTTGACGTCAAAATAGTGCGGCCGTCAAAAAAAGTCAAAAAGAAACCATGTAGAGTTTCATGTGTGTGTCAGAGTAACGTCGTTTCTACATGCCCACACACAAACACATGCATTCACACACATACGTTCAAAACTATAATAGTGGGTTTATGTTAAAAACAAGGCAAACTGGGTTCCATCCTTTCCCTTCATTACAGACCATTCCTATTCACTCAACGGATACAATAGCCTCTTGTAAGGTTATCTGTCACAACCGTTTTCATTTTTGACAAAAACAAAAGGAGAAATTGCGCTATGAAATAGTGGGTTCATTTGATACTAGTGGGTTTTTACACATGCATATTGGACATCTGGGTTTCTGTGGAAAAACTGGGTTTATCACACACACGGACACAACCAAAACGTATAAATGGCCAAGGTTGCATTTGCAAGATTTTCAGTACGTGAGTGCAGTACACTGACACTTTTAGTTTAATTCAACTAATAAAACAACTTTTACTATTGCTCAGAATTTCCTCTGATTTTGTTTTTATAATTTCAATTACAATATTTTCAGTTGATATATAGGCTACTGTACAGAATTAGAGCTGTTATTGAAGGATAGACTTTTGCCATTTACTTTAAGAACTGGGCGGTAACTCAGTGGTTAAAGCATTGAACTGAGAACCGAAAGGTCTGAGGTTGTTACAGTGTACCTCTGGATAGGTCAGTGCATGACCCTCTTTTTCTCCCCATAGCCCAAAAAATAAATTATTAGCTGGTGTCAGTAAAAATCGAAAAGAAAAATTCGGCATTAAGCAAACATTTTTGTCATATTTACTTTGCTTACATTTACTTTGTATTGTATGGTTTTAAAGTTTTTTTTAATTTGAATCCAGACTGGAAGATCTGCAAAAAAAAGATATCTTGTCGTTCTCAAATGTTAACTGTGGATAATTTTTTCATGTTCAATTTATTACTTTACTTCCAGATTTAAATCAAATCATTGAAGAAAAGGCAAGAAGGAGAAAGAAGAAAAAGTATGAGGAGTATGAAAAAGAATTAATAGAAAGAATGAGGAGAAGCGTGGAGAAAAAGCATAAAATCTCCAGAGGAAAAGAAAGAATGAGAAGGGTGGAAAAGTATACAAATCTTCATTGGAAAAGAAGAGGAATGGAAAAATAAAAAAGCAGAGAATTGGTAATGTAAAACAAACATATGAACAACATAACACAGACATAATTTGTTAACATTTTTATTTTGAAAGTGTCTAGTAGAGCATAATTTGTATATATTATTATTACTTTTTTATCAACTTCATATAGTTAAGTTTTACATAAATTGTTTATGGTTTCCCGTTACGTTAATATATTCTGAATAAGGATCAATTGAGTGCAACCACTTATAATTCGTTTTTTTTTCCAGCACCTCAAAGGTATAATAAAACCATGTGAAGAGCAGAATATTATTATATAGTCATTAGTCTTGACATTGCTTTTTGATGAACAAGAACCCCGAGAATAACATATGTATTAACTTGGCAAAGAAATATAATTTGGTACTTTGCCTGATTAATCCACGCTTTCTCTTAAGTTTAAGACAGAAATCTACTACATAACAAAACGGGCCTAAAAACTAGTCTACACAATACAGAGCAGTAAATTTCCATTACTTAATGACAAGTAGCACCTCAAAAAGCTTTGAACATGATGAACACCATCAATCACTGGAAAGGCAAGTCCATATGACTCACATGCTCCTTATGGAACTCCCAATAAATAACACAAAAATGAGATGCCAGAAAAAAAAGTTAAATGATTGAAACGGTGGGTTTAAAATGCAAAGTAATACAAGCTTTGATATTTCGATGCTCTTGACCTTGACCTCCAGCTATAAATGCACTCATGTACGATAAAATAAACTACAGCAAAAGATTTTATTATTTTGGACATCTCCAATGACCTTCACCTTGGAGCAAGGTTGACAAAATATGCATGTGCGTCTCATTGATACCTATCATGCATCAAACAAGCTGAAGTTTAGTTAATATTAATAACTTAGGATTAACAAGAAATTTTGTGGAAAATTGACATAGCTTGACTAACATTTGTTGAACCTGTGACCTTGACCTTGAAGTGTAGTCATTCAATCACTGATAATTTTCGAGGTCTCGTGTAATTAGCCACTTTAAAGTTTTGCACAGATGGAAGGCAGACAGACAGACAACATTAACTGAAGGTCCCGGGTTCAAGCCCTGGCCGGGCCATTGTGTTGTGTCCCTGGGAAAGACACTTTACTCCTGTTTTCCTTCTCCTTCGGATGAGAGTATAAACCGAGGTCTAGTCTGTGTCGCATGCATTCCATCATAACGGACTTTAAAGATCCTGACGCTCATGTCCTAGACGGGTGAGTGCCGGTAACAAGAACACACCCAGCATGCACTTGGTCTCTCTCCTCCATCCCTGGCTGCCCAGGATTGTGCTCAGTTGTCCGGGCGTCAGACCATGCGCCCAAAGGCTGCGGGTGGCGTCTCGGGCGGTTTGAGTTAGATCCTGTATCGGCCAGCGCCTTGATCCTTAGGCTAAGGTGCCTTACAAATGACGAACATTATTATTATTATTTAAACATGCAATTTTTTACTATTTACGACTCATCTTGAATAGATTTGCAAACAAATTTGAATATATATTCTATATCTAAACGATTCATGGCACTTGGTTCACACCCTGGAGAACGGGGTAGCACTGATGGCAGCAACAAAGCTGATGGGGATGTTGTATGCATTTCGGTCTGCTGGCTTTGACGCCTTTTTCTAGCTTGTTTCTTGACTGAACCTTCCGATGAATTAGAGTCTTTAGAATCCTCATGCTGCTCTTCAGCCCTCCTGCGAACAAGTAGCAGCATCAGAACACAGGGTTTAAACAACAGAACAAATTCAGCGGCATAAGAACATTTTCAAACCAAGGGATGAGGATGGTCAAAGGGTGGGGTGGTGGGCCTGGGGTGGGAGAAGGGAATGGAAGTTGAAAAGAGTAGAGGCTTGAACTGGCTCAACTACAAAAAGGGATTGACTGACAATACTGTCTACTGATTCATCAATGAAATATTATATTCGGGACTTTAATTTTCTTGTACATGAATGTACTACTCACCCTCTTTAAAGTGTAAAAGAAACAAGCAAAACACATTTAAAGTTTAGGGGGTAGAGCTTGGGGAAAAAAGGGCACAAAAGCCCGGAGGAAGTGGGACAGCATTTTTTCCCACTAACCACTTCGACACACTAGCTACTAGCAACCAAGTTATAAAATAGTTATAGAAACTCTTATGCTTACTAGCTACTCAGTAAATAATAATAAATAATAATACAGGATGCTATGTACGCGCCTTTCCCCAAGGCTCAAAGCGCGGCGATCTATACCAACATACACGCTCACCTGTCTCATTTACCCTCGAACACACCAAATACACATACATCACTCAAACAGGTGGTGTAAAGGCAGGGAAATCGCTATTAGAAGACGGAAGAAAATCGAACTTTTTATTTTTGAAATTTTTATATTGACTGCATCCTGTACCATTATTGAAGGGATGGAGGAAACCGGAGTGCCCGGAGAAAATCCTCGGTGACCTCAATAGTCTCGTACCTAAGTCACATACGTTCGCCCCTTGCGGGAATCGAACCCGCGACCTTCGGCATAGGAAACCGGCGACTTATCAACTGCGCCACGAGGCCACCCCATGAAAGCACAAGTACAAAGGTTCCTCAACATGCCTGCTTTTTAAAATCCAAAGCATACCTACACAACCTGAAAAGCCCAGAGCGAATTGTGTACATTATAATAATGTAATCTGCATTTCATGTGCCCCATTAACAACTGTAAAATTGAGCTAAAACTTTGATCTTATTCAACAAGGATGTCTAGCTCTGCCATGTACACTAATGTTCCCCCCCCCCCCATTCTCCTCCCTCATCCAAGCTCTCCTCACCTCCCCCTTTGCAATGTAGAAACAATATACCACCAACACCTTGTGTTAGCAGGTCACAGTTTGATCTGAGGCGTGGAGCTGCCAGTTGTTAACTGCTTTGCTGTGGCACCGATTTTATACAGCAATCAATGAGTGTTTTTTTCAAAGCGAACAACAATATTATAAAATTCAATAAGTACTGACACACACCAGCTGTCACCTGATGAGTACAATGAAGGCGATGAAGATGTTGATGGTGATGGAGTGGGACGTCTTCCTTCCAAACGCCTCCTGGGTCGTCGTCGGACTACAGCGACTTCTCCGCAACCGGATAAACTCGAGGCATAACAGGATGTTCTGGGAAAAAAAGGAATAACAGAATTTATTAAAATAATTATGCTTACTCAGAATTACAGCTAACAATTTGGGAAATGGAGTAGATGCAGATCTGAAAATGGTGCTCTAGCTATTAATGTGGACCCCACTGCAACAACGAGACAAATGACAGGGGTCTGAGACTGTTGGAGTTTGCCAGATACAACAATTTGATACTGGCAAACACGCTTGGTCTCCACAAAAAATCCAAATGTTAAGCAGTTTAATGCATCAATCAGTTTTCACATATTCTATTTCCCTTCATCCAAGGAAAACAGACAGGTGAACCATAAACCAAAAGCTATAACTTATGTAGGTAACGGCAGCCAGAATTTTGTATTTTACTGTTTGTTGCAACATGTGTTTTTTTTAAATTACATCAGAACACAAGGAAAATACAGAAAAATAAAAGTTGCAGTATAATAAATGGTACACGTTAAAAGCTTATTGTTTTTTATTCTGATAACATTGCATTTTGCCTACTAAAATTGTTATTCTGCAAAAATATTTTTAAACATTTATTTAATCAATCTACATATGAATAAAATAACACATTAATACCTCCCTTATTTACTTCTTGTACTATCTTCACTGACCGTCTTTTTTGTAAATGAGAAAAAATGCAAGTTTTGAAAACCCCAGTGTGAACAAAGCAGACATACATTTCTCATGGTAACTGTTTCAATGTTCAAGAGACTTCACAAGACTCTTCATTAATATCAGATACAAGGACGCTTAAAATGCAGCAAATTTATTTTTGTGTACTTCAAAAAGTAACAAACAAAAATGCAGACCCTGTGTTGACAATCGATCACAACATCCACACGAAAATTGATATGATTTTAAAAGTACAAAAGCACACCGAAAAAGCTTGAAATTTTAACAAGGGAACATTTTAAAGCCACATCCTAGAAGCACAAAATATAGATTAAAGAACAATTTACAGAGACAGAAGGACAAAACACAACTGAATAAAACGAAAAAACACGTACCTCCATCTTGCCAGCCGGCTCGTAGCGTGTGGCGTTCCGAGTTACTTCCCCTGACAGTGCGTGTATTCGACTGGTTGACCAGCGGGAACACACATCGCGGAGTGTTAACTGGCTCAAACTCAAAGTTGACTCAACCGCAATTGTGGGTTTCACCGCTCAGACTTTGCGTATACACTTTTTTTGTTATTCCTATTGCAAAGCCGGTTTTAAAAAAACTGAGTTTCAGATTTTGGAACCCAGTATTTTTTTAAACCCAGTTGCACGTAAGTGTAACCTATGCATAAACCCACTGTTATGGTTAGGTACGTACACACACACACACACACACACACACACACACACACACACACACACACACACACACACACATACTTGTTTAGACGGCGTTGTTGTGACACTTATGAAACGCCACATACATTGTGTTGACAATGGGTCATCTATAGTCCCTTTTATCAAGAATTTTAGGGCTGATGTTGTACACTCTCCTGGTTGCCCACAGAGCTGCTTGACAGACTCGGTCAAACGCTTTCTTGAAGTCTACAAACACATCATGATATAAATGTTGTTTACTGCAAGGCACGGTGCAATGAGGCAGAAGAAGAGGGAGGCAGAAAAAGAGGTTGGAAGACAACATTCGAGAATGGACTGGCTTGACACTGAGCGAAGCCATGAGGGCTGCTGAGGACAGAGGAAGATGGAGTACGCTGGTTAAACGATCATCTGTGGTGCCCCAACGACTCCCGAATTACGGGATAGGATAGGATAGGATAGGATTTGTACTTTCTCAAAGGTCAAGGTCATTGCGCTTCATTCACCATATTCTAAACACTTTTTGCGCGGTATCTAACAATTGGCTGATCGGATTTTGATAACGCTTTGCTTGCATATAGTTCGCATAGTGGCCTATCATTCAATGTTTTCCGTTTTCACCGTTAGGATAAGCCGGGTCATAACACTGCCGAGAAAATGAACACTTTTAAAAAGGCTTATTTTGGGGGTGACGTGTGAGTGTCTAAAAATACACTGGCCTGGCGTGCCCTCAAAGCATCAAAAGACAAATACACAACCATCAAGATTCATGAAGGAGGATTTTGTCAAAGCCATCGTCGTTGGACTTGCATTGCTCCATCATCACTTAGATTGCTTCCAACAATGAAAACAGAGGTGTCCCGTTTCTTTTGTTATATATTATATAGAACAAGGGGTATTTGGCGCCAGCGATAATCAAAGATGCGTTACAGCCTCGGTCAGCCGATATCCCACAAAGGATCAAGAAATTATTCCAATGCCATCCTAACCCACAGGCGCTCGATAGCACCTGGATAGGATATAGCGCCTTCACTATAGAACACGTCGCTCTCTGTGCTTTTTATATCAGTAAGTTTACTGAGAGTTAGATTGACGTGTTTTATATAGAGGACTATTGTGATGTTATATCAGTAAGTTTACTGAGAGTTAGAATGACGTGTTTTATATAGAGGACTATGTGATGTTATATCAGTAAGTTTACTGAGAGTTAGAATGACGTGTTTTATATAGAGGACTATGTGATGTTATATCAGTAAGTTTACTGAGAGTTAGAATGACGTGTTTTATATAGAGGACTATGTGATGTTATATCAGTAAGTTTACTGAGAGTTAGAATGACGTGTTCTATATAGAGGACTCTGTGCTTTTTATATCAGTAAGTTTACTGAGACTTAGAATGACGTGTTCTATATAGAGGACTCTGTGCTTTTTATATCAGTAAGTTTACTGAGAGTTAAAATGACGTGTTCTATATAGAGGACTCTGTGCTTTTTATATCAGTAGGTTTACTGAGACTTAGAACTCTTTTATACTCTCATCGACCCGAAGTTGATTAGTCCTAGCCGTAATTAAGAAAGCTTCTCCGATCTCCGAAAAAGCAAGTAAGATGCATTGTAATTTTGGAAACTTGATACACCGCGTTAAATCACAGAAATACGTCATTGCGTTAGTCAGCCCCTGCAAGATGGATGGACAACGACTCGATGCAGGCGAGATCAAGTGTATGGTGAACACGACCCGAGAACGAATGGTTTCTGTCGATGGTGTCTTAGTAAGCAGGGATACTGATACGCTGGCAATCGCTTTCATTTATTGCGGCGCTGTCGACGATCCTTTCTGTGGCTGGAGTCGCCGAGTGTGTGTATCTTGCTGACAAATGGTTTTGGATGTTCATGATAATGTATTGATGTCAATGTTGTTTTGATTGTACTGGCTTAAACTTCCCTCTTGGGGCCTAAAGCTTGGATACGATAAAATAGTCTAAACAGTTATAGATGGCAAAGTCAGTAACGATAGAAGATAAAAAAGACAGACAGCGAGATAGATAGTCCAGGCAAACAGAAAACCACGACAACGCGAGAACACACGCGCGCGCGCACACACACATACACACACAAACAAGAGCGCGCGCGCGCGTTTGTTTGAAAGTCAAAAATAAAGCTAACAACTTTTTTTTTACTACGTGTGCGCGTAGAACCCTGAAGACCGTCTGTAGTTGTACGCAACTTTCTATCCATAGACAATCCTCCCACATAACACCAATGTAGAACATATAATCTCAGCAATGTTTGTCTAATGTGTGGGTGTTTATCATCGTATAATGTTCCTTCAAATGCTAGATGACAAATACACATCTGTGTTGTGTTGTGTGTATCCATGGTGTGGTTGTGTGTGTGTGAAGACCCTTCAAGATTGTGTTACTGAGGTAAAATCGTGGATGTCAAACAACCGTCTTAAGCTAAATGATAACAAAACTGAGGCTCTCCGTGTTTCTCCGTCATCTGCAGACCCCTCTTCTCTTCCCTCAACTATCACTGTTGGAACAACTTCTATTTCTTTTTCTGACACTGTTCGCGACCTTGGGTTTTTTTCTCTATCAGGACCTCTCCATGCAGCAACACATTGTAAACTCTTGTCAGATTGCATGCATTGAACTTAGACGCATAAGCCCCATTCGACAGTATCTCACACAAGAAGCAACAAAAACGCTAGTTATCGCATGCATTCTGTCTAGATTGGATTATTGTAATTCACTCCTTGTGGGTTGCACACAGAAAGTCCTTAGACCTCTTCAGCAAGTCCAAACCTCTGCAGCTAAACTCATCTTCAAAGCACGGAAATCACAGCATTGCACGCCTCTCTTTCAAGAGCTACACTGGCTCCCATTTGAACAACGAATTAAATATAAAACCTCACGTCTTTGCTACCACATCATCTCTGGAACTGCTCCTAGCTATCTTTCCGAACTTTTGACTGTCTATGTTCCTTCTCGCTCTCTCCGCTCGTCTGCAGATAAAAGGATGTTCTGTGTACCAGAATACCACAGGGTGAGACACGGCGGTCGAGCCTTCAGGTTTTTCTCCGCTCAGACCTGGAACTCGCTATCTCGGTCCGTCCGTCACAGTCCTTCACTAGCGTCTTTTAAAATGAACTTGAAGACGCATCTTTTTAGAGAGGCCTTTTCTTAGGCGCCATGAGTGATTGTTGTTAGTTATTTTTGGTGTTGGGATGTGTATGTGGTTGCGTGTTATTGACCAATGTACGCATGTTGTGTTTACATTTGTTTGTGTAAAGCGCTTTGTGATTTTGGAAAGCGCTGTATAAATTGCCTGTTATTATTATTATTATTATTATTATTATTATTATTATTATTATTATTATTATTATTATTATTATTATTATTATTATTATGTGTGTATGGGGGGGGGTGTATGGGGGGGTGGGGTGTTCGCGCGAGCTCGCTTTACAGTGTTTTCTTTTTTTTTTGCCTCGACTATCTACCTCGCTTTTTATCTTTTTATCATCTATCGTGAGTGTTTCTTGTTAGTGGAATCTCGAAATGTGGGTGATGTCGTGATATGCTAATTTGGATCCAGCACTAAGGCTTTACGCCTCAAATAGTTCAGCCTGCGGTAGCCTTTGTTACTTAAAGTCGATGCCTAGCAGACGACAGAAGTTAAAGGATTGGTCTAAGCATGTGTAGGCTATCTCTTTACAAGGTAGGCAGTGACCTCATCCAATCGATCTATATCCACCATCCCCACCAGAGGGCGTTCAGGTATCTCGGGAGATTTCGCGGGTTTAAGCTGACAACAGGGTTAAGGTAGTCAGTCTTTGTTAAAACCTCACCCGAGACGGACACGTGGAAAGATCTCTCTCAGAAGACTAAGCAGATGACGGGTGAAAATCAATTCATCGCAGTATAGCCATAGCCTGACATTGTCAAGAAGCTAAATGAATTATCAATCTTTTGTTTCACCGCGATTTATTAATAATATTGTTGGATTATATTTGTAAAGTCTTGCCATGTTTTATAATTGTGAATGTTTGTAAAACTTTGCTTTACCACGTGGCTGACCCGCGACCGGTTTTCGAAACCATGAGGTAGCCCACACTGACCAACTGTTGTTTCTCCTATGTGTATTATTGCAGACCAGTGGCTGTACTGGAGAATGTGTATATTTATTATTAATTATTTCTCCCTGTGTTTATGTTAGCCATGATATGGATATGTATAGGAATTAGGTTGGAGTTTCCAGTGGACCACGGACATAGAAGATTGTTCGTCGCTTATCTATATAAGTGGACGCGATATCACTGAGGGCTGTTTCTGCCATCAGTGAGACGCTCTGCACACCCTTTGTACACAAGGCGTTGCAGAAACTCGTCTTATGTTTTGCAGACTAGCAGGCTTGTTGGTCCGAAGCAGGAGATAGACAATCAAGAGTCAACCCTGACATTCGGCCTGCACTTGAGCCTCGAGCACTGCGCTACGATAGCTCAATAGTCAACCAACAAGGGCCGGTCCTGATTTGGCTCGGAAGAGTCCGCTGGACCTAAAGCAACAATAAATCAATCAATCAATCAACCAACAAGGAGGAGACACCATCACCACACCTCAACGATTCAGCTAAGTGCTCAAGAAAACTTGCACGAACAATGGTCTAGAAGGACTGTGAGGTAGTCCACTCTTCTGAAAACGAACATTAGACCAACCAGAACAAATAGCCCAATGATGAGACAGTAGCAAATCTCGAGAACAGTAGCAGCATAGAACCATCAAGGAGCGAACTACTCGAAGTGAAGTTGGACTGTTAAGTTAATCCTAGTTATATTACGTTTTGGACAGTTAAGTTAGTGTAGTTATTAGAGAATTATGTATAGAGTAGAGGAAATAAATGTGTGATATTTACTGTTAACAAGTGGTTGGACTACCTATGTTTTATAGCCGTGCGAGAGCTAGTGTGTCAGTGAATGTTTTACACGTTTCTCGATCCCTATCTCTATAACCCTATCCGCACACAGACCGGGCTAAATATATAAATGTATTAAGATTAGTCATAGGGTGATTAAACTAGCTGATCCCCGCAGACGAAAGACGAGTGGGTAATAGCATTCCCTTGTGCAGAGCCCAGCAACAATAGACCCACCGTCACAGGTGATCTGATTTTATATTTCTTATTTTGATTTGGTTTTATCATTTTCTTTCGCTTTGCTGTAAAGAGATATGAGCTCTAGTGAGGAATGGCGCTGTACAAATGTTTATTATTATTATTATCATTATCAATTATTATTATTATTATTATTATTATTATTATTATTATTATTATTATTATCAATTATTATTATTAGTATTATTATTATTATTAGTAGTAGTAGTAGTAGTAGTAGAAGTAGTAGTAGTAGTAGTATTGTTATTATCAGAAATCTCTCTCTCTCTCTCTCTCTCTCTCTCTCTCTCACTCTCTCTCTCAGACGATACTCACTGTAATAAATAACTTGAAAATAAAAAAGTCTGGTATTAGTAACGATTGACGATCGTCTGGTAGAAGTATATTTCAGAACTAGATTCATTCTTACTGTTCTCATAGAATACATGGAAATCAAATGTGTGTGCGTCATCGCGATAGGCATAGGGCTGAAACAACTTACGCGATGCAATAAAGACCTAGGACTATTGTAAAGTGTCCAGCATACACAATGCTCACGGCTTGGCCAGAAGGTACACCTACAATTACAAACGACGAGAGAGAGAACAATTTTATTTTGCAAGGGTAAAAGAGTAAGCGCTGGATGCGCTTTTTAATATCTTGCCCTTGGGGCTTGAACAATAACAATTAAATACAACTCAAGTTTATAACATTCACATTATGGAACAATAACAAATAAACAAAGTCATCATTATATAAAATATTTTTTAAACAATTCAAAATCAAATTAATGTTGAAAATATCAATCAACTACATTGACAATTATTGTGTATTTAATTTTTTTATAAAATATGTTTTATGAGACGTGTTCTAAATGGTGTAAATTTATATGCTGGAGTGCGGAGATCTTCAGGAAATTATTTCTCAAAGTGGAACCGGAATAAGCAAAGACTAGGTTTGAAGAGATCAATTCTTGGAATTGGGACATTTAATTTAGTGGAAGATCAGGCAGTCTTTTTTTAAGAGAAGAAAGATAGGAAGATGCATTGCTAGAAAGGACCTTGTGCATGAAAACACCTTTATGAAATTTTAGTCTGTCGGTAAGAGGTAGAATATTGATCCGTTTATAGTCATCTGGAGAGATTTTGTTTAAGAATAACTTGTTTAAATGCATGTTTGTGAATTTTAATTATAGGCTTCATTGCATTGCCACTAGCAGAATCCCAAATAGTAGAAGAATAATCAATAAGTGATTGAATATGATAGGAATAAAACAGTTTACGAGAATGTAAATTTAATAAATGCTTTATCATTGATAATTGGTAAGTCCTTTTAGAAATAGTTTTACTAATATTTAAAATATGTTTCACCCAGGACAAATTATTGTATAAAGTTGCACCAAGAAGCTTATGACATTGTACCTCAGCAATTATTGTATTGCAAATTTTTAATGGAGAAAGTTTTATTGATACACTTTGTCTTTTCTGTCTTGTTGTAATTAGCATGAATTTTGTTTTGTCTGGATTGAGGGCCATGTGGTTGTATTCAGTCCATTCGTGTAGTTCACTAGCCCCTTTTTGTAATGAGGAGAGAGAGAGAGAGAGACAGAGACAGAGACAGAGACAGAGACAGAGACAGAGACAAAGAGACAAAGAGACTGGTTCCAACATCCAAACAATGTTTTCAGGGACCCTGCCTAGGGCCCTCAAAAATTGAAAGAATTTGACGCAGATTAATGCATAATAGAACATAGCCTGAAACAACAGCAAGTTTTAATACCAGCGTATAGCAAATCTGGTAAGTAGTGGCTACATTTGGCTTACGTTTTACGGCTTATTGATTGGGTTATGAGATGTTTCACTGACCGGAATTTAGACGGGTGGCCGCACTTTATGAGTTAAGTGGCCACATTTGGCTTACGTTTTACGGGTTATGCATTGGGTCAGAGGTAGAGGGGCCATGTTTATCACTGTCCAGTGGGAATTTATAAACGTGTGTAATTTTACTACAACAAGGCACTTTTTTAATGACGATGTAATGTACTCTTTCACGACTTGACTATAATATGAAACAACTTCACTAAGATCGATAGCCAAGTCACATTGAAGACATGTTTTCTATCATCGTTCACTGGCAATGCTCGTGCAAACGGGGGTAAATTTTCCGAGCGTGTGTGTGCGTGTGTGTGTGTGTGTGTGTGTGCACTTGAATAAACGCGCAAATGGGTATCAGACATTGCCTTTCTTAGTAACAATGGGATTATTTGCTTGGAACCTACTTTTTTCCAGGACCCCACTTTTTTTCTAAGTGCGCGGTAGTGCTCTTTTAGTGCATGGGAGTGCTGTTGTAGTGCATGAGAGTGTTTTAAGTACAAGCGAGTGCTCTATCCGAAACGGAGAAAATACAGTCAATTTTCGGAGACATTTTGAAGAAAGTTCGACCTATTTCGTCCCTTATAAGAGACGAACTAGGTCAACTTTTTAGACGGGAAGAGCCAATTTTGCGTTAGATTCTTACATTTTTAGAAGAAGTTTGCGTTTTTTCCGTCAAAAAACTCCACTTTCTGATTACATTCTTAAATAAACCCAGTTGTGATGTATTGCAAATATGTGTGTGTGTGTGTGTGTGTGTGTGTGTGTGTGTGTGTGTGTTTTCCATATTTCCTCACCTCATTGTTATGTAATTTTTGTAAAACTAAATCATTGTATACTTTCTGTATACTTGCTTCTGTTCAGTTTGCCCGCTAAGGATGCTTCAATCATTTCTTTTTTTATTTTATTTTAAAAAATTGAAGGCTAACGCTCATTTAGGCTTTGCTTTTGTGTATCCTTCATGGCTCACGTGTAATATTTGTCTGTCCTCTTGATTAAGATTACGTTGAAACCAAAGGTCTTACTGTCTAAATAGAGTGCAACTTTGGCAGTCAACAATAATAATGAATACCACAGACAGAGAGGGAAAGAAAAGGAAAGAAAAAAGATAAAGCAATAGAGAATGGAAAGGAAAGAAAAAGAAAGCAAAAAAATAAAGCAATAGAGAATGGAAAGGAAAGAAAAAGAAAAAAAAAGAAACAAACATAGAAAGAAAAAAAGAAAAAAAGAAAGAAAGAACTAAACAGAGAAAGAAAAGGAAAGGAAAACGTAGAAAGAAATATACAAACAGAGAAAGAAAAGGAAAGAGAAAAGAAAGAAAGAAAGAAAGAAAGAAAGAAACAGAGAAAGAAAAGGAAAGAAAACAGAAAGAAACAGAGAAAGAAAAAGAAACAAACAAACAGAGAAATAAAAGGAAAGAAAGAAATAAACAGAGAAAGAAAAGGAAGCAAAAAGAATGACAGAAAAAAACTGAGAAAGAAAAGGAAACAAAAGAAAGAAGCAGAGGAATAAACCAACAAAAGTGAATTTAGCAACAGCGACGACTAACAAAAAAAAAAAAATACGAACTTGGACGCAACAGTTGAAAATGTATTAGGGTTGGATCCACTGACTCGGAGACATGATGTTACAACATGATGGTATTCAGACGGAACAATGTCGGCAATACATCTGGGAACATGGCCTCAAAGTGTGCAGCATGCACGGCGCGGTTGGGAGTCCCCTTCACTGCGCTTCTAAATCAATCTTTCTTTGCGATTGGTTGGGTCCAATGGGGTGGGGTTGAGATTGTGTGTGTGTGTGTGTGTGTGTGTGTGTGCGTGTGGGTGTGTGTGTGTGTGCACATGTATTGATGTCAAAGTGATAGCCCGGCCTTGTTTTCTTTGAGATTGTGTGTGTGTGTGTGTGTGTGTGTGGGTGTGCGTGTAGGTGTGTGTGTGTGGGTGTGTGCACATGTATGAATGTCAAAGAGATAGCCCGGCCTTGTTTTCTTAGTCATAAATGGGGTCTTTTGCTCGGATCCCACTTTTTTCAAGGACCCCACTTTTTTCCAGGGCCCCACTTTTTTCTAAGTGCGCGGGAGTGCTCTTTTAGTGCATGGGGAGTGCAGTTGTAGTGCATGAGAGTGTTTTAAGTACACAGGAGTGCTCTATCCGGGACGTAGAAGATACAGTCAATTTTGGGAGAAATTTTGAATAAAATTTGACCTATTTCGTCGCCTATAGGACACGAACTAGGTCATCTTTTTAGACAAGGGTTCGGGTAAGGGTTAGTTGTAGATCTATCCCTAGCCCTTGCGCTAACCCTTTTCTCTACAAAAATGCTCTTTTTCCGTCAAAAAAATCACTTTCCGATTCCTACATTCTTAATAAAACTCAGTCTTGGTGTTCTACATACTTGTGTGGGTATATGTGTATGTGTGTGTGTGTGTGTGAGTTGTGTGTGTGAGTGTGTCGTGTGTATATGAGTGTTTGGGAGGGAGGAGGGGGGTGTAGGTGTCTGTGTGTGCATGTGGGGAAAGAAGTGCTGGGTGGGTGGGGGGGGGGAGGAGAAAGTGTGATTACTGATTGAACCATTACACAACGCGAAGACAGAAAGAAAGAAAAAGAAAACAAGAAAGATAAAACAATAAAGGAGAAAGAAACGGAAGAAAGAACTAGAAGGAGAAGAAAAAAAATGGGTAGAAAACAAGACAGACAGAAAAACAGAGAAACAGACAGACAGACAGACAAAGAGAAAAAAATGACAAGGGAGGGAAAAGAGAAAGAAAAAATCTAAGAAAAAAAGGAAAGAAAAAACGAAAGAAAGAAAGAAACAAAAGAAACGAAAGAAAGCAGGAAAGAAACCCGCAGAAGAAGACTTAAGCTCGACAGCGCTGACAGGACGGTTCTTAGGCGTAGTGGAAGGATGTAATACCTTATCAGCAATGGCCACTGATTGGAGCATTTTGCATGTTTATCGCTTTGCACCATACACTGGCTGTATGTGTCGGAAGCTGGCGGCATTGCCAAACTTTAGCATGCATGCACGCTACTTCTGTCACAGATGTCAAACAAGAGGAGGCTTACGGTGATAAATAAATAAATAAATAAATAAATAAATAAATAAATAAATAAATAAAATTATTAATTAGATTGCGCAATGAATGATAATCAAGTAAGCAAAGTCAACAAACCTGAATTATCCAGATGGAGAATGTGCTCAGAAAAATGCTGGAAAACCCCCACTTTCCAGTGAGAGTATAAACCGAGGTCTAACCAGTGCAAACGGGCGCGCATTCCTTCGCACAGACTTTAAAGATCCTGACGCTCATGTCATAGACGGGTGAGTGCCTCAAAACACCAATACTACTATGTACTATAGGCCCAGAGAGATAGAGACAGAGACAGAGAGACAGAGAGAGAGAGAGAGAGAGAGAGAGAGAGAGAGAGAGAGAGAGAGAGAGAGAGAGAGAGAGGCAGACCTACAGACAGACATACCTACAGACAGAAATTGACAAGAGAATGCGCTATTGGCTTGTGTCCCTCTGGTACTCGTGAGTGCAAGCATGCAGGAACGCTCATACAGCTAATCCCAGTATTCAAAATGTTGGCACGGGCTGCTACGAAACATAAAATCTCCCACCCACCCCCTCTTTTCTTCCCCCTGTCCCCCCATGCCCTCTCTCCCACCCCCCTCCCCTCACACACAAATCCGCACTTTTAGCTGTGTACTCTGTGTAGTCGGCGAAACAAATGGAAGATGTTTGATTGATTGATTGTTGCTTTAGGTCCAGCGGACTCTTCCGAGCCAAATCAGGACCGGACAACCCCCGATCCGCATAAAGATCTGCTGAAACAACCCTAGTGGTAAAACCGAAAGCTCTCCACCAGCCAGTCACTTTACAATAAAGACATCCCAGGCAGGGGACGGCTGAGGCTACACCCCAACTTATCGAACCCCCGTTTACAAAAACAAAATAGAATACAAACATCATTATAAATTATCAACAAAACACATACATATAAAATGCCTACATTGCTAAATAATAACATCATAGGAAGCCCTAGTGACCACCTGGCAGAAAGCGTCCAATATTCCCAAGATGATCCAACAGACCTCATACACAAACAAGGAGTCTTGTCCCGGAAGAGTTTTCAAGAAAAAAGGTAGGAGACTGGTCTAGCGAAGAAGACGATAGTATAGCAGATTGATAGAACAGAGCAGTACTGAGAAAGAGCAAATGAGAAAGACAGCGACAGTGGGAATTTAAAGCACTAAATTTCCAGAAAGTGGGGATACTATTTATACTGAAACCCCCGGCACCCCGTGAATGCTAGACTAAAAAAAGAGAAAGAAAGAGAGTTCTCTTATATAGCGCACTTACAAGCTCAGAGAGCTTCTCAAAGCGCTGGCCCGTAATATCCAGCAATCACACAATAGTTTGCTGAAGTCAGGATTCGAACCCACGTCGCCCAAGACGCACTCACACAAGTCGTGCGCTCTGACCACTGAGCTATCCCAGCCGCCGACTACTGAGGTTTCGTAATGTCTCAGCCAACAATACGAACCAACCACACAATGCCACACATAAGTACTACTGTTTATAGTATTTGTGAACTGCAGTTGCCTTGTAACTCCTAACAAAATCTTTATAGCGAAATCCATGTATAGACAGTCTTTTTATCTGCTGTGTTGGTGGTCTTGATTCGGCTCTTTGCATTCCCCTGGACCCTATAAACAATGACCACAGGCGCTTGTATCTGGACACGAGAGCGTCTATGCCTGTGACGCGTCTCCCTTTGGTTATACAGTCTTGTATCTGGACACGCGAGCGCCTATGCCTGTGACGCGTCTCCCTTTGGTTATACAGTCTTGTATCTAGACACGCGAGCGCCTATGCCTGTGACGCGTCTCCCTTTGGTTATACAAAGGGAGACGCGTCACAGGCATAGGCGCTCGCGTGTCCAGATACAAGCGCCTGTGGTCATTGTTTATAGGGTCTGCGCCTGTGACAATGGCTAACTATCTGCTGTGTTTTATCTCCATCAACATTTTGATTCGTCATCCTCCTGTTGGGCAGCTTTTGTAACTTGTGAAAGTAGTTCTTTGGGGTTTTCTTTTTGAATAGCAACCCCGGTCGATAATTCTTCCGCTTCTGGATTGGCCGTAGCAAACGGACTTGATCTACTCCCAGCACCTCGCTTCAAACTACGTTCGAAGTCTCAAAACATCGCTTGTATGACATCCAAATTCATAAGGTTTTGTGTAAGGGATCTCACTCAACCATTTTGGATGTAAAAATGAAGATCCACTCAAGTTTTGAGACTTAGAACGTAGTTTTGAAGCGAGGTCCTGGAAGTAGGTCATGTCCCTCTGCAACAGTAGCTTAAGAGTTATCGGCGTCGTGCGCTGTGCGAAATGACATCACGAAACACTACTAAGTGGGGGTGAAATCTAATTATTTCCAATAGCTGAAATTATGGGCGTTGCTTCGTTTGGAATAACTGAAACCTCATAAACTCTGACAGCTAGAAAAGGAGCATGTACCAGACCTTTTTTTTTGTTGTTGAAATTATTACATTGTGATTCGTTTGTGTGTGTGAGAGAGAGAGAGAGAGACAGAGACAGAGACAGAGAGAGAGACAGAGAGAGAGACAGAGAGAGAGAGGGGTGGTTGGGTGTTATGGGTGACAGATAGTGAGAAAATACAAAACAAGTCATTATCATCAGCCTAAACATAACAGTGCATAATGGAAGCGAACTACAGCAACAACAACAGATGTTTAGGAAATATTTGCCACTAAATAACACACACACGCACACCTACACAAACCCACACACACACCCCCACACCCCCACAAGGCACTCACAACCATTAAATAATTTACACACTTCTCTCTCTTCCCCCTCTCTATCTCTCCTTTCACCACCACATCTCTCTCTCTCTCTGTCTCTCTCTCTGTCTCTGTCTCTCTGTCTCTCTCTCTCTCTCTCTCTCTCTCTCTCTCTCTCTCTCTCGCCCTCTCTGACTCACTCCGTGAAAAATTCATTACAGTAAAAAAAAACCATTAATACTGTTTATTCATCTACGTTAATGAGCTAACACGACAGATTCATTTACTACTATAAAACATACAAATCACTTATTATAAACATACGGCCAGTATTTAGACCTACAAATTGGGAACACCTGACGTGATTGTTGTTGTTGTTGTTACTGGATGGTTTTGTGTTGGTGGAAGGCGGGGGGCGAGGGGGGAGGTTGGGAGGGGGGAATCGGTGGGGTTCGTCACAGAACTGTGTCACTCATTTCACGTCAGTGACAATCCCCCTAAAATGCATAGAGTGAAGTCAACGGTATCACATTGACTGTTTCCCTCTATATCCATGTCTGTCTGTCTCTCTACCTCACTCCCTCCCTCCCCCCTCTTACTCCATTTTCTTCTCTCTTTCCTCCTTCTCTCTCTTTTTGAAAAAAGTAAATAAACATTCGATTTCCTTCTAGTCTTCTAACAGCGATCTCCTGCCTTTACGCCACATGTTTGAGTGATAGCCGTGTGTTTGTTGTGTGTGCGAGAGAGTGGTTAAAAAATGTAAGCGTGCTTTTGCGTCTGATTGTCGACTTGGGGAACAGCGCGTACATAGCATGCATTATTATTATTATTATTATTATTATTATTATTATTATTATTATTATTATTATTATTATTATTATTATTATTACTTATGCTCGATGAATATTTCACACGAACTCTCGGCATCCCTTTCCCTTTGCATTACATTGCGTCATCTCATTTTGGTGAATCCAGAACACGATAATCAACGTTACCTGACACACATGGAAATTTCAATGTTATTGTTGATGTTTACAAACAATGTTTCACCAAACGTAGAGAGAAATAAACAGGCCTGGCAAAGCAATATTGTAAGCTTAAATAAAGAAAACGACTGTGTTGTGACATGGAATTATTCCAGCCGATAGTTGTTTTACCATCCAATGTTCTTTTATCATCACAAAAACTTTTATCTTCTTTTGATTAACTGACTTTACTTCTGTACTGAAAATTCAGATTTGGGGTATTTGCAAACAAGACTGCTACGATAGAGATAAATATTAACCCGACCATACAAATCCAGAATTGGTAGGATGTCAGTTCACTGTGTGGCGTAGAAGCGTAATGGCTTGGACACATGCTAGAGACGTCTGATGTTAAACAAAGGAAAGCGAGGTTAGTACTTGGATGGACGACCACAGTTGGACACCAAGAGACATAAAAGAAACCAGCGCGCAACTCATCCCAGTCCGCCCAGCTGTGAATGGTACCAGGGGAAGGTAAAGCAGCAAGGACGATGAGACGGGCACCGCCCTCATTAAGCTGGCCTAGAGAATAGGGAGCTCTCAAAAACCCAAAGTTTACGGCAACACCTTCATGTTTTAATTTCTCTGAGATAATAAAATATTCTTGAATCTTGAATTACACCTTTACCTTTTTTTCCTCAGTTAACTGGGACAGGAAGAAAAATAATGCCGCAAGACCTATGAAAGAGGAAGCGTCTATTTATTGTATGACTATTCCTTCATACTCACCCCTTAGTGAATTCCTACACTGCAACAGTACATTGCAGGCAGTCATACGCGCCATGGGAAATCACACAAATTGCCGTGTAACGGAATTACAGATTGACACAGTCTTGCAGGAAAGTGACATGGAGAAGCACGGTGATAATCGTTCTATGCACGCCTGGATGCACGCTCTGACAAATAAACAACAAGGTGGCAAGCCGTTCAAATGTATATCCAGACACACATCTAGCTAAACTTAGAGCAGCGTTTTCAAAAGCGCTAATTATTGTGGTCCCATATCTGTCTCGGTTTTATCTTCAAAAGCAAAATTAAAACTTGGAGCGATTGACCACCATTAGAACTATCTGCAAGCCACAGGTTATTAAAATCGGTTCAGCCATTTTAAAAAATTAGATACAGCGCAAAACGTATTTAGAAAATGAGGGACATCAGCGACCTCGACCTTTTGGGAATGTGCAAATATGCATTACATACAAGATTGAGTTGAAAAAAAATGCATTCATAGTAAAAAAAAGTTTAAAAAAAACACGAAAAAACAAAAAATATCATAACCGTAAGTTTTGGATAATACTAAAAACGTGTTTCGAACAAACAAGTCAAATTCGGACCGATGCAGTAACGGACCAACAGACTGCTGGCTGACTGAATAATAGGCCATAAGTTCAAATACCTGTATACCAAAAATTTTCAAAATCGGTTCAGCCTTTTTGAGATATGGAACAAACCATGTTTATCTAAGAATTGTAGCCAGCGGCCTTGGCCTTTGAGGTAGAACAAACACGCGGGAAGTTGAACACTATTCGAGGAACTGTCCATATGAAGTTGGCCACTAATCGAGAAATTGTCCATATGAAGTTGGGTCAACATCCGTTCAATCGTTCTTAATATAATTATGGCAAGGAACTGCCCGATCGACCGACCAACCGACCGACATTGGTTCGATCTGATTACCTACTATTTCACAGTATTTTCAGATAACATCTAGAACTAGAAACAAATATGGGAAAAGGGGCGCGCGCAAACCTAAGGACAGACAGACTATAGGAACGGTGCTTACATAGCCTATCCTATACTATCCTATCCCGTAACTCGGAGGTCGTAGGGGCACCACAGGTGATCGTTTAACCAGCGTACTCCATCTTTCCCTGTCCTCAGCAACCCTGATGGCTTCGCTCAGTGTCAAACCAGTCCATTCTCGAATGTTGTCCCCCACCTCTTTTTTGGTCTCCCTCTTCTTCTACCTCCTTGCACTGTGCCTTGCAGGATGGTTTTTGCGAGATCTGATGATCTGGTGACGTGACCATACCATCGGAATTTCAGTTTTTCACCACTGCGAGCAGGTCATCGTGTTGTCCAATGGCTTGTGTGATGCTTACATAGCACTTTCTTTTTATCCCAGGCGCTAACGTGCTGCTTGATGCACACTGACTAACATCCCAAACCATTGAGCAATCCTCAGGGAGCGACGGGGAAAAGAACCTAGTGCTCAGTGAGTGTGTTTACCACACTACCGCATTAGTAATCAATCATCATAGAACTTTAATGAACGTCTACACCCACCATTGGCATTGACACGTACGTTTTACCTCTGAGCTAAGGCAGTAGGGCGCTGCAGCATCACCATACTACCATGGTAGGACTTGCTCATTAACACTGAACCACCAGAGCAATCGTGCTGATAAGATGGACAGTGAAAAAGGCTACTTTCGTCTTGCTCACAACGGGATTTGAACTTGGGTCGTTGATGTGCCAAGCGAACGCTGTACCACGGAACTAAGGCGGTGGATGAACGCTCTGCTCGATGCACAGGCGCTTGTATCAGGACACGCGAGCGCCTATGCCTGTGACGCGTCTCCCTTTGGTTATCTATATACAAACGCCTGTGGTTCGATGCTATTTGAGAGCCGCATAAACCTGTTGGCGTCAGACTGTGCACCACTACCTCGACTACTACACGAATCCTATACATAGCCAACCATCCTATGCACTGGCTGGCCAAACAGATACACACGTACTTAAAAGAAAGAAAGAGATTTCTCTTATAAAGCGCACTTATAAGCTCACAGAGCTTCTCAAAGCGCTGGCCACTACTATCCAGCAATCCCAAAATAGTTTACTGAAGTCAGGATTCGAACCTACGTCGCCCGAGACGCGCGTACACAAGTCGAGCGCTCTGACGTCTGAGCTATCCCTTAGGCAGCAAAACATGGCTTAATTTTACCACGTCTCAGACGACAACAACCACAACTGATAAACATGGTGTTGATTTCACCACAGCTGGAATTAAACAACTAAAAACAATCTACACGAAACGGGGAGTGCTTTTTATCAGGGGACAATTCGGCAATATTATTAAACAGACATATTGCCTAGTAATTAGAGGATGTCATATTGAATAAACTTAACTGCATGTTAAAACGTTTTAAAGAAAAAGAAAGAAAAAAAAACAAAATTAAAAGGATTTCTAAGACGGACAAGAGATATTGTATGGTAGCTGGTTTTGTTTAGATCTCTCTCTCTCTCTCTCTCTCTCTCTCTCTCTCTCTCTCTCTCTCTTAAGAGAATAATATTACTAACGAATATCAGGCTGGTTTTAAGAGAGGATACTCTACTGTAGATCACCTATTTACTTTAATGGCTTGTGTGCAAAAGCAGTTTAGTCTTAATCGTAAGTTGTATGTTGCTTTTATAGACTTTGAAAAATGCTTTGATAATATAAACAGAAATTTACTTTGGCCTATTTTGTTGAAGAATGGTTTGAAAGGAAAGTTGTATAAATGTATCAAAAGTATGTATGTGGGTGTGAAGGCGCGTATTAGATGTGGTGACAGACTCTCAGAATGTGTGTCTTGTACCTCCGGTGTGAAACAGGGAGACATATGCAGTCCTGTACTTTTTTCATTGTTTATTAACGAACTTGCATTGGAAGTTATCAATAACGGAAGACATGGTGCTACATTTTCATTGGATGCTTTTGAATTATTTATCTTGTTGTTAGCTGATGATGTTGCCTTAATTTCTGAAACTGTTGTTGGGCTTCAGACACAGCTGAATAGTTTATATAAAGCAGCTACTTCGCTTTGTCTTAAAGTTAATTATGATAAAAGTAATATTGTTGTTTTTAGAAAAGGTGGCTATTTGGGTGCTAGAGAGATGTGGATGTATGATGGAAAGAGTATGCCTGTTGTGAATGCCTATAAGTACCTTGGTATTTATTTTTCTACTAAATTGAGTTTCACTGCAGCATGCACAGACCTTGCAAACAAAGCGAAGAAAGCACTTTTGTCTATCATGCATAAACTTCGTGTTTATGACAATTTTTCTGTAGATATCTTTTTTAGACTTTTTGATGCTCAAGTGCAGTCTATTATGCAATATGGATCAGAAATCTGGGGTCTAGAAGAAGCTGCACAACAATGTGAAAAAGTTCATTTGTATGGTCTTAAGAAATTTTTGTCCATTAATATGCGCACAGCTAATGAATTTGTTTATAATGAGTTGAATAGATATCCGATTGTTATAAATTCTGCTGTAAACTGTATTCGTTACTGGATAAAAATTCAGCAAATGGAAGGTGATAGGTTGCCTAAGAAAGCGTATTCTATGCTGTATAATTTGGATTCTAGGGGAAAGAAGAATTGGGTTACGAACGTTCGTATGTGTTTATGCAGGAATGGATTTGGTCATGTATGGATGAATCAAGGAGTTGGTAGTGTGAAAGTGTTTTTAAGAGAATTTAAACAAAGATTGATTGATTGTAGATGGCAAGTATGGAGTGAGTATGTAAATAACAGTGAACGTTTTCAAATGTATAATATGTTTTGTAACTCTGAACACAACAGTCTTCCTAAATATTTGCAATTAAATATTGATAAGCATTTAAAGTTTGTGATGACAAAATTTAGGTTTGGTGTTTCAGAATTATTTGTTCACTTTTATAGATACAGAGTGCATGCTGTTAATGATACTATTTGTCCTATGTGTAAAACGGCTGAAGAAAACGAATTACATTTTGTATTGTGTTGTCCATTCCTAACGAACTTAAGGAAACAGTTTATAGCCCCAAAATATTATAGAATGCCTTGTGCAACACGTCTCATTCTACTGTTAGCCTCTGACAACGAAGAGACTGTTAGAAAACTATGTATTTATTTATATAAAGCCATGAGACTTCGGGGACTAGCAGTATCGTAACCTGTTTTGTATTTATA
>CM072513.1:84735507-84750507 GCA_036898135.1 Oncomelania hupensis
TGGCTTTAACCTCGCCAGGGCAGCAGTTGCTTGTGCGATACTGGAGAGGACTTCTTGTCTGGACCCATTGTCTGATACAATGGCTCTTAAATATTTGAAGCTATGCACTGTGTTGAGGGATTGGCTTAGGACTTTGATGTCCGTGTTGATGCCATTGGTGTTGTTGGTCATCATTTTGGTCTTCTCTGCACTTATTTCCATTCCATAGGTTCTGGAGGTGGTGTCAAGCCTCTGTACCAGCTGTTCAAGTTCTTGTTCCTCTCCAGCCTCCACCCTCAATGTCATCCGCAAAACGAAGGTTGGAGATTGCTCTTCTTCTATGCTGACTGTGCCTTTGTGATCTGCAAGGGCATCTGACATGATGCGCTCTAGGAGGATGTTGAAGAGTGTTGGAGAGAGTAGGCTCTCTCCAAGACTACATTTGTCTACATTAGTAGATAGAAAATAATCAGTAATAACTAAAATATCCAAAATATATGATGAGGCGGGAAAGATTTCATGTTCAAACTAGCAGCCATTCGCTGTGATTGGACTTCGAGACTATTGCGAGACCCTCACGTCACAAACAGACATTCATGTGGCATTATCTACCAAGCGCATGTAGCATTTTCGACTGTGAAGCCTATACATAGATTTGCATCTGTTTAGAGTAATTAGCGTCATTTTAACAATAAACACCAAAAATGATGCTACCCATTTGGTGTTCTACATAGTGTAACTTTGCACAGCGTGGAAAGCAATAACCATGTAATGTAATGTAATTATCTAATAAGGTATACCAAGTAACAAGAGCAAAGACTGCTGAACACAGGTGTGGTTCTTTTGATTGTTAGGGGAATTGGAGTGAGAGAGAGAGTCTTACGCCTATTGTTTGTTGTGGAAGTTGTTACATTGTTATGTGTTCATTCATTGTTGTTTAAGGCAGGTTCAAAGACTATGCTGTTAACCCTAAAACATTTATCCTATTAAACCATCCCCTTCATTTAAATTCGATTCATATTATTAGTTATAGAGTAAGTGCTTCTTATCAAGTGTAACTGAATCGTAGGGTAAACAGACG
This sequence comes from Oncomelania hupensis, assembly GCA_036898135.1. NCBI lineage: Eukaryota > Metazoa > Mollusca > Gastropoda > Littorinimorpha > Pomatiopsidae > Oncomelania > Oncomelania hupensis. The sequence continues at coordinate 84,736,568 of CM072513.1, forward strand.
ATCTCTCATCATGTGCAGAAATATTTCAGTTTCGTTTTGAATGAAAGTTGTTAACGGCTAATAAAAAGTGACAGTTGATAGACTGGCGAGTGGAGAATTCTTGCTTTCAGCACCCTTGATATTTGGAATTCATTCTGTTCTTCTTTTGCACATTCTTTGTTCGGTAGACTATCGTTCTCTGCGTGCTTCAAAGTAACCAGTAAGATTACATCAGCGAAAGTATGTCGGTACTGCTGCTAGTAAAACGGCTTGGTGTTCGGGTAGGAAATGCAGACGTACATACACCATGCCTTAGACGACGACTCGAGAAGAGATAGAAGACGCCTCGTGTGGCCTCAGCTACGCTATGATGCAGAAACACAGAGCTACACTACCACAGGTGCTAACTAACGTCACGTCAAGGGACACAACCCTTAGTTATAATCACTAGAAAACTAAGAGCCATGTCTCTGAACTTTGCTGAAACAAGGAAAAGGAGAGAGAGAGAGAGAGAGAGAGAGAGAGAGAGAGAGAGAGAGAGAGAGAGAGAGAGAGAGAGAGAGAGAGAGAAGTCGAAGTCGAAACCTTTAATAGAATATTAGCATTTGGTCCTATGGACCTGTCTTACAGCTAGTGCTTAATAAAATTGTAAAATAAAAGAAATAACAAAAATAAGAGAGAAAGAGAGAGGGAGGGAGGGAGAGGGTGTCCATGACGCCCTATCCTATCCTATCCCATAACTCGGAGGTCGTAGGGGCACCACAGATGATCGTTTAACCAGCGTACTCCATCTTTCCCTGTCCTCAGCAACCCTGATTGTTTCGCTCAGTGTCAAACCAGTCCATTCTCGAATGTTGTCCTCCCACCTCTTTTTCGGTCTCCCTCTTCTTCTACCACCTTGCACTGTGCCTGGAGGTAGAAGAAGAGGGAGACCGTGGTTCACCCAGCATAATATTATATATTATAGGGTCAAAAGTCACAGGGCTATGGTATCGATGCACCTTTACATTACATTACATAATTATTGCTTTAGGTCCAGCGGACTCTTCTGAGCCAAATCAGGACCGGACAACCCCCAATCCGCATAAAAGATCTGCTGAAACAACCCTAGTGGGAAAACTGAATGCCCTCCACCGACCAGTCACTTTACAATAAAGACATCCCACGCAGGGGACGGCTGAGGCATCACCCCAACTTATCGAAGCCCCGTTTACAAAAACAAAATAGAATACAAACATCATTATAAATTATCAACAAAACACATACATATAAAATGCCTACATTGCTAAATAATAACATCATAGGAAGCCCTAGTGACCACCTGGCAGAAAGCGTCCAATAATCCCAAACTGATCCAACAGACTTCATACACAAATAAGGAGTCTTATCACAGAAGAGTTTTCAAGAAAAAAGGTAGGAGACTGGTCTAGCGAAGAAGACGATAGTATAGCAGATTGATAGAACAGAGCAGGAATGAGAAAGAGCAAATGAGAAAGACAGCGACAGTGGGAATTTAAAGAACTAAATTTCCAGAAAGTGGGGATACTATTTATACTGAAACCCCCGGCACCCCAACGGGGGTATCGATGCACCATTGAAAGTAGGGGAAATTACTCCTTGTCAGAACACAAATGGAACATTCCAACCGTAGCGGTTGGTTTATGCAAGGAAATCCCACTGTATCATTGTGTAATGTTATAACAATGCCAATTTTATGGTTAAACCCGTTTTCTGCAAACGTAAACAAAGCCTTGGAATTGAGGCCTTTTAAGAAAGAGGCCACAAGAAGCAGAAGCAATATTACGTGTGTCACCGACATCGCGCGCCGAAGTTTATATCTCTAGGCCCGCTACTATCGATCTGCTGACCTACTGACCTACGGAACAACTTGTCCTTAGAACGATCATGCCACGAGACGGCCACGAAGACCTATGAAGATCACAATGATCTGTGACGGGTAAGGAGGGGGGGGGGGGAGGTAGGGAGGGAAGGTTTGAGGGAGGGAAAGGGTGAAGAGGGTATGGAGAGGGTGAAGAGGGGCACTCTGGTTACCTCCCTCCTGTTAATAATGGTTTGGAGGCAGTCGCTCTACATTAAAAGAACACCAAAAAAAATTGATTTCTATTCCGCCTTCTATAATAGCCATCTCTTCAGATCGCCGCGCTTTGCGTTCGATTGAAGAAAAACCGCTTGATATCATCCTGTATTATTATTAGTAGTAGTAGTTGATTATTATTTGAGCGCAGTTATCTCAGTGGTGTACGCCGCGTACTGGAATGTCAGGCAATAACGTTGCAGCTTGTACAGGAAGGACTTCAAACGCCGTTAACGGCCTGAAGCTAAACAACAACAACAACAACAACAACAACAACAAGTCTAGTCTGTGCACGCACGCACGCATCCCATCGCATGGACTTTAAAGATCCTGACACTCATGTCCTAGACAGGTGAGTGCCGCCTACACACAAATACACCCAGCACGCACTAGGTCCCTTCTCCCCATCCCCTGTCGCTCAGGATTGTGCTCAGTGGTCTGGATGTCACACCATGCGCCCAAAGCTTGCAAGTGGGCGTCTCGGGCGGCTTGAGTGAGATCCTGTATCGGCCAGCGCCTTGAGCGGCTCTTGAGCTGGAAAAGCGCTATATTAAAGTGATTACAGAAATAAATGAAATAGTGGTAGCAGTGATGTAGAGTACAAGGTTACACTTGATGCAGAGAAGTGAGAAAGTTCGGGTGACTTGAGTTAGATCCTGTTCAATTGGCCAGCGCCTTGAGCAGCTCTTGAGCAGGAAAATCGCTATACAAGAACGATGAGATGAAAATAAGAATATAAAAGAAACTGACCTTATAGGCTACTGCGAATCTGTGCATAATAGAGTCTGCTCTGCTAGTAGTACTGCTAGTTCCAAGGAAGTTCTCACACTAACAGTAACAATAATATGCCAGGGGGGTCAAGTCAGTTCCACACCGTCACTAGTGCCACGTGCTGAGCAGTGCAAAATCGTTGTCCCACATTTGTCCCTGTTGGGAGGGAGAGAGAGATGGAGGGGGGGGGAGAGAGGCAGGGGTGGATTGAGGGAGAAAAATTGAGAGAAGGACGGAGAGGGAGGGATGGAGGAAGAGAGAGAGGGAGAGAGAGGGGGAGAGAGAGAGATAATGGTTGTGGAGCTCATAAAAACCAAAAACGGCTGATCCAAGTTACGACACAGCAGATGTGACGCAGGGTAGACTGGAGCTGAACAGCATGGAACTCATTAATCTTCTCTTTGTCTGTCTCTTCTTCTCCTTCCCTCCCTCCAAACTCCCCCATCTCTCTCTCCCACCCACATACACCCTCTCTCTCTCCCTCTCTCTCCCTCTCTCTCTCCTTCTCTCTCTCCCTCTCTCTCCCTCTCTCTCTGTCTCTCTCTCTGTCTCTCTCTCCCTCTGTCTCTCTCTGTCTCTCTCTCCCTCTCTGTCTCTCTCTGTCTCTCTCTCTGTCTATCCCTCTCTGTCTCTGTCTATCCCTCTCTCTCTGTCTCTCTCTCCCTCTCTCTCTCTGTTTCTTTCTCTTTCTTTCTCTCTCTCCCTCTCTCTCTCTCTCTCCCTCTCTCTCTCCCTCTCTCTCTCTCTCTCTCTCTCTCTCTCTCTCTCTCTCTCTCTCTCTCTCTCTCTCTCTCTCTCTCTCTCTCTCTCTCTCTGACCGTCCGCTGTGTGAATCGCGTGGTATTCCGTCGATTCAACTTCAACCGCAATCCCGACTTTTCTTTCCCAGTGTAACTTTCTTTTTCGAAACATAATAAAGTCTTTAATCTGTATTTTATGGAATTTCCTTAGTAAAATATTTATTTACGATTGTTTTAGTGGTGTTTTTTTACCACTTTCATCTAAATAATCTTTATATAGAAGAATATTTTAATAATAATAATAATAATAATAATAATAATAATAATAATAATAATAATAATAATAATAATAATAATAATAATAATAATAATAATAATAATAATAATAACGCGTTGTGCAATTTCCATTATTTATGGAACTCCAGGATTCGCTTGAAAACTTAGTTTGTATAATTTGACTGCTTTCCATAATTAAATGCAAGGTCTTTCAACAGATTGTGTATATAAAATTTGTGTTAATTACTTATTTTCAAAATAAATCACTCCACAAATTTGATGATAAAACGTCTGTTATGTCCCGAACACAAACGAAAGGTCAAGGTCAGTTTTGTGCGGGAGTGTTCAGTGGTTCCCAGTGTAGGAACCCTGTGGGTTTGGGCACTGAATAGAATAGACCCAAAGTCTCCCGGCGTGTCGTCCGAGGCGACTAACAGAGGTGATGTCTGCATGGCATCACTGGGCGAAAGTCTTCTACACAGAAGTCATCGGCCAGGACCGGGGAACCTCACGTTACTACAGTTTCAACGACCACGTGCTCTGGGCCAAGGCGAGCCGCACCGTACTCGTGGATTTCCGCTGTGGCCAACAGCCTGGAGAGGATTGGGCCCCGCCAGATCTTTCTTGCACAAGACACACACCATATGATGAAAAGAACCACTCACTCCATACCAGATCGGTCATCGCCCGGGTGACCAAGGACCGCGCCTTCCGTTGGCCATCAGGACGGAGGTGATAAGTATGCAACTGATGGACAACTTAGCTGGATCCGCAGGAGAGACAACATCGTCAAAGGAACCTGGAATTTTAGGACCCTAACTGCGGAGGGAAAATGAGAAGAACGTGCCCACGAGCTGGACCACTATCGATGGAACATTTAAGATATCAGCGAAATGTGCTGGAAAGGCATATATGTGAAACAACGACCGACAAAGGCCAAAAGTTTTATTTCAGCGGGAGAGACAACAGGCACGAACACGGCGTTGGTTTCTTGGTACACCAAGACATTCTAGCCACTGTCATGGGATACGGTCCAGTCTCCAGTAGACTCATTACCATACGTCTGAGAGCAGCCCATTTCTAGAAGTTAGCTAAACTATTCCACTGCTAATGGAAGTTAGATAAACTGTACCATGTATGTAGATTAACGTCGCCGGACACGTCTCATTTAGGGGCAACTGTACCACTGCTACTGGAAGTTAGATAAACTGTACCACTGCTACAGGAAGTTAGCTAAACTGTACCACTGCTACAGGAAGTTAGTTACAGTAAACTATACTATACCGCTGCTACTGGAAGTTAGCTGAACTATACCACTTCTGCTAAATTCCAGCGGAACAAACAATACCTATACTACAAAGCCGTATACTGATAATAAGGTACTGAGGCTTGTAAGCCCTACACGAGTGATTGTATCCAAATTACGCTCCCTTAAGGTGCGGTCTGACGGGAAGTGAAACAGAAGCAAAGCAGCCAGTAAAACGCGAAAAATAGTAGTGCAAAGATGCAGACTTGCCTCAGTGGACTCGCGGTTGAATTAATAAGGGAGACAAGCCAAAGCAATCATCAGCGGCAAGACGAGGAAGGCAGGTACGTGACATAAGTCAACAGTGCTCACGCCCTGCGTATTGTCAGGCATTTGCCAGGCCAATCTCAAGCTGACGAATCCTTTACTCTAGATTATTATTTACATGGGACTGGAGACATTGGCTGAAAATGCTCCCCTTTTTGATGTAGATTCTCGTACGCCGATCTGGAGGTTGATTTATACTTGGTAACTGAACGTATGAACCGCAGCCTTCGTCGCTGTGTTTGGGTCTAAAGCGAAACCTCCCAACGCTTTTACAGAACAGAGAGTTATAGGCGGCGTCTAAGTTAAGGGTCCTGAACTCACACATTTCACTGTAACAGACCATTTCTGAGGTTACAGTTGGCCCATCGTAAAAACAAACAAACAAACAAACAAACAAACTAAACGATTACGATAAAAAAAAAAGAAAGAGAGAGAGAGAGAGAGAGAGAGAGAGAGAGAGAGAAACCAATACAGTTTTATATATAAATCGATACAGTTATTTGTATATGTATCTACTAATAGCATCGAGGTCAAGTCTAACAGTAGCGCCGCTTCGAAAGTGTGTATAGCAGCCACAGTTGGGGGGTTAAAAAGCAATAAGTAACGTCCAGAATTCAAAGCTCAGCGGTCGGCTTTTGTAACGATTGTCCATTGAATCATCTTTTGACGTGACACCAATGCCATTCATTTTCCCAGGTAACCCCATTGTCACCAAAACATACACCACCATCTTTGATACCCTGTCTTTGTTTAATAGTGTTATTTGGCGTTCTGTGTGCACTGACCCATCAATTATCCATTTGTTGGTGAAAACGTTTATTCTACTTGACTTTCACTACACTCTTGTGAACTTAGTACGAATGCACCAGATGCATGTACAATCCACGAATTTAAGGCATGAAAGCGACGACACGCGACTCATTCCTCCGACTCAAAACCTCCAAACAGGCTCACCACGATATTACACAGCTTTGGAACAGATATGCAACACCTAACACTGCCAGAGTCTGACACAAAGAGGGTCTGTTTTCAAAGAGGGTCTATCTAAAAAAAAGTCTGTCTCAAAGAATCTGTCTCAAACTAAATGACTGTACCTGTCTCGGAGAGAGTAGTGTCTGTCTCAAAGAGAGTAGTGTCTGTCTCAAACGTCATAGAGACGGTTGTCAGCCATCGTGACCCTAAAAATAACTTACACTGACAGGTACCGTAACTACGGTTACATTTGCTTCCAAAATATAAACGCTTGATAGTAATACTGACACTCTCCTTCCCCTTTCCCCTTCTTATTTTTTTCTGTCATTCGTTTTCTGAGCTCACTGAGCATGAAGAACCCGCCGCTATACACGTGTTCAACGCTAACCCAGGGAGTAATGGGGGGAAAACACCCCACAACAATGATTTACGACTCATTAGACTCGCTCAACTACGACTCTGTTATTAAGACTCAGGACACGCAAAACACTGCTCTCTTCCTTTATTACACTGAGATAATGATGCCAGAGCCTATACAGCGTCTCTGAGACCAACAAAGTCTTCTCCCTGTCTCAGTTTAGTCTCCGCTACGCTGTATGGCCACAGAGAGCATTAGGGAAAATAATGTTCTAACTTTCCTGAAAAGGGCCAGAGTCCCAAGGCTTTGTTTACTTTTGGCCAAAACAGGTTTATCCTAAAATCCGCATTGTTATTACCTTAAACGATGATATAGTGGGCTTTCCTTGCTCAAACCAACCGCTAAAGTTTGAGTTTTCCATTTCTGTCATCATAGAGAGTGCTTTTCCATGTTTAGAGGTCCACCAATTCCATAGCCGCTTGACCTTTGACCCTACACGTGGCGACCAATGGGAGGCGACTGGTTCACGCTTGGGAGAGAGATCGTTTACCTTCCATTTGTTGGTTAGTCTAGTCTTGGTGGGCTCCTGCTCTGTGCAGAATCCTTTGGTGTGGCTATTGGGTTATGCAGGGCAAGGCGACACGTACGACGTACGTTCTTCCCGCCTGACCATTCGTCTTCTGCTTTTGGTGGTGAGTAGGACTACATTGGCGGCAGGCATTTTATGCAAGTCAGTGGCAGTGACTTGCAGAGAGTGTCGTGGCACTAGTAGCCGGCAATCAGGTTTACTATCAATACGCTTCCCCGTCTTGCAAAGGCAACAATTTGAATGTCTCCTTTAGGAGGGATAAATACACAAAATAGTATGTCGGGTCGGGACGTGTTCTCAAGGTCGTGGCCGAGAGCGGGAGTCAAATACTCCTCTCGGCTACATATACATATATATGAGTGAAACACGCGGCGTTAAGAGTGCGTTTTGGTGTGTTGGGTAGGGTACAGTCTATTGTATCAACTTAAAACAAAAATGCGCAAAACACACACACACACATGCACACACACACACATACACACATACACACCCACAACCTTTGTTATGAGTTCTGTCTCTTACCGGTTTGGTAGATACTATTTTTAGCACAAGAATGGTGTCTAAGGTTGCTATTAATAGGCACACAACTTACGGAAATCATTGATTAAAACAAAACAAAACAAACTATAATTTCTAAAGAGTTATTTTTTGTTGTAAGCAAATGTTTCCAGTGGGGCAACACTCACTATGAATGTTAGAAGGATCTGTCGACGGGGCGTGGTCAAAGTGGATTCGTGTAAACTTACTCAACACAGCCCCGAGTTGCCTAAGCAGAGCGCTATGTAACCCTACTGAACTATTTTTGGCGGAAAGTCTGCGCAACCCTATGCCCGCGGAAAACGGTCTGTTGCGCTCTGTAGCAGTCTCGAAAGGGTTTTGCGAAGAGAAAAAGATGGCGGCCAGAGTGGTGGGCTTTCGATTTGCGAATAGCGATGTGCTCAATGGTGAAATAGCAAGGCAGAGGTTTTTTTTTGTTTTTTTTTTTTGTGGTCATTTACAGTCTGGTAAGATTTGTGTACTTCTTATTTGACGGAATAGCTATGTTAATGTGCAATCAGTAAGCCTACGAATTAGTATTTATATTTGATAGTATTGTTGTGTCGTCAGTGCAATTGACAGTGATTTTCACTTTCAGCCAACTTCACTTTGTTTGGCTGTTGTGCAGTCAACATGTACTGCGCCATTTTAAAAAGCACTCGCTTATGGCAAAAGGTTGCCCAGAAGCACAAATAGTTGGTGCGGAGCAATCGAAGCGTTTTGTGGTGCTTTTTTTTTCTAGACAACTCGGGGCAGCACACAATACTCTCTTGCATTTGATGCTCAGCCACACGCAATGCAACGAACACTGCGAAATGACACGCTAAACTCTCTCAAAACGGCACCCCTATCTTTGTGATCCGCTGTGAGTTGTCTAAATCGTTTTGCCAATCATGTAAGTCACTCATCACAGCACTCAAAACACTTTGGAGGTGCACAGACAGATGCAATGTAGTGCACGGTGTTGAATGACTCAATAACTCACTCAAAGCACAGTACTCCGAACTTCATCATGATGGCACTCAGACAGATTATCCACCGCAGAAAAACAATGTTGTTCTTTGTTGTGTGTCGGCATTAAACTTACTCAAAACCGCACTAAGAACTTGTGTTGTACATGTAGAGCAACACAATAGAGAAAACTGTGTTTTACGACTTGGCTTGTAACTCCTGAAGAAGATTTTTTTTGCGACATCCGTGTATAGATAACTTCTTTTTTTTTATATTGTGGGGGTGTTTTGCCTGCTTTGACCCTTCGCTCTTCTGTCTCGTCTTTGTGTACGATTCATTAAACCCGCTCTCTAGGAGTAAGGTTAGTTGCACAGCGACAAGAGGAAGAAAATATGCAAGACGGCGTCAACCACTCCAACAATCAACCTAAAAATAACACATCTTGGTCGGAAACCACAGACTTCTATTGAGCTTTTGAATCGCAGAGAGGAGAACTCATCATCATCATCATCATCATCATCATCATCATCATCATCATCATCATCATCATCATCATCATCATCATCATCATCATCATCATCTTCAACCTGCGTTGTATGACTGGATCTTATTGTAAACGGCTTTGGCAGACTGAATGGTCTAATCAAATCAATAACAAATTATTTCAAATTCTTCCAGATTTGTCTGCTTCTTTGCCTACCTTTGCATCCACCCGCAAAGAAAAAACTGTTTTGGCTCGCTTTCCTATTAGACATACTTATGTCACCCATAGTTTCCTTTTAAAAGGAGAAGAACCATCATGGTGCTTTGCATGTGCCTAATCCTTTTCCGTTCGCCGTTTTTTATGTCTGAATTTGCTGATCTGGTTGATAAAAGAGAAAGATGTCTTGGTTCAATACCTTTTAATAAGATTTGTAAAGTATGCAATAGCCAACACCTGTTTCAGTTTTTACATGATGTTGGTTTGTTTTATTGCAGTTAAGTCATCTCATCTTGTTTTGTATTCTTGGTTGCATTTTATTAGTTAGACTGTTTTTATTTACATCTTTTATCATATTTAAATGTTAACAGCTTAGTCTGATTTTACTTAATTTTGTGTGGTCCTGATTCGGTTCTTGGCAGTCCGCTGGACCCTATAAGCACTGAATATCTATCTATCTATCTATCTATCTATCTATCTATCTATCTATCTATCTATCTATCTATCTATCTATCTATCTATCTATCTATCTATCTATCTATCTATCTATCTATCTATCTATCTATCTATCTATCTATCTATCATCATCATCATCATCATCATCATCGTCATAATCATCATCATCATCATCATCATCATCATCATCATCAATACATTTCTTGTTGTTGTTGTTGTTGTTGTTGTTGTTGTTGTTGATCTTCTTCTTAGGTAGGTTAACACTATAATTATGAGACTCGCTATGATCACTGGCCATCTTACTGCTACGATCACTCAGGTTGTGGCATGGTGGGGAGATTCGGAGTGTAGCCTATGTAAGATAGGAGTGTAACCTATGTAAGATAGATGTGTAGCCTATGTAAGATAGATGTGTAACCTATGTAAGATAGATGTGTAGCCTATGTAAGATAGGAGTGTACGCTATGTAAGATAGATGTCTAGCCTATGTAAGTTAAGTGTATAGCCTATGCAAGTTAAAGGTATAGCCTATCCAGGCTGAAACTGCGTTGCTGGAGTCGTGCTTGACCTGAGAGAAAGCAACCTGATTTCACGCGCATTGCTGACATGTACGGTAACAAGTATAAAAGTAGACCCTAGGGGCGAGGAGTGGGAGGGGGGGGGAGGGCTGAGGACTAGTGGAGGGAAAATATTTTATAGATTTTTTTCTGTTTTTTCTGGTGTCGCTGTCCTTGTCACTTTCTCTATTGCGCTGCATACAGTTTCTAACGTTATTTCCCTAGAGCAGGGGGGGGAGGGGGGGGGGGGGGGGGACGGTGAAAAGAAAGGGCGACAACCTACACAGCGTTTGTCAGGTTTTCGGGCATAATGACATCAACGACTCTGGCACAGGCTCCCGTAGCTAGCTGGATACGCGATCGTCTGCATATAACGAAATAGAGAGTCAAATGTTCTCACGTGGGTCCGGGTAGCTTAGTTGGTAGAGCGGCTTGCTAGTCACCGAAAGCTCCTTAGTTCGAATCCCGTATTGGCCAACGTGTGACCATATTATTTTCCACTTACCATCAACTGGTTCGCTGGTGTCAGAGTAATGTGACAAATAGTCGCCTATATGTGATTTGACTATTCACACTTTTCTGCTATCTTATGCACCAACGGGAATCCCCTCAATGAAACATACGTCCGGTTTCTTTCTCCGCGTGTTTTAGTGAGTTATTTCTAAATATTCAAGAATAATAACATGTGTCACTGGCCACCTGTATCGTACCCTCACATATATATATATATATATATATTTTTTTTTTTTTTGCTGCAGTATATTATCCCTTTCTATCGCCAGTGGCGCGCCTAAACCCTACCTACCTAACATTATTTGTGAATTTTTGAAAAATATTCGGAAAAACATAACGCCCAGATGCTGGCTCGAACCCACACCTGTCAGGCGCCATTGGTTTCTGGCTTGTGGACAAGGCAAGTAAGCTATGGAAAACTACAAGAGTCTTCAGGTCCTGTTTCACTTTCTGTCGATGATCGACGCACCTCCGAAGTCGCCACAAATACAGGCCCCTACAATTGTTTTTTGCATTCTTTCACTGAGCATGTACTTCCTCCACCGTTTTTATACTTATCCCACTCGTTTTCTGGCTCTAACAATCGTCGTTTTCGGCAATTTGCCATATTTAAAAGTCACGCATCAATCTTTGATAAAAGCAATACAAGCCAGACCGGAACTTGGTTTCATTCTAACCTCGTTTTAATTTATAATGGCGATACCCACGAGTTTTTATGAGAGGTGCCGGAAAGTTGTGAATAATCTACAATGAACCTTTAACATTCCCATAGTCAGACGCTCGCGCATTCATATAAGCTTACTGGCGCTTGGGGTACCAGCAGCGTAGCTAAGACTACGCCAGCCCTACTATATCGCTCAAATCAAGAGGTATAGGGTGGTATTCATGGCCCGTTAAATTATAGGCGGTGGTTAACGTTACCAACATTGGTTTTGTAACCAACAATGGTATCGTTAACCATCGTTTAGCAGATGGCTATTCATGAGCGAGTGTCCACCCCTTTGGTACTTAACCAAGGCTATTTTTGGGCTGTGCGGGAATATCCGTAAGGGGGCATAATTCAAGCAGCTGTTTTCCTTCTTTCGTCAACAAAATAGGCCTATAAAAATGGCTGTGGCAATGGCAAAGAGAAAAGCAATTTTTTCGTGCAATGGTGGCGTGATTAGCAAGCCTACCGACAGCATGCTGGATATCATAGTGAGCAAGGAGAGCGAGCTTTTTGTTGGGGTGAAAGGAGAGAAATCACTTTTGATCACTTTGTAGTTTGTAATGTTAGGCCTACATTTTGTTTTTAGACTGAGGTTCAATTTCTGCCGTTTCTGGGTAGTTTGGAACTTGAAATGTTGTCTTTATTTCGTAGGGTTGCATTACCCTACGAGTATAAACTATACAGATACACAATAAGCCTACACATCACCAGTCAAAATCCAACAACAATATTTTAATAATAATAATATTAACCCGTTTTATTAATATGACAGATTATTAAAGGTGCCAGAGGCATAAAAACAAAGAGTGAGACACACATATAAAAGTGGTGACAAAACGCCTTGCCGATCACACAGTTTCAGTCTGTCTACCGCGTTCGTTAACGTGATGATATCATGCCGACGAAAACGAAATTTTGATACCAGTTCCACATCATCAAATTTGTCAAGTGGATTACTTCTGTCGCGAAATACTCTCTCTCTCCTCGGAGCTCGTCTCTGTCGAAGTTGCCACCAAACGATGGCCGCCATTTTTAACCAGTGTTCCATTGGTTATCGGGTGGTCCCCCCTCCGTTAAAATAACCATGGTTAGCAACCGTCGTTAACTCTGCTAAGGCCTCATGAATTTAAAATTTCCAGCTTAACCAACGTCGTTAATTTTACCAACATTGGTTAAGCCTTAACCAACGGTCATGAATACCACCCCTGGTCTATAGTCTACGCAATGCTGTTTACGATCGGATACTGAAACACACTGAAGCCTTCCAGTTGCAATGCAGATGAGGCAGGATATCCGCCGGTGAACCACACCTTCAACTCTGACAAAGGGTGGGGAAACTACAATAGAACGCCGTTCACCTCCAAGTCAAACATCATACAATGTGACCCCACGATGCCTCCGTGGTTCGTTGTGGCTGCTAACGTGTATATCTAGCTCTCAAAGGAAAACAAGATGGCAAGACATTCAAATGTGTCTCCAGACATGCACTCGCATAGCCAAGCTAGAACTAAAGGCATTTTCAAAAGTGTTGAATTCCTTGGCGGTGTTGTGACTCGGCTTATCCTATCCTATCCTATCCTATCCTATCCTATCCTATCCTATCCTATCCTATCCCGTAACTCCAAGGTCGTTGGGGCACCACAGATGATCGTTTAACAGCGTACACCATCTTTCTCTGTCCTCAGCAACCCTCATGGCTTCGCTCAGTGTCAAGCTTTTCCATTCTGTATCGTAACGAAACAAGCGGGACAAAAATGCAATGCTAGACCACGCTGAACTACCTGCAAACCAAATGTGATCCCAATCAGATCATCCAATTTTTACATACACAGCGCGAAACGTTTGTTTTAGAAAATTATGAAGCACAATAACCTTGACCTTTGAGAAAGTACAAATACGAACGATATCAAATGCTTAGTATAGTGGTCAAAGTATCCACAAGGTAAAAAGTGGTGAATTTGGGATCAGTTTATTTTTTGGAATGTGACTGACCGCCAACTGACTGATACTAAAGGATGGCCCATGATCTGAAGTACCCGTTTAGGCCTACCAAAATTCTACAAAATCGGTTCAGCCGTTTTTGAGATATTAAGCAACAAAATGACTCCAGTGATCTTGACTTTTGCACGGGAGGCAAGCCACTAACCTAGGTCATGTTCCTATG
>CM072513.1:84755507-84775507 GCA_036898135.1 Oncomelania hupensis
GGGGACGGCTGAGGCTTTACCCCAACTAATCGAACCCCCGGTTACAAAAACAAAATAGAATACAAACATCAACAAAACACATAAATATAAAATGCCTATATTGCTAAATAATAACATCATAGGAAGCCCTAGTGACCACCCGGCAGAAAGCGTCCAATACTCCCAAGCTGATCCAACAGACCTCATACACAAACAAGGAGTCTTGTCCAGGAAGAGTTTTCAAGAAAAAAGGTAGGTCATTGATCAAGCGAAGAAGAAGATAGTATAGCAGAGTGATAGGACAGAACAGGAATGGGAAAGAGCAAATGAGGAAGACAGCAACAGTGGGAATTTAAAGCACTAAATTTCCAGAAAGTGGGGATACTATTTATACTGAAACCCCCGGCACTCCAACGGGGGGTACTGTTGCCGCAGTGAATCGGTCATGCCTATAAAGGAAAGACAGGTTTTCAACTGGGGCTTTCACTTTTCCCTTTATAGGTTAGAACAATCTACAGTGGCAAGATTGCTCATGACCCCAAGGGGTAACTTAGTGTTTAGTATGTTTTTATTTGAGTGTAATGTTGTATGTTTGTGCGTGTGCGAAGCGCTGAGTACCGCAACCTCAAGCAGCAGCGGTTATGCGAGCAAGCAGTCATGCAGCACCAAGGTAGCAAAGGTCACGCAGCGCCCAACAGCCGCAACTTCTCAACTTCTCGGATCGGTTCAGAACATCGTTGAACCAGAGCAACACCAGCATGGAAGCAACAGCAAACAAGCAAGCAGGCCCAATCTGGTCAACATAATAACTCATCTTACTAGGCTACCCATATACAATGTAAACATAACAGGGGAAATAACTCCTTCTGCCGTCCGCCATCTTGACCTGTTTATTTATGCATTACAAACAATTCACAATTCTTCTATAATTTAAATACCTTCGCATGAACGTGATTATTATACAAATGCCTTATAATTCCATTCCTAATCAACAATCTTGATTCATCCTCTCCCTCATATTCATCACCCCTCTACCGTACTATCATACATCATCAAATTACAGTATAGCCTCAGCGTGAATGAACGAATATTCACGCTGAGGCTATACTGTAATTTATCGAACTCCCGTTTACAAAAAAACAAAACGGCCTCAGCGTCCCTTGCGTGGTTGCCTTTATTGTACAGTGACTGGCTGGTGGAGGGCCTTCAGTGTTACCACTAGGGTTGTTTTAGCGGATCTTTTATGCGGTTCAGGGGTGATCCTCTTTCAGCGAAGTTGTGGTCTTGATTTTGTGGTCCTGATTCGGCTCTTTGCAGTCCTCTGGCCCCTGTAAGCAATGAATAACTAACTACACATTTCTCAGGTCATCTCTCGAGTTTTTTTTTTCATTTTAAGGGAAGTAAGCAATGTCTCAACTATTATTCCATCTCCCAACCACGAGTTACCTTTCTTAGATAACGTCACCCTCAATACACACGTCTATTTCATAATAATTATGTGTGTGTGTTTGTGTGACTGAGATTGTGTGTGTGTGTGTGGGTGTGTGTGTGTGTGTGTGTGTGTGTGTGTGTGTGTGTTAGGGGCAGAGTTGGGGGCGGGAGATGGGGGTGGGGTGGGTTGGGTGGTTGAGAGAAACATTCATTTAAATTATCTCGCAGTACCCTGTAGCATGCAGTCTTCTCGCCGTTCTCGCTCAAAGGGAAGTAACAAAGTCATAACCCTTATTCTATCTCCAAAGTCAAACACGAGACGATTTTCCTAGGCGGCATCTTCCCCCGACGAACGGTTGTAGATCTATTTCATGTTCCTCGCGTTGGAAAACAAAAACAAAAACAAAACAAAAACCGAGTTCTTAATTGGTTGATTCAAAGGCAATAGCTTTCAAAAGAACGAGCACAGGTAGCATTTGTTACAGTGGTCTATGCGCTGTATAACGTCACATCAACACTCAGTTACGCAGAGTGCTTTGCAACAGGAAACATTTTTGATACGTGTAAACTCGAAGGCCGAAATAGCTCAGTTGGGAGAGCGTTAGACTGAAGATCTAAAGGTCCCTGGTTCGATCCCGGGTTTCGGCAATTTTTTTTTTTTAAATTTTTTTAAAATAATACATTTTGTCTCTTTTTTGTTCTTTTCTTTTCTCTAGTCTGTCTTTCAGTCTGTCTGTCTGTCTGTCTGTCTGTCTGTCTGTCTGTCTGTCTCTCTCTCTCTCTCTCTCTCTCTCTCTCTCTCTCTCTCTCTCTCTCTCTCTCTCTCTCTCTCTCTCTCTCATTGATGTAGTGTTGTTGTTTTTTTCCATTAACAAAGGAATGTATCGGTTTACATCAAAACAGTACTTCTGATAGAGTATAATAATAATAATAATAATAATAATAATAATAATAATAATAATAATAATAATAATAATAATAATAATAATAATAATAATAATAATAAAATAATAATAATAATAATAATAATAATAATAATAATAATAATAATAATAATAATAATAATAATAATAATAATAATAATAATAATGGGATTTATATTGCGCACGTTTCCAACAAAGTTCATGGCGCGAAGAAAAAGAGCTAAAAGAGCACACACAGCTCTAAAAGAGCACACACAGAACAAACGACAGTACATCAACTGGGACACACGTTAATAGTCTACAGAGCGCTCTTGGAAATGACTAGTTCAGTAGGGAGTAACATTTGCGAACAATGTGTGTCTTAAGCTGGGTCTTGAAGGCGGGGTGAGATGAGAGCGATCGGAGTTCGAGGGGAAGATTGTTCCATGCTGATCTGAAGGGCCGGTGTACGTGAAGGCTCTTTCGCCAGCGGTGGTAAGTTTGGTTCGAGGAATTCTGCACAACCGTGTGTCGGCAGCAGATCGGAGGGAGCGAGACGGGGTGTAGAGGTGAAGTCATTGGCTGAGATAGGCAGGGCTTAGAGTTTAGTGTGTGTGAGCCCAATCTAATTTATAGTCTTTGCTACTACTACTACTTGGTCCTGATTTGGCTCGGAAGAGTCCGCTGGACCTAAAGCAATAACCATGTAATGTAGTGTACTACTACTACTACTACTACTACTACTACTACTACTACTACTACTACTACTACTACTACTATTACTACTACTACTACTACTACTACTACTACTACTACTACTAGAGAGGCATTGTGGTCTAATGGTAGTGCTTTGGCTTGCGGATCTGAAGGTCCCGGGTTCGAGCCCTGTCCGGGCCATTGTGTTGTGTCCCTGGGAAAGACACTTTACTCTAGTTTCCTACTCCTTCGGATGAGAGTATAAACCGAGGTCTAGTCTTGGTACTTCTCCCCCATCCTTGGCTAGCCAGGTTAGTGCGCAGTTGTCCGGGCGTCAGACCATGCGCCCAAAGTCTGCGGGTGATCGTCTCGGGCGGTTTGAGTTAGATCCTGTATCGGCCAGCGCCTAGAGTCAAGTCAAGTACGGCGAGATAAGTGCGCTATAAAAATCCTCAATACTACTACTACTGCTACCACTACTACTACTACTACTACTACTACTACTACTACTACTACTACTACTAATAATAATAATAATAATAATAATAATAATAATAATAATAATAATAATAATAATAAAAATAATAATAATAATTTAATTCATTTAAAAATCACGCTTGTTCCTCGCACGGAATCTCCAAGCACGTTACATCAAAGGAATTTCCAACCTTTCAGTCATTCAGTCATGTAACACATCACACACAAATGAAGAAAGCAAAAAATAAGAAATAAGAAGGAAAAATATTGGAGTTTGGTTTAACATTACGATAATCGTCCTAATACAATGCAATAGCCAGATATATTGAACGATATATATTTAGGGTTATATAAATATAATAAAATAAAGTTAGACTATATATATATATATATATATATATATATATATATATATATATATATATATATATATATATATATATATATATATATATATATATATATATATATATATATATATATATGATGCGTGAAGTTTTCAAAGCGGTTTAAGGCAAGCAAAACAGGGGTTTGTGTCATAATTATGCAGAGTATTGTTCTCCAGCAGGTGCCTTTACATTTCTTGGCTCGATATATCGTTGACCTCCACATGTCTAGCATGAACAAAATTGCGTCCTTGACGTCGTCTGCTTGCAGGCATTTTTGGTACCATAAACGTCTTCTGCTCGTTGCTTATCTAAATGTCGCTCAACGAATTCGATCTCTACAGGATACAGGACACACATGCGAAATTCTTATGTTGGATTTGAGCTATCTCAGCTCGTTGCGGACGCCATTTCTGAGGGCAGTGACAGCAAACTTGGTGGCCATGTAACACTGACCTACCCCTGTTCTTTACTGTCCTCATACCTGACATGCGATTGAAAACAATAACGAGCCTATCGTCGATGTTCTTCATCAATGTGAAGGTTTCTTTTGTGCACAACATCATCCCCAGCACGTTGACGTCGATCACGTGTCTCTATATATTGCTGGACGTCACCCGACAGCAGCGGTGACGACCACGTCCACACGACCCAGACTATCTGTCTGCCGAATGGTACTGAACATGGCCGCGATCTGGGGTCAAGGTCTTGTCAAAGATTTAGCTGCGCAACGACGTTTCGAACGCGTAAAGCCTACCTATATCGCTCTCTCTCTCTCTCTCTCTCTCTCTCTCTCTCTCTCTCTCTCTCTCTCTCTCTCTCTCTCTCTCTCTCTCTCTCTCTCTCTCTCTCTCTCTCTCTCTCTCTCTCTGATTGTGCTTCCATTTTGTCAGACAGTCGATGAAACTGAGGTTCCTTTTTTATTAGCATGTCCACTGTACAATGAAATTAGAAATGAATTAATTCCTGTAAAATACTGCAGACATCCGTGTTTGGCCAAGTTTCGACTGTTGGTAGCATGTCCAGTCTCAGCTGTTGTTAATAATCTGGCTGTATTTATATATAAAGCTCTTTGCTTGCGTGAAAGAATGATGAAGCAAAATGGTTGAATGTAATATAGTACTTGCGATGATATGTATCATATAAGTATGCCTTCTTGCATTGTTTATTTTTTTGTTTATTTTATTTATTAGTTATTTTGGCCCACTCATTGTAACGGGCCCGTGGTCTATACAATAAACCATTCTGATTCTGATTCTGATTCTGATTCTGATTGTGCTTTTGTTTTTTTTAAATTTGTTGTAATACACGTGTTTTGTTGTTGTTGCATTTGTGTGTGTGTTTCTTTAAAATGGTATGGTAAATCTTGATGTTATCTTATTACAAAAGGTCTGATTGTAAGAATAGGCTTATGCCTAAAATCTCAACCTTTTAAAATAAAGTTCTGAAGTCTGATGTCTGAACTCTCTCTCTCTCTCTCTCTCTCTCTCTCTCTCTCTCTCTCTCTCTCTCTCTCTCTCTCTCTCTCTCTCTCTCTCTCTCTCATATTTTGCTGTGCACGTTTTACTTTTAAATGGCATTAATAACGATAGCATGTAAATGTCAGTATGACTGGAACAAGGACTGATTAAGCTTTTAACTAAAAATTATTATCGTTCTTAATCTTGCTCACAATATTTTCTTTGCAAAAATGGTGTATTTGTAATTGTGTTGATCTAAACTAAATCTTTTTACGAAACCTGAAATTGTTATCATTCGTTTGCTGATGTATACTAGCCGTGACAATGGGTGTGCAAAATAAAGTACTGACTGTTCTATTTTCATTTATCATGTTACGCAAAGGTTTACGACAGGAGGAGAGGGGGCGGGGGACAGGGAGTGGGGGGGGGGGGGCAGTCGTAACTATGCGCTGAACGTCGCAGCTAAATTTATCCTATGCAAGCGTCATGATTAGCAAGTTTCGGGGTTTACGTTGTTCGTAGGCTCTCCGCATTCAAAAGAACCTTTTGACAAGACCTCGGCCCCTGATTCTCCTGCGACACGTCGCACTTCACTGGCCACAGCTCACCAGGTTGATCTTTCAGCTCTTCCGACTGTTCCAGGAAGGTGTCGATGCTGCTGAATGTAAAAGTGTAACTGTAGATTATAGTCACACGACACCGAAGCGGTGAGGCGACTACTGGTCACATTATTCTTGTTTGTATGTAGATTATAGTCACACGACATTTTCGCATATAGGTGACTACTGGACCGATTTATACTGACACCAGCGGGCCAGTTGTTGGTAAAGGGGAAAATAATATGATCACACATTGACCAATCCGGGATTCGAACCAGCGACCTTTCGGTTACTAGCAAGACGCTCTTACCAACTGAGCTACCCGGCCCCTCATACATTATTCTGGCACCAGCGAACTAGTTGATGGTAAGGGGTAAATAATATGGTCACACGTTGGCCAATCCGGGACTTCGGTTACTACTGTTCTGTCTTTTGGTGTATTGTAGCAAAAGCAATGTCTTATCGAGTGCATGTATTTATATGTAATGATTATGTAAAGCGTGGTGAGTCTGGTCATAGGCTGGAGTACCCGCTATATAAAAATCCGTTATTATTATTATTATTAGTTAGCCGCTCTACCCACTGAGCAACCCGGCCCCACTAAGATGCTGCGAGCGCAGGCGACCACTTGTATCCCACGCTCCACCAAAGACTTGGAAACAACGTAAACGATTCCCTCTGGCGCTCCCGTCACGTCGCCAAGGCAAAGCGCCCGACCCATCTTTACACATGTCGATGAACGGTAACCAAAGTTGCAACTTTCAACAAAGCGTCAATGAACACAATCTATTCGCTACAGACCTGCTGACTGATTACACGTATGTATCCTATATCTCCTATCTTATACCTCGTATCTTATATCTCATATCACACAGCGAACATCACAAACCGTGGGAAAACGCTGAAAGTCACATAGCAATTACGTGCATATCTTGAAGGTGAAGATGGAGACAGAAAAAGGGGTGGAAAGACAACATTCAACAAACGACTGGCTCGTAATTGAGTGACGCCATGAGGGCTGCTGAGGACAGAGAAAGATTGAGAAAGCTGGTTAAACGATCATCCGTGGTCCTCCAACGACTTTCGAGTAACGCGATAGGATAGGACATATATTGGACAGTAGAACGAAGGTGGTCGATGCGCTTATGGCCTACAAGATGAAGCACAGGCGCCTGTATTTGGATACGGTAACGTCCTCTCTATAGAACGCGCCCCATTCAGTACTTGGCGCCTGTGAGATGGAGGTTTCGTTGTTTGGACAGCTGACGTAACGTGTTGTAAAGCTCTTGTTCTAGATATAAACTAACATGACCCTCGAAGGGGTTGTAAAGTATCATCACTTCAAAGGATGATCATCACTGTCATAAGCGTCATTACAAACACTGGCCAACACTTGGATAAGCTGTACATTCCTCCCCCCTCCCACTCCCCCCCACACCAATCCCCCTCTGTGTTTTATTTATAAGATTATAATGTTAACCAGCGAGTGTCAGTGTGTGTAAGCGGGTTTTGAGTAGACTATCAAAATAATTATTGTTTAAACATACCTTTATTCAACAAACCAGATAATAATACAAAGCAAAGCACCACAGCGCACAGAAGTACAAGGCTTACATGAGTGCTATCCTATGAAATTGAGCTATATACAATAAAGTAGTAGTAGTAGTAGTAGTAGTAGTAGTAGTAGTAGTAGTAGTAGTAGTAGTAGTAGTAGTAGTAGTAGTAGTATACTCTGCTGCGACATGCGCCTGACTAACCGATACCAATGTATACTTTGGAACATGAAGGTAGACCTTCGCATGAATTGATATGCACTGGAACTGACGCCACTCCAGTCATAAAGTATTCCGATGACTCTGCTCTTGTGGACATCTCAAATTCAGACTCTGTACTTCGATGAAGTTCAAAGTTTCAGCTCTTGGTGCAGGCAGAACAACCTGGATTTAAATGTCAGAAATACCAAATAACTACAATTGTAAGAGTCTTCCGTAGAAAACCCTCTCCCATTCCAGACCTTTCCATTGATGGTGTTACAGTCGAGAGAGTAAGTCAGTACAGATACCTCGGAACCAGCATTGACGACAACCTGAATTTTACTGTTTACACCCAGGCCATCCAGAACTTGCTGACTTCAGAAACTCGGAAACGTTCAAAATTCAAGTCAATAGCCGTACACTTCAAACCTTTTTTGCTCTGCTTTTATGGAGTCAATTCTTACTTTTTCTTTAATTTGCTGGTACGGAAGTTTGTGCGTGAAAAACAGAAGGTTGTTTGATTGAGTGATGAATGTTTGTTGGAAGATTGTGAATGTGAAACAAGAGAGTTTGATTGAAAGGCGTGCGTGTTGTGCATGCAAAAAGCTCTTTCTATCAACCATGATGAAAGTCATGTGCTTGCTCACCACTTCCAGCTCCCACTTTCTGGCCGGCGCTTCCGAATGCCTAAGATTCGTATCTGGAGAACTAAAAACAGTTTTATACCACATTCTGTACGTCTGATTAACAGATAATAATTAACCGATAATAACTTTAAGCAATTGTGCAGTGTGTGTTTGTGAGTGTGGGGTTGTGTGCATGTCTGCACTGTTTGACTATGCAATTTATAATCCTGCATTTTTTGATTGGATTATATACACCACGTTGTAATTTCTCAAAGAGATATTAAAGTTGTCGTATTCGCATTGGTATCCAATCCACACTGTCCACTTGTATAGCACACTAGAGTTGACTTTGTAACAACAAACGAGTTGTATTGTCAAAGTCAATTAACATTATTATTGTAACGTGTATTTGTGTAGACTATGTAATTTCTTGAAAGAGACAATAAAGTTGTCTTATCTTAACATGCATGCAGGCTTTTTTTTCCCGCACGGTTCCTAAAGCTACTGCCGACTAGTAGCCTACAAAAGTCTTTATCTGGAAAGTTAACGCAACGTCCTCCTTTCCTCAAAGACTTGCCACTGTTACTTACTAAGTCAATTTTAACTTTACTACCACCGAATACATATCACAAGTATCCGCCAAATGAAGTCATAGTCTCTCCAAAGAGCCTCTTCTTGACGTTTTCACACAGATTCGAGTACCCGCCATTACACTAGGCGTTGACAGGATCGTAAACTTCATAAACTTAGCCATTTACCGCCTCTGGCCTGACGTAATCTATTTTACTTTGGCTACTTCGACGACATACAGGGCCTTATCCTACTTGAGAAAGAGAGAGAGAGGGAGAGAGAGAGAGAGAGAGAGAGAGAGAGAGAGAGAGAGAGAGAGAGAGAGAGAGAGAGAGACCCCGGCTAATCTCAGCCACTTTGTATGGCTTATTTAATGGCTTATTTTAAAACTGACGCACGAATCACGGGGGAAAATATCCCCAGCTGAATTATGATTGGTCCAGAAGTTACTATACTTTCAGGTTAAGATGAAGCCACCTTACTCCCGCTTATGTGGCAGGGGACAATAACTCAACCTAAAAGCCAACAAGTCGCCTCTCCGATGTTCAGGAGTCAGTGACTTCCTGACAGTGGTGCTCTGGGGATTGATTAGTGAAAGGGAAAAGCTTATCACGACTGGAAGGAATTGTTAAGAGCCTGTCAACACTGAAGGATACTTATTGAACTACTGTTGACGGATACATACTGTGTAAGTAGTTTTATTATTTTTTTTTATTTTGTCTATCTATCTATCTATCTATCTATCTATCTATCTATCTATCTATCTATCTATCTATCTATCTATCTATCTATCTATCTATCTATCTATCTATCTATCTATCTATCTATCTATCTATCTATCTATCTATCTATCTATCTATCTATCTATCTATCTATCTATCTATCTATCTATCTATCTATCTATCTATCTATCTATCTATCTATCTATCTATCTATCTTTATATTCATCCGGGTTTTTTTGTTTTCTTTATAGTTATTTTATATTTAGTTGTTTTTTATTTCTTTGTTTTGTATTCATCAAGTAACTAGGCTTACTATTCATTGTTATTTGTTTCTTGCGTTATGATTTTATTTACTGAATATCCTTTTTTGAAATTAGCTTTGCCTAATTTGTTTTTGCTCTTGAATGTTTTTGTCGTCGTCGTCGCCGTTGTCATGTTGTTGTTGTTGTTGTTGTTGTTGTTGTTGTTGTTGTTGTTGTTCTTCTTCTTCTTCTTCTTCTTCTTCTTCTTCTTCTTCTTCTTCTTCTTCTCCTCCTCCTCCTCCTTCTTCTCCTTCATAGTATTATTATTTTATGTAACAATGTTTGATTAATTTTCATTTTAATGGTAAAATGTACCCCTCTTTTTCTTACACTTTTATAAAAATATCGGTTTACAAAAATATAGAGATACAAATAATGTGAGATAGCGTAGAGGGTAAATTATGTATTTTTTTCTTTGTAATAAATAAAAATTATAAATTATTATTATTATTATTATTATTATTATTATTATTATTATTATTATTATTATTATTATTATTATTATTTCTTAATTAATTAACTAAAACCAAGGATTAAAGGGCAGCAATCGTAGTGAGAATAGCTGGATCAGACTTAGAAATGAATTATTTCCCTTCTTCCATGAGTCTCTCTCTCTCTCTCTCTCTCTCTCTCTCTCTCTCTCTCTCTCTCTCTCTCTCTCTCTCTCTCTCTCTCTCTCTCTCTCTCTCTCTCTCTCTCTCTCTCTTTGAAATTGTTGCAACAGGAGTACGCGCAAAACTCTATTTTAGGACTTTATCTACATAAATGATCTCCATCATATTACCACTTGTGAACCCTTCGCTGATGACACTACCTTACACTCTCAAAATAAAGACTTGAATAATCTATTCTCCTTACAACATGGGCCTAATTAGCAAGCACATGGTCCTCGATCCAGGCAAAACAAAATCAACGTTAATTATAACCAGAAAGAAAAGACATAATTTATAAATAAAACTTCCTCCACCAAAACTTTGCAATAAAAAAATTGAAGTACAATGTCATAAACTTCTTGGTGTAACTTTAGACAATAATTTGTCCTGGATGAAACATATTTTAAATGTTAGTAAAACTATTTCTAACAGGACTTATCAATTATCAAGGATTAAGCATTCTATTAAATTTACCTTCTCGTAAACTGTTTTATTCCGGTCATATCCAACCATTTATTGATTATTCCTCTACTAATTCGGTTTCTGCTAGTGGTATTGCTGGACCCTTTACTTAGAATTCACAAACGTGCAATTAAACAAAGTTATTTTTAAACCAAAAATTATCCCTGGATGATTATAAACGGATCAATATTCTACTTCTTGCCGACAGACTATAATTTAATAAAAGGGTTTTCATGCACAAGATCCTTTCTGGCAATGCACCTTCCTATCTTTCTCCTCTTCCCCCCCCCCCACCTCTCCCCTCACCCATCCCCCCAAAAAAAACAAATAAACTGCCAGATCGTCTACCAAATTAAAAATTCCAATTCCAAGAATTGATCTCTTCAAAAAATAGTACATGTATTGCTTATTCCGGTTCCACTTTGTGAAATAACCTTCCTGAAGATCTCCGCACTCCAGCGTCTAAATTTATATCATTTAGAACATATCTCTGAAAACACATTTAAAAAAATTAAATGAACACTAATTGCTGTTAAAAATGATATTATCTAATGATTACCTTGTTTATTTGTTATTGTTCCATGATGTTAGTGCTATAACATTTAATTTGTTGTAGTTAATAGTTATGTTATAAGCTCCAAGGGCAAGATGTGAACAAGCGCACCCAGCGTGTACTCTTTTACCCTTGCAAAATAATTTTGTTGTCTTATATTATCTTCTCTCTCTCACTCTTTCTCTCTCACTCTCTAATAAATAATAATAATGTTCGTCATTTGTAAGGCGCCTTAGCCTAAGGATCAAGGCGCGCAAGGGGTTGGGGGAATGGGGAGACAAGACAGACAAAACTGGACAACAGATACATAATATACATATGTACAAAATACAGTGAAACTATGAAAAACACAAGCACGCGCACCTGCTTACACTCTCTTGTAAATGATTAATTGAAATATTCCCTAAAAAGGTATGTTTTTAACTGTGATTTAAAAGAGGAAATGGAGGAAGAATGTCTAATCTCTGTCTATGTCTCTTTCTGTTTGTCTCTCTGTCTCTCTCTCTCTCTTTCTCTCTCATTCTCTCTCTGTCTCTATCTCTCTATCTCTCTGTCTGTCTCTCTGTCTTTCCCTCTCTCTCTCTCTCTCTCTCTCTCTCTCTCTCTCTACCACTGCCTTCCTCTCATTCTCTTCTTCCTGTAAATACGCCCTGAACAATCGTGACGGATGGATAACTGCACCCTTCAAGTGGACATTACCCAGGCTTTAAGTACGCTATCCCAATTAGAGTCAACTGATATTCAACCCAGCTGTGAGAGGCACACGAGCGGGTACGGAAGAAGGGGGAGTAGGGTGTGAGGACACTGGGGGGGGCGGGAAGGAGCCCTATAGAAAATGTATATTGACGACACGCGACCCATCTCAACAATGCACTTGAGAGTGCAGCGGGCTGTGTTGAAGTGCTCTCATTAGGTAGAGCAGATTTGAAGAAGAGAATGTAGAAGTCAAGAAGAAAGAGGAGTGAAGGGACAAAGTTACACGTATACAAAGTTACAATCAACGTTGAGGGACAAGCAGGGATAAATGAACGGTGAGCACAACTCAGGAACAGTAACACTTTCTTACGACAGAAGGAGACGTTAAAGCTGGTCAAATTAACGGTTTTGATCGTGAGGGCGGAGGGACATCTCTCTTTTTAAGTGGTCAGCTTTGTGAGGAAGAAACCTAATCTTTTCTACCTTGTTGCTGAATCTTCTCCGTTACTTTGTAGATTCAGAGATACTCAATTCACAGCTGATACTGATGATGATGATGATGATGATGATGATGATGATGATGATGATGATGATGATGATGATGATGATGATGATGATGATGATGATGAAGACGTATCCTTTATGGCGCACAGTAATGGTATTGGATACAGACAATCTAAAATTTCAAAAATAAACTTCGATTTTCTATCCGTTTTCTAAGATCGATCTTCCTACCTTTACACCATATGTTTGAGATGTGTGTTTGTTGTGTGTGTGAGAGTGGATGAAATATGTGAGTCTGTATGTTGGGACAGATCGCCGCAATTGGAGCCTGATTGGTGATTTCGGGAGGGGGGAGGAGGGGTAAGTACGTTTAGAAGTAGTAGTAGTAGTAGTAGTAGTAGTAGTAGTAGTAGTATAGTAGTAGTAGTAGTAGTAGTAGTAGTAGTATAGTAGTAGTAGTAGTAGTAGTAGTAGTAGTATAGTAGTAGTAGTATAGTAGTAGTAGTAGTAGTAGTAGTAGTAGTAGTAGTAGTAGTAGTAGTAGTAGTAGTAGTAGTAGTAGTACAGCTCACGTCGTAGCTGACAACACCGTGGCTAACGTTTGTCTTGACGTCCTCGGCGAGTCCTGATCCTATCCTATCCTATCCTGAATACAGGTCGTTTCGGCGACGAGCCGTTTCGGCGATGCAGTTGGTCGTTTCGGCGTGTGGTCGTTTCGGCGTGTGGTCGTTTCGGCGTGTGGTCGTTTCGGCGTTGGTCGTTTCGGCGGCAGTTCATTTGGGCGATAGTTCGTTCTAGACCTGCTTTGGAACTTTTAAGTTTTGGGGTCTGGACTCGGGATTAAGTTCTTGATTAGATACGAATCTGCGGACTCTACGACTCTGCGGAAGCTCGTAAAAACTGCTACTTCCTGTTTGCGGTAGTAGTCGGAACATGTGGGGTTTTTTTTAGAAAGGGGTGGGGGGGGGCGGTGGGGAGGAGGGGTTAGGGTTGAGTGACCGTTGACAAGTCAATGCTTATTGCATAGTTAGTTATTATTTATTTTATATGTTTGTACTGTGAGTGATTTTTTGGGGCGTTTCGGCGGCTGGCCCTTTCGGCGGTAGACCTATGTTTCGGCGGTGTCGCCGAAAAAATTACCGCCGAAACGACCTGCTACCCCTATCCTATCCTTATAACTCGAAGGTCGTTGGAGCACCACACATGATCTGTTCTGTTCTGTTTGTTTATTGTCTTTTCCAGCAAGCTGATAAGACATTTTAAAAAAAATAAAATAAAATAAAAAAATTGTTAGATTAGATTACCAACAGGAGAGTCCAGCAATACTTTGGACAGTTTGATTCCGAGTTGAAAATCTACATCACTGAAACTGACCTTCCCTTGCAATTCATATGGCAGTAAGGGCTTAATTTGATCACATTCAAATAAAACATGCTGTAATGAGATGGATGCATCACAAACACACTTTACATCTTTACAGTGCTTAGTTTTAATGGCATTGAGCAAAATTCTGTTAGTCATCGTAAGCACAGCTCTTGAGTAACCATTTAATGGATTGTCTTGTTTCTTAAAGTCAAGAGTACTTTTCATTATACTTTCAATTTCATTTTGAATTTCTTTTGAAGATTTCATAATTTCAATGTATCGAGAATTTAATTGTAAAGCACCTTGTTTAGCCCCTTTATCTGCTAATTCATTATAGAAAAAACCACAATGTGATGGTAACCAGCAGAAAGAGATGTTTGTGCCATTAATGATTAAGCTGTGAATAATATGTCTAATTTCTATTATTAAATCTCTTCTATTTTTATTATTTTGAGATTGTAACGCTTCTAGCACTGACATTGAATCAACACATATAACTATTTGAAAAATACTGATCTGAAGACTGGATATGTTTCTTAGTGCCATTAAGATTGCTATCAGTTCGGCTGTAAATATAGATATATTCTTGCCCAAGTAAAATGATTCGTTCATTTTTAAATCAGGAATAACATATGCTGCACCTGTTTCACCTGATGATAAAACAGAACCGTCAGTGTACACTTTTAAATGTTGAGAATAAACAGAATCTATGTGTTCACGAGCCTCAGTTGTAACTAAGTTACTATTAACACTTTTGAATGTGTTACAATAATGAATATCAAAATTACCCTTCATCATCTCCCAAGGAGGCATTGGTGAAGAAATATCTGTCTTAAGTCTTTTTATGTCCTCTACCGTAGAATCAATTAAGTCTTTAGTATATGTAGAAATCGTTTCTAAGAATCTAACATTTTGTGCTCGTTTTGGGTATTCTAAATCAGACCTAAACAACAACTCTTCATTAGTACTATTGCAAATATTATGTGCTCTTACGATATATTTAACACAAGCCAACTTTCTCTGTTCATCCAGGGGCATAATTCCTGCTAACATATAAGCTTTAGATGTATTTGTATGCACGGGAACACCTAGGGCTAATGTTATAGCCTTGCTATCTAGACTTTTCAACTTATTTAAATAACTCTTCGGAGCTGAAAAATATGCTTCCTGCCCGTACATTAATTAATTAATAATCACACATGATCATTTAACCAGCGTATTCCATCTTTCTGTGTTCTCAGCAACCCTGATGGCTTCGCTCAGTGTCAAGCCAGTCCATTCTCGAATGTTGTCCCCCCCACCTCTTTTTCTGTCCCCCTCTTCTTCTGCCTCCTTGCAACGTGTTTGCAGGATGGTCTTTGCAAGGCCTGATGCTCTGGTGACGTGGCCATACCATCGGAGTGTCCTTCTACAATACGCCGTGTCAACAATACAGAGTTGTCATTTTATTCTGATTTGCACAGCTGGGTGGATCGGGGAGGTTTGGTGTGCGATGTTTCGTTCCTAAGCATGGTCCCAATGGTCTCGGGCCCGCATCAAAATATTAACCTGGCTAAACGTTGTTTAACTTGTACAGAAAGCATCATATCATGTGCCCTAACCACTGGGAGCACAGTACACAGTAAACATGTACAACAAACGAATTTCAACCTTTTTCTTTATCACCAAGGTGTATAGTGTAGGCACGCGATCGAGCCACTACGGGAGGTGTAGGTACTAGGTGGGTACCCCACAGCTTAAACAATTGACTGTGTTTTGAAGATAAAGGTGCGAGTTGAGATGGATCGGGAAGTGTTCATTGTTGTGGCCAAGCGTGGCAGGACAATGCGCATCGTTAGTGGTCATCAGTGACACGCGACCAGTCTGTTCTAACTCCGCGTGGCTCGCTGCATGTGGGTAGGCTACTGGGCAGTTTTAAACGTTTCACTTTGTTGTCTCGCCTTCATATCTTTTTCGGCGGTCAGCTTGGAACTCGCCCCATCTATATTTCTGGATAGTCATGCTTGTTATCCACCTCAATGTATTTGAATTTGTAGCAGTGATAGTGAAGTAGTAGTAGTAGTAGTAGTAGTAGTAGTAGTAGTAGTAGTAGTAGTAGTAGTAGTAGTAGTAGTAGTAGCAGCAGTAGTAGCAGCAGCAGTAGTAGTAGTAGTAGCAAAGACTATCAATAAGTATATAAGCTCTATGGTAGTAGTAGTAGTAGTAGTAGTAGTAACAACAATAATTAAAAAAGGAAGAAGGAGAAGAAGAAGAAGAAGAAGAAGAAGAAGAAGAAGAAGAAGAAGAAGAAGAAGAAATTTTATTCGTCCTAATGATTACATTGGAAAACGTACTTTTGGCGATAATATGAGTAGTAGACACCAAAGTCCAAGGCCAATCCCTCAACACAGTGCATAGCTTCAAATATTTAGGAGCCATTTACCACACAATGGGTCCCGACAGGAAGTCCTTTCCAAAGATAGCACAAACAACTGTTTCTCTGACAAGGTTCAAGCCCATTCGGGAAAGACAGGACCATCAGTCTACACTCCAAGGTAAGGCTGCTGCGCTCCCTTGTCATGTTCTAGCTATACTCTTGCGAAACATGGCCCCTCGTAGCAGACCTAAAACGAAGAATACAAAGCATGGAGATGAGGTGCTACAGAAGACTTCCTGGCATTTCCTATACCCAGCACATCACCAACGACGAAGTCCGACAGACATCACACAAGCCATTGGACAACACGATGACCTGCTGACATGCAGTGGTAAAGAAACGGAAACTCCAATGGTATGGCCACGTCACCAGAGCATCAAGCCTTGCAAAGACCATCCTTGCAAGATGCAATGAGGCAGAAGAAGAGGGAGACAGAAAAAAGAGGTGGGAGGACAACATTCGAGAATGGACTGGCTTGACACTGAGCGAAGCCTTGAGGGTTGCTAAGGACAGAGAAAGATGGAGTACGGTGGTTATACGATCATCTGTGGTGCTGCAACGACCTTCGAGTTACGGGATAGGATAGGACGAGTAGTAGTAGTAGTAGTAGTAGTAGTAGTAGTAGTAGTAGTAGTAGTAGTAGTAGTAGTAGTAGTCATTATCATTCTGTGTCATTAACACTATCCAGTGCCATATCCGCTGTCTCTGACATTTAAGCTGTTGTCCTCAAAGTGTGTAGAGGGCAGTGGGGAGGGGGGATGAGAGGGTGGTGATGGAAAAGAAGATAAATGGTATCATGCATTGAGTCGTCCTAATTAATTGTCTCAGACAATCACATTAGTTAGATTCAGTTCAAAACGCGTTGGTCTTGGTCCCAGCAAACGTTTAGTTCTAAACACAAGGGCGTTAACCTAGTATAATGGATCGTCGATAGCACATCGGTACCAGTCCTTTGTATCAGCAAAGTGCCTATAACACTTTGGTATCAGTAGCTGTGATGCACACAGCTGCTACCGGGGATCCACTACCGCTTCGCTATGGAGGATTGTCTTTACTGGTTTAATGGTGTAGTGAAACACACTTCCTGTTGCCTCACTGACTCTCCTGCAGTAGATCTGTCAGCTGTTTTCTCAGTCCTCCTCCTCCTCCTCCTTCGTCTTCTTCTTGTTCTCCTTAGCTTAGCCGTCACTCACCCAGCCTAGGACATGAGCGTCAGGATTTTGAAAGTTGGTCCGATGGAAGGCGTGCGTGCACAGATTACACCTCGTTTTTCTACACAGAGGCGACTATGGGGCTTGTGAAATCTGCCAAAGATCTGTCAACTGTCATACTTTATAATTAGTTTTCTCCTTCTTTGTCTTAAAACAAAAACACCTTGTATTTTCAATTGTGTAATGCCGACTTGTTGACTCAGTTAAAAGTCAAATACATTTCAAATGTGTCTGTCAGTGTACAAACGGCACATGCTACCATCCTGATATTTCTTTCCTTTTGTCTAGTTTTGGCTGTTCGCTCATCATGGCGTCATTTTTCTAAAGATGATCTTTAGGCGAGGCGCCTTGCAAGGGCGTCCCGGTGTGGAATCGTCTGGAAGTTTGTTGTATTTCATTAAATTCTGACCAAATTCTGTTATCCTTTTTTGGCCCTTGAAGCGGGTTCTTAATCTATGACACCATTTTCCTTTGTTAAGTTTGATCCGTTACCAGGACCACTGAAGATGATCAGGAAAAATGTGGAAGCCCACGTTATACTTAGAGATTTCCTGTCTTGGTCATGAAGGGGTACTTGACCAGTTGGCATGGTAACTGAACAAATAAGACACCAGTGAGTACGTTTTAATGGAATTAAACTGCGCTATCAAAACTTCTCGATAAACAACCGCCAACTAGTATTCTCGAAAGACATGTTGCGCAGTCACTTCCCCTGTCAAACTCTTTCTTGCAGAAGAGGAAGAAAACGTCTTCCAATTCCGACTATGGGGATTAAGTTATTGAGGTGACAGGATTAAGACTTCTGATGTCGTCCTAATGTATTCATGTTTGTTTAACATGCTGGACAGAAACAAATAAATAGATGAGGCCAAAATCTGCTCAGCCCTTCCTGACAAAAATTTACGGGCAGTTTCTGTTTTTTTTCATTCACTTTTCTCCACCCCATCTCCGTGGCATGTTTTAGTTTCTTTTGCGTTTGTTGTCTGACGTCACAAAGAGTGAACAGGCGTATAATTAAAACACTGAACTGAACGTGGCATTTTTCGTGCGTGTATGTGTGTGTGTGTATGTGCGTGTGTGTGTATGCGTGTATGCGTTATATCTGTTTGTATGTTGACCTTTTGTGAAGTGTTCCACCGACGTTTTAGCCATTCTGAACCTCAAATTCAAGTCTTTACTTACAAAGCTCAACACACTATACGTATTCTCTCACAAAAGCAGGCGTATCTACACACACACACATACACACACCGAGAAAATGCACACACACCCCCCCACACACACACGCACACACACATGCCAATGATTGATTTTTTAACAAAATCTTCCTTCTTTTTCTTCTTCTCATCATCATCATCATCATCATCATCATCATCATCATCATCATCATCATCATCATCATCATTATCATCACCGTCATCATCTTCATCATCAAAACTTGCTCTAATTATTCCCCCCCCCAACCCCCTTCAATCCGCCCACAATTCTATGGATCCTGATTTTGCACAGTATGGTCTACACACAATAGCAAATGTGACCATAATAATCCCAAGGGAGAAACTGGTGAGCAATCAGAGGCAGTGTACATTGCTGAGCTAACACAACCTCTTCACTTCCTTTCAAGTCGTCGCCCCTGGTCAGAGTGTTTGCGTTTTAGTCATCACCTCCGAGCGGTTCACCTGTGACTGCCAGATCTGCAAGACGGTTCTGGCTCACTAGACTGCGTGTCGCCATGGACAGTCGGAGTTTCTTGGACTTTTTGCTTAGACGCTTGTGGAGAAATTTAATAGATATAAAGAAGGGTATTGAGGGGGTGTAGACGAGGCTTCTGATGAGCTGGATAGATTGTTAGGCACGTGAAGGCGTTTTGTCGCCACTTCACATAGTTCATTACCGTAGAGGTTTGACTAAGGTTCGGCTCTGTGTATACTGTTATATATAGCCAGCTTTATTGACACAAACACACATTGTCGGCTTGGTAAATAATCACCCGTTGCAACCATATTTAGCCCATTTCAACCAACTTTTTAATCTTTTCCAAAAACAGTCAAATCTGTGAGAATTATTTTTAAAATATCTGAGAAAATGAGTTTTATTGGGCAGCGTGCAAAGCACTAACAGCAATAACAATCGTTTTCCGTTAAAAATTACTTATACTTTACACAGGAACTCCACGTTAGCGGGGTAATTAGTGTCAGGTTTTTCTTTGTTGTAAATTCTTGGGTGAGAATAAACA
>CM072513.1:84780507-84795507 GCA_036898135.1 Oncomelania hupensis
TCTCTCTCTCTCTCTCTCTCTCTCTCTCTCTCTCTCTCTCTCCATTTGATCTCATGGACTGTTTATAAATTTTCGGTAGCCAAGGTCCAATCTCCATTTTCATTATTGTTATAGAGGGCTCCAATATAAAAGTTTTACATTTAAAAAAAATTGGCGAAAATTAGTTTAGTTTAATATTCGCATAGTTAGCCTATATTACATTAATTAAATACCCCTTGTTAGAACAGAACTGGTAAATTCAAACCGACCACTGAAGTTTGAATCTTCCATTTTTATTCCAACAGTGATTGTTCCTTTTTTAAACGGAACACCAATACGCTCTACGCACTACGGGTGCTATTAATAGACACAAAAACTACGGAATTTATTGATAACATACTTTCGAAAGAGTTTGTTGTTGTTGTAGTTGCAAGTTGACTTTTTTTTTAATCATGGCAATACTCAATATGAATGTTAAACGGATCTATCGAGGAGGCGTGATCAGAGTGCTTGCCTTTAATGAAGAGCCCCAATGTGCGCTTTTAGTTGTTGTTGGTTTTTACTTTTTATTTTCTATTTTTTTTACTTGTGTGTTGATTAGATTAGTATATTATGCTGATGGAGAGTGAACACCAAGCTAATGCTTACAAGGGTAATAAAGAAATGTCGGTATTCCGCCTGATGTTACACAAGTTGGATACTTGGTAGCAATATAGTCTACTGCTAATGATGACCGAAACCAATTACATCATTAATTACGGTAATATTAAGTGAGGGAAACGGCAGTGCAGAAAATCTCATTAAGTTTTAAGTCGGGGGAATAGTTATCATTCATCACTGATATTACCTCCTCTATTCATTGTTGCGCCGCAGATGACGAAAAGGAAACAGCAAGGGTTACCCCATATTAACCTCAGCCATGCCCGGAGACGGAAGAACAGAGAGAGAGAGAGAGAGAGAGAGAGAGAGAGAGAGAGAGAGAGAGAGAGAGACACACACACACACACACACACACACACCCACACACACACACACACACAAAGAGAGGAAGAGAGTTTCTTTGTGCAAATGATCATTGGCCAGTGCGCTGCGTTTTTCTGTACGATGTTTTGGGTGTGGTGAATCCTCAACAGACGTTTGTGAGTTTAATCCGGTCAGTTCCCATCACCCTTGATCTTCTTTTGGTAACACCACCCCTTCTTCCTTCATCAACCTCAAGAAGAAGAAGAAGAAGAAGAAGAAGAAGAAGGAAGAAAGAAAGAAAGAAAGAAAGAAAGAAAGAAAGAAAGAAAGAAAGAAAGAAAGATAGAAAGATAGAAAGATAAAAAGAAGAGGAAGAAAGAAGAAGAAAGAAAGGAAGGAAGGAAGAAAGAAAGAAAGAAAGAAAGAAGAAGACGAAGAAGAAGAAGAAGAAGAAGAAGAAGAAGAAGAAGAAGAAGAAGAAGAAGAAGAAGAAGAAGAAGAAGAAGAACAAGAACAAGAACAAGAACAAGAAGAACAAGAAGAACAAGAAGAACAAGAAGAACAAGAACAAGAAGAACAAGAACAATAAGAAGAAAGAAAGAAACAAAAAGAGATAGGCAGACGACGACGAAAAAACAAAGATAGAAAGACGACGACGACGAAGAAGAAGAAGAAGAAGAAGAAGAAGAAGAAGAAGAAGAAGAAGAAGAAGAAGAAGAAGAAGAAGAAGAAAGAAACAAAGAGAGAAATGAAGACGACGACGAAAAAACAAAGATAGAAAGACGACAACGACGACGTAGAAGAACAAGAACAAGAAGAACAAGAACAATAAGGTAGAAATAAATTAATAAATTAGGGAAGAAGAAGGAATGACAGAAGAAAAAGAAAGAACTGCATGCTCAGGTGTCTGGGGACACTAATCTACCCAACAACGACTGACTGGCTGAGGCTTTATTCGTCTATGATATGTACATAAAAATTCGACTTTTGGCTGAACAAACATAGTACTTGTAAACTGTAGAAAATGTTTACAACAATGACATGTTCAAATAGAACAAATAAAAGACGAAACGAGATACACAAAGACAAGAAAGAAACAAAGAAGCTATGTTGACGTCTTCCCAACATGAACTGCACGATAAAAACTTTTTTTTTTGCCTTCCCTCTCTCTTCCCTTATTCCTTCCTCCAACTCCACAGCCCCATCACCCATCCGTCTAATTCCTCCCCCGCAGCCACGGCAATATATATACAACCTCCAGTATACCGTCATATAGGCCTTTGAAAGGAGGCTTTGATTGCTAATTTACACTTATGGAGAGATTAGTTTGGCACTGACACCTCGCTTGATTACTTTTGCTTTTCTGCACTCGTTCTTTAGTTGTTGTTGTTATTGTTGTTGTTGTTGTTGTTGTTGTTGTTGTTGTTGTTGTTGTTGTTGTTTTAAAAAAAGAATATAAAATATGGCCGTCCATTCAAATGTATATCCAGTAACATATAAGCCTAACCAGCTGCAGATTTGTTGTAAGCGCTAATGTTTGTGTCTGTGAATCTGTTTCGGTTTTATCCTACCGAATCAAAATGAAAACATGGAACGATTGATTAGTCCCTTCTTGAACTGCTAAGCCCACAAAGTATCAAAACTCGATCCAGTCAATTGTTACAGATACGGCGCAATTTCTTGTTTTAAAAAAATTAATGCACCTCAGCGACCTTAACCATTGAGACAGTGAGAATAGGAAAAGCAGTTTTCAAAAGTTTGAGCTTTAGTTAAAGTATCTGCGTAGTAAACAAAACAATCCAATATTTAGATACACAAAAAAAATTCCATTGGGACCACTATGGCCATGGATGGACCGCCCCACTGACCGCCATTGGTCTGGTTTTGATCCACGACTATTTCAAAGTAAAGTTTATAAGCGCTAGGCGGCTACTCTTCAATTCCTTGGGATGAGAGTATAAACCGAGGTCTAGTCCGTGCACGCACGCATTCCATCGCATGGACTTTAAAGATCCTGACGCTCATGTCCTAGGTGGGGGAGGGGGGAGTGCCGGCTACGCCAATCCACCCAGCCAGCACTAGGTCCCTTCTCCCCAAATCCCTCTCACCCCTAATGGTGCTCCGTGGTCTGGGCGTCAAGGGCGGCATGTGGGCGCATTGGGCGCCTTGAGCAGCTCTTGAGCTGGAGAAGCGCGCTAGAAGGGCAACTAAATAAATAAATAAATAAATAAATAAATAAATAAATAAATAAAGACGTTTCAATGAAAAAAGCGTGACGCATACCAACAGGCTTGCCGTCTTTCATTCCTTTAGTACAAGTCAAATCTACTAATTAGACTTTTTAGGTCTGTTTATTAGTAATTTCAAGCGTGGTATTTATTGGGAAAGCACGTGACCTTGGGTCTGAAGGGGGAAAGTCTGACGTGCAGCCAACATGAGAGGCTTGTGCATGCCTGGCTAAAATAATATTGTGTTCATCTCTTACTTCACCAAACCTTATTTTTTCCTTACTAGTGGCAAAGGGTTGGAGGGGATCATGAATAAATAAATCAATGAATGAATAAATAAATTAATATGTAAATAGGGCAATAAATAGATAAATAGATATATAAATAAACAATAACAATTTTTTTTTTGCTTTTTGCTATCGATTTGTGTATGTGTTATTTCAGATTTTTGTTTTTGTTCTTATTGATGTAGACTTACCATTGCCTTTTATTTCATTGGTTTCATGTTATTTATTGATTTTTCTAGAGCTACTATTGAATAACTATTATGCACGTTTACATTTCTCATTAGAGTTTAGTTGTCCTCCTTACGTTGAATTATTATTATTATTATTATTATTATTATTATTATTATCGCCATCATCATTATCATCACCATCATCAAAATCTGGTCCTGATTTGGCTCGGAAGAGTCCGTTGGACCTAAAGCAATAAACATGTAATGTAGGCTACCATCGGCATCATCATCATCATTATTATTATTAGATTTGTTATTGTTGTTATAATAATAATAATAATAATAATAATAATAATAATAATAATAATAATAATAATAATAATAGTTATTATTATTATTATTATTATTATTATTATTATTATTATTATTATTATTATTATTATTATTATTATTATTATTTTTATTTTTATATCATTATTGCTATTAGGGAGTAAAACATCAGTAAGAATATTATCATTGGACAGCCACCAATCCCTGTAATAAAAAAAAGACAATGCTATACAAATCTGCTTTTAAAAAAATTAAGTAAATAAATAAATAACATCGACAGATTATCTTGTTATTTAATAAAAACCAGTAAGACTCGAAGGCGAAGGAACATTAATAGCAGGGCATTTATAACATACACTGTGAGCAAGTTCTATGACCATATTTTCCGCACAAACAGAGAAAGGTTTATTAACTTATCCATTGCAGAAATCCAGTTTTCTGCCTTATTATGTAGACTCATAATTCTGTTTTATTTCGCTTCGAACTCATTTATTTATGAAAAAAGCGCTATAAAAATAATCTACTTATTATTATTATTATTATTATTATTATTATTATTATTATTATTATTATTATTATTATTATTATTATTATTATTATTACCCTTAGTAGTAGTTAGTAGTAGTAGCAGCAGCAGCTGTAGTAGTAGCAGTAATAGTAGTAGTAGTTGTAGCTTGTGTTTTTGAAGAAATAACGACTGATGAATTTTTCTTTTCCCACTCATAATATTTATTTATTCATTTATTTATGTATTTTATTAATAGACTAGCGATGTGAGCAGCTTTGTGCGCTGTTAAGTCTGTTGAACAAGAACAATTAATTTCAATGGCAACTTATTTATTTATTTATGCTTGCTTAATTGATACCGGATAGCACTGTGTGTATGAACGCATTGAAAATTAATTCAATGTTATTGAGAACAGTAAGTTGTTGTGAAAGTACTTCCAAACACAATCTCTACCTGTACTTTCGAAATATATTTGATGTTGTTTCGTTGTTGTTGTTTTTTATTTATTAAACATCCACAATTTCTCTATTCCTTTGGATCATTTGAATGAACAGAACTGATCTGTTTCTTTCAAGAATGATTGTAAAAGTAATTCCAGAAAAGTTTAGACTAATCCTAATCAACATTTATTCCAGAAAAGTTGCACTGACGATCAACTTGAAATCGGCTCCGGTCAATCATCCACATCTATACGAGTCTACACTGCAGCCATCAGTAGCAGACACAAATAGGTTCCTCGCTCGCTCACAGGTAGCATTGAACACCGCAAGATTATGAAAATCTAAAGACACGGGGTTTTAGCGCAACGTTCCAGAGTTTAGAGAGAGCTTTAAACACAACACATCGCCACAGACCAGTAACGGGTCCAGTCTTTGTAATCGCCTTCACACTCGCGGCTGATACGGCCTTTCTATAGAGGGCGGAGCCTAATCTCAAGGAGCCTCTTAACTCTGTCACACTGCGTCAACGGCGAGCCGCGGCTCCGCCCCCTTCACCCCCTTCGCCGTCCCCAGACGTGTGACAAAAAGGCGTGGCCAATAGTAGAAATGAAGCGAGAGGGGCTTGCGAGAGGCGCGAGCGAGGTGGAGGTGATTGTCAGTTTGAGGACGAGCCCAGCGAAGCGCAGTGTGGTAGTAGTCTGGGAGGATCGCGCTCGTCTCTCATTGGTCATCGAGGGGTTGGAGCTTTTGATGAAAAACTCTTGTGAGCAACTCCAGGCACTCTTTTGCAGTGCTTGTGAGCGGGCTGGATTCACCTACTTGTGTGTGTGCACTCCTAGTGTCTTGGACAACACTCCTTGAGAGTGCTTCGCTCCTTCGTCTTGGCTTTTCTTGCTCTCTTCTAGTGCTTACGACACGCGTTTTGTTTTCGGCTGGACTAGAGCTCAACATCTCCGCCTGTTTCCTGGAGAATTTCACCGGCTGTGTTTTTTTTGGCCCGTCATGCTCGCGGAGTGACCATGACCCACAGTAAGTCTGTCTACACCTTTCCACTAGCACTTGATTGTCACTTAGGCCTATGTTGAAACCGGTTCAAGTGCCACCTTGAAGTTGCGATTGGAGTGATCGGTTGGAGTTTGAGTCACGGTGCAGCGCGCAGTCTTCGAGGCCACTCGGGCATAACGCGGAGGATGCTCTTCAAGTGAGATTATCAAGTGATATGAAGGATTCTCAGCAGGCAACGTACTTGTCATTTCTCCTATTTATATTGTACTATGGTTTAGTTTAAAACTTCGACCCTTTGCGCACCTTCAACAACTCTTGAATTCACTGGACTGCAGTCGGTTGAAAGCAAATGGGTCCTTAAGTATTGATGTTATTTTGCAGACGCTTATTTGTTAGGCTATATGTCATTTGCTGTAGCAAAGGCCCCCACGCTGGTTCTGACACGAGGTCCATGATTTGATTAGTTGTAGGCCTACTCCAAAGCTAGCTTTGAAAACTGCAAGATGGTCAAAGGTGTGTTTTTCGACAGATGAAATTATCATGATTATCCTAAACATATTTCTTTAAGAAAACCTCTTGTGGCACACGCTTAAGCCTACTTATGAAAGCGAATATGGTTTTTTTTTCTGATTTATTTCCTTGCTAAGTTCTACGATTAATGAACTGGCCTGGAAATGATATGTCTGATTTCGGATGAAAAATTTAGTTTGATTTTTTTGGTTTTCTACAGATTATTTTGTATAATTCCTCTACTATCAAGACATTGATTCCCTGAACCTCTTACACCTATATGTCGATAAAATAGCACCATTCCGCTCTCAGTTATTTATGTTGCTTGTTTTTAAAAGCATGGTACATAATAATGCTAAGGTATAAATCATGCAAACATTACATCATCAAAATTCTCAATTTTGTGCAAACCGTCGGTGTTATTGTCAGATCAAAATATCACACAGATGTTACAAATGATCTGAAATTAAAACTTTTGCCTTGCCTTGCCAAACTGTTCATTTACAATAAAGATCTCTCACTATCCCTATTCCATCCGCTGATCTCTGGGATCTGTTTCGTTGTTAACAACACAAACCGAAAATGTAAAGTAAATTATGTAACTTCAACGCGCTTCCAGAATAACAGTGTAAGTCGAATGCTAAGACAAAAGTATTTAAAAGAAAGAAAGGAGAAACTGGAAATACATAACAAATAATGAGCTTAAAGTTAAATTTTAAAAAGAAAATAATCGAAGAAAAACAGATAATCAACGTTTTCGATCGTGGATTCTTTTTCTACGATTGTTTTTTTTACCATTATTATATTTCTGTTTCTGTATTAAACTATGATCAAGAACAAGAGGTCATCTTCTCTCATGTAAGTCGA
The DNA here is from genome assembly GCA_036898135.1 of Oncomelania hupensis. NCBI lineage: Eukaryota > Metazoa > Mollusca > Gastropoda > Littorinimorpha > Pomatiopsidae > Oncomelania > Oncomelania hupensis. The sequence goes on from CM072513.1 coordinate 84,787,795, forward strand.
ATGAATAATTGAAATTCCATAACCTCTATAGCCTAAATAAAAGGGGTCGATAAGCCACAGCGGCTTTACTTTTGGTGAATCGTTTGTATAAGCCATTCACTATACGGTTTGTAGGCCACACTGTAGGCTAGGCCCATAGTACTCGAACAAAACTAGTAGTTTACCTCCATACTGCAACCTTGTAGTAATAGTAGTAGTAGTGAGTAGGAGTAGGAGTAGCAGCAGCTGTAGCAGCAGCTGTAGCAGTAGTAGTAGTAGTAGTAGTAGGCTAGTAGTAGTATCAGTAGTACATGTAGTAGTAGTAGTGAACTTCGCACTTGGTTAGTCAGTCCCGCGGTTAAGGATCTAGACTTCAGAAGGCGACATGCAGTCAGTCTATACTCTCTGTACCCCAAATGCCTCGAACTACAGAAGATAAATGTTAGCGTTCTTCTGTTGTTTTTTTAAATAATTATACTCTTAGCTTCGTTTTAATCGTTCCATAGTATACACCCCGACGGTTGTTAGAACGTAAACGACTATCCTCACTAAACTGTACACACTGTTACGCTCTATACACCCCACACTACAACAAAAATTATTCTCACACTATTTTATTATAGTCCAGCAGTGTACTCGCAGCTCCGTGATTCTCGGCGGACACATCTGAGCATGAACTGAGGACGGGATAAAGCAGGACAAACAATACGGCTTAATCCTAATTAGGTCCGGTGTGACATCCTCACAATTCCTAGTATCTTAGCTGGGCTGGGAGCGAATGGGAGCATTCTGATTGGTGGACGCGTTACAAAATTCGACGCATGCGCACAGTGCTATCATAGTCTTCGTAAGGTTTAGGGTTAAAGTTTGGGTTAGAGTTAAGAGTTTAGGGTTAGGGTTAGGGTTTGGGTTAGGGTTAGGGTTATGACGCCTAAGAACTTCGTGAAAAAGCCGGCCCGACATGACCTGGCGCATGCGCAAATGCGCTCGGATAAACTAGGAAACCCGGAACTTGAAGGATGTGACACCGGAACGACTCACCCGGGCGTTGCCTTTTTCCAGCGCCGACCGTGGTGGGCCTAATGGACCGGCCAGTAAGCTAGTACAGTGCACTACAGGGTGGACAGTACGCTTGGATTCTTGCATGTATTCTTCTTCTTCTTCTTCTTCTTCTTCTTCTTCTTCTTCTTCTTCTTCTTCTTCTTCTTCTTCTTCTTCTTCTTCCTGTTGGGTCCGCGCCACAGTCAACTAGGCAGTTATTTCTGCCTCCGAAAACCGATTATTTTCTTGTTTTTGTTCTTCTTGTTCGTTGTTGTCGTTGTTGTTGTTGTTGTTGTTGTTGTTGTTGTTGTTGTTGTTGTCCTTCTTTTTCTTCTTTTTCTTCTTCCGTCCTTCCTTTATTCCTTTATTTATTATTTAATCATTCTGGCATCTATTATTGTTGTATTTATTCATTTTTTAATTATTCTGGCATCTAGTATTGTTGTATTTATTTATTGTTTAATCATTCTGGCATCTATTATTGTTGTATTTATTTATTATTTAATCATTCTGGCATCTATTATTGTTGTATTTATTTATCATTTAATCATTCTGGCATCTATTATTGTTGTATTTATTTATTATTTAATCATTCTGGCATCTATTATTGATGTATTTATTTATTATTTAATCATTCTGTCATCTATTATTGTTGTATTTATTTATTATTTAATCATTCTGGCATCTATTATTGTTGTATTTGGTGAATGCTTTAATGCTATTATTTTGACCATTATTGGGAATAGTAGTAAGCAGAAGTAGGAATTGTTTTTGACGGTACTTTTGAACAGACTCGTGAAGTCTGCTTTGCCGCATGTCCCTTTTCCTACACACTGGTGTTGTCAATCAATGTCTCAGTAGATTTAACACTACAATTACAGTTAGACTTAGGGAATTTTTTTTTAAAGAAGGGGTGTAGTGGAGAGAGAGAGAGAGAGAGAGAGAGAGAGAGAGAGAGAGAGAGAGAGAGAGAGAGAGAGAGAGAGAGATTTGGGTATGCGATAGTGTTAAAAAAATACATTGTCGTTCGCTTGTTTTGATTCACCACACACTATAAAAATTAATTATAATTATGCCATAATAAATATGACCAGACAAGTAACTGATAAAATAAGCATTTAACTAACTTACTAAAAATATAAATAAATAAATAAATAACAATTTTAAAACCTATTTTGCGTCTGTACAATGATCTGGGATGCATATAGCCTTCCTTTAAAGTCATGATTGATGTGTAATGATTGACGTGTAATGATTGATGTGTAATGATTGATGTGTAATGATTTATTGGCTGGTTTATTTAAAAGTGGAGATGTACGATATATTTCTTTTTGCTTATAAAGTTATATTATCTTTCTTTCTTCGTACTTTTTTTTTACATTTGTTTGTACTGATGACTTGATGGTTTATTGAAAAAAATAAAATGGGTGAGATTGATTGTTGCTGTTGTTGCTGCTATTATCATTATTATTGTTATTATTATTATTATTATTATTATTATTATTATTATTATTATTATTATTATTATTATTATTATTATTATTATTATTATTATTATTATTAAAAAATAACATACGCTGATTTGTACAACGACGCTGACTTAGTTTCACGTTGGTAAATCAGGATCAGTCGGGTGACACTCTAATACCTGAAATGTATTTATTTATTTGTTTCGTTATTTATTTCATTTGTTTGTTTATTGTTATTTAAGGTGTTATGGTGGTATGCATATTTTATTTGTTGTTGGTTTATTTATCTCTTTTTTTAATTTTTAATTATAGTCAAATGTTTAATACTAATAATCATAAAAAAACGTAATAAATAAATAAATAAATCACATACAAAATCCATACTAACAAATTAATATTTACTTGCAAAGGTTCAGTTGTTGTTTTTAAATTATTTTATTTTATGTTGTTGACGAGCGAAGCGTAAACAGGTCAAGTAACGATGATTGCACGAATAATGGATCCTATAGTTAATGTAGATCTAATTCAGGCATGAGACTTAGGATTTAAGACATTTTATTCGCCAGAGACACTACCACATTAAAACACACGCACGATACAAGTACAAACAGTGGACAGTCAAAGGCAAGAAGGAACCAAAAAAAAAAACTGGTGTGAGAATCCTCAGTCACACAGCCCAAGGAAAAGGACACACACCACACAAGGCAAACGGCCAGTAAATTGCCTTAAGGCAAACACAGGGTTAGCGGCAAATAAGGGCCTTTAACTGGAGTGAAAAAGACCAAAGACGAACTGTGTTCTTGTTCGATCGTTATTGGATGGTGACATGGCGCTATTAGGTAGAGGTACCCCGAGCATGGGTAGCCTGGCCGGAGGGTGGGGGCTGGCGGTTGGAACAGAATGGGTACTTTGTCCGTACTGTGTTGGTGGTCTTCATCTTTAAGGACATTGATAGCAAATCAATCACCTATATTAATGAATCGCTTTTTTAAAAGCACTTGATGTCAAACTGTTATAAATTGATACTACTACTACCACCGCTACAACTACTACTTCTACTACTACTACTATAATGCATCGCCTGTTTGTTTAGTATTTGTATAGACTAATGGAATAAAATGCGCTGTCTTGGTGAGCGTATCACCCCCACTTTCACCCCCCTTCCCCCTCCTCCATCTTAAGTAATGTTTGCATTCTACTTAAGGACAATGTGACATGGTCATTTTCGGTATTGAATGTTTTAAAAGGAGTGGTGATGAAAAGATATTAATTAATTATTTTGGATTTTTGTTAATTTAGTTAGCTTATTATTAATTTGTATACATTTAAACAACCAAAATTCTAATTTTTTAATACTTAATTTTGTTCGATCTTTCTAATCCCTCGGCCTGTCAGGTCGTTGAGTTGAGGGAGGCTGCCATGCAGTTTTATATTTGTTTAAATTTAAATGTGGTGTGTCGGGGTGTCGGGAAGTGTATCCTCTCGGAGTGCCATTTTTCTGTGGATGTTATGAGATTGTGACTTAGACGGAAGTGCCTCGGAGGGTCATTAATTGTGGTCCCTACGTCCTGGCGTTTTGTCGTCATCTCTACCTGCTGCCTGAAGGAGTTCGAATCTCTGACGAAAAGACTGGAAGTCTACTATAAGAAGGAGGGTGACGTGGTTCCTGTTTCTGACGTCAGAGGATTGCTGACGTCATTCCTACCCCGCTCAGCGGCCTTGCCTCTGGCCGGAGAAGGAGCGGGCACAACAGCGAGCCTGGCCGGGGTCCGCGCAATGTCCCTGAGCCCCAAGCTGTCTCACTCTCACTCCACCCCGTTCTCCGTCACCGACATCCTGTCCCCGCTGGAGAGCGACTACAAGAAGTCGCTGGAAGCCGCCATCCCGCCCTTGACGCCGTACGGCCGTAGTTGCACCTCCCAGAGCGCCATGTCCTCCATGTCCAGCATGGGCGGTATGTCCGTCCCCGTCACCTCGCCCTACTACAACGTGCCGCAGCTGACGCACGCCGCCACCGGCTTCCCTACACAGGCCTACTGCAACGGCTCCGAGCTGGGCTACGACCCCACGGGGCGGCACAGCACGTCAGGATGGTACTCGTCCAACCCTGACCCCCGCTTCGCCTGTGAGTACGGTAATGCACGATTTTGGCATGCTTCTTGTTGTCATAACAAACCTTAGCCAGGTGTGCTGAAAGACAGGCTGTTTCATCTTTTTCCACCTCACGCAGACAACGTCAGCAACCCCTCCTTCCCACGGGTTCAAATTCCCGTTAACAGCTTTGACCCCTCCAAAAATCTGACTTGTAGAAGAAGAAAAAAAACTGTAAAAAGATAGATAATATTGATACACTCCCTAAGCCCTCCGCCTCCCTTACTTCTTCCTCACCCTATAACTCTCCCAGGGAAAAGTCACTCACAAAAGCTGGTGGAGTGATGACTTTAAAAAGGGATGTTCGTGGAGAGAGTGGGTTTAGAGGTTAGGGTAACCCTCACGTTTTTGTACTGGCATATTTGGCGAACGTCTTTTAGCACCCTGGCTAGCATTAACGATATTACTAACATTAACTTTTTTTTTTACTAATTGTTGATTGCTGCACACAAAGCACAAGTTTGTTGCTGGGTTGGCAGTGGGTTGATCAGGCGTTCATCCATCTATCATCATCACATCAACATAGGCTTATCCATTGTTCAGCCATTCGTCTATCCCACCTTTAATACTATCCATCCATTCTGTCTATTCATTTGTTCGTATTTTCGATGTCTGTACGTGAACGTAGGTTGTTTTTTTTTTTTTTTTTTTTTTTTTTTTTTTTTTAGTATTGATAGGTATGGACTTTGGCATCGCGTGCGTCTTTTGTCGGTATCGTGATTCAGTGTGTTTCCTGTTATCGTTTGTTACCATGACTTCTGGTGCTGACGGTGTGTTGTGTCAACTGTTACGGACACGTAAAGCCTCCACACCAGGGCATGGTCCCTTCCGGTTCATAAAATCGACTTTTCCCGCAGATTGAACCCCTCTTCGTACCACCTTGCTCGCGCCACTCCTCCCCTTTTGCTCAACACTCAGTACTCCAAGCAACTTTCCTCATTTCTTGCGGTCTTGTCTTCGGAAGCATAATAATAATAATAATAATAATAATAATAATAATAATAATAATAATAATAATAATAATAATAATAATAATAATAATAGCAAACAATACAAACTATTATTTCGTAATTATTATAAATAGTAAAAGTAATTTTAAAAGAAAAAAGAATAAATATGCATTATTTAAAGAAAGATACTAAATAAAATAATAAATATGAATTCACTTAAGTAAAGGTAATAAATTTAAAAAAATATAAACCCAATGCATTACTTAAGTAAAGGTAATAAATCAAAGAAACATTGTGAGCGGGGACTGTCCTCTAAAATATTTTAATGCATTTAAAAACTAATTATGCATTATCACATTTTTTTTCTGAACACAGTTGTCAATAAGTTGATTTTAATTGTTTAATTTCTTTAACGAGGACATGTATTCATTTGTATGAATGTTACACTTATAAATATTAATATTATACTTATAGATATTAATGTTATACTTATAGATATTAATATTACACTTATAGATATTAATGTTATACTTATAGATATTAATGTTATACTTATAGATATTAATGTTACACTTATAAAAATTAATATTATACTGTTAGTTATTAATGTTATACTTATAGATTCTCAGTAAGAAGGCATGTTGTATTTCATCACTGCTATAGATTGTCCCATAAGTTCATTTTTAATTCTAGGGAGATTGTTTCATTTCCTTTTAATCGGGTGTATTGTATTTTATTGGCGCCTGACAAGGAAACCAGTGTGTAATTTGAGAGCATCGATTTCAAATCTAACACAAGAGCTTGCAGGCGACGTCAATAGTCTTCTGGGACCACACTCCACAATTGAGAGAAAGACTGTGCAGAAGGAGAGTGAGAGAGAGAGAGAGACAGACAGACAGACAGACAGACAGACAGACAGACAGACAGACAGACAGACAGAGACAGAGAGTCTTTTCGCGCGGTTTAAGACTTATTTTCATCGAGTGGGACACGGTGCGAGACGAAACTCGATTTTATTAGAATTATTGTAATCGGTAGAACGACTGACAGTGACATGCACCGATGAGAATGATAATTACTTTGACTGGATAAATGGACTACTGAGGTTACGTAAACCTAAACACATATAGATGCGTTATGGAGATAGAAAGGGGTCGGAGTGGGGGATGGAAAGGCATAGAAGAAGAAGAAGAGAGGAGCACTCACAACTGCATCCATTCATTCCCTAAACTAAAATGAAATATGATTCATTCATTCCCTAGACTAAAATGAAATATTCATTCATTCATTCCCTGGACTAAAACGAAATATGATTCATTCACTCCCTAGACTAAAATGAAATATGATTCATTCACTCCCTAGACTAAAATAAAATATGATTTATTCATTCCCTAGACTAAAATGAAATATGATTCATTTATTCCCTAGACTAAAATGACATATGATTCATTCATTCCCTAGATTAAAAATAATGAAATACGATTCCTTCTTTCCCCGACTAAAATGAAATATGATTCCTTCATTCTCTAGATTAAAATGAAATATGATTCATTCATTCCCTAGACTAAAATGACATGATTCATTTATTCCCTAGACTAAACTGACATATGATTCATTCATTCCCTAGATTAAAATGAAATATGATTCATTCATTCCCTAAACTAAAATGAAATATGATTCATTCATTCCCTAGACTAAAATGAAATATGATTCATTCATTCCCTAAACTAAAATGAAATATGATTTTTTTCATTCCCTAGACTAAAATGAAATATGATTCCTTCATTCCCTAGACTAAAATAAAATATGATTCCTTCATTCCCTAGACTAAAATGAAATATGATTCCTTCATTCCCTAGACTAAAATGAAATATGATTCCTTCATTCCCTAGACTAAAATGAAATATGATTCCTTCATTCCCTAGACTAATTGTGTGGCAACTTTGGCCATATATGTATTGTTCTTATATAGCGTCATTTCCAGCACAGGAGCTGCTCAAAGCGCTCTAGTGTTTAACTCTCTCCGTCTGGAGTATTTTTAAAGTAAAAAACTTATGCTACACACCATTTTCAACTACGCGTTTATAATTTTTAAAATATTTAAAATATGTGTGTCTGTTAAA
>CM072513.1:84800507-84850507 GCA_036898135.1 Oncomelania hupensis
GAGATGCAGGATATGGAGAGTAGGAGATAGACGGTTGTGTTGTACTGTTGGGCAGAGCTAATTGTGTGTAAACTTTAGTTGGCTATGATTGTGAGGTTAGTTAGTTAGTCATTGTTTATAGGGTCCAGCGGACTGCAAAGAGCCGAATCAGGACCTCAACTTGGCTGAAAGAGGACTCTCCCCTAATCCGTATAAAAGATCCGTTGAAACAACCCTAATGGTAACACTGAAGGCATTCCACCAGCCGGTCACTTTACAATAAAGGCATTCCATGCAGAGGACGCCTTACTCTAATTTATCGAATCCCCATTTACAAAAACCAAAATAGAATATAACTTATAAGCATCATTATAAATTATTAACGAAACACATACATATAAAAATGCCTACATTGCTAAATAATAATGCCACCGAAAGCCCTAGTGACCATTTGGCAGAAAGCGTCCAATATCCCCAAGCTGACCCAACAGACCCCATACACAAATGAGGAGTTGTGGGAGAGTTTTCAAGAAAAAAGGTAGGTGACAGGTCTAACGAAGAAGATAACATGTAGTAGATTAATAGAACAGAGTAGGAATGGGAACGAACAAATGAGAAAAACAGCGAAAGTGGGAATTTAAAGCACTAAATTTCCAGTTAGTTAGTTAGTTAAAATAGATTAACGTCCCCGGACACATAAGCGTATAGGGGACGATTTAAATTTCCAGAAAGTGTGGATACTACTTATATAGAAACCCCCGGCATCCCCACTGGGGTTGAATGTTAGCTGTGTGGGTGTTGTGTACAGGTGGTTGAAAAGTCATTCCCTAATGAACATCGCTTAGTACTCTTGTACGCAAATTAATACTGCATTTGCCTGAAACAAAACGTAATCATACACGTCGATGTAGAGATGTACTGATTCATATTTTTTTCAACTTTATTTTGATTCCTAAAATAGTACATAGTAATAGTTGAAACAGTAATTTTATTATTATTATTATTATTATTATTATTATTATTATTATTATTATTATTATTATTATTATTATAATATTTTTAAGTTGTTGATTTTTGACACTTTGTCCCTATTTATCGGGAAATCGTGGACCGCCTCCCCAGGGGAGGCGTTGTCGCAACCTTTGGCGCGCCCAAACTCATCCTGTACAATGAGTGTATGTTCATACACTCTTTGTCCTGTACCTAATTTTAAATAGGCCTATTACAATATAGTAAACGTGTCTTGCTAGCTTTCCGTGCATTTTTTTTAAAGGTATGGGAATGTTGGCAGTTGATAATAGAGAGAAGTGCGCAGTACAACAGACTGCCATCTTTTGTACCGTTCTAACCGCTGTATCAAAACTTCATAATTATCTTTCAACTTCTCTCTCTCTCTCTCTCTCTCTCTCTCTCTCTCTCTCTCTCTCTCTCTCTCTCTCTCTCTCTCTCTCTCTCTCTCTCTCTTTCTCCTCTCATGGTATTTCTCTTTTTCCTCCTGGTTTTTTTTTGGCCTTCCAATGGAGTGGACCCCGTCCCACCCGCTAAGTCTTTTCATCGGGGTGAAAAGAGTGTAAATCGGGTACCTACCCCAGCACAATGGCGCGACACCTGGCTCGCTTGTTGCTTCGCTCCCGAGCGCTCGTCGTGTTATCATCAATTATCCCCCTTCGCAAAGAAAGCGTTCCCTTACTGCCGCTGGAAGGGGAGGGGTTGGGTGGGGAGGGTTAGCTCCCGTAGAGAAAGGAAGGTAGACCTCACAAAGCCGACTGTGTGAAGCACACGATCACTGTCTATTACTGTAACATCGCGCTGGTTACAGTGAGAAAACGAGAGGAAAGGGTTGAGAGTCAAAGTCCACTCACTCAGTTCCTTTTTGTTTACGGCTTCAACGAGCGACATTTGGATAATCCTGTCACAGTAGTGTGACCCTTATGTATAGCCGGGGGTTGGCAACAAAGGGCCAAGGGACGTAACTGCAGCTAACTGGACAAATACTGAGCGACCTTTGAACGGGCGATAATCCTGTCAAAACATAGTCGGCCATTTCAAATGCTTACATTCCTGTACTATTATTTAAACTTGACGTTGCACTATTTCCGATGTGTTTAATGTAAACTCGATCATGTTGTGAACTCACGCTAAATAACTTTGATTTGATTGAATCACTTCAGTGATTTGATATATTTAACTTAACATTTAGAAACTGTTATTTGTTTAATTAATATTGACTTCATTCTATCAGCGTTTACCCTTGTGCGTTACCTTGTACAGTATCGTTAACTACGACAACGATCTGAAATCAGCTATAGATCAATATACCCCATCCCCCCGTCCAACCCAACCCCACTGCCGTCACAACTCTTCACCAAAATAAATGAAAATCATGAAAATCAAAGGTCTAAGTTTGAACAGGTTTGTCTACCGTGTGTGTCACCAGTAACGCACTATCATATATAGGTCACGTGCAGGCAGTGGCATTTTGATCTGATTAATATTTAAAGTTTGAAACTCTGGATAAAAAAAAAAAAAACAGTTTCGATAACGTATCTGTGTCGTGATGACAAATGTGAAATGTTCTGATTATAATTAAGTGTTTCTTAGGAAATGAAACACAAATTGTTGTTATAACAATATAATAGTTGATCGGAAAGCTATTAATTAATATGGCATGCACCGTTTTCTAAATAGAAACAAAACACCATAGTACCTTCGATTCGTTCTACATCCTTTGCAGTGCAAACATCTATTAACAGCTAAAGAAATTGAAAATCAATCTAATTCTTCTTACATAGCGCCGCTATCAACTCAGAGCTGCTCAGGGTGCTGGATCTAATTCAAACCACCCGGGACGCCAAGCTGCTTGCTTGATGCTTGCGCATCCACCGTCTTACAACACAGACAACTGAGTGATCTTCCACGGCACCCAATATTAATATAACATGTTAACGCGTTCATTTGACCCTAGCCCCTGTGACCTGCCTTTTTAGGCACAATGACTACATTCTTTGGCGTGCCGTTGCAGTGACACAGGGGAGAGGAGGGGGAGATGGAATACCGTATAAAGAGTCATTATACATTTATAGAAAGCCGACTCCTTTTGGGGAAAGGAGGGGGAAAGATACCGTTGCCGTCGGAGTTTGAACCAGTGTAACTTTAGTCGAGCGTTCTACCAGGCCTACTAAACTACCCTGGAAATACATAACAAGACATCAGTTCTTGGTATTACTTTAAAAAGATTTTAATCAATCAAAACTTCGTAGCTCTTAACACAGATATTTTGTAATCTCTGCATGAACACTCAAAAAAGGATTTGAAATATCTCTCGTAGTGTAAGGAAGCTTGGCACGGTGGCCTTAAGTTGAAAATGTATAGTTGTGTGTCAGGAAAGAACCGAGGTGTCGCTTTGCGGGTTGTCGGTAGGCAATTTCACGGCTAGGAGTTTCCTGCCCCAACGGGGTTGGCCAAATAAACCGCTTTCATGCTTGCTTTCCGCTCTGTGTAACAACAACCGGTCTCTCCTTCCCCCCCTAACGTATTAGGATTTTTACCTCTTTTCCTTCTTCTTCTTTGGCGTCGTCGTCAAGTTTAATTTTTCTTCTGTCAGGCAGTTCTTATCTTCCTGCCAAAGAAATTTCCTCTTGTTCTTCTGTCTGTCCGTGGGTTTGACCTGAGAAAGATTGCCAATGAATCGATGTTTTTTTCTTAATCGTGCTTTTTGTTGCCATTCTTTTTACAAAATATGCTGTCTTGAGTTTAGATTTTGAGGTGCACTGCCGCTGTGAAGCGCTACCTTGGGGAAGACTGTAGGGTGTCCAGTTGAACCGCTTTCATCCTTGTCTTCCTCATGATGTAACAGGCTTTCTCTGCACTCTCACTAGCGCGGTAGTAGTAATTCTTTTAAAACTGGACACACAGGTTTTGCTGTCTTCTTTCAAGCTGTGACATTCTTCCTGAGAGAGAACCTTTCTTCCTTCCTTATAACCAGCAAGGCGGTTCCGGTAGGTCATGTTTCAAGTCCTGTATCATTTGGTTGCACAGAATGTTTTCCCCGTCAAGCAGACAACGGCTGACCGAGAAATTAAAGCCTTGTTTGTCCACATTGGACATGGGATGAAAAGAATTGGAATTGAGACGGCTGAATTAGAGTGAAGCGGGGAAAGGAGGAGAGAAAGAACAGGCAAATAAAAAAAGAACGGCAACTGCATCAAAACTTTGCCTATTAACAGTCTTGCAGATAGAAAAATCAGATAAAGATGCTTTGCCAGTCAGACACAAATTCTCCTTCTCTGTTTTATTTAATCGGTGTCCGTCATACAACGTTCACTCTTTAGTGCATTTTACATATAAAACAATTAAACGCTTTTTGTTTTTTTTTGACGCAGGCTTTGTTTGATATGTCTGAACAATAATGTTCTGGAATTGTATCCGGTTTTTATATTCAAGGCTGTTCGGTTGAACTCCTTTTTATGTAAAAATTAATAATAATTTCTACTGGAAGTTACGCTATTCCTACCGCCCGGCACGTCACAAACGGCGACAATGAAACCGTCATAAATAATGCAGGGAGACAGAAATGCGCTTGTTGTCTCCCCGGAAGGTACTCTCCCACGCAGTGAGGCAGAAAAGTGGAAGAAGACAATCACTTCTGCTAAGGCGTGGAGAATGGGATCGAACGTCCGTCTTTTGTCCACGGCTCAGGTTTTATTTCCTCCCGACAGGTATGTTTTGAGCAGATCGAAATCCCCATCAGGCGGGCTGAACGGACTAACTTTGACACGCACCACTCAATGAAAAATGCTTGACTCTCGTCTGTTGCCGTTATCTTTTCTTCGTCTTCCTCCTTCTCCTTTCTTGGCTAACGGAGCGATGGCGTTGGAGTTTTAATCGATGTTCTCAGAGTAACCCTCATTGATCAGTGCGAGAGACGAAGAGAAAGAGGGATAATTTGTAAATAAACTTTGCGGACGGGGCATGGCACACCTTCGATCGAAACGCTTGCCATCGTTTTCTGGAAAACAGGTACACAAGCATGTGTGATCCTTTTTACAGGGGTAATGGCCGCGACGTTATAAGCTATGTTATATGTGTGGATGCTGCGTGGTGTTGCGATCGTTGGGGAAAACAAAAAATATCGGAAGGAAATGCACTTAAACTGACGGGCTATTATTATTATTATTATTATTATTATTATTATTATTATTATTATTATTATTATTATTATTATTATTATTATTACTGCTTTGAAGTTTTAAGAAGAACGTATTTAGGACAAACATTGAGGGTCTCTTCTCTGTCTCTTTTAACTCCCGATGATGCTTTTAGCGAAATGCGTTTTGAGAATATCCTTAGTCTTCTGGGTTTTATCTTCTTTGCTTTCTTTCTTTAGCTCTCGCCTTCTGTACACCAGCACTGTCTTTATGTATTCATATGGATCTCTTATTTTTTCAACAACCAGAAAATGAGCAAATCCGGCCAGCCCGAAGTCCTCCAGGTTGGTTCATCTCACTATAAACTCAAGACCTATCCCTTTTTCGAAAGTTTTTCTTTCGCTGAACACCGGACCAAAGATGAGGACCCGCAATGTCAGGGGATAGGTCATGTAGATTTGAATAGATTGACATCGCAATTGGAGAAGGTCAAACTGTTTACCGTTCGGAACAGTGTGAGTGGAGCGTTCACTTCCAGTTTCCGGATGTTGGGGATAGGTCTAAAGACATACGAACAACGCAGAACATAACGACAGATGTTTATTTTGCTTTGTGTAGAAGCCTTTCCTTCTGAGGTATGACAGTTACCTTATTTTTGTTAGATACCACCTAGTCCCATTATGCTTTTCGCCCTTTTAGGCCCTATTAGCGCTGTTTGCCCTCTGTCCTTTCGTCCCTTCAAACCAGTGTGAGTTTTCCTGGTATTAAATTTAATACGATATAACTCATCTGTATGACCTCAAAATGAATTACAAATAGAAAATGATAGGCATTTGACAATTAATATTTTTTGGTGTACAGTTTTTTTGTTTGCGAGCTATAAATCCCGGTCAGCGAAGTCAGGTTTCAAGCCATTGACGACTGACTACCAGATCTTGACAGATGTCTTGGACCTGCCTTCATCACTGAGGTGCTGATACCGCTTACCAATTACCTTATCGTGGTAAGCGGCTGTCTGTACGGGGTGAACCTCGGCTTTGAAAAGAATGTGTGCAGGAGCAGAAGGGACTAAGCAAGTCCATAAAGAGAAACAGAAAGTATATTGGATCGATTGACCAATGTATGGCTCCTAGACAGACTGGAGTGCGCATACATTCTGACCCCGGATTAGCGAGTTTGCCCAGACCGAGGCTCTGGTTTGGCTCCAGCCCGTCGGCCTAATTTTGTTGTGTGAAAGAACGAGAGTGGAGGGTTGTTGCCCTTTGCTTGAGCTGATCGTTTTTATCGATCCTGTTTGAAGTGTGTTCAGACGCAACTTTACTTTCCTCAATCAGTCACTGTCAAACAAACATTTTATGGACACGCCGCCATTTCTTTACACAACAGCTTGGCGCAAGTCTGAATGAGATTCCGTCAGTAGAACAGAAACAACTTCAATGTGTTCTTTAAAATCCATTGAATCAACTAAAAGAAAAAAAAACCGCGTTTCAAATTGTATTTAAAGATCTACTTAAGATCAATTAAAAACACGTACGCTTCTAATTTGTTATGCTGCTAACAGGCGCAACATAAATATTTGCCCAGTTTTCTGGATTAGTGTGCCGTCATGAACCTTTGGAGAGTACGTCCTCCTGTTGGACTTGTGATATCGTGCAAATGTTTTCTGAATATATTCTATTATGAGTTAAAGGTCCCAACCTCACAGCTAAGCCTCACAAATCCCTCTCACATTCACAGTGAGTGCTGCCTTACCTGAAAAAAGATGAGACTAAAAAACATAACCACTGTCAAAAAGTATGGTTTTGATAAAGATCGATACCTTCATTCGTTAATGTGCTTATTAATAGCATCAACGTTCATTCTAAAAACAGCACCGCTGCCAAAGTGGATATAATAGCCACAGTTGTTTGTTTACATAACAAGGAAGAGACGCCTACATGTCAAAGCTTAGAGCTCGATTTAAAATACGATTACCTATTATATCATCTTTACCTGCTGCAACACCTTAATTTCCCAAGTCAAGTAATTGTCGCTCACAATAAACAAACATGCGACTTTTATTACACGTTTACATCAACATTATTAATAAGCTTCGTCCTGTTCTCTAGTTTCAGCGTGCCCAGAAATTGTAATGTGTGAAAATCTTTTCTTGGTCAATGCCGCATCAATACCAAAGCGCTTTGGCAGTTGGAAATTGTTCTTTGATCAACCAAAGCTCCATACTTCGTTATACTGTATAGATTATTATTATGATTATGATTATTATGATGATGATGATTATTATTATTATTATTATTATTATTATTATTATTATTATTATTATTGTTATTAGGCTATTATTATTATTATTATTATTGCGTCTTTCATTCTTTGCACTCCTGCTATCAGTGACGTAGTTTGAGTTGGCCCTCCTTTGTTTTTGTTGTTTTCTTCTGCTTCTCCTTTCTTTCTTTCTTTCTTTCTTTCTTTCTTTCTTTCTTTCTTTCTTTCTTCCCTTCCTTCTTCTTCTTCTTCTTCTTCTTCTTCTTCTTCTTCTTCTTCTTCTTCTTCTTCTTCTTCTTCTTCTTCTTCTTCTTCCATTTCATTCTCTTTATTTGTTGTCGCCCTTGTCGTATTCTTCTGCTCATTACACCTTTGGTTATCCTATCCATCTTTGGCTAGTTTACCCCTCTTTGGTTATGCTATCCAATTCATATTTGACTATCCTATAGCCTATCCATCTTTGGCTAGTTTACCCCTCTTTGGTTATCCTATCCAATCCATATTTGACTATCCTATAGCCTATCCATCTTTGGCTATCCTATGCCTCTTTGGTTATCCTATCCTATCCACCTGTGGCTATCCTATCCTGTCCATATTTGGCTCTTAATTGCTAACTAAATGTTGCCAATAACAGAGAAAGAGTACTACCGGTGTGGTCGGAGGAAAGGTGGGGAGGGAGGGGAGGAAGGTGGTAATAAAAGAGTGTGGGTGGGTGGGAGGTGAAGATAAATTGAAGAACGGGCGGCCCCATCTTCCCTCTTTAGCGCAACAATGATGATGAATGAACCTGTGAATAAGATCGATGCTGTCTTGACAGGGGTGCCTAAATGGCTTAAATGCGATGTGGAAGGGGGAGAAAATCTTTTCCTTCCCTTTGAGGGAGAGTGAGAGGGGGGGGGTAAGAAGGGAGGGAAAGAGAGGGGACAGAGAGAGAGAGACGCACCCACCCCCACCCTCGGTGTGGGATGGGGAATGGAATGGATTTAAGCCACGTTATGGTGTGTTCGACCGGTGTCACATCCTTCAAGTTCCGGGTCTCCTAGTTTATCCGAGCGCATTTGCGCATGCGCCAGGTCATGTCGGGCCGGCCTTTTCACGAAGTTCTTAGGCGTCATAACCCTAACCCAAACCCTAACCCTAACCTCTTAACTCTAACCCAAACTTTAACCCTAAACCTTACAAAGACTATGATAGCACTGAGCGCATGCGTCGAATTTTGTAACGCGTCGACCAATCAGAATGCTCCCATTCGCTCCCAGCCCAGCTAAGATACTAGGAATTGTGAGGATGTCACACCGGGCCCACCGCCGTAGCTCAAGTGGTAGAGCGTTCGCCTGGCACACCGATGACCCAGGTTCGAATCCCGTGGTGGGCGATATAAAATGTGGCCAATTTCACTGTCCATTTTAACAGTATGATTGCTTTGGTGGTTCAATGTTGATTCAGGTCCCTAAACCTCTTTCCCTGGGATAGTTATCCCCGTCTGCCATATCGCCAATGGTGGCTGTAGTCGTTAGACCTCAATGTTCATTCATTCGTTCGACTGGGAACTTACTAGTCTCAGTGCCTGGATTTGTTTGTCTTGATTGCTATACTTATTTCATATACAGTTTTTCCCCTCAGCTTCAATTTCCGCATCTATGTCTTCATAATGTGCTGCGTGATTTACGTTATAATGACTTGTGTAAATTCTTTATTTGAGGCAATAAAGAGGTATTGTGTTGTGGTGTGTTGTGTAGTGCTGTGATGCGTTTTGTTGTGCTATGGTGTGGTGTGGTATGGTGTGGTGTGCTGTGTTGTGTTGTGGTGTGGTATGCTGTATTACGGTACTAGAGCTCAATGGGTTGGGCTTGTGTGTGATAGATAGGCCAACTCTCTCTCTCTCTCTCTCTCTCTCTCTCTCTCTCTCTCTCTCTCTCTCTCTCTCTCTCTCTCTCTCTCTCTCTCCACCCTCTATCTCTCTCTCTCTCTCTCCCTCTCTCTCTCTCTCTCTCTCTCTTTTTTTTTTTCTCTCAGGGTGTAGGCTTTCAAAGGATTCGAATCTGACCACGCCCTGTAAACAGATTCGTTTAACACTCACACCAAATGTTGCCCCACTAAAAAAATTAGCTTTAAAAATCCTCTGTTGAATCTATAGTTATTTTGGACATTTGTGTGTGCCTATTAATAACTATCGCTAGCTACCTTTTTCGCCCTAAAACTATAATCTGGTAGTTCGTAGAGCGTACTGGTGTACCGTTATAAAGGGGAAATTACTCCCAGTTATAACGGAAATGGAAAAATTCAAAGTTGGTTTGAGCAAGGAAATCCCACCTTATCATTGTTTTATGTAATAACAATGTGAATTTTAGGCTTAGACTCATGTTTGTTAAAGGTAAACAAAGCATTCGAAGTGGAACTCCTTAAGCCTAAAACATTTTTTTCACGTTATTAAAGGACCCAATATTTAATGTTATCCGTGTTTCTGTTTGTGTGTGTGTGACGATGCCTGGTTGGAGATTTTCATATGTTGTGCATGATAGAACTTTCCCTTAACCAGTCCTCTGTCTAGCGGTGTCTATAATTCTAAATAATGATTGTGATATTTTGTGGCGTGGCGGTGTATCACTGGTTTGTTTGCCTACAGAAAGGAATTATCATAGAGCTTTAAATTGCCCACATGTTTGCGGCCCCGGTTAATTCCTCCGTCTATCTTTAATCAATTAATTACTACTCCGTATTTTGTGAGCTTCTGACGGGATCCGGATCGTTGATATTCTTCTTGCCGGCAATATCTAATTACACAATGATCGAAATCACAATGATATAATATTATGGCATTGACAATTTGATAACACTTTTCTCGGTTACAAACAAAAAACAAGGAGAGAATGGGTGGAGTGTAAGTGAGAGGACAGAGAGAGAAAAAGAGAGCGAGAGATAAAGAAAAGGAGGACGGAGAGAGAGAGAGAGAGAGAGGGGGGGGGAGACGGGGGAAGGAACGTTGCGTAGGGAAGTGTGGGTAGTGGCGGATGAAGAGAGAGAAGAGGGGGGGGGGGCAGAGAGATCAGGATCGGACATTCAATAATTTCGTAATGTTGCTCGGAACAATAATTAATGTGTAGATCTAATTTCAAATTCTAATGTGAGTGCAGAGGTGTCTTTTCTTTGTTTGTTTGTTTGTTTGTTTATTAATTTCGTGTATTTGACTTATTTATTTATTTATTTGTATGGAACTGGTAAACCTATCGTTCATAGGCTAGCAACAAAGAAAGGGAAAGAAAGAACACAACTTTTTTTTTATCGATGAAGTCATCTAGCAGGTTCTTTTTTTTAAATTAATTTTTTTAATTAGTTGTCCATAGCTTATTGGTTGTTGCGAGTGGTTTTGTGATGTTGTCGTAATTAATGTTTTCTTGTATAGATAGATATTCAGTGTTTATAGGGTCAGCGCCCTCTTGTGTGCAAGGCCTCTTTTGTGCATAGAGGGCATTAAAATGGTCTTCAATAGCACAATTTTATCAATCAATCTTCCAGTTCCAGTCGTTGTCTGTTGACTACGTTTTATAGGCGATATTGGTTAGGTAATTTCATCTCTTTATGAGACAGGTAACTGTATCTTTCCATCTGATATTTTGTCCTAAAAGTGGCGACTGTCCGTTCAGCACGGTTGAGCTGAAAGAAAATGTGTCGCACACTTGCGCTCTGAGCTTTTCACAATGGATAAAGACGTGCGCTTGACAAATGGGCCTCGTCGTCATCATTGCGTGGCTGATTGTTATCACGTCGTTTCTTTTGTGTCGTGACGTTTTAATTACTTTTTAGTTTATTGTACAGTTTATAATGGTGTTATTATTATTATTATTATTATTATTATTATTATTATTATTATTATTATTATTATTATTATTATTATTATTAACGTAAAAAATATAAGGTAAGGGAACTGAACAATTGTTTGATAACAATACGGTTTATTGGATTTATCGCGCAGTGAGGTCGATAAGTATTTCTCTTCATTAATACGCGCTTACCACTCAATTCGCAATGTCAGTAATCATTCTTACGTCATTGTCGGCAGATATTATGTCAGTTCATTGTTTGCTAGAACAGTAGTCCACTCATCGTTTTAGCAACAGATTGTTTTAATGACATTTTGTTTAATAACTAATAGAATGTAACTACTTGAACGGTTCATGGCCCTACTTCGCCGCCTCATCGCTTGTACTGGTCTTCATAATTAATTCGCTGTTAGCATGCTATTGGAGCGTGGGTGCTATATTAAATCCCATGTCATCATCATCATCATCATCATCATCATCATCATCATCATCATCATCATCATCATCATCATCATCAACAACAACAACAACAACAACAACAACGTTATTATCATTCAATAAAAAATAAAAGAAGAGTAATGAATGTTAACGCACGGTATATATAGATATAGATAGATAGATAGATAGATAGATAGATAGATAGATAGATAGATAGATAGATAGATAGATAGATAGATAGATAGATAGATAGATAGATAGATAGATAGATAGATAGATAGATAAGGCATCATGTTATTCACAAACTTATTACTTATTTTGTATTAATATTATCACAAAAGACAGAAAATGAAAATAATTTTTAAAAAACGAAACTTAACTTAAGACTTTGGTTTTAAAAAATTAAAGAAAGAAATAGAAAGTAATTTTTAAAAAAAAAAGGTAGAGGTAGTCCCATAGCCTTGTGGCCGTAGAGGAGCGTGATGTTGGAGATCACACTTATCTTGGGCCAGCGTAATGAGGGTGATGCCCATCTCTCTCCATCGCTGCTTCACCTTCCCCACCCTTAAGAGAGTAGGTACTCAGTCACATTGAGTCAACTGGGGGCGTTGTTACTTGTCGCTTCACGTTTTGCGGTCACCCATCCAAGTGCTAACCGCACTGGACGATGCTTAACTTGCGACACAGTAGCGAGTGCTCCAACCACTGCGCTATCCGACACTCCGTAGAAAGTAATAAATCTATAAATTTTAATAAGCAAGAGAATTATTTAAAATGACACGCATGAATAATTCTGCAGACGATCTGTGTTCGATTAGTGCGACTGTTTGTTGATTTAGTAACCACCGGTTGTGCGACCTTTCAGATGCTGATGGATTTTTGAAGCCATTGTCTTGGCCTAGTGCTTGCGGTATTCCGTTGGATAACTGAACGCTTATTTGACTGAATACTATTTTATAATAATCCTTTTTGTTTGTCTAGCAGTTTGTTGAGAAGATCTTGAACCAGTTCTGGAAAATTTCAAAACTACCAGACTCAGAATGTCAAAGGACCTAGAGACAATATCCTTGACTCTGCTGGTTAGTTTGGTAATGAGAGAATTTGATATATTATTATTATTATTATTATTATTATTATTATTATTATTATTATTATTATTATTATTATTATTATTATTTACATTTATTAGGTCGCAGAACTTGGAAAGTGGGTTCCATTGGCGAGTCGATAACATTTAAAATTAAAAACAAAATGTAGTCTCTGTTTCTAGCAACCACACCAGACCCCGTTACCAACCTCACTCCCTTCCCAGTCCACTGTGCAAGCAGTCTTTGGGTATCGTGGAATTTAGTTTTTGTTCAACCTGCGCTGAACTGTTTTCCGATACTGCCAGCTCAGCTAGGTAGATGTTTGTGAATGTCGTGCATTATGTTAGAAGCGATGAACGCACATCTTCTTCTTCTTCTTCTTCTTCTGCTTCTTCTTCTTCTTCTTCTTCTTCTTCTTCTTATTATTATTATTATTATCATTATTGAGGATTTTTATAGCGCACTTATCTCGCCGTACTTGACCAGACTCTAGGCGTTGGCCGATACAGGATCTAACTCAAACCGCCCGAGACGCCCACCCGCAGCCTTTGGGCGCATGGTCTGACGCCCGGACAACTAAGCACTAACCTGGCCAGCCAGGGATGGGGGGGAGAAGGACCAAGTGCATGCTGGGCGTGTTCGTGTTACCGGCACTCACCCGTCTAGGACATGAGCGTCAGGATCTTTAAAGTCCGTTATGACGGAATGTATGCGACACGCAGACTAGACCTCGGTTTATACTCTCATCCGAAGGAGTAGGAAATGGGAGGAAAGCTTCTTTCCTAAGGGACACAACACAATGCCCCGGACAGGGCTCGAACCCGGGACCTTCAGATCCGCAAGCCAAAGCACTACCATTAGGTGCATCTCTTATATCTCCTGTACTTAGTATTTTCTCACTCGCATACGCACACACAAACAAACGCACACATACACACAACCTTGGAACTGGGCTCTGATAGGACTGAACACTACTCACTAAACTCAATGAAATGTTTCGCCAAACCGAACTCACATCTTAACAGTGCTGTAGTACCATAGCTTTCCTAATAACCTGTGTTTTTTTGTGTGTCATTCGACAATATCCTTCCGCTGTGACAAGACTCCGGTGGTTTTTAGAGCAGCCCATTTTTTAGATTTGTAATACAACCAATTTTACACCTATGACAATTTTACTGCATCCCAGTACGTATTTACTCCAAGACAAAGAACACTTATTGTTCTCTAACAACAGTTTGGTTCTAGAGGAACAACTGCCAGTATTTCTAGAGCTCATTTTAAGATGGATTCTCTGAATAACTCCGCCAGAAACTCCACGTCTGATGAGAGTCCGTCGCCGTGGACGCAGGAGAAAAGTTTTGACTTCACAATGGCGGACTTGGAGAGTTATAGACTGACCACCACAGGCCCTGACGCCGAAACGGCGGGGCTCAGATTCCGTCCACAGGCCTTGAATTCACACTCGGCTGTCAATATTAGACAGCTACATCATGGAGCCACTACTGGAGCCATCCCGTCCGGTGCTTGCAGGTATCCCGGTTCGAGTCCACAGACCGCGAATCGCCAGGGGTTCAATTGGACTGGGGTAAACGCAGGCGCTTCCACCTCGTATAGTGCCTTTCAACCGTTACCTGCCGTAGCAGGTCTACCTCCAACTTCTTCCCACACGTATTACCTGGCAGACGGTAGCCATTATGCCCAGGCATCAAGACTGGCGCCGTACGGATCAGGCCGTAAGCAGAATACTTCAAACACAATACTTTTTTGACCCCCGTTGGGGTGCCGGGTTTCAGTATAAATAGTATCCCCACTTTACTGGAAATTTAGTGCTTTAAATTTCCACTGTCGCTGTCTTTCTCATTTGCTCTTTCTCATTCCTGCTCTGTTCTATCAATCTGCTATACTTCTTCTTCTTCGCTAGACCAGTCACCTACCTTTTTTCTTGAAAACTCTTCCGGAACAAGACTCCTTATTTGTGTATGAGGTTTGTTGGATCAGCTTGGGAATATTAAACGCTTTCTGCCGGGTGGTCACTAGGGCTTCCTATGATATTATTATTTAGCAATGTAGGCATTTTATGTGTATGTGTTTTGTTGATAATTTATAATGATGTTTGTATTCTATTTTGTTTTTGTAAACGGGGGTTCGATAAATTAGAGTACAGCCTCAGCGTCCCCTGCGTGGGATGTCTTTATTGTAAAGTGACTGGCTAGTGGAGAGCTTTCAGTTTTACCACTAGGGTTGTTTCAGCAGACCTTTTATGCGGATCAGAGGTTGTCCGGTCCTGATTTGGCTCGGAAGAGTCCGAGGGACCTAAAGCAATAATCATGTAATGTAATGTAATACTTTTTTGTTTCTTACTCCAGTGTTCCCAGTTGCATGACTGAAGCTGCTGCAAGGATAGGGAGGAGGCGTGTTTGACTAATTTTTGTTGTATTGATGAAGAGATAAAAACGCCTTACAGCTGTGTTATAGAAGCTGTGAATTCTCGTTTATTAGTTAAACTCTTCCCCCTCTTCCCAACCCCCGCCCCCACAAGTAAAATCATGGACTGGTCTTTGTTATAATAAATTATGATTTATATGCTGGTAATTTTTTTCCTTTATTGGTTTTATACTTGGCCAATGTCTCTCTCAAGATTTTCAATTTAAAAAAAAACGTGTTTTTTCCTTGTCGGTTTTTTTTTCTTTCTTCTTTTCATATTTTCCATATTTATTTTTAATCTCTTACATCGTGCTTTCAGAGCTCTCACACTCCTGGCGAGACTTTTGGTAGATTGTTGTGTTCTTCTTCTTGATGTGGAGGTTAACGGCTCTTGGCATCCCGCTGGACCCTATAAACATTGAATATCTAATCTAATCTAATCCACGATCAATGCGTCGATCAGTCTGGCTCATTGTGTGTTGTTCTGTCATTCACAATCGCTGTTGCATGTCCATGTACTATTGGTAGTTGTTTGCTCAAAGACTTGGTACTGTTTCTTTGTTGTTGTTTTGCCGCGTCGTAGTTAAAGCAATACAAAGTGTAATTATGTTTAACAAACACAAACATCACCATCTTCGTGTAGTTTAATTATTTAGTTGTTTAAAATTGTTTCAAATGCCATTTTAGTAGTTGTTGCTATTGTTATTATTATTATTATTATTATTATTATTATTATTATTATTATTATTATTATTATTATTATTAATCATCATCATCATCATCATCATCATCATCATCATCATCATCATCATCATCATCATCATCATTATCATCATCAATGATTTGGATTCTTTTTTTATTTTTGGAACTTAGTCTCCATATATATTATTATAATATATTAGAGATTGTGAAAACTGCTAAAGCAGTTTGTCAATATTTCAATACAGAAAAAAGATAGGTTTTGTGGATTTATATATATATAGTTGGTATTTTTCACCCTTGCATTTAGGGTGTGCCGGAAAACTGATTGATTGAATGGCAGTGTTTGATTGATTGGATGACAGTCTGTAACGTATCCTAATGCATTTTCCCGTTTTATTTGTTTAAAGTGGCCCAATTTGAAGGAATCAATGTGGCAGATCCTTTTCAAATTCACAGTGAGTGTTGCTCGACCTGACAAAACTAAGCTTACAACAAACCATATTCTTTGAAAAATAGAGTTTTTAGATAACTGAATAAATTCCGTGTATTTATTGGTCTAGTAATAGTTTTGGGCTGTCGGATGGATAGCGAGTGGTTGAGCATCGCTACTGTGTGAAGTTAAGCACGTCCATTGCGGGTTGCACTTGGATATGGGTGACCGCAAAACGTGAAGCGACAAATAACAACGCCCAGTGTCTCAACTGCGACTGGTACTATCTCTTAAGAGTGGGGAAGTAAAGCTGCGAGTGAGAGGACAAGTGCCTCACCCTCAGTATGCTGGCAGATAAATGTGATTCAAACATCCCCGCTCTACGGCCACACGGCTGTGGGAACTACCTTTACCTTTTTTTTTTTAGTTTGATAAAAAAAATGAGCATCGGCTCTGAAGTGCTCGTGTCTTGTCATCAGTAATAAAAATATCAAAAAAACCACTCTCCTACTGGGGCGCTTTATAAGTTACAAAGTAGTCTACTGTAAGAGAAAACTTTGTTGCAAATAAACGCTTTGCAAGGAAACTGTTGGAGTCCTCGACTCATGTTCGCCAAATATACACAAATCCTTGGAATTGGGCCATTTTAGTCAATGAATTAATGTATCGCTTTATTTATTTGTTTTATTTATTTATTTATTTATTAATAAGCACATGATTTAATTAATTTCTTGTGTTTATCTGACACGAAACTACATTGTTCTTAATACATGTTCAACGTAGTGTTATCATTGTCCACGTTGGTGTGTCTGCAGTCTCTCGCTTGTCTATGAACGCCGGCGGCAGTTGTGCCATGTCACCCATGTCCATGGGGGGCATGTCCGGGAGCATGAACCCCGCATTGAGCATGTTCGAGCAGCACAAAGCAGGCATGCAGTTTCCAGGCCTCGCGCAAAGACGGAAACGTCGAGTTCTCTTCTCACAAGCACAGGTAATACTTCAAATTTGGGCTGTATGTTTTGCTCCATTCCTCCTCCTCCTCCTCCTCCTCCTGCTCCTCCTCTTCTTCTTCTTCTTCTTCTTCTTCTTCTTCTTCTTCTTCTTCTTCTTCTTCTCTTCTTCTTCTTCTTCTTCTTCTTCCAGTAGACAATCGGGAGGAACAGGCTGATCGGTGTTGGTGTATTCTTCATGTGTGACCTTGTTGAAGTGAAGTTATTAGACTTCCTTTTAGCATAAGCCTATTTGCTGTTTAAAATTAACAGCTCGGGTTCAGAACAAATTGGCTTGCTGAATATCAAGTCTTTTTATTATACTTGCTGTAAAATCATTAGTTTACAAAGATGAAAAGAAGAAATGAAACGGTTTCAAATTAAACTTCAAATCGAAAACGGGTTTTGCAATAATCCCTATACGATGGTTATATTAGAAGGTGTATACACTAACTTGTTTACCCACCGTGACAATGTTGTTGTGTTGCAGGTGTACGAGCTAGAGCGGCGGTTCAAGCAGCAGAAATACCTGTCGGCCCCTGAACGCGAACACCTTGCCTCCATGATCAACCTCACACCCACTCAAGTCAAGATCTGGTTCCAGAACCACCGCTACAAGAACAAGCGCATGCAGAAGGACAAGGATAAGCAGGACAAGGACACGACGTCATCCTCCGGCTCATCCACCAATGGGCAGAAGCACAGCAGCGGCAGCAGTTCCAGCAGCGCCGGCGCCAGCTCCAACAACAACCAGTCACCCAGGAAGGTGGCCACGCATGTGCTGGTGAAGGACGGCAAGTCCACGGCTAACGGCGAGGGCCACAGCAGCAGCAGCAATCCCCAGGCTGCCCACACTCATCACCACTCGTCATCGTCCGCCGGCGCCCACTCCTCAAGCACGTCGTCCAGCGGGGTGTTGCACGGTCTGGCGGGCACGCCGTCCCCCGTGGGTCACCAGAGCTCGCTGCACTCGTCCTGCGCCGTGCCCTCCGTCAGCAAAATGTCCGGCAACGGGCTCTCCTCCCCAGCCATCCCCGACCTGGCCGGCAGCATGGCGCACCACCCCTCCGCCCAGCACATGGCCTCCTACTACGCTTCCGCCGCCGCCGCCGGCGTCAACAACTCGCCCTACCTTATAAATGGCAGGACATGGTAGTGAATTCCCTATCGTAGTTCGACAGCCCTCCCTCATAGCCCTCACCCAGTCTTGTGAACACTGTGCACTCAACTCCCCTCTGACACTGGACAGTCCCGTCAAACTGACACTTTCCGCCTTCCTTTCCCACGGCCTAGCTCCTCATGCGGCGCTGTAATTCCACCCTGCTAGATCCACCACAGTGACAGTCTGTTCTGGAACTAAGTATTCCCGTTATCTGGGAAACTTCAGAAGTTTGTCATGGCTGCTGAATCGGCTTCAGATATGTGTTTGGGCTTGGAAACCCAGAAATTAAACCAGAGGTTTTTTTTCTACGATCTGCATGCACAGTTCTGCGTGGAAATTAAGACCGTTTGCACGCAAGACAGCATGTCCAGGAAATAATTATAGTCATGCCATATCTCATGGTATATCAGAAGATGCCGCGTCATGCGTTCATTGGTGTAACACATTATCAAAGTTATCCACTGAACATTCATTCCACCTTCATTTTCTGCTACACTCAATCATTCCGCAAGAATTTCTCAAGAATAGTACCGCAGTCATTCCATAATTATTGTTTAATTATTTTTAGCTTAACACTGACAACAACAAAGACTTTTTTTTCCACAACCTGCAGACTTTGAACTTTTTTTTTTTTAATGTCATCAAACGTGGCTGCAAATGGAGAAAGGTTTTCCAGATGACGTGATGTCCCCTGAAGAAAACTGTTGCCTGAGATTGTCCCGCATGTCATCGCTCAGGCGTTCTTCGAAAAGGAGATACAGGGCTCTGTTTTGCCATACCAACCCATGCCAGTGCATTCTTGGCTGTCTGGCTTTAGTGTGCCAAAGACTGCATATACACGCCTGTGGATTTACAGATAATATTCTGTCATCAAATTTAGTTAACTGAAGATGAAAAAGAAATACCGCAGACGGCACCCTAACTGGAACGTGGTCAGGTGCGCGTATCTTGTGTCATCTCCTGTTTGTAAAGTTATGTGTTGGTCAGCATGTGAGCTCGGTCAATGACTGAAGTCCCTTTCTAACATTATTACGCTCTTCTTGTTTGCTTGGAGGACGTTTCAAGCATTCCATCAAATTATTTGAGCATTAATATTTGATAAATAACAAGTTTGAATTGACTTGCTGCAAAATGGTTAATATGACAACAAATTATGCTATGATTTTTCCATCGATTCTGTTTGTGCATGATTCACACAATTATTTGGGATGAAACTGAGACAATGCAAATGTTTTGCACGACAGTGAGTGCGTTGTACACAACAATGAATATTATTTTTCCTTTTCTTTGTGGAGTATGAAAACATTCCCTTGGCCATCGCGCCAGACAATTAACTATGTGCTCGATTTAGCTGTTGTAAAAACAAAAACCAACATGAAACTGTTAGGTGTTTTGTGAGTTAACCTATCACTGTTTACCATGCTTTGTGTTGTTGTTTTTGTCACGTACGTTTGTTCCTCTGGCTTTCCCAGGTTCTCAGAGTCTCTTTTAAGCCCTTTTATTTCTGATACTGCCATTGCGTGACACATTTTTGTATGCATTAATGTAACAATGTACCTGAAAACCTAGGTGCGTACTTGATGTATAGCTGAAACTAAAGACTTCACAATCCGGACGGCAATTTATTGGTGACTGAAAACTAATTTCATGTCTTCGCACGTTAAATTTAATGTAAACGCGGTTTTTTTTTCTTTTGTTTAGCTTGCGTCCAAATTTTATTTTAATATATTATTATGATGAATCTGTTTGATGAACACTCGCATACTGCCAGTATTTTTTACTTGTACTTTTAGAAATGGCTCCGACATTTTTGCAGCACAATTTTTGGTGTTGGATAATATAATAATAATAATTGTTTTTTTAAATTTGAGTGTGGGCGGTGGAAAAGAAGAGGTATCGTTAAACGTGCCAGGAACTCTTAAATTCTGTTCTGTATGATTGTGCGTGTGTTACGAGATGGAGATAGAGTGAGAAAAACGTCTCTCTACAGATCTTTGCTTGCTATAATTTAATTTATAGTCCTCTAATTATTGGCCAACAATTATGTAAGTGTATACTTTTAATTAAATTCTGAATGTCAGTAGCTCACCTTTTGTAAAAAATATTGTTAGTTCATTATTTGGAGGTTTGCCTTTGCGTTTGATGCTAAAGATGGTGGTTTTATGAACGTCTTCTTGACGTGGTTTTGAAGATTGAAGACGTTTTTTTTTTAATTGTGTCAACAATGATTCACCCCAAAGCTACAAATGTAATTTAAAATAATGCGATTTGACATCAACTGTTGTTACTGTTTTGTTATTTCAAAGACGAGACAGAGGGATGCATGCCACAGGAGATAAAAGAACGCAGTTTTACAAGATTTTCTATGCATGTAATTCGCTAAACGCTTCTTCATCTGTACAACTTATAACTAGTCCTAATTAGATTTATACCGTTAGGGAAGGTTTAAACGTACCTTTTATCAATTTGTGTTGTGTGTGTGTGTTAGGTTAGGTTTAAGGTATTTTAAAATCCCCTGGACGTCAAGATTTTAATTTATTAATATATTTAATTTGTACTTTCTTTTTAATTGCTAATTGTTATTATTATTTTTTAAATATAATTTTCTGTTTATTAGAGGAATTATCTTAATTATAAATTTTGGGTACATTCGTTTGTACTGATAAATTTCATTTTAAAGTGTATCTAAGCAATAATCAGTAGGTTAGCTGTAAATTCTGTCAATACCTAGCTCCTTGACATAATACAATAACAATGTGTGTGGATGCGTGTGTGAAAGGTAAGTTTGAGAGAGAGAGAGAGAGAGAGAGAGAGAGAGAGAGAGAGAGAGAAGAGAGAGAGAGAAAGAGAGAGAGAGAAAACAATATTTTTCAATAAGATTTAAAAAAAAATATTTCATGTTTTAAATTACAACAAACTATGTTTAGACTTACCACCTGCTTTGTCGGGTCGGTATGTGGATTTTGTGTGATCGGCAGTGTGCAAAATGAATATTGACTTATTTTTGTCTCCTGGGAAGTGGAAATAAACGCCAGAGAACAAACAATCAAAGCTTTTTTTGCGTTTTGATGATTCTTTTTTGACAGTTTATTCCTCTTGATCTCGCTGTACTGCTGCTCGCATCAACTGGACATTTGGAATTCTTTATTATAAAGTGACCGGCTGGTGGAGTGCCTTCAGTGTTACAATTAGGCTTGTTTCAGCGGATCTTTTATACGGATCAGGGGTGAGCCCTCTTTTAACCCAGCTGTGGTCCTGATTCGGTTCTTTGCAGTCCCCTGAACCTCACAAACAATGGCTAACTAACAAGAATCTGTGAAAAGCAAAATGAGCAAATAAGCCCAATATTTTGACGAAAAAGATGAAGAAAGTACCAATAAGTATAAGCTAAGAATGTAAACAAATAAAAATAAATAATGACCCTCAAGCACAAAATTAAAAAAAACATAATAAAAAAAATAGAAGAAAAGATAAAGACTGAAAGATGCGCCAGCTTATTAACACAACGTAAATAAAGAATTCAAACAAAAATTGAGTTAAAAAAATAAACGGTAAGTTTGTTTTTATGTATATCTTAAGTTATTGTAAATAGATACACAATTAACACAACATAGCAAAATTATTGCACAGAATTCTGGTAAACATTTTGTCTAAACAGTCAGATTGTAAATAAAGTGAGTTTTCTGCATTTAGTCTGATTTTGATGTTGCCATTTTGCATGCGAGCTTACACCAATGTCTGCTAATTCACGTGTTAATAATAATATTCAGAACTTTCTTTTCGACACAATTTTTTTTCTGAGGAGTTTGTTAAACGGTCGACAATTAATTTGTTGTGTTTGTTATATGCTGTATAGGACTTCAAAGAAAACATTCCTCTCGATCGTCTGCTAAACTTTCCTCACTGTCGCAGTCCGTAAACTTCTGGTGGCAGGCAATATTGCAGTTATGGACACTATATCTTTTGTTATTTTGTGTGGTGATGTTGCTGTTCGCTCCAATGGCTAACCTCAATACTGTTTCAGTAACTTCTGAAAACAGAACTAGCCGACAGAAATTGTTTTATTTTGTAATATACATTCAATGCTGATTTGAAATTGCAAAACATTTCTGCACCGTTTCCTCGAATTTGTTTTAATTAAACTGAATTTGCACAATAAGTGTACGAAATGTTTGTGGGTTTTATTTTTTTACATTACATAAACAAAGTGTTCAATTCTATGGTTAATCAAACATATTTGTTTCCGTTTCATGTATTTTAACAATTAAATGTTTTAACCAATCTATTGACAATCATCATATTTATTTCTGTTTCATGTATATTTTAAATGTAAGATTTTAAAGCAAGTTTTAAGCGAATTGATTAATTTAATTGCAAGCATGCAAAAACATCGGAATAGTTTTTTCCTTGGGGTGAAAAACAGCAATAACAGTGAAAACGAACATTAACAGAATCGTTTTGTCGCTTTTTGTTTATGATAAAAACTATTTCTTGATTATACGGCGTGACATTTAACAGTTCTGGTTTCTAAAAAGAACGAGCAAACAGAATGCAGTATGTGTGCGTGTTTGTGTGCGTGCGTGCGTGTATGTGTGCGACGGTGTGCGTGCGTATGTCTTCTTTTCGTTTTTCGTTCTTAATAATTCGTGGATGTAAATTGTAAAGGAAAGTCATAGAAAATGGACGAAAAGCTTTATTAACTTACAAAGCAATTGTTGAGTTCCCAGTCTCTTTTAAGTGCTCCGCTCCCACCCCCGACTACCTCCATTCCAACCTAACTCCCTGTTGTACACTTTTTTTTTACATGAAGTGAAGAATTGTATAGAAAAGAGATACAAAACATGCATTTTTTTAAAATGTGTACATGTTTTTATATTTGGAAAAAGTCAGTCTCATGTTAAAGCAGAAAAGTGTGTATGTGTGTGTGTAGAGAGAGAGAGAGAGAGAGAGAGAGAGAGAGGGAGAGAGAGAGATTGTGTTCCCCCTACCCCCACCTCCATCCCCACACACGCTTCTATGGCCCCTCTTTCTCCTACCTTGTACATAAAAGGTCTCTGCCTATATCTGGATATATTTTGTAATAACATGTAACGTGGATGAAACAAAGACCTGTTTCAATGTCGGTGTATTATATTTGCTAACTGTTACTATGTACATATATGTTTTCACAGCCGGATCGTGTGTTATGCTAGCACACTACAGTGTGTATGTCTGCTTGCTGGTTTGATTGCTTGATTAATTGTTTTTGTTCACACAAGAACAAACTGAATACGCATTTTAAAAACGACTCATAATTTTTTTGTAAGCAATTCCAAAATAAATTTAATTTCCTTGTATGAGCTTGCTCTTTCCGAAATGATTTTGTTTTTTTCAGTGAGACATTTTATAAAGCTCAACATTTATTGCTTTGGAAACTTTAATGATCAAATTAATGAACTCGTAATTTTGTTTGAGACATATTTAAAAGTAGTTTGTAAGCATGGTAATCTGTTCAAGAGTTCGAATAGTTGTTGAGAAAAACAAGGGAAGTAAGCGAAAGGTTTGTCTTCTTTTTATGTCTGAATTATGATGTCGTTATTTTTTGTAAAGAAAATTGTTCATGTTTTGTAGTAAATTTATTTACTGGATCCGAAGAAAATATCTGAAGAAAAAATTGACATCAAAGTTACATACATACTGGTTAAGAAAACGATGTATGGAATATTTTGTTGTTCTTATTTTTTCCCTTTAATATTACATTTGTGAATTGTATGAGTGAAACTTCAGTATGCAGACTTGGGATGACAAGAAGCTTGTTCTCCGTTAACAGTTGAACCGTGTTTTGATGTAAGCAGTGGATTGTTATATTCATATGAATTGTGTAAAACAATTTGTTTTAAAATTCCAATTTGACGCCAAACAATTCAAATGGTTTTTGATCTCGCAATCATGCTAATGGATTAGCAAGTTTTTGTTGATTTAACTCGTGTATAAAAGGAAATAAAATTACGAATTATGTTGATTTCTTTGACTTGATTGAAAAGTCAACTGACGCTGTTGTTTGTATAA
Organism: Oncomelania hupensis; assembly: GCA_036898135.1. Lineage (NCBI taxonomy): Eukaryota > Metazoa > Mollusca > Gastropoda > Littorinimorpha > Pomatiopsidae > Oncomelania > Oncomelania hupensis. Next base: position 84,824,998 of record CM072513.1, read on the forward strand.
ATGTGACTTGGAACTGTGGACGTTTTTGTGTAGCATATATGTATGTTGTCACGACGTCATGAAAATGGTGACGCTTGTGGTTGGATAAGGAAGCTAAAAATGCACAGTTGAGACTGAGACTTTATTCATTTACATACAAAGTTGAATGCAATCGCAATACATGTAAGTTTATATTTTTTTTTAGTTTTCTGTTGAACATGTTCATTTATTTTCTCGTTTTACAAGAATTGCTTTTGACAATCATAGGGTTTTAAACAAAACCATAGAAATACAAACAAATTCGGGGGTGTCAGTGATTAAGAGGGAGCGGTTTATTTGGCGGAAGCTCTATTGTACCAAATATGTACTAGGTTGTGGCCCTTTCAGCTGAAAAATTGTTGGAATGAACAGTATAATAGGTCTTTGTTTATTTCCAGTTCTACCCCCACCTCCCCCCTCTTTTTCCATCACTATGTCTCCCTCTACTCCTGGCCTTTTCCTTCCCCCCCCCCCCCCGTCTCTCTCTCTCTCTCTCTCTTTCTCTCTCTTCCAACTCCCACTTCCATCACAAGGTAGAAAAGCAGGACGACAATTTCACAATATTTGGAAGAGAGAAACTTGTAAATCCTTCTCGCCCCCCCCCCCCCTTCTTTATCCCCTTCCATCTCTCTTTCTCTCATTCCTTCTCCCACCTCCCTCCCCACCCTCCATGTTTTCTCCTTCCTTTCAAAATCTTCTCATTCATTGAAAACGACTTTCGATTTTAATTAACCCTCTTTTAAATGATTGTTATTAAGTTGCAATTTAATTTCAGTTTGTTGTATTGAACAGAGGAAAGGTGAAATTGTTTTTTATTTCAATATTATTGTTGTTCATTTTCCCCTCTCTATACCCTCTCTCCCTCTCTCTCCTCATCATCTCTACTCATCATCTCTCCTCATCATCTCTCATCATCATCTCTCATCACCTCTCCTCATCATCTCTCCTCATCATCTCTTCTCATCATCTCTCCTCATCATCTCTCGTTTGTTTTGGGGGTTTTTCTTTTCCTCGGCCTCTTAATCCAACTTTTCCCACCGGACTGTTTATATTTATGACATTTAGTTTTAGCCCAAAGAGCTCATATACGACTACGAATACGGACACTTTATAATCTGAACAGAGAAATCCCATTGCGGTGCCAACATAGTGCCATACCTGTGGAACCATTTTAGGACTGTAAACTTACGTGGGTTGTTGGTTTATCTCTGTGGACCCAAACCAAAATAACCATTTTGTTTGGTGGTGTATTTCTAGAACTAATAAATATGACCAGAGGACGCCGGACTTCCAGGCTTTCTTTCATCTTTTTCTGGGGCGTAGGAATGATTAGTCCTGTATTCTTGTAGCAGCAAATTCATGTGGGGTTATTTTCAAAGTATAGTTTTAACCATTCCAAAACAGCAAAATCTATTTTTTAACCATTCCAAAGTTCAAAGTTTATTTTTAGCATTCTGAAGTATGGGGAAGTGTTTGAGAATTGCGAGGTTGTGAGTCTATTTTTGTACACCGATGTTCCAGTCACAGCCGATGACGTCATATTTATGGGGCGGAAGAGGGCGGGGGGGAGGGGAGGTAGTGCTGTTACTATTCCTGGCTTTGTTTTTTTGTTAGTTTATTTTTTAATTGTTTTTTTTTTAAAATATTATTATTGTGTTTATTTTAAAGTTTGAGAAAATAAATCAATGTGAAATATATATCATCGTTGTATTCTAGTTTCAATCCAAGACTGCGTTTTCTGATCGTCACATAATACTTGGTGATAAAATTCTCTCTCTCTCTCTCTCTCTCTCTCTCTCTCTCTCTCTCTCTCTCTCTCTCTCTCTCTCTCTCTCTCTCTCTCTCTCTCTCTCTCTCTCTCTCTCTCTCCTCTCTCTCTCTCTCTCTCGCTATCAGTGAGTGACACGGACACATATTTTGTTTTTTTGATTTTCTGAGGTATATAATAATAATAATAATAATAATAATAATAATAATAATAATAATAATAATAATAATAGATGCTAGACGCGCCTTATTAATAAATGAGACTCCAAGCGCGGCGATCCGTACCCAATATACAAGCTCACATGTTACAGATCTTGTTACGTACACAACAAACACACATTCGTCACTCAATCAAGTGTTGTAGGCAGGCCGCTATTCCAAGACAGATATTCAATCAAGTGTTGTAGGCAAGCTGCTATTCCAAGACATATACAATCAAGTGTTGTAGGCAAGCTGCTATTCCAAGACAGATATACAATCAAGTGTTGTAGGCAAGCTGCTATTCCAAGACAGATATACAATCAAGTGTTGTAGGCAAGCTGCTATTCCAAGACAGATATACAATCAAGTGTTGTAGGCAAGCTGCTATTCCAAGACAGATATACAATCAAGTGTTGTAGGCAGGCCGCTATTCCAAGACAGATATACAATCAAGTGGTGTAGGCAAGCTGCTATTCCAAGACAGATATACAATCAAGTGTTGTAGGCAAGCTGCTATTCCAAGACAGATATACAATCAAGTGTTGTAGGCAAGCTGCTATTCCAAGACAGATATACAATCAAGTGTTGTAGGCAGGCTGCTATTCCAAGACAGATATACAATCAAGTGTTGTAGGCAAGCTGCTATTCCAAGACAGATATACAATCAAGTGATGTAGGCAGGTCGCTATTCCAAGACAGATATACAATCAAGTGGTGTAGGCAAGCTGCTATTCCAAGACAGATATACAATCAAGTGTTGTAGGCAAGCGCTATTCCAACACAGATATACAATCAAGTGTTGTAGGCAAGCTGCTATTCCAAGACAGATATACAATCAAGTGTTGTAGGCAAGCTGCTATTCCAAGACAGATATACAATCAAGTGTTGTAGGCAAGCTGCTATTCCAACACATATACAATCAAGTGGTGTAGGCAAGCTGCTATTCCAACACAGATATACAATCAAGTGGTGTAGGAAAGCTGCTATTCCAACACAGATATACAATCAGGTGGTGTAGGCAAGCTGCTATTCCAACACAGATATACAATCAAGTGATGTAGGCAGGCCGCTATTCCAACACAGATATACAATCAAAAGTTTGTTCTGGAAGTGTTTCCATCGGCCGTGCGGCCTCTGTTACCATTACCATTATGAATGGAAGGGTTAAACCGAAGTACCGGAGAAAACCCTCGATGACCTGTAAAGCCTCGTAACTAAGTGACATAAGTTCGTCCCCCGCGACTTTGGGTGTAGGAAATCGTCGACTAACCCACTGCGCCATCAAGCACCACCACTCACACTCCTCTCCACCAGTATAATGCATATTTTATGGACGTTGGCTGAGCTTATCAAAGAAGAAGAACTTGATCATTCCATGCGTACACGTATTGGAGAACGCAGTCGTGTGTGGCTTACATTGGGAGTACGGTATTGGAGAACACAGTCGAGCGTCGCTTACATTGGGAGTACGGTGTCTTGATATTATATTGTGCCATTGCGAAGCAGGAGATTATAGAGCGTTTGCATGTGTGGGCGGGGTAAGAGGGGGGGGAGGTGGACCTTTGGAAGGAGAGGCAATCGGCTTAGCAGACGATGAGGCCCAAACAGCGACGTTACTATCGTTTTTTCTACCTCAGTCTGCTTGTGCTAATTGTCTCCCTTCGCTCCACGGTTGTTGTTTGAGTTTTTTTCCTGCCCCTTCCCCCTCCCCCTCCCCACTCCACCCCAACCACCCAACCCCACTCTCCTCCAACGTTACAAGTGCTGGGAGGCGCGGTGGCCGAGTTTTAGAGCGTTGGCTTGCGGATCTGAAGGTCCCGAGGTCGAGCCCAGGCCGGGGCATTGTGTTGTGTCCTTGCTAAAGACACTTTACTCCCGTTTTCTACTCCTTCGGATGAGAGTATAAACCGAGGTCTAGTCTGTGTCGCATGCATTCCATCATAACGGACTTTAAAGATCTCGACGCTCATGTCCTAGACGGGTGAGTGCCGGTGACAAGAACACACCCAGCATGCATGTACCTTGGGTAAAGCGCTTCACTTGGGGCTGCTGTACTTTCGAAAATGAAAGTGCCCGAATTTCACCTCGGTGATAATAAAGTTGTTAAAATAAAATTAAAAAATAAATTCTCTCTGAGAGGTGATAAGAAACTCGTATTGGAAGACCGCCACAAACTTTTACACACACGCAACAAAGGATTTTATCTCTAAACTATCAATAGATGTTGCAATACATAAAAATAGCTGAACAAAGCAACACAACAAAAATAACTAAATCAATCAAGGACAGTTCTCATGTAGTAGGTCTACGCTGGAGGAGCTACTCAAGTCACGTGCCATCAAACCGATCATGCACACACATAGTTGGTTGAAGTCAGGATCAACCCCCAGCCACGGTGCAGCACCAACCAGGACTAAGGTGAATAGGGCCTTTTGCTTGCTGGGTTTGATGCTGTAGCTTGCTCTGTGTCACCAGCTTCGGGGTTTTTATTTGTGAAATGGATTCTTTACCTCAGTCGGCTTGTAACAGCTCGTGACGAAGAGTTATAACGGCATACTTGTATAGAGAATCCTTTAATCTGCTGAGGTTCCATTGTGACCCCTTTTCCGGATATTTGAAGTCCGTGAGATAGAATGCACGTACTAGTTCTTGGTTTATACTCTCATCCGAGTTTGTTTTCGTATGCTTTAACAAACTTCCCCGTTCTAGCATCGTCAATCTGAACCACAGAATGTTCACTGACGAGAAAACAAGAGAAGAGTGAGAGTCATAATTGTACGCTACACGCAGGTACGACGAAGGCAAAGATGGCGACTGGGCCACTGGGAACAGAACGTAAAGAGTTACACAAGGAGCGAGAGCGAGAGCCGGGAGTGGAGAATGGGTGTAAAGAAGGTGGGGGTGGGGTAAAGGGAGCTAAGGGGCCTATACATCGATCGGTCCCTGGGCTAATTGGACACAATCGCAGCACCAACACACGGACAGCGACATCGACACTGGCCTATTTGGCTACACGGTCAATACGCCAACGCCCCTTCCTAGTGCGGGGTGAAAGCACAAGGAAATTAGTCTGACGATGCAACATGGACAATAAAGAGCCTGACACGACAATAAAATAATAAAGTAGTAGTCATTTGTTTAAACAAAATTGTTTTGAAGAGGCAATCCAAAACATCATAGAGATGACATAAAGAGCACGCCAAAACATCCTATAGATAACATACAGAACGTGCCAAAATATCATATAGATAACATACAGAGCGTGCCAAAATATCATATAGATAACATACAGAACAGGCCAAAACATCATATAGATAACATAAAGAGCACGCCAAAACATCATAATTATACATAACATACAGAGCGTGCCAAAATATCATATAGATAACATACAGAGCGTGCAAAAATATCATATAGATAACATAAAGAGCACGCCAAAACATCATATACATAACATACAGAGCGTGCCAAAACATCATATAGATAACATACAGAGCAGGCCAAAACATCATACAGATAACATACAGAGCAGGCCAAAACATCATACAGATTACATACAGAGCAGGCCAAAACATCATACAGATAACATACAGAACAGGCCAAAACATCATACAGATAACATAAAGAGCAGGTCAAAACATCATAGAGATAACATACGGAGCAGGCCAAAACATCATAGAGATAACATACGGAGCAGGCCAAAACATCATAGAGATAACATACGGTGCAGGCCAAAACATCATAGAGATAACATACGGAGCAGGCCAAAACATCATACAGATAACATACGGTGCAGGCCAAAACATCATAGAGATAACATACGGAGCAGGCCAAAACATCATATAGATAACATACGGTGCAGGCCAAAACATCATAGAGATAACATACAGAGCAGGCCAAAACATCATACAGATAACATACAGAGCAGACCAAAACATCATATAGATAACATACAGAGCAGGCCAAAACATCATAGAGATAACATACAGAGCAGGACAAAACATCCTACAGATAACATACAGAGCAGGCCAAAACATCATAGAGATAACATACAGAGCAGGACAAAACATCATACAGATAACATACGGAGCAGGCCAAAACATCATAGAGATAACATACGGAGCAGGCCAAAACATCATACAGATAACATACAGAGCAGGCCAAAACATCATAGAGATAACATATAGAGCAGGCCAAAACATCCTAGAGATAACATACAGAGCAGGCCAAAACATCATACAGATAACATACAGAGCAGGCCAAAACATCATACAGATAACATACAGAGCAGGCCAAAACATCATAGAGATAACATACAGAGCAGGCCAAAACATCATAGAGATAACATACAGAGCAGGCCAAAACAAAGATTACAAGGTCCCAGTTCCAAAGCTTTGTTTACGTTTGCAGAAAACAGGTTTATCCTAAAATCCGCATTGTTATGACATTACACAATGATACAGTGGGCTTTCCTTGCTCAAACCAACCGCTAAAGTTTGAACTTTTCCATTTCTGTTGTGACAAGGTTTTAACGGCACATCGACGACACCACAGCCGTGAGGCCTTTTGATCCCAGTTGTGAGTGATCCTCGCGGCGTGAATCATGCGTCTTTGGTGTCTGGGGTTGGACAGGGTCTACTTTCTCAACCTAAAACCAAAACCCTACGAGCAATTTTTTTTAACGGGTTCTGTCTCTTATAGGCTTTGGTAGCTGCCATTTTTAGCTCCAGAATGTTGGCTGGCTAAGCAACCACTGTTACTATTAATAGGCACAAAAACCACGGAATTTATTCGTTTTGAACATAACTATACTTTTCATAAAGTGTTTTTTTTTTGTTTTCAGCTTTTTCTCAGTATGGCAACACTCACTGTGAATGATAAAAGGATCTGTCGACGGGGCGTGTCAAAATGTGTCTCTTTAAATAAGGTCTGCCATTGGCAATAAATACAACAAACTGAAGTATCTCTAGCGTACAATTTGTATAGCTTTTGTTGCGACCAAAGTTGAACTCAAAGCACAATGTATTACGCTTTCTCTTGTCCCTATATTGCCGCATATCATTGTAGCAAGAAATAGTGATCGAACAGCAAAACTTCGCAACAGCTTCAAAGATTTGAAAGGTTCTCTGTGAAAATCTTCTAGCTTAATTCTGAAGGTCTCTCTATCTTTCTCTTTGTAATGACGCTGAAATAAATATTGTCTTGCCATTTAGCATTCTGAACCAACAAAGCCTGTACAGAGGGAAACATTTTCTCGCCATCTTTCAAATGTATTGAAGGGGTTCTTCATAGCTGTATGACTGTTAGTGTGCAAATGATACTATGTCAGCTGCACTAACTGCAATATTCTGGCACTAGTCGTCGCAGCGATCCAACGCCGTAACTGAAGTCCTCTCCTGACACAACCGATGACCCAGGTTCGAATCCAGTGGTGGGCAAAGATACGAGTGATCATTTTTCACTGCCCACGTTAGCAGTATGATTGCTCTGGTGGTTTACTGTTAGATTAGATCCCTACGCCCTCTTTTTCTAGGATGATAATCTCTGCCTGCCACTAACGGTGGATGTAGACGGTAAACTTCAATGTTAATACATAATAAATAAAAACACAGGATGCCATCACGCGCTTTTTCTTCAATCGAGCTCAAAGCGCGGCGATCTGAAGTGATGGCTATTACAGAAGTCGGAAAATAAATCAATTTTTAATGTTGAAAGTTTAGATTGCATCCAATACCAATATTGAAGGGAGGTGAGAAACCGGAGTACCCGGAGAAAACCCACGATGTGCATGTCCTGAAAAGTTTCGTATTTAAATCAAGTAAGTTCTTGCCACGCGGGGTTCGAATCAGCGACTTTCGGCATAGGAAACCCGCAGCTCACTATCGACTGAGCTATACCAGGCCATCCTGTTCATTCAGTCCTAGTAGCAGCCTTAACACTCGAAATCAGTGATGCTGGGAATTTGTTTTAGCGAATGTCCATCGAGAACGACTATAATCTCAAAGCAAGACTGTACCTATATTAAGTATATAATTATAACGTTTTTTGGGGACAAGGTGCAGCCTTTGAAATAGTAACATTTTATACTTAAATGAATCATGGCCAAAAAAAAGTTGTTTCCTGTGAGAACATTGATTTGTTTCTGATGACACCCAGATCCCTATTTGGGCGTGTCCAACAACCCGCCCTGTTTATTTCCCGGCGTTCATTTGGAGGTGAGTCTTTGGCTTATAGAGAGTGCACAGTTGCAGGTTGGTGAATCTTTAGCTTATAGAGAGTGCACAGTTGCAGGTTGGTGAATCTTTGGCTTATAGAGAGTGCACGGTTGCAGGTTGGTGAATCTTTGGCTTGTAGAGAGTGCACAGTTGCAGGTTATGGAATCTTGGGCTTATAGAGAGTGCACAGTTGCAGATTGGTTAAGTCTTTGGCTTATAGAGAGTGCACAGTTGCAGATTGGTGAGTCTTTGGCTTATAGAGAGTGCACAGTTGCAGGTTGGTGAGTCTTTCCGCTTTAAACAGAGTGGAAGCGACAAGTGGGCTGCATATCATGTTGGTCACTGGCTGGCCATTTTGACACCCTCTTCAGGACCTCGTGACGTCAGGCTGGTCACTTTTACAGCCCTGTGGAGTGGACCTGCCAACTGTCATAAAAGATCACACACAGGCCACCGACTGTAGCATAAGAGCTACAACCGTTGCGGCAAGCCTTCTGCACCAATCTCGCACGCAGAAAAACTGTTTAGCTGTATTAGCTACGACACACAGCCCTGCATGCACTCAAATAACCTCCTTGGCATCCACACTATCATAGACCATATGAGTAAGTTAGTTATTCTTTGCTTACAGGGTCCAGCGGACTGCAAAGAGCCAAACCAGGACCACAAAATCAAGACTACAACTTGGTTGAAAGAGTACTCACCCCTGATCCGTATAAAAGATCTGCTGAAACAACCCTAGTGGTAACACTAAAGGCACTCCACCAGCCCGTCATTTTACAATAAAGACATCCCACGCAGGGGACGCTGATGCTATACTCTAATTAATTAATCGAACCCCCGTTTACAAAAATAAAATAGAATATAAACATAATTATAAAATATCAACAAAACACATACTTATATGCGGCCTTGCAAAGACCATCCTGCAAGGCATTGTGCAAGGAGGCAGAAGAGAAAGACACAAAAAAGAGGTGGGAGGACCACATTCGAGAATGGACTGGCTTGACACTAAGCAAAGCCATGAGGGTTGCTGAGGACAGAGGAAGATGGAGTACGCTGGTTAAACGATAATTTGTCGTGCTCCAACGATCTTTGAGTTATGGGATAGGATAGGATAGGATAGGAGTAAGACTACTGCACTAGCTCGCACGGACACAAGATACGAGATACAATATACAAGAAACTCAGTGTGCGTAGGCGCAGCGCAAACTAAGGTAGTCTTGAGAGGCCGAAGGTTCGAGTCCAGCTCAGGGTCAAGTGGTTAGAGTGATGCAAGCGGTGTGTGTTGTGAGAGGTTGACGTCACGTATAGTCACTGCTTTACGTATCCACAGGTATCCACAGGTACATTGACCAAGCCGTATACCTCCATAATGAACGAAGTGAAGTTCGTCCCCTATATTCTTATAGTGTCCGGGGACGTTAATCTACATGCTATGCCATGCCTCCACAATACAGACAGGTGATAGTCGCAGGGCTACTACTACTACTACTACTACTACTACTACTACTACTACTACTACTACTACTACTACTACTACTACTACTACTACTACTACTTGAACTTCAACTTTTTTTGGCTCCAAGTACATATGACAACATACTAGAGAACGTGCCTCGCGCATAGAAAAAAACAGATAAAAACTCGTTATAAATTTAAAAAAAAAAGAAAAAAAAAGACCTTCCCGCAACATCGACTCGCACACCGTCATTGTATCACAGCTACTACCACTACTACTACTACTACTACTACTACTACTACTACTACTACTACTACTATACATAATGCTATCAAGCGCTTTTTCCTTACATGGAACTCAAAGCGCGGCGATCTAAAATGACCGCTATTACAGAAGGAGAAAAATCAATGTTCATTTTTTTAAAATTTAGATTGACTGCATCTAGTACCATTACTGAAGTTGAAGGGTGGGAGCAAACCGGAATACCAGGTGTGACGGTGGGTCTATTGTTGCTGGGCTGTTCACAATGGAATGCTATTACCCACTCGTCTTTCGTCTGCGGCGATCGGCTAGTTTAATCACACTATGACTAATCTTAATACATTTATATGTTTAGCCCGGCCTGTGTGCGGATAGGGTTATAGAGATAGGGAGAAAAGTGTAAAAGCTTCACTGACACACTAGCTCTCGCACGGCTATGAAACATAGGTAGTCCAGCCACTTGCTAACAGTAAATATCACACGTTTATTTCCTCTATTCTATACATAATTCTCTAAACACTCTATTAACTTAAATGTCCAAAAACGTAATATAATTCTGATTAGCTTAACAGTCCAAATTCACTTCGAGTAGTTCGCTCCTTGATGGGTCTATGCTGCTACTGTTCTCGATATTTGCTACTGTCTCATCATTGGGCTATTTGTTCTGGTTGGCCTAATGTTCGTTTTCAGGAGAGTGGACTACCGCACAGTCCTTCTAGATCAGTGTGCGTGCATGTTTTCTGTGGCACTTAGCAGAATAGTTGAGGTGTGGTGATGGTGTCTCCTCCTTGTTTGTTGATTATTGGGCTATCGGAGCTCAGGGCTCGATGCTCCACTGCAGGCCGAATGTCAGGGTTAACTCTCAGTGGTCTATCTCCTGCATCGGACCAACAAGCCTGCTCGTCTACAAAACATAAGACGAGTTTCTGCAACGCCTTGCTTACAAAGGGTGTGCAGAATGTCTCACTGGTGGCAGAAACAGCCCTCAGTGATCGCGTCCACTTATACAAACAAGAGACGATCATTCTTCTAAGTCCGTGGTCCACTAAAATCTCCAACATAATTCCTATACATATAGATCATGGCTAAACTAACCACATGGAGAAGTAATTAACAATATACAGATTCTTCGGTACAGCCACTGGTCTGCAGTAATACACATAGGAGAAACAACAGTTGGACAGTATGGGCTACCTCGTGGTTTCGATAACCGGTCGCGGGTCAGCCACGTGGTCACACAAAGTTTTACAAACATTCACAATTATAAAACATGGCGAGACTTCACAAACATAATCCAACAATAATATCAATAAATCGCGGTTAAACAAAAGATTGATCATTTACCTTTTTAACAATGTCAGGATGTGGCTATACTACGATGAATTGAATTTCACCCGTCACTGGCGTAGTCTGTTGCTAGAGAGATCTTTCAGAGCGTTGCTCCTTCTCGTGTGAGAGTTAGGCACAGAATGATTACCTAGCCTTGTGGTCAGCTAAATCTTGTGAAATACCTGAGCGCCTAGCGGGGGTGGCGGATATAGGTCGGCGGGATGAGGTCAATTCCTACCTAGTGAAGAGTTAGCTAGGCAGCGGCTTTAAGTTACAAGGCCAAAGCAGGTTGAACTATTTGAGTGGTGAAGCCTTAGTGCTGGGTTAAAACTAGCCTTCTGTGACACCAGGAGAAAACCCTCGGCGTCCTCAAAAGTCTCCTACCTAAGTTACGTGAGTTCGGCTCATGCGAGGTTCGAACCGCGACATCCGGCATTGGAAACCAGCTCACTATCCACTGTGCTACCAGTCCATCCTCATTGCATGATAATTGTATACAGTCCATCCTCATTGCATGATACTTGTGTTCAGTCCATCCTCATTGCATGATACTTGTGTTCAATCCATCCTCATTGCATGTTACTTGTGTGCAGTCCATCCTCATTGCATGATAATTGTGTACAGTCCATCCTCATTGCATGCTAATTGTATACAGTCCATCCTCATTGCATGATAATTGTATACAGCCCATCCTCATTGCATGATAATTGTGTACAGTCCATCCTCATTACATGATACTTGTGTACAGTCCATCCTCATTACATCATAATTGTGTACAGTCCATCCTCACTGCATGCTAATTGTATACAGTCCATCCTCATTGCATGATAATCGTATACAGTCCATCCTCATTGCATGATAATTGTATACAGTCCATCCTCATTGCATGATAATTGTATACAGTCCATCCTCATTGCATGCTAATTGTATACAGTCCATCCTCATTGCATGCTAATTGTATACAGTGGCCTTGTAATTGCTGACGAAGCCAGTTAGCGAAATCCAAGTATGGAGAGTATTTTATCTACCGTGTTTTATCTTCTGTAACCTTTTGACCTGTCTTCTAGATACCCAGTGCAAAATAGTTAAAACAAATGCTCGTATCGCTATAAATCATGTTGTTGTTGCTGTTGTTGTAGTCGTCGTTATTGTTATGATATTGTTGCAGCTGCTGCTGTTGTTTGGTCATCGTTATTGTCATGATATTGTTGTTGTGGTCGTCGTTATTGTGATGGTATTGTTGTTGCTGCTGTTGTTGTTCTTTATAATTGTTACGACAATCATGACGACGACGACGATCATATGATGATGATGATGATGATGATGATGATGATGATGATGATGATAATGCTGCTGCTGCTGCTGATGATGATGATGATGATGATGATGATGATGATGGTGTGGCTGCTGCTCCACAGCCCTCGTTGGACAATTTGTTGTCTAGCTCGGACGATGATACAGTTTACAATATATCAATGTTAACTTTACAATGGACAAGTACTGTTATTGTTGCTGAGATCATGAATGTGTGGGTTTGTGTGTGCATTAGCGTGTGCGTGTGTACTTTGCGTCAGTTTGTGTACTTGCGTCTGTGTCTGTACTTGTGTATGTGTGTGTTTGCATGTGTGCGCGCGCGCGCGTGTGTGTGTGTGTGCGTGTATGTGGGTATGCATGCACAATAAGTGTGTGATCGCGAGCGTGTATACCTGGGTATGCGTGTGTTTAGGTTTATTAACTACCTAATTATTGTATGACATTCTTCAAAATCTTTCTTCTTCTAATTTGCTGTACATGGATGTATCGCTGTCGACGTCTGAAAAAATAGACGAAGTACCATAGGGGTGACTGAAGATAAAGAGTCTGATAGCAGTGATAAAATATTTGTTGGGATACATTTGAGCGTGGGAAATTATGGCGAAGTTTACTCGCTGAAGTGCGGTTGGCAGTTATATTACTGCCGGTAGTAGCTGACTTCGCACAATAAAAAGCCACAGATAAGACGTCAATTACGCCTAATAATAACCAACACTACTAATAGGCTACCAACACAATGGACTATGGTCTGGTTGTGCACTTTCTTCAAAGTTAAATTGTTATTGATACATGGTTGTAGTAGTAGTAGTAGTAGTAGTAGTAGTAGTAGTAGTAGTAGTAGTAGTAGTTGTTGTTGTTGTTTGTAATTGTTTGTTTGTTGTTTCTTTGATGTTTGTTCATTGTTTGTTGTTGTTTGTTGTTGTTTTGGTGGTGGTGGTTGGGGTTGTTGTTGTTGTGGTTGGTGGTGTTGTTGTTGTTGATGTTGTTGTTGGGGTTGGGGTTGTTCAACTCAAGTCAACCAATAGTTATGGCCCACAATAAAGAATTCACACAGCACATTGAATCTTTTTTTTTCTTTTTTTTCTTTTGGCTGCAGTTTATTATCTTTTTCTATCGGGAAATTCTGGGCCGCCTCCCCCGTGGAAGGCTAACATTATTTGTGAATTTTTGAAATGTTTGCTGGGGGAGCAAACCGGAGTACCCGTAGAAAACCCCCGAGACTTTGCCCGAGTCGAAAGTAAATAATATTCGAAAAACATAACGCCCAGATGCTGGATCGATCCCACACTTGTGAGGAGCCATTGGTTTCTGGCCTGTGGACAAGACACGTTAGTCCCGCCTTAGACCACTTGGCCACAACGCTCGGCCAAGAAATAAACAAATAAAGTGGCCGGTAGTTGTTAGTGAGCTGCTTTCTTACGCCGAAGGTCACGGGTTCGAAACCCGGGCGACGAACCTACATGACTTAGGTACGAGACTTTTCAGGACACCTAAGGTTTTCTCCGGGTACTCCGGTTTCCTGCCTGCCTTCAACATTGGTATAGGATGCAGTCAATGGAACATTTCAAAAATAAAAACTGGTTTCTATTCCAACTTCTGCGTTAGCTATCTTTTCAGATCGCCGAGATTTGAGTTAGATTGAAAGAAAAGTGCATGATAGCATACTGTACTATTACTGTTGGTGTTGTTGTTGGTGGTGGTGGTGTTGTTGTTGTTGGTGGTGGTGATGTTGTTATTGTTGTCAGTTTATTATGAATGATTAAAATATAATTTTTATTAGGAGCATTATTATAAATTGTCCACGCACAAGGTTGAAGCCCATTTGGAAAGACAGGACCATCAGTCTACATTCCAAAGTAAGACTGCTGCGCTCCCTTGTCATCTCCATTTTGCTATATGCTTGCGAAGCATGGACCCTCACAGCGGATCTCCAACGAAGAATACAAAGCATGGAGATGAGGTACTACAGAAGACTTCTGGGCATTTCCTATACCCAACACATCACCAACGATGAAGTCCGACAGACCATCACACAAGCCATTGGACAACACGATGACCTGCTCACAGTGGTGAAGAAACGGAAACTCCGATGGTATGGCCACGTCACCAGATCATCAGGTCTTGCAAAGACCATCCTGCAAGGCACAGTGCAAGGAAGTAGAAGAAGAGGGAGACCGAAAAAGAGGAGGGAGGACAACATTCGAGAATGGACTGGTTTGACACTGAGCGAAACAATCAGGGTTGCTGAGGACAGGGAAAGATGGAGTATGCTGGTTAAACGATCATCTGTGGTGCCCCTACGACCTCCGATTTATGGGATAGGATAGGATAGGATAGGAAAGAAAAGTGCATGATAGCATCCTGTACTATTACTGTTGGTGCTGTTGTTGTTGTTGGTGGTGTTGTTGTTGTTGGTGGTGGTGATGTTGTTGTTGTTTGTGTTGTTGTTGTCAGTTTATTATGAATGACTGAAATATAATTTTTATTAGGAGCATTACTATAAATTGTCCACGCACAAAGCGTGTCCACAGATGTGTGTTATATGTATCGAGTGTATTGTTTGTAATAACTGCAGCTTAAAATGAGTACTGCTAACTCAAAGCTGATCATCACAACACTGAATTAAAGGGCTTAAGAAATAGGCTGTATTATGCCTTAAATGGCATAAGAAATAGGTTGTATTATAGCTTAAAGGGCATAATAAATAGGTTGTATTATGGTTTTAAGGGCATAAGAAATAGGTTGTATTATGGCTTAAATGGCATAAGAAATAGGTTGTATTATGGTTTTAAGGGCATAAGAAATAGGTTGTATTATGGCTTAAAGGGAATAAGAAATAGGTTGTATTATAGCTTAAAGTGAATAAGAAATAGGTTTTATTATAGCTTCAAGGGCATAAGAAAAAGGTTTTTTTAATAGCTTAAAAGGTATAAGAATTAGGTTGTTTTATAGCTTAAAGTGCATAAGAAATAGGTTGCATTATGGCTTCAAGGGCATAAGAAATAGGTTGTATTGTAGCTTAAAGAGCATAAGAAATATGTTGTATTATAGCTTAAAGGGCATAAGAAATAGGTTGTTTTATAGCTTAAAAGGTGTAAGAATTAGGTTGTTTTATAGCTTAAAGTGCATAAGAAATAGGTTGCATTATGGCTTCAAGGGCATAAGAAATAGGTTGTATTATAGCTTAAATGGCATAAGAAATGGGTTGTATTATAATGTAGCTTAAAGGGCATAAGAAATGGGTTGAATTATAGCAATACATGTCAACAATGTGAAGGAGACACAACATGCACAGCACATACAAGATTGTCTATACATAGATTTCGCTAAAGAGGCTTTGTCAGAAGTTAACAAGCCGGCACTATTTTCGGTTGTTGTCTTATTTCGAAGTAAACCTACGGGCTTTTTAAAACTGATAATATTCCATTTTATCTGACAGCTTTTGTACCGGTGAACTCTATTCCGTTATTGTTGATAGTAGCCATGAGTTGATGTGTTTTTTTTTCTTCACATATAGCACGGTAGTGATAATTATTCAATGAGTTGACCGATATCGCGCGATCGCTTTCCTTTTTATATTTTCATTTTCTTGGAATTAATCTGGTTGTTACTTTTTACTATATTCAAATGAATTTGAATGTGAACTGTGAGTAATTCATTTTCTGCTGGAACGGTTTACTATGAAGAATCTTCGTCAATAAAGGAGTCAGTTTGGACAATGTCCTGCCTCTTGTTTTAGCTTTCATGGAAGCTTGCTTATGAACGGGGTAATGTGATGTGTCTGTGGAAGTAAAGCTTGCTTATGAAATGGGTAATGTGATGTGTCTGTGGAAGTAAAGCTTGCTTATCAACGGAGTAATGTGATGTGTCTGTGGAAGTAAAGCTTGCTTATGAATGGGGTAATGTGATGTGTCTGTGGAAGTAAAGCTTGCTTGTGAATGGGGTAATGTGACGTGTCTGTGGAAGTAAAGCTTGCTTATGAACGGGGTAATGTGATGTGTCTGTGAAGGTAAAGCTTGCTTATAAATGGGGTAATGTGATGTGTCTGTGGAAGTAAAGCTTGCTTATGAACGAGGTAATGTGATGTGTCTGTGGAAGTAAAGCTTGCTTATGAAATGGGTAATGTGATGTGTCTGTGGAAGTAAAGCTTGCTTATGAAATGGGTAATGTGATGTGTCTGTGGAAGTAAAGCTTGCTTATGAATGGGGTAATGTGATGTTTCTGTGGAAGTAAAGCTTGCTTATCAACGGGGTAATGTGATGTATCTGTGGAAGTAAAGCTTGCTTATGAATGGGGTAATGTGATGTATCTGTGGAAGTAAAGCTTGCTTATGAATGGGGTAATGTGATGTGTCTGTGGAATTAAAGCTTGCTTATAAATGGGGTAATGTGATGTGTCTGTTGAAGTAAAGCTTGTTTATGAATGGGGTAATGTGATGTGTCTGTGGAAGTAAAGCTTGCTTATGAATGGGGTAATGTGATGTGTCTGTGGAAGTAAAGCTTGCTTATCAACGGGGTAATGTGATGTGTCTGTGGAAGTAAAGCTTGCTTATGAATGGGGTAATGTGATGTGTCTGTGGAAGTAAAGCTTGCTTATGAATGGGGTAATGTGATGTGTCTGTGGAAGTAAAGCTTGCTTATCAATGGGGCAATGTGATGTGTCTGTGGAAGTAAAATTGAGCGTGGTTTTTACTGTTATTTTAATGCTTGTTCATCCGACACACTCCTTCTCTGGATACCCGGCCACAAACTGTCCTCTGTTAGTTCTAGATCTTTTTTGGGCTTTGGACCAACTGCTTGGAATTCATTACCACTTTCTCTCCACAGGATACTTTTTGAACACCTTCAAAGCAAACCTCACACCTCATTTCTTTTTTGAAGACTGCTCCCGATATGTTCTGTTTTAAAATTTCTTCCATATTGCCTCATCCTTTTTGTGCGTGCGTACGTGTGCACATGACCACCGTTGGGGTGCCGGGGGTTTCAGTATAAATAGTATCCCCACTTTCTGGAAATTTAGTGCTTTAAATTCCCACTGTCGCTGTCTTCCTCATTTGCTTTATTCCTGCTCTGTCATATCACTCTGCTATACTATCTTCTTCTTCGCTAGATGAATGACCTACCTTTTTTCTTGAAAACTGGGGAAAGACTCTTGTTTGTGTATGAGGTCTGTTGGATCAGCTTGGAGTGTGGACGCTTTCTGCCGAGTGGTCACTAGGCTTCCTATGAGGTTATTATTTAGCAATATAGGCTTTTTATATGTATATGTTTTGTTAATAAATAATGTGTTTGTATTCTATTTTGTTTTTTTGTAACCGGGGGTTCGAGTAGTTGGGGGTAAAGCCTCGCCGTCCCCTGCGTGGGATGTCTTTATTTTTTATTGTAAAGTGACTGGCTGGAGGGAATTCATTTTCCACTAGGGTTTGTTTCAGCAGATTTTTTGGGATCTTGTCTCCTGTTTGGCTCGGAAGAGTCCGCTGGACCTAAAGCAACATCAATCAATCATCATCAAACGTGTGCACATGTTTGAGTGTGTGAGTGTGTGCTTTGCGTGTGCATGTGTGGGAATCATTGTGTTTATTTTTGCCTATTATCCAGTCCACTTTGATTTGGCCTGCTCCAAGCTATGTATGTATATATTGTACTAATGTTTAATGAGTGTGTCAATGCGTTAGGGAGCGCTTTAAAATGTTTCTTACTAGGAAAAGCGCCTCATAAATATCCCTATTATTTTTTTTTTCTCTTTTTTGAGGGGGAGGGGGGGGGGGGCTGAATGAGATGCGACTGTTCACGGCTTGGGGAGATCGTCTACCTTCCATTTGTTGGTTAGTCTAGCCTTGGGTGGCTCCTGCTGTGCAGAATCCCTTGGTGTGGCCATTGGGTTATGCAGGGCCAGGCGACACGACATTTGTTCTCCCCGCCTGACAATTCCTTTCCTGCTTTTGGTGGTGAGCAGGACTACATCGTCGGCAGGCCTTTTATGCAGATCAGTGGCAGTGACTTGTAGAGAATGTCGTGGTATTAGTAGCCGGCAAACCGGTTTACTACCAACACGCTTCACCGCCTTGCAGGGCAAATATTAGTATGTCCCTCCCGCGAGGGTTAAATGAAAATTAGCAGTTCGGGTCGAGCCGTGTTCTCGAACTGGTGGCTGAAAGGCGGGAGTCAAATACTCCGATCAGCTACATTATTATAATGCCACATATGCAAAGTTTTATGTTTTATTAGTTTTTGCTGTAACTATTATTGTCCTTGTAAGCCTGCCTGGGTGAAGTCGTCATACCACGCACTAAATATTCTTGTGATTTATGGGAACAATAAATATATCTTGAATCTTGTCTTTTATATTCGTTTTTTTTTCTCCCGATAGCTTAATACACAGGGCTATTCATCCGATTGTTTAAATTTTGTAATTAGTTTTACTATCATGTGTGACGTGTATTCAGTTATTAACCTAGCTTTCTCGTGCTGCCGTAGTACATTTAGCGTAGCGGAGACTATATATGAAGTTTTTCAATCTCCCTCTCCCTCAAGTTGAGAGAAGGGAGCAGGCCTCTTGTAGTCTCAACGACGCTGTGTGGTCCGTTTCGACTTGAAGTGCGATCGGGCCGGACTCCAAAACCGGTAGCACTGCCACACATTTCCGATCAAGTCGACCCGAAACTTCCACACAATGTGCATTGTTTATTTTCACTTTTAATAGTACAGTGTCAGTGTACACGATCCCCAACCCCATCCAACAGTTCACCATCCCCATCCATCCAACAGCTCACCATCTAGTCTGAAACCACAGCAGAAATAATGTCTCTACATGCTACAAAAACTATTTAAAAATAAAAACGTAATGGAAAACCAAATCAAAACCATACAAAACATCGCGGGTTGCATCACAGGCTCTGAAGTCTTTTATTTCGTCTTTGAAAACTCGTGGGCCTCCTACATAGGTACGTAGTATAGTATATATAGTATGTAATTGAGGCCTACGAAAGACGAGACTTCCCAGCCTGTGTTTGCATTTCCACTCACCTGTCATCAGCTTCGTTTGTGCCGCCAAGTTGACAATGAACACGGGATGCATTCTGATTGGTTGGAAGTTTACAACCGGGGCCGATTGCACGGCAGACTAGAACATGCTCTAATCGCACGATACCGAGCCGATTGCAAATCGGACCGCAGGCAAAGTAGAATTCTGACGTCACCACGTAGCGACCGGGATCGGATCGCAAACAAAATCGTTGCACAATCGGCATGTGTGGCGGAGCCTTTACATGCAGTAGCGGGAGAAGAGAGCGACTGAACACGTTAACATCTTCCTGTAGAAATGGAGCTATTACTAAAGTATAAGTCAAGCGAGCCCAATGAAGATCTCCCGTGAAAGTCCGCACCGAGTGCATCCTACTCTGAAGTTAAGGCGATTAGTGTTGTCTCCCTGGAATACGTTTCTCCACTCTTTTGTAGGAAAAGGTTGAACGAGACAAAGCACAGAAGATTAAAAGATTCTTTACACATGGATATCGCAAACCAAAAAAAAAAATAATAATAAAAAATAAAATAAAAAAACCACTTCGTCAGGAGTCACAAACCAACACAAGGGGACCACTGTGGGGGGACAGCAAAAAGTGTGTTACAGCTGTTTCGACCTTCGAAAGTCATCAATAGGTACACGCTGGGTTACCCTCTTAATTTAAAAAAAAATGGTTACAATCGTAATTTTAATGGAGGAAATGTACTAACGAAGCTGGAGACAGGACGAGGGAGGTGAGACGGTTACGGGTAGGAGAGAGGGTTACAAGTATGAGAGACGCTTACAGGTATGAGAGACGTTTACAGGTAGGAGAGACGTTTACAGACGTTTACAGATAGGAGAGACGTTTACAGGTAGGAGAGACGTTTACAGGTAGGAGAGACGTTTACAGGTAGGAGAGACGTTTACAGGTAGGAGAGACGTTTACAGGTAGGAGAAGAGGGAAAAATCGCTAAAATAAACTAAAAAGGAGATGTAGGACGGAAGAGAGTGGGACGGGTAGATTATGGATGAGTGGAGGGGGAGTGAAGATCGGGGTATTGGGAGACAGATATAGTAGCGTTAAGGCGGAAAACCTGCTTTAAAAAAAAAACTGAAATGAAACGAACTGAGGGATTTAAAGAAAAGGATTTCAGGGAAGGTGTGAAAAAATATTAAGTGAAGTTCTAAAGGCTAAAAGGGGTGCAGGCGGCCACGTGTTTTGATAGGTGTGTTGGGTAAACGTGAAAGCAAAGAATGAATAAAGTGTGAATGAAAGAAAAGGATTTTTCCCGAAGTAGGCGGTCATAATTAAAAATCTGTTACTCTGTTACACTGTCCCGCTTTGCCTTTCACACACAAAAATTGTAGAGATTTTGAATTTGCTTCGGTGTTAAGAGACAAATTGCAAGTACGTTATAGTAGAAATCGAGAGAGAAACAGACAGACAGACAGAAACAGACAAACAGACAGACAGACAGAAACAGACAGAAACAGACACAGACAGACAGAGAGAAATAAGAAGACAAACTTAAAACTTCAAATGCTGTTGAAGTACATGTATAGTCAACTTTTAGAGCTGTTATTAGGCTTATGGGTGTCATTGACGGAAATACCTTTTATATTTTAATAAGAAAAAGCGTTGGGCTGTTCATAACGCAACAATTACTTTTATTCTAGTTTTGCGAGGGTTGATGACACAACGGAAAGACCGTGGCAGTCGCCTTCGTCTTTATGCTTTTATTTGGTTCTTCTCGATTTCTTCCTCCTCGTAATCTGTTCTGAAACCTGTCAAGCTCTCTTCTCACGTGTGTCTTGTCATCAACACGGAAAACAAATCAATACATAAAAACACACACCTCGAAGAAGCAGGTTATTAAATCAAGGTGGTATAAATTAATGGGAGTTAAGAACTGTTATGGATGTTGTAAATATAATTGAATTATTATTATTGAGTGTATTGGTGAGCCCTAGGGGAAGCCGTAGAACGCATGGTGCACTGCGGGAGTAACGAAGGGCTTGACAGAGGAAGGCAAAGTTGTGAGTTGTGTCTGAGACAGGGGTCGGGTTATGAGAGAGAGAGAGAGGGGGGGGTGGGAGGAGGTAGGGAGGGAAGAAGGGAGGGAGATACAGAGTGTGTGGGTGGATATGTTGAGAAAACCAGTGGTTTAATGAGATGAAGATGATGTTGTTTGAAGGGGGGGGGGGGGGAGCAGGGACAAACGGAGCTGACAGGCAATATTACGACCGCTGTCCCAGGCCTGCATCCCCATAGCCTTTGCACAGGAGGGGAGGGAGGAGTAAGAGAAGGGAGGGTGGGGGGTGAAATTGATGTGTATTTGCAATAGCAGCCACTGACGTAACCTGGTTGAGAAAAACAAAGTGGCAGGCTTTTAAAAAAACTAACCAAAAACCCAAAACATCTATATTATATCTATGTCCCTGAACTTTGGAGATAGGAAAAAAAATGACGTGTATTTGCAATAGCAGCAAATAGCGCAACCTGGTTTAGAAGACCAGTGTTGCAGGCTTTTTTTTCCTGCATTAAAGGAGTGTATAAATATTTCCAGGCGCATGAGAGGGGAAAAAAAGTGATGTGTATTGTGCAGCATCCTGTGGCATAACCTTGTATAAGGAACCAGTGCTGAAGCTTTTAGTGGTAATGGTGATGGTGAGAAAAAAAGGGGGAGGGGGCGGGGTGAGAGGGATGGGGATGGAGGAGATAGAGGTTCATTTTTTGTTTGACCTTGACCTACCCTTCTACTAGTTGTCATCTGTGTGTGTGTGTGTGTAAGCGTGCGCGTTTGTGTGCGAGCGCACGTGTGTGTGTGTGTGAGTGTGTGTTCCACGGTTTCACATCAATATTAATCTTTCTTTTCTTTCCTGTATTTATTCTTTCGATTTAGCCCTTCCCCCTCTCCCCCCCTCCCCATCATCCCTTTGCTTTGTAAAACCTAAACTGGCCCAGAAGAATCAGGTTCCAAGCTGCAGATTTTTTAATATAACTTCACCGGCTTGTGTTGGCACTTGAACATTTCACAGGCAAAAGGGGACATCTCAAAAACACATATTACATACATATAGCTCATTTTGCCCGGCACAGTGCTCGTATTGTACGGTGTAGGTCCTATTTCCACGGTTTAATCGTTACACGAATGCTTGCCCTTTCAGGGTGTCGGGCAAGAAAAGACAACCTTTGGGCTATGTCTAGAAACAGCATACGAAGAGAGCCAAGACAAAATTGGTGTTGAATTATTTATTGCTTTTGTTGTTGATGGTAATGATGATGAGGATACTACTACTACTACTACTACTACTACTACTACTACTACTACTACTACTACTACTACTACTACTACTACTACTACTACTACTACTACTACCACTACTACTGCAGGATCTTAATGTTCTAACTACATACCAAGTTCAAAAGCAACCGTTCATTATTTTAAGAGAATAGTGCGGACGGACAGACAAAGCCAAAACTAATAGCTCTCCGCTGTTGCTCTGGAACTAATAATAATAAATAAATAAATGAATTAATTAATGAGGAAATTATTTTCTGTCGAATATCTATATATTGTCGACCATACAAAAAGAGTGAATACCAAATCCTGTATTGATTCATAATATGTCCGTGCTCAGTCAGTAAATACCAAATCTCGTATTGATTCATAATATGTCCGTGCTCAGTCAGTAAATACCAAATCTCGTATTGATTCACAATATGTCCGTGCTCAGTCAGTACTGTAAATACCAAAATCTCGTATTGATTCATAATATGTCCGTGCTCAGTCAGTAAATACCAAATCCTGTATTGATTCAAAATATGTCCGTGTTCAGTTAGTAAATACCAAATCCTGTATTGATTCATAATATGTCCGTGTTCAGTCAGTAAATGCCAAATCATGTATTGATTCATATATGTCCGTGTTCAGTCAGTAAATACCAAATCCTGTATTGATTCACAATATGTCCGTGCTCAGTCAGTAAATACCAAATCTCGTATTGATTCATAATATGTCAGTGCTCAGTCAGTAAACACCAAATCCTGTAATGATTCATAATATGTCCGTGCTCAGTCAGTAAATACCAAATCTCGTATTGATTCATAATATGTCCCTGCACAGTCAGTAAATACCAAATCTCGTATTGACTCATAATAATCCCTGCTCAGTCAGTCGGTGATACCTAATAATACAACCTCAAATCCCAAAGATCTGGTATAGACCGCAGACGTATTGTGACTAAATGAATGAGCGAACAATGAAGCTTAATGGTTAACACCCGCTCTTTCCACCCTCCTCCCCCTCCCCAACTGGCGATATGACAAGCGGGAATAACCATTCCATGGAAGATGGGATAAGAGACCTATATCAACACTGAACTACCAGAGCAATCACACTGCTAAAAGATGAAATATGCCACTTTTATCCATCCCAGGGAAGTGAGGTAGAGTTCATAACACTCACACTGAATCACCAGAGCAATCACACTGCTAAAAGATGAACAGTGAAATATGCCACTTTTATCCATCCCAGGGAAGTGAGGTAGAGTTCATAACACTCACACTGAATCACCAGAGCAATCACACTTCTAAAGATATAAAGCGAGAAAAGGACCACTTTTATGTTGCCCACTACGGGATTCAAACCTGGGTCATCGGTGTGCCAGGCCAACGCTCTACCACTTGAGCTACGGCGGTGAGTAACTGGGGGGGGGGGAAGCGTTTGAAAACTAGAAAGGATTAACACCCTTTTCACGGGGTGAATTAACACCCTTTACGCCTGTGCAAAAGGATGAACCATGGCTGTAGTTGTAGCATAGTTGATTATATCCGCCCATAAATGCTTCTTTCACCAATATGAACTACCATGTCTCATGCAAGCAACAAAATAAATAAACCCAGAACAAACATAGAAGTAAATAAGGCGTAAAAGAATTGTATTTTATCCTCACAAAGTAGTAGAAATGGAAGAACACTCATGTTGCAGGATGATTTGTAGTATGGAAGGTATATTTACCTGGATATGACAGAAAACAACACGAATCATCAATTCAATTCAAGTCAATTCAATTCAATAATTTGTTTTAACGTCTTTTCACTTATGTGATTTTAGACCATACAGCCATTCTCACGCATGTACACAAACATATAATATAACAATTTAAAGTTGAACGATAATCATACAAAATATCTAACATTACTACAGAAGTTTGCCAACTGCAGACTTGTAAATTATTCGGGCAATATCTATCATTGCTGGACTATGCAACAAAATGTCAATTGATTCTTGACTATTTACATCGATATTCTTTTCCTTATATAACATAACCAAAATAGGACATTCATATAATATACGAATCATCAGATAAAAGCAATATTAATGTCTGTTGAGAGGTTTGTTTACAGGGAAATAATTTGAGAGCTTTAGAAAGCACAGAAACTTGGTTCGTAGCTTTTTTCCGTAGGAAAACTCCCAGCCTAAGTTATAACTTTCGCGCTTCCGGAAGGTCACGACCTCTTCATTTGCATTACGCAGAAAACTTCACTGAGCGAAAATGCGGAATTTTCATCAGTTTGATTATCATCTAAGTTTCGGGTCCATTGCTATAAACGTAAGCTTGAATAAATGCATTGCTATCACCATTTGTTGTTGTCGATTCGTTAAAATAGATGTACTTGGCCCCGAAAAAAGGGTGCTGTTTTTGGGCTGCTTTTGCTTTCAGATGTAAAATGGCCGAGGAGTTTGTGGTTCCGATTGAGATTCTCAACATATATGTTGCATTATGTCTATGTTTTAAGTGTCTCCTATGGACATGGCAAAGATGTACATGTAATATCACTTTTCTGGTGTATTCTTATGAATGTGCACGAACAGCCCTTGGTTTGGATGAGCCATATACTACTAGGTTTGTAGGCCTAAACAGGCTAGTGAGT
>CM072513.1:84855507-84878007 GCA_036898135.1 Oncomelania hupensis
TTGTTTGTGCGATCCTGGAGAGGACTTCCTGTCGAGACCCATTGTCTGACACAATGGCTCCTAAATATTTGAAGCTGTGCACTGTGTTGAGGGATTGGCCTTGTACTTTGATGTCCGTGTTGATGCCATTGGTGTTGTTGGTCATCATTTTGGTCTTCTCTGCACTTATTTCCATTCCATAAGCTCTGGAGGTGGTGTCAAGCCTCTGTACAAGCTGTTCAAGTTCTTGTTCCTCTCCAGCCAATCCATCAATATCATCCGCAAAACGAAGATTGGAGATTGCTCTGCCCCCTATGCTGACTGTGCCTTCGTGATCTGCAAGAGCATCTGACATGATGCGCTCTAGGAAGATGTTGAAGAGTGTTGGAGAGAGTAGGCATCCTTGACGCACACCGATTGTTGTTCTGAACCAGTTCCCGATGACGCTGTTATGGAGGACTGCACTGGTAGCCTTGTCATACAGGCTTTTGATGACTTCTATAATTTTAGGGCTGATGTTGCACACTTTCATGGTTGCCCATAGAGCTGCATGCCAGACTCGGTCAAATGCCTTCTTGAAGTCTATGAACACATGGTATAGATGTTGTTGGTGCTGTAGGTATTTCTCACAGATTATTCTGAGGTTGAAAATCTGTTCAGTGGTACTTCGCCCTGCCATGAACCCTGCTTGTTCTTCAGCTATGATTTGTTCAGCTTGTGGTTTCAACCTGTTGAGTATTATTTTCAGGAGGACCTTGCTGGGATGGCTGATGAGGCTGATGGTGCGGTAATTTTCACACTCCTGAAGGTTACCTTTTTTGGGAAGAGTGATGACAAGCGACTGGGTCCATGGTGTAGGCCATTCCCCACTCTGCCAGATCTTGTTACAGATAATGGTGAGAGCATCAATCATCGCTTCTCCTCCTGCTTGTAGCAGTTCCGCTGGTATGTTGTCCACTCCCGCTGACTTCCCTTTCTTCAGCGATTGCACTGCTGCCTCAACTTCTTCCCGGAGAATTGGGAGGATTTCTTCTTCTTCTCTGCTCTCGGGACATGCTAGAACTGATGGGTCTCCATTTGGTGTATGGTTGTAAAGGTCAGAGCAGTACTCTGTCCATCTGTCCAAGACTTCTTGTTCTTCTGTAAGGCAAATGCCTTGCCCTGCTTTGGATAGTGGAGACTTTGGGCTGTTTAACACTTGTCAGCCGCTTCACAGTCTGGTAGGCCTTCTTGCTGTTGTTCTTGTTCAGATTGTTCTCTATTTCCTGGCATTGCTCTTCTATCCAGTTCTCCTTTGCTGTGCGCATGCCTTTTCGGATGTCATTGTTGATTTTTCGGTAGACATCAGCTCCCTGTGAGGTGTTCTTTTTCTTTTTTAACTCTCTTCGTTTATCACACAGATCCAAAAGTTCAGGTGTGATCCACGGCTTCTTCTTTGGTCGGTGCTTGCCAAGGATCTCAGTGGCGGCATCTGTTACAGCTGAGTTGAAGGTATTGGTCATGGTGTTGACATCTACTTCGCCTGCCCCCAAAATAAGCAGTGGTGCAAATTTCCCTACAATTGTGGCCTGAAATATTTTTGCCACCTCCGGGTCTTGCAGTTTGTCCAGGTCGAACTTCAGCCTAGTGCACTTTGCTGTATTTACTCTCTTCAAATGGAGCCGGAAAGACATCATCACGAGATCGTGGTCACTTCCAATGTCTGCTCCTGGAAAAGTGCGTGTCCTGCCAATGTTGATGCTTGATCTGAAGCGTTTCTTGACCATGATGTAGTCGATCTGGTTGTGATGTTCCCCGCCGGGACTGTGCCATGTCCATCGTCTGGATTTTTTGTGGAGACCAAGCGTGTTTGCCAGTACCAGATTGTTGTATCTGGCAAACTCCAATAGCCTCAGACCCCTGTCATTTGTCTCGTTGTTGCAGTGGGGTCCGCATGTGTCTCCCCAGTTGTGGTGCGCATCTTGGCCAACCTTGGCATTCCAGTCGCCTTGCACTATGACTATGTCCTTCTTCGGCACTTGGTCAAGGACCGCCTGTATATTTTCATAAAAATCCTCCACTTCGCTGTCTTCATAGTCTGATGTTGGGGCATAGGCCTGGATGATGGTAATGTTGAAAGGGGTTGCTCTCAGACGGATGGTAATGAGTCTACTGGAGACTGGGCGGCAACCCATGACAGTGGCTAGAATGTTCTTGTGGACCAAGAATCCAACGCCGTGTTCGTGCCTGTCATCTCTACCGCTGAAATAGAGCTTGTGGCCTTTGTCAGTCGTTGTTTCACCTAGGCCTTTCCAGCGCAGTTCGCTGATACCTAGAAGGTTCCATCGATAGTGGTCCAGCTCGTGGGCCAGTTCTTCTAATTTTCCTTCCGCAGTTAGGGTCCTGACATTCCAGGTTCCTATGATGATGTTGTTTCTCGTGCGGATCTTGCTAATTTGTCCATCAGTAGCATACTTTTCACCTCCGTCCTGGTGGCCAACGGAAGGCGCGGTCCTTGTTCCGGGCGACGACCGATCCGGCATGGAATTAGTGGATAGCCTCATCATGTGTTGTGTCTTGGGCAAAAAAGACCTGGCAGGGCCCAATCCTCTCCAGGCTGTTGGCCACAGCCGAAATCCACGAATACAGTGTGGCTCGCCTTGGCCCTGAGCACGTGGTCGTTGAACCTGTAGTAACGTGAGGTTCCTCCGCCCTGGCCGGTGACTTCTGTGTAGAAGACTTTCGCCCAGTGATGCCGTGCTAACATCACCCCTATTAGTCGCCTCTTACGACACGCCGGGAAACGTTGGGTATATTCTATTTGCCCGAACCCACAGAGCTTATTATTGTTTTTATTATTATTATTATTATTATTATTATTATTATTATTATTATTATTATTATTATTATTATTATTATTATTATTATTTATTGATTTTATGTATGTTCATTGTATTAAATCTTTTTAAACATTTATTGCCCACCGCCGTAGCTCAATTGGTAGAGCGTTCGCCTGGCACACCGATGACCCAGGTTCGAATCCCGTGGTGGGCGATATAAAATGTGGCCATTTTTACTGTCCATTTTAGCAGTATGATTGCTTTGGTGGTTCAGTGTTGATTCAGGTCCCTACCCCTCTTTCCCTGGGATGGTTATCCCCGTCTGTCATATCGCCAATGGTGGGTGTAGACGTTAAACTTCAATGTTCATTTAAACATTTATTTTTTATTTTAATGGACAGTTACTACAATTATTGTGTGAAGTGTACACTTGTGTGCCTGTATCCGTTTCTCGTGATGCGTTTTGTTCATTTATTTATTTCTTGATTTCCTTTCTTTCCATTGATGTTTTTTTGTATTTCTTGTCTCTTATAATATAGTTGTATGTATTCTTTTGACAATACTCATACTTATTTTCTTATTTGGTACTTGTTCCTGTTCGCCACAGACATTTCATTGTGATAATTATTTTGTCAAAGGGTAGCGCTTATTTAAGCTTTGCCTTTGGTGTGCCCTTTATGTTCTCCATGTTTTGTTTGCGTGTCTCGTTAATAATAATAACATTCTGTT
Organism: Oncomelania hupensis; assembly: GCA_036898135.1. NCBI lineage: Eukaryota > Metazoa > Mollusca > Gastropoda > Littorinimorpha > Pomatiopsidae > Oncomelania > Oncomelania hupensis. The sequence continues at coordinate 84,859,035 of CM072513.1, forward strand.
GAAACCAATAATAATAATAATAATAATAATAATAATAATAATAATAATAATAATAATAATAATAATAATAATAATAATAATAATAATAATAATAATAATATGTATATAGCGCAGAAATATATATATATATATATAGATTCATGGCGATTATTGGTGCCTTCTCTGATACTCTGTGGCAATGTCGGGTGCCTGAATCCACTGACCACTGGCCTATCAGGGACGAATGACTGTTAGCCAGTCTCTGATTGTCCAGTCAACGCGTTTAGCGGACACACGAATGGCGATAGGAACAGATATAGCTATCTAGGGTCACTTAGCCCTGGGGCGACCATTGTATAACTTGTACATACTATACTATACTATATTATACTATACTATACTATACTATACTATACTATACTATACTATACTATACTATACTATACTAGGCACTGGCCGATACAGGTTCTAACTAAAGCCACCCGAGACGCCCACCTGCGACCTTTTGGACTCACAGTCTAACGCCCAGACAACTGAGCGCAATCCTGGGCCACCAGACAATTATGGAAATGAATTGGCCGGCACTCACCCATCTAGAACATGAGCATCAGGATCTTATAATCCCTGTGTTGTAAAGCGTGCGGACGCAGACTAAACCTCTGTTTTTCAAGGACTTGCAATTTACACCTAAAAGGTAAGATTTTGCTTCTACCTGAATGGCGGAGAAAGCGATCCCAGTTTTTTTTTACTTTCCTTTTGCTTGTTTTAAAAAGTTCTATAGTACTGAATGCACCCATATGCACACTTATGCATCCTTGTGCACCCTATTGCACCCTTATGTACCCTTATATCTACCTTTCTCTTTCATATGATATTTCCATTGTCTCGTATTATTCAGTCTTGTCTCGCATTGTCCCGGAATGGTGTGGATGGTACAGCTGTATATCAGATGCAGGATGTTGTGTGGAGTTATCAGTCAAGGGATGCCTGCTCTGGTTTGATATCCCAGCGGCACAGCTGATAACAAGGCGTGCTGTCTAGATAAAAACCACACATCGATTCTGATGATCTTGAGCTGGCTCAGTAACTGTTCTCTACTGACAATAGACGGTAAAGGTGTTTTCATATGTAGCAGGGATAGGAAGGCCAAACGAATGAGAGTATAAACCGTGGTCTAGTCTGTGCACGCAGGCATTATGGTCTTTAAAAGATCCTGATGCTCATGTCCTAGACGGGAGAGTGCCAGCCACATAAATACACACAACAAGCACTAGGTCCTTTCTCCCCAATGGCTGGTCGCCCAGGATTGTGCTCAATCGTCTGGAACGTCAAACGATGCCCCTAAGGTAGCAAGTGAGCGCCTCGTGCTATTTGAGTTAACTCCTGTATCAGTCAGCACCTTGAGCAGCTTGTTGGTCTGGAAAAGCGCGCTCTTTAAGAACGCTAAATGATACATTACAAAATAGTTCACCATGTTTGTAAGGATGTAAACAACCTAGGCTTTTGAGTAGAAGAACGATAAGTAAGTAATATTGTAATACATGATACTGCATGATTTGAATGTGCACGTCCATTTAAACTACAAACTTCAAAAAGTACAAAATGTTGCTGCACGCCTTGTTCTCAAGGCTTGCTGAAGAGATCATGTCACTCCCCTACTACGTTCCTTGCACTGGTTGCCCATATCTGCACGCATAGAATACAAACTTTCCACACTCTGCTTCAACTTTTTCTTCGGCACTTCCCCTGCATACTTTTCTGACATGCTCATTCCCTACGTACCACGCAGACAGCTCCGTTCCTCATCAGACCAACGCACCTTCATCATCCACTTGTCAAAACAAAAACCTATGGAGAACGCACATTTGCTTTCTGTGCATCCACTCAGTGGAATTCCCTTCCACACAATATCCGCCATGCGCAAATACAACAAGCGTTTAAACGACAACTTAAAACATATCTTTTCCAGAAACACCTTCTATAGCTCCTTCTCAATAACACACATGAATTAATCTCATCATCAGTCTAGTATGCACACATGTCGTGGCGCTCCACGGGCAATGGTGTTCGCTTTTAATGATGTTCGCTTTTAACAATTCTTATAAGTGTTGGTTGCCTTTTAAAAGTTTTTTTTATATAATAGTTTTAGTTGCCTTTTTATGTTTTTCAATGTAATATTTTTATTGAATGTTTTTGACATTATATTGTACATAATTTTTTAGTGAATTTATTCAGACTTTATATACCTACTGTTGTTGTGCAGTATATATGGTGTATGAATGTGTCAAGCGCGGAGAGCACAGCCACTTGTGGCTTGCGGCGCTATATAAATCTGCATTTATCATTATTATTATTATTATTATTATTATTATTATTATTATTATTATTATTATTATTATTATTATTATTATTCAGTCTCTGTCATTATTCTACAGTTTCTCTCCTCGATTATGGGATCTCAGTTGGCAGATCAAATGCATAGCGGTGCTCTGCAAGTCTGGCATACTCAGCAGGAAAAGGACTGATACGACGATCTAGGAGCGATTGTCTTCAGAGGTCGGACCGGAAAAGCGGCACGTAAGACAACCCGCTGTAAATCTTGTTCGCCTTCTCCAATAATGCACTGCGGGACAGGGTGGCTTAGGGGTCACGTGGCTGGGAGGTAAGAGGGAAGAGAAAGCAGAAGAAAGGGTGGAAGGAGATGGAGGTGGGGTGTGTGAAACAAATACGATTACAATTCCAGAAAGTTCTGGTCATGCACAGCTCATAGCGTGTACGCGAAAACTATAACAACCACTTATCATCCTACAAAAAAACGAATAACAAATGACCTTGATTTGAACTGAACCTTCGCATGACCTTGACCTTCACCTGACCTAGAACGCTGAAGTAGGATTTAATGAACTAATTGTCAGGCATACAGTTGGTCGATTAGGGCAACGTTCGCGAAAGGGCAATCACCCAGTACCTGAAGAAATGGAAGAAATCTGTCAGGCGGCTTCCGCTAGACCCTGCTTCGTCCAGCGCCTTGAGCAGCTGATGGGATGGAGAAGCGCGCTATATAAGAACGTTAAGTACTTAAATCATAAACGACCAACTATTTCGCCATGGTCTTACTTCAGGATTTAAAACCACCTTGACCTTGAGGACAGAGGTATTACAATCCTAGAGTACTAGACATTGAATGAGCATGTACAATTTTAATAGACCCATTTTTGACCACGCACTATCGACAGATCCGTTTTTACATTCGTATATCGTAGATCGTATTGGTGTACCGTTAAACAGGTGTAAACACTCCCTGTCAGAACAAAAATGGAAAATTCAAACTTGAGCTACGAAATCCCCCTTTATCATTGTTTTATGTAATAACAGTGCGCAATTTAGGCTATAAGCTTATTTCACCAAAATACACAAAGCCTTCCAACTACATTACATTACATGATTATTATTGCTTTAGGTCAGCCTTCCAATTAGGGTTCTGTAAAATATAGAGAAAACTGTGTTCATATTTTAGGTCTCTACAAAACAAGGAACCATTATCGTCGCTTTTCCCTGCCTGTAGTTGAGGTTTACCTTTGTACGAGATCTTACAGAGTTACTCTGAGATTTTAGGAGATAAATAGATAATACGGCGCGCGAAAGCTGTCAACAATGCGGGATTTGTATGTATGGCGTCCGATAAGTGTCAGCACTGTAACATTAATCATTGGCTTAGGATGAAGTTAAGCTCTGTCTATCCTATTGTATTGTAAACTAGACTCCACATGTTATCAATTGCAACAACTGTTTATTATTTGTATATCTATATCTATATCTATATCTATATCTATATACCTATCTATCTATCTATCTATATATATGTGATGTGTGTGTGTGCGTGTATGTGTGTAGCGTGTGCTATTTATATCTCTCATCAGCATTTTAATAATGATGTCCATCATCATCATCATCATCATTCCTCTTTATATTATTTTTTTTAATTTTTATTTTATTTAATTTACCTTATTGTCCCTTTTTCCATAGGGAAATTCTGGGCCGCCTCCCCTGGGTAAAGCGTAGTCGCAGCCTGTGGCGCGCCCGAAGCCAACCTAACATTAGTTGTGATTTTGAAAATTTGCTGGGGGGAGCTAACCGGAGTACCCGGAGAAAACCCCCGAGACGTTGCCCGAGTCGAAAGTAAATAATATTCGGAGAAACATAATGCCCAGATGCTGGCTCGAACCCACACCTGTCAGGCGCCATTGGTTTCTGGCCTGTAGACAAGGCAAGTTAGTCCCGAATTAGCCCACTTGGCCACAACGCTCGCTTTTGATTTTTTATCAGTTCAGTTTTTATTAAAGTCTTTTCATTGATATAATGCTTTAAGATGTTGTTGTTGTTGTTGTTGTTGTTGTTGTTGTTGTTGTTGTTCTTCTTCTTCTTCTTCTTCTTCTTCTTCTTCTTCTTCTTCTTCTTCTTCTTCTTCTTCTTCTTCTTCTTCTTCTTCTTCTTCTTCTTCTTCTTCTTCTTCTTCTTCTCCTTCTCTTCTCCATCTTACTGGTTCTTCTTCTTCTTCTTCTTCTTCTTCTTCTTCTTCTTCTTCTTCTTCTTTTTCTTCTTCTTCTTCTTCTTCTTCTTCTTCTTCTTCTTCTTCTTCTTCTTCTACTTCTTCTTCCTCTCCTTCTCTTCTTCCTCTTACTGCCACACCTGTTGACGCCCTGACTCAGAGGTGTGATCAGGCAAGACTTGACAGTAAGCATAGGTGTAGAACTTTCTGAAGATGCTAAACCGGCGTGTTGAAATCCCAGTCCAAACTCAGGTGTCAAAATCACAATTAAAACAAACACCGATGATATTTAAGAAAGATACCAATACAGATATCACCAGATACGAGATAGCATTATGAAATTCTAAGGAAGATAGATGAATGCAACTATTGATACAAGTGGAAGATTTCATTCCAAGATAATAGCACCACTAATCGTAGTTTGATGGTAGTGTAATTGTGTTTGGAGCGCTGTTATAGTGTGGCATGGGTTTTGGGGTCAGTTTTGCTAGTTTATCATTCAGGTTATGAAATGTCTCTGCATCATTTGTGAGGTACATAACCAACTATTTGCACTAGTATCACCCAGTGCAGATTTCATCGATGCGGTACTACTACTACTACTACTACTACTACTACTACTACTACTACTACTACTACTACTACTACTACTACTACTACTACTACTACTACTACTACTTCTTCTTCTTCTTCTTCTTCTTCTTCTTCTTCTTCTTCTTCTTCTTCTTCCGTGTTTTCTACAGTAAACACAGTGAAACAAATACCAAAAACCGTAAACTGCGTACACGAAGACGTATTACATGTTTATTACAGAAAATGAAAATTTCGGGAGAATGTACAATATTTAAGAATATTATACATTTAAGTCAGCATGCAATGAAAAACCGAAACATTTTTTCTGCAAAGTCTTTCCTTGGTCCCCACCCCCCCCCTCCTCATCTCTCACTCAGCTTCATCTCATCTTCTTCCCATCTTTGATCTCCGCTTCCTCTTCCTTTATCTTGCAGTTTTTCTACTTCCTCAGAGATATTCCACGGTAACGGATATTTCTTCTTCCGCTCAACGCCATCTTCCTCTACAAATGTTTTCTCTTCACTGATTTCCTCACGCTTTGAAATGGTTTTACTAGACGTGCACATGTACTTGCAAGCATCGTTCACTGATCCGTCATGCGTATTTTACTATTTAATAAACCATTTGTAAGAGTACTGTGTATTTTGCCATCTAATACACCATTGGAGTATCTCCAAACATGCACTGTCGCTTCTCACACGAGCCAAAGGGAGATTAGCCTGTGTCAGCCTGCTAGGTCATATTACCTCCCCTACTCGTGCTGCTTTTGAGAGCGCGGCACAAGGTGGCGCTCACGTAGATGATGGCGCAAAGCACTGTGGGAGGTAGAGTTGGCTTATTATCATAATTCATATCGTATTATCGTCTTCGCTGCTAATGGCAGGCCTTAGGTCTTCACATTGAGAGAGTAAACACTGGGGAGATAGCTCAAACACTGGACTCAATGATTTCAACATTTAGGGGTGGGTAGGTTGGGGGATGAGGGATGTACCAGGGTATGCCGATGGAAGACGTGAACTGGCTTCCTTATAAAAGTTGTACACACCTGTGATGAACTCGTTGGTTGCTTTATTGATTAATGCGTGATTAAATCTTACAAGCTCGTCATTATTTGATAACGTGGGAAGGAAGATGGGTTGGGGGGGATAGAGAGAGAAAGAGAGAGAGATGGAGAGAGGGGAAGAGGAAGAGAGAGAGAGAGGGAGAGGGAGGGAGAGTGGAGGTTAGAAGAGGAAATTACAGTAAAATCTCTCACATATGAACAGGTATTTCGTACACAAAACATCAGAATTTATCAGTTACTTTCAGTGCTGTGACTGATCACAAGGGCATCAATTACACGTTGAAAGTGGATCCTCAATAGTAAAGCGGTAGATAGCGTACCTATATATTATAAATGGAAAGGCTGAAATCACACTGTGACTTTGACGAAACCAATCCGCCTCTCAAAACGGTTTTATTCACAAACCGCTTAAGAACGAACTTATTTAGGAACCTCTTTATTTAGATCGAAAAATACAATCCTATGACGGGGGCGACATTGATTTAGGCCTGTTTGATTATAATCGGAACCTTAATTGATTTAGGGCTGTTTCATTATAATCGGAACCTTCATTGATTTAGGCCTGTTTGATTATAATCGGAACCTTAATTGATTTAGGGCTGTTTCATTTTAATCGGAACCTTAATTGATTTAGGGCTGTTTCATTATAATCGGAACCTTCATTGATTTAGTCCTGTTTCATCATAATCGGAACCTTCACCACATTTTGTTTAATAGGTTTGTATCGTTTCGGTCTAAGGGGAGAATACTTGTTCGTTCTTACGCTTTTCGGGAATAAACACTTTGAGCGGCGGATTCCTTTCTCCAACGACACATTCTGTTCCTACCTTTTCAATCTGTGATACCTAGGTACGATATCTACCGCTGTCTACCGAGGACCCACGTTCGGCGTGTAATGGCCCTGTGGACAAAATAATATAGTACTTGATGCGGGCCTACAATGAATGGTTTGCAAAAGTTGTTTGTGTCTTAAGCATAAGTTGTTTGTGTCTAAAGCAGGTTTTGGCGTGGTTTTGTGAGGGCGAGAGTGTGAGGTGGCCAGGATCAGGATTTTGGTAGTCATGACCTGCTTTTGTTTGTAAATGCTACTCCTATTTTAAGTATAGCATTCGAAAGTCAATAGCATTATAAAGATTTGGCTGTCGAGTAATACCCCCGCTTTGCTTGATTTTTAGTTCAAATGATGATGCCCATGTAGGCTACAGTAACTGATTTTATTTTCATTCACTTTTATAATTCAAGTACTTTGATTCTCAGTTGTATCCTTTTCTCCAGTAATCCTGATTCGGTTCCTGGATCCCTATCCATCCATCCATCCATCCATCCATCAATCAATCAATCAATCGGTCTGTCTGTCTATCTATCTATCTGTCTGTCTGTCTGTCTATCTGTCTGTCTGTCTGTCTGTCTGTCTATCTATTGGTCTGTCTGTCGGTCTGTCTGTCCGTCTATCTATCCGATTTTCACCAGATGAACTTACAGCTTCAAGAACTCCAAGCTAGCAACGAGGGTTCTAACCACACTTAAAACCAACTTTACCTACATAACGTGCTCAAGGTGTACCGTGAAGTGCAATTGTCACCCTGCTATACAAAACCATGGAGAATACTATCACAACTTGGGTCACTTCATAGAACAACGACAGTGAGCATTATTAACGACAGTGAGCATTATTCACGACAGTGAGCATTACTCACGACAGTGAGCATTATTAACAACAGTGAGCATTATTCACGACAGTGAGCATTATTCACGACAGTGAGCATTATTCACGACAGTGAGCATTATTAACGACAGTGAGCATTATTAACGACAGTGAGCATTATTCACGACAGTGAGCACTTTTAACGACAGTGAGCATTATTAACGACAGTGAGCATTATTAACGACAGTGAGCATTATTCACGACAGTGAGCATTATTCACGATAGTGAGCATTATTCACGACAGTGAGCATTATTAAAGACAGTGAGCATTATTCACGACAGTGAGCATTGTTCACGACAGTGAGCATTATTCACGACAGTGAGCATTATTCACGACAGTGAGCACTTTTAACGACAGTGAGCATTATTAACGACAGTGAGCATTATTAACGACAGTGAGCATTATTCACGACAGTGAGCACTTTTAACGACAGTGAGCATTATTCACGACAGTGAGCACTTTTAACGACAGTGAGCATTATTAACGACAGTGAGCATTATTCATGACAGTGAGCATTATTAACGACAGTGAGCATTATTAACGACAGTGAGCACTTTTAACGACAGTGAGCATTATTAACGACAGTGAGCATTATTCACGACAGTGAGCATTGTTCACGACAGTGAGCATTATTCACGACAGTGACCATTATTCACGACAGTGAGCACTTTTAACGACAGTGAGCATTATTCACGACAGTGAGCACTTTTAACGACAGTGAGCATTATTAACGACAGTGAGCATTATTCACGACAGTGAGCATTATTCACGACAGTGAGCATTATTAACGACAGTGAGCATTATTCACGACAGTGAGCATTATTAACGACAGTGAGCATTATTCACGACAGTGAGCATTATTAACGACAGTGAGCATTATTCACGACAGTGAGCATTATTCACGACAGTGAGCATTATTCACGACAGTGAGCATTATTCACGACAGTGACCACTTTTAACGACAGTGAGCATTATTAACGACAGTGAGCATTGTTCACGACAGTGAGCATTATTAACGACATTTAGCATTATTAAGCAGTACCTGTGCGCCTTGAGCAACTCTTGCGCTGGAAAAATAAGAACGATCAACTCAGTTTCAAGTTCTTGACGACAGTAAGGAACAAGAACTTGAACAGCTCGTACAGAGATTTGACAACACCTCGAGAGCCTTTCGAATGGAAATAAGTGCAGAGAAGACCAACCCCACCAAGGCATCAACGCGGACATCAAAGTCCGAGGCCAATCCCTGAACACGGTGCATGGCTTTAAATATTTATTGTATCTGTCAATGGGTCCCAAAAGGAAGTTCTTTCCAGGATCGCACAAACAACTGCTGCCCTGACAAGATGGAAGCCCATTTGGAAAGACAGGGCCATCAGTCTACACTCCAAGGTAAAGCTGCTGCGCTCCCTTGTCATCTCCATCTTCTTATACGCTTGCGAAACATGGACTTTCATTGCAGACATACAACGAAAAATATGGAGATGAGGTGCTACAGAAGACTTCTGGGCTTTTCCTATACCCAACACAGGTTTTCACCAGCAAATCACCAACGACGAAGTCCGACAGACCATCATAAAGCCATTGGACAACACGACGGCATGCTCACAGTGATTAAGAAACGGAAACTCCGATGGCATGGCCACGTCGACAGAGCATCATGCTTGCAAAGACCATCCTGCAAGGCACGTTGCAAGGAGGCAGAAGAATGGACTGGACTGAGCGAAGCCATGAGGGTTGCTGAGGACAGAGAAAGATGGAATATGCTAATTAAACGATCATCTGTGGTACCCCAACGACTTTCGAGTTACGGGATAGGATAGGATAAGATAAGATGACAGTAAACGCTTCATACCGGTATTTAACATTCTTCACCTGCATACCTTTAATGTTTATATACTGCACAGCAGGCATGTCCTAATCCAAAGAATAACTCTTAGCTATGGGATAAGTAGTCACTTCCGACTTCATTGACTTGATTTAGAGACGTTCAAATGACAACCGGTATTCCGACCTACAGTTACCTACTGTCAAGTAGTCTACACAACCCTTCATCCAACGAACCAAAATTCATAATAGAAATTGCTCTTAACTTGCGAAACAGCATGTACTCTATCTGCAGAAGTTCAGCGATTGCTTTTAGTTATACTTACTTCTAATGAGCTATTCCTAACTTTTAGAGGAGATACTCCTAAATTGAAGAGTTATTTTCACAATAAAGCATAATTATTTTAGTTTATTTTGTTGTTTATATATATATATAGCGCTTTTCCAGCTCAGGTGCTGCTCAAGGCGCTGGATCTAACTGAAGCCGCCCGAGGCGCCCATTGGCTGGGTTAGGCGTCTCGTCTAACTCCTCAAACTAAACTGGGGACGACAGGGGGTAAGAGAGGGGGTACCTTGAGTACTGGCTTGTGTGTATTTGTATAGATGGGGCTCACCTGCCTAGGACAGGAGCGTCAGGATCTTTAAAAGTCCTGGGCATGGAATGCGTGCGTGCATGCACAGACTGGACCTCAGTTTATACTCTCATCCAATGGCGTCAATTTCACCATAGTATTACTAATATTCATTACTTATAATAGTTCATTGACTGTTGCAGGTTGTTCTTATTTTGATGATTGTAATACATGTATATATAAAAAAAATCCTTACTCCTAAAACCTGCACTGCTCGCATATGAATGAGGCGAATGGGGGCTGAAGGAAAGATTTATAAAAGAAATACATGAAACCCTGGTGGGCTACATGATCTAAACGCTGTCGGACCGTGTCGCCCTCACATTAGATACACCCCTTAAGACACTTTTGTCGCCGTCTCTCAATACCGTCTAACCACCACTCGCTTCCTCACCTGCATCACTCAGTAATTCTGCCTCAAACAATTTTATAGTCCTGTTGGTACAATTTTGTAGACTTAACGGTTGCATATTGTACGGACTTTGTTACACTGTTTTTTTTTATCAGTAGTTGATGCAGCCCCGATGCTTGAATCCTGATAAGTGTAACTCAGATTCGTTTATCCACGCAGCCTGTTCACTCAGCATCAAGGCAGGAGTCGTCGTATGAACTTTATTCAGCGTACATCAACAACTGCATACAATCGCTCAATCGCTTTTCACTTTCTCAACTTACTCTTTTCTTTTTTTTTTTGGAGTAAAATTTACGTCCCCGGACACATTAAGCGTAAAGGGGACGATAACTTACTCTTATGTGGCCAGAGTGGCCAGCGCTTCCTCCTGTTTGGTGTTGGAAAGTAGTCGAAATGATGGCCGAAATATTTTCAAAATGTCCTAAAGGTTTGTGACTGAATCGGCCAAATGGCCTATGCTGAAAATTTCTAGCAACATCACTGTGTTCTTCCCTTCCCTGCGACAATTTAAGTTACTGAGAATGTGTGAATTCACGTGTGTGTGCGTGTGTGTGGGTGTGTGTATGTGGGTGTGTGTTTGTGTGTGTGTGTGAGTGTGTACACATTAGCCTTGAAATGGGTGATTGACCTTGCTTTTTATGCAGAAAATGGGTGTCTGTATTAGCCACCCACTTTTTTCAGCCACCCACTTTTTTCTAAGTACACAGGAGTGCTCTTTTAGTGCATGGGAGTGCAGTTGTAGTGCATGAGAGTGTCTTAAGTACACAGGAGTGCTCTATCCGGGACGGAGAAAATACAGTCAATTTTCGGAAAAATTTTGAAGAAAATGCGACCTATTTCGTCGCCTATTGGAAACGAACTAGGTCTACTTTTTAGACAAGGGTTCGGGCAAGAGTTAGTTGTAGATCTATCCCTAGCCCTTGCCCTAACCCTTTTCCTCAAAAAATCACTTTCCGATTCCTACATTCTTAAATAAACCCAGTTGTGATGTATTGCAAATATATATATATATATATATATATATATGTGTGTGTGTGTGTGTGTGTGTGTGTGTGTGTGTGTGAGTGTATGATTGGGGATAGGGAGGGGTGGAGTGGGAGTTACCCTAGCGTTTGGGAGTAATATTGTCCTTTTCATGGAATGTATGTTTTTGTGATTTGTGTACATCAGATTACATGTAACCTATAATTGTCTGCATAACATTGATGTTTTGATACCAAAATAAATTATTATTCATTCATTACTGCTAATCCCATAGGGCTGCCACTTACTAACTCGTTACCCACTTGATTTAACCACTGGCTCTTAACTATACTTACTTGCAATCTTATTAGGTCTTCACTATAGTTTGAATGTTAATAGTTCTTGGCTGTAAGGATACTTACTTTCAATGTTAATCGTTCTTAACTATCACTTACTTTCAATGTTAATAGTTCTTCACTGTAACTGAATGGGAATGTTCATACCTGACAGTATGCTTCAACAGCTAAGTCGCTGGCAAATACAAAGTTTATCAAGCTGACGATCCCTTTTAATATACTCATTGAGAAAACGAAGTGGCACTGTAGCCTGTAGAGAGAGGGCGACAGTACTGTTGCTGGTGGGCATACTATTAAGTACTAGTTGTTGTAGTGGCCAGTGGAGAGCTAAGAGAAACTTGTAGAGAGAGGAGAGCTGTACGCGCTTTATAACACACAGGGAGGGGGAGGGGGGAGGGGAGACCTGCGCAGTCTCTGAAACGCTGTTGGTTTCAAAGTATTTTGTCTCCTCTGTGTGATTATCCAAAGGAAAGTATTTGAAGTCAACATCAAGTCAAGTCAAGTCAACATCAAGTCAACATCAAGTCAAGTTAAGTCCAGAAATCATTATTCACAAAAGGACATTAAACATTTGGATTTCGCTGGATAAAATCGGATAATTTCAAACTTTTGTTTATAATAGATTTGTATCTGTATCTGGATCTGGATCTGTATCCGTGTCTGTATCTGGATCTGGATCTGTATCCGTGTCTGTATCTGGATCTGTATCTGTTTTTTTGTGTCTGTATCTCTCTTTCCCCCCTCTCTCTCCCTCTTTCTCCCCACTCATCTCTGTTTGTTTGTTCTGAATTTTTATTTTTTATTTTAAAATTTTATTAAGGACTAGCTGTAAGACAGGTCCATAGGATCTAATGCTATTATCCTATTAAAAGTTTCGACTTCGACTTCGCTCTCCAGTCCGCGCCATCTTCAACCACACCAACATTGCAACTGTTTCAACAGCAACTCTGAAAACTCTCCTGAAGGATGGATGGTGCGGAGCGCGATGAGCATTCCCGAGCGCTGAAAGGCCATACTGAACGGAACTGAACAGAATTGGACTGAACTAGACTGAACAGTCCACGCAGCTGCGAATGAGAGTACCTGGCATGATCCTTGAGACCCGGGGAGCTATTCACAACTTTCCGGCACCTCTCATAAAAACTCGTAAGTATCGCCATTATAAATTAAAACTAGGTTAGAATGAAACCAAGTTCCGGTCTGGCTTGTTTTGCTTTTATCAAAGCTTGATGCGTGACTTTTAAATATGGCAAATTGCCGAAAACGACGATTGTTAGAGCCAGAAAACGAGTGGGATAAGTATAAAAACGGTGGAGGAAGTACATGCTCAGTGAAAGGATACAAAAAACAATCGTTTAGAGGCCTGTATTTGTGGCGACTTCGGAGGTGCGTCGATCATCGACAGAAAGTGAAACAGGACCTGAAGACTTGTAGTTTTCCATAGCTTCGCCGTCGCAACCTTCACAAAACACGAAGTAGTTGACTATGTTAGGCAAGCGTTGTGGCCAAGTGGGCTAAGGCGGGACTAACTTGCCATGTCCACAAGCCAGAAACCAATGGCGCCTGACAGGTGTGGGTTCGAGCCAGCATCTGGGCGTTATATTTCTCCGAATATTTTTCAAAAATTCACAAATAATGTTAGGTAGGTAGGGTTTAGGCGCGCCAAAATATGTGAGGGTACGATACTGGTGGCCCACTGTAAAACTTCGCATTGTACAACTTATGTTAATCTGATGAATAAAAATTGATGCAACAACAACGGAGAAAGAAACCGGAAGTATATTTCACATGAGGGGATTCCCGTTGGTGGATAGCAGAAAAGTGTGAATATAGGTGAAGCAGCGAGGCATTTCAGAAGAGGAGATGGACACTGCCCTCACTATGCTGGCCATGAGAAAGTGGAGGTTAAACATAAAAAGAAATCGTTCTGACATAGCGCTGTGCCGGCTCAAAGAACTGCTCAATGTGTTGATATACCTCTAACTCCTGTCCTCCTTTTTAAAGCGAGACGACTACTAACCTGTAGTATCTGTGTTCTACATCACTTTGTGTCGCCCTAACTGGAATTACAACATTACGGTCCTTTAAAATCTCTCCCTTTAGGCTTACATGATAGCTGGGACTAAATCTGTAACTTGAGCTTATAATACTATATTCAAATATCGATTATTTTCAAACACTTGCATGGTCCCAACTGCGCTTTGCCTTTGTGGAAACAGATCGGTTATACACAATGATCGGAACACGTGGATTCCAGAATTAGAAGTCGAGTTTTTTGATTGATGCCAATGCCTATCTATAAAGAAGTGAGAATTGCGGTTTGAACTTATTGATGAGTTTAATTTGATTGTTCAAAAAAAGTTTGTCTTGGATAAGCGCTATATTAATACGACCACACAGTAACAATGTTTCATGTTAAGCAATGTCGGAAAGGGTCAGTACTGGAATGGGTGACCATGGTGCGAAAGGTAACCACCAAAACGACGTAAAAAGATTGAAACAAGCGCACAACATAGCTTAGTCCACCGCAACTGTCAAACCTCAATCTGTTCACCACCGAGGAAGATAAAGCAAGCGAGGGAGAGAGGGTATAGACCCCACTTCCGCCCCCATTAAGCTGGCCTGGAGAAAAGGCAGCTTCCCTACCCCCTAAAAATGGAAAGGTTACGGTGACCCAATTACGAGTTTCTAAGTAACCTTATTACTAGAATCCGATACTGACAGCGAAGTGTACTGGGCGGAGTTGGATACTAGGTTTGCTACTCAACGTGTTAGTAGTGTAGACCCTAGAACCCTCACAACGTGTTGAAGAGAGTGAGAGCCGGGGCCTGGAGTGTCCTTGTGTGCTCCGTCAAAGGCTCTTGTCATCTTTTGACTCAAGTCGCAGCGCCAAACCTGCGGGGTTCAACCATTAAGGTACAAGGCTTAAGCTCTACAGTTTTGTCATCACCATTCTTCCCTCTAATCGGACGCGGGCTGGAGATCTATTGCTTCACTAGTCATCGTATACGAAACTCTCATTTTGTTCGGCCACCCGTTTCGGGAGAGCATTTTTTTTTATCGGACAATTGTGTTGTATTGTATTGTATTGTATTGTATTGTATTGTATTGTATTGTATTGTATTGTATTGAGATCCATTCTGCATATTCCCTCTGAACCTACGCTTTCGACCTCACCGCGGTTTTATTGATAGCCCGCGCAACCATGTTCCCGTGTTGCATTAGCTGCACACGAAAGAATTCGGTCATTTTGGGGGGCAGCTTTGCACCGAGTTTTACCGCATAAAGATACCGGAATGTCATCCTTTATTTTGACGTACCAATGTATTACAAAAATTCTTTTCAATGTTGACCTAAACTACTGCCACCACGCATTACGCATAAATTATATACATCACACAAGCCATTGGGCAGCACGATGAAATGTTCACAGTGGTGAAGAAGCGGAAACAAGGCACGATGCAAAGAGGCAGAAGAAAAGGGAGACAGAAACCAACATTCGAGAATGGACTGGCTTGACACTGAGCGAAGCCATGAGGGTTGATGAGGACATGGAAGGATGGAGTACGGTGGTTAAACCATCATCTGTGGTGCCCCAACGACTTTCGAGTTACGGGATAGGATAGAATATCACACTGTGTCTAAACGATCCTAATTATACATTACGCTTTCTACAGAACAGAACTATTTTGGGAAGAGATAAAGTAATTAAGGTCAGGTGTAATTAGTGCTAATCAGCAACCAACAAACCTCCACAAGGTGAACAACTAATCAACCAACCACAAGAGCGATTAAAGAGCTCTTGTACGTATACTGTAAGATGTTATACCAAGATAAAACTACCGCAAGAATTATTTTGACATTAAGCAAGTATGTCAAGTTAATAGGCTATTGAGGAGAAGAAGACAGAACAAGGATAAGAATAAGGCCAAATACAACAGCAACAACAACAACAACAACAACAACAACAACAAAGAAGGCTCGACGCAATAACAACAACAGCGTCATAAATAACAACAGCAGCAACAACAGCTCATGAGTGCGAAGTAAAAGAACCAACATCTCTCTCTCTCTCTTTGTCTATCTCTTCCTTTCTCTCTCTCGCGCGCGCTCGCATGTGTGTGCGTAGATCTTGATTATATTGTTGTATTATGACGTTATTGGTATAAAGTTATTTTGTTATACTTATTGTTTTTTTTACAAGCACCAAGGGCAAGATGTAAAAAGGCACACCCAGGGCTTACTCTTTTACTCTTGTTAAATAAAATTGTTATCTTATCTTACCCTCTCTCTCTCTCTCTCTCTCTCTCTCTCTCTCTCTCTCTCTCTCTCTCTCTCTCTCTCTCTCTCTCTCTGAGAAAGAAGATCAAAGACCATTACTTTCAATGAAAATGTCGAAATCAGTCTCTCTCGCGGTATTTCCCTTAAATCCCCACCCAAATCGCCCTTCTCGTTCTTGGACTCCTTAGAAACACTACGCCAATAACGATATTATCATACTGTTGTAGCCTGTTGTGAACGCGTACACCCGTGAATGCAAAGAATACATCATAACAAGACCTAGGACAGAACTGCGACATCAGCATAACTAGATAGCCAACCCTTCTTAAATCCATCTGTCCGATACCTAATAACATCATAAAATCGAAATAATATAGACTCCGTGATACAGTGTATTAACGAGAAAAAACGTTGGAAGCCATCTAAAAACTACCCACCCTTAACGTGTTGTTTGAAGGGTGAACGTTTACTATCGTACAAGGACGTTGGAACAGCAATTAAGGCGGGTGCGGTTGGAAGATTTTACGGGCAGTTATAAAAACAATAAGACAACTCGTCCACTTTGAAGTCCTGGTTGTAGCACACTCTTGATGGCTTGGTGTGCGACCTCTTTTCTCTGCTGGTAAACTCCCGCTGTCTTGAAACATGTATCAGCTATTAAGGGCTATAGGTGTCACCCATCCAAGTACCCACCGAACTCGAACCTGCTGAATGAAACATTTTTAGCGTGTGTCCAAACCACTACGCTACTACGCCACCCCAATCAGTCAGCTTTGAACACTACGCCACCCCAATCAGTCAGCTTTGAACACTACGCCACCCCAATCAGTCAGCATTGAGCACTACGTCACCCCAATCAGTCAGCTTTGAACACTACGCCACCCCAATCAGTCAGTATTGAGCACTACGTCACCCCAATCAGTCAGCATTGAGCACTACGTCACCCCAATCAGGAAGCATTGAGCACTACGTCACCCCAATCAGTCAGCATTGAGCACTACGTCACCCCAATCAGCAAGCATTGAGCACTAAGCCACCCCAATCAGTCAGCATTGAGCACTACGCCACCCCAATCAGTCAGGATTGAGCACTACGTCACCCCAATCAGCAAGCATTGAGCACTACGTCACCCCAATCAATCAGCATTGAGCCCTACGTCACCCCAATCAGTCAGCATTGAGCCCTACGTCACCCCAATCAGTCAGCATTGAGCACTACGTCACTCCAATCAGTCTGCATTGATCACTATGTCACCCCAATCAGTCAGCATTGAGCCCTACGTCACCCTAATCAGTCAGCATTGAGCACTACGTCACCCCAATCAGTCAGCGTTGAGCACTACGTCACCCCAATCAGTCAGCATTGAGCCCTAAACCACTCAAAACAGTCAGCATTGAGCGCTACGTAACCCAAATCAGTCAGCATTGAGCACCATGTCACCCCAATCAGTCAGCATTGAGCACCACGACACCCAAATCAGTCAGCATTGAGTACTACGTCACCCCAGTCAGTCAGCATTAAGCCCTAAACCACCCAAAATCAGTCAGCATTGAGCGCTACGTCACCCCAATCAGTCAACATTGAGCACTATGTCACCCCAATCAGTCAGCATTGAGCACTACGCCACCCAAAGCAGTCAGCATTGAGCACTACGTCACCCAAATCAGTCAGCATTGAGCACTACGCTTCTACGCCACCCAAATCAGTCAGCATTGAGCACTACGCTTCTACGCCACCCAAATCAGTCAGCATTGGGCACTACGTTACTATGCCACCCAAATTAGTCAGCATTGGGCACTACGTTACTATGCCACCCAAATTAGTCAGCATTGGGCACTACGCTACTACCCCACTCAATCAGTCAGAATTGGGCCCTACGCTTGTGCTACGCCATCAAATCAGCAGTGCTTGGCACTACGCTACTACACCACCCAATCAGTCAGTATGTCATGAAAACATCACCAGAAAAGCTGTAAGCAACAAAATGACCACACAATGCTCGCAGGCAGTATATTACTATTTTCTGAACAACCAACCCAATCCAATGTCCACTTGTATAGCGCACAACTCCATGTCTCAGACAAATGCTCGGGGCGCAAGGGAAAATGTGCCAGTTGCTGTCGTGAAAAGAGGTAGGTCTTGAGCTTCCGGCGAAAAGAATGGACATCTGTTGCCACTTTAATATCCTCTGGTATCGTATTCCAGAAAGTAGGTGCATCATTTCTGAATAACCTGGCCCCGAGATCGCTTCTTTGCAGTGCCCTCTCTTGCTTACCAGGCCCTGCACGCCGTGATGTTGACGATGAGCGAAGAGTGCGAGAAGGAGAAGGAGCATACATGCTAATCAATTCTTGAAGATATTCAGGAGCTGTTTTGTTTACACGCTGGTATGTAATAGAGAGGATCTTATAGACAATTGTCTTGGCAACAGGGAGCCAGTGCAGGCCAGGCTCAAACTCACACCCTCTGGCACAGAAGACCGGCACTCTGACGCCTGAGCTATTGTGCCAGCGTGGAGTTTGAGGTTTTTTTTTACTTGTGTTACGTGGTGCACAAATTACTGCGATCACTGTGGGTAAAACATACTTCAACATTCTAAAGCTGTCTGTATAATTTACTTGAATGTTGATGC
>CM072513.1:84880507-84955507 GCA_036898135.1 Oncomelania hupensis
TCATTTGCTCTTTCCCATTCCTGATCTGTCCTATCACTCTGCTATACTATCTTCTTCTTCGCTAGATCAATGACCTACCTTTTTTCTTGAAAACTCTTCCTGGACAAGACTCCTTGTTTGTGTATGAGGTCTGTTGGATCAGCTTGGGAGTGTTGGACGCTTTCTGCCGGGTGGTCACTAGGGCTTCCTATGATTGTATTATTTAGCACTATAGGCATTTTATATGTATACGTTTTTGTTGATGATTTGTAATGATGGTTGTATTCTATTTTGTTTTTGTAACCGGGGGTTCGCGTAGTTGAGGTCAACCCTCAGCCGTCCCCCGCGTGGGATGTCTTTATTGTAAAGTGACTGGCCGGTGGAGGGCATTCAATTTTCCCACTGGGGTTGTTTCAGCAGATCTTTTATGCGGATCGGGGGTTGTCCGGTCCTGATTTGGCTCGGAAGAGTCCGCTGGACCTAAAGCAACAATAAATCAATCAATCAATCAATCAATCATTTCCTCAACTGCCTCTTACACTCAGATTGCTGTCATCGTCACTTTCGGGCCTACTGCCTCTATAAGTTTAGTAACAGCTCGACAGATGGGGGTAGGGGTGGTGGGTGGCGGGTGAGTACAAAAACGATTACCACTAGGCTGACTTCTTTTGACAAGACAACATAACGATACTAGCTCAGGGGAACTTTTTTATTTTGTTAATTTCACAACTTCATATTACAAGGTGAGGGTCAGACGTCAAAACCAGTGGTGTGGTGGTAGTGGTGGTGGTGTTGGTGGCGGCAACCCTTGACGTTCTTGGCCCAGTCTGTACACACACTTCAGCCTTTTATTGTGTGGCTGTGTTTGCGGTAGAAAGACGATACGACCTCCTACACGCAAAGCGTATGACAGCATACGTCTGCCAAAACTCGTACCAAAATACATTGGAATAAGAACCAGAAAGGGGTAACGTTTGGTGTTTAGTTATTTAATCGTTCATATAGCACATTTCCTGTTCAAGAGCTGCTCAAGGCGGTGGCTGATACAGGTTTTATTTCAAACCGCCCGAGGCGCCGCTTGCAACCTTTTTGGCGCATACTCTGACTCTAAGACGACTGAGCCCAATTCTGGTCAGTGGAACTTTTCTTTTTTGTTGTTGTGGGAAGTGGATACAAAGAACTGCGCTGGAAAGACCTGGGTGAAACAACGACCGGCAAAGGCCACAAGCATTATTTTAGCGGGAGAGATGACAGGCACGAACACGGGGTTGGATTTTTGGTCCACAAAGACATTTTAGCCACTGTTATGGATTGCCGCCCAGTCTCTAGTAGACTCATTACCATCCGTCTGAGAGCAGCCCCTTTCAACATCAACATCATCTGGGTCTACGTCACAACATCAGACTATGACGACAGTTAAGTCGAAGATTCTATGAACATCTTCTGGCTTTCCTTGTCCAAGTCCCGAGGAAGGACATAGTCTAAGTGCTAGGCGACTGGAATGCCAAGATTGGCCATGTCGCGTACAACAACAGGGGAAACACATGGGGACCCTACTGCAACAACGAGACAAATGACATAGGTCTGATACTCTTGGAGTTTGCCAGATACAACAAGCTAGCTGAAGAACAAGCAGAATTCAGAGCAGGGCAAATTACCACTGAACAGCTTTTCAACCTCAGAATAATCTGCGAGATATACTGTTACACGGTTATTTATCAAAAGTGGATTCAGCCCAGATGCTTGATAAGTGTAACTCAAATTCCTTTATCCACGCAGCCTTTTCACTTGGCAGCAACGCAGGAGTCGTTGTCTAAAGTTTTCCAACTTTATTCACCAAACATCAACAACTGCATACAAGCAGACAGTACATATATAGCCTCTCTGCAATCGTGAAAAATTTAGAACATTCCCGCATGACGAAATAATACCCACTCAAAACAAACTCGTCACCGGAACTACGCACTGTCTTACATGATAGAACCTTCTTTAGGTTAGAAGAATCGCTTAATTATTACCGACCTCTCTGGAAGCTTCGGTCGATAATAAACAAGTAATTCCAGAAAATTTTCAACAACATCGACCGACGAAAATTATGAACCTTATACAAAGCTTGTTCTAGCAACAACGCAAAATCAAATGAAAGGTAAATAAACGCTATCATTGCATGCTTTGAAAAACAAACTGATCGGATCTATCGTGCCCGTCTCAATCGTAACATATACCTATAGAAACAACAACAACATCTATATCATGTGTTTGTCGACTTCAAGAAAGCGTTTGAACGAATCTGGAATGCAGCGTTGTGGGCAACCGTTAGAGTGTACAACATCAGCCACAACATTATTTAAGTCATCAAAAGCCTCTATGACAAGGCTACCACTGCATTCCTCCACAACAGCGCCGTCGGGAACTGGTTCAAAACAACAATCGGCGTGCGTCAAGGATGCTTACTCTCTCCAACATTCTTCAACATCTTTCAGGAACGCCTCATGTCAGAAGCTCTTGCAGATCATGAGAGCACAGTGAGCACAGGAGGTAGAGCAATCTCCAACCTCCGGTTTGCAGATGACATTGATGGATTGGCTGGAGGCAAACAAAAACAGATGGTACAGAGTCTTGACACCACTTCCAGAGCCTTTTAGAATGGAAATAAGTGCAGAAAAGGCCAAAATGATGACCAACTACATCAATGGCATCAACACGGACATCAAAGTCCAAGGTCAACCCCTCAATACGGTGTATAGCTTCAAATATTTTGGAGCAATTGTACGAGAGAATGGATCCCAACAGGAGGTCCTCTCCAGAATAGTACAAACAACTGCTGTCCCTGACAAGGTTGAAGCCCATTTGGAAAGACAGCAGCATCAGTCTACACTCCCTTGTCATCTCCATCTTCTATATTCTTGCAAAACGTGGACTCTCACAGCAGACCTATAACGAAGAATACAGAACATGGAGATGAGGTGCTACAGAAGACTTCTGGGCATTTCTTATATCCAGCACATCACCAACGATGAAGTTTGACAGACAAGCCATTGGACAACACGATGACATGCTCACAGTGGTGAAGAAACGAAAACTCCGATGGTATGTCCACGTCACCAGAGCATCAGGCTTGCAAAGACCATCCTGCAAAGCACGGTGCAAGGAGGCAGAAGAAGAGGGAGACAAATAAAGAGGTGGGAAGACAGCAATCGAGAATGGACTGGCTTGACACTGAGCGAAGCCATGAGGGTTGCTGAGGACAGAGAAAGATGGAGTACGCTAGTTAAACGATTATTTGTGGTGCCCCAACGACTTTCGAGTTTCGAGATGGGATAGGATAGGATAGGATAGAAAATATATTCTTATATCAAAGCACAAGATGCATATTTATAAAGAATGTAGTCTCAATACAAAATTATTCACCACTTGCGATGACGTGAAAACTTTATTTTAGATGAACGCCTGAAGAAAGATTAAAAAACTTTATTATGTTGACATTTTCAAACACAACATCTTTCAAGGTTTTTAACCTCGTTTGTGGTACGTGAATGCCTTCAAGATAAACATGTTGCCTTTTGCCGTACAACGCAAGGGAGCGGCACGAGACAAACACAAAGGTGTCATAATTCTGACACGTCGCTTAACTCTCTAAACTGTGCAGTTAAGAAAAGAGTTCTGACTAGGATTCCAGTCTAGGATTTAACAGCTTTCAGCTTTAAGACACTTCAGACACCAGATCCCGCTATGCTACAGGAAGATTAGAGGATACCATTTAGAGGCTAAATAGATCCTACTATTAGAGAATAAAGCAGATCCCATCATTAGCGTGGAAGTAAAAGCAGATCAGGTCATTAGCGCAACAAAAGGCAAAAAATCGTACAAGATAGCGGATAAACAGAGCACTTTAACGTCTTTGCTGTACGTACAATTGCGAACTGTATCGGAACGTAGTGCCCACGCCGTACACAGGCCAAAACAAAATCGGACGAACAATTTTTAGGGGAAGGGGCAGACTTTCTTTGAAGGTGAAAAAGAGTGACAGTAGTTAACCATCACGGTGGCACTGGCTACATAAGTGGGGAATTTTTTCCCGTTGAAGAGTGGGACCGGGTATCTTAGTTGGTAGAGCGTCTTACTAGTAACCGAAAGGTACCTGGTTCGAATCCCGGATTGGCCAATGTGTGACCATATTATTTTCCCCTTACCTTCAACTGGTGCGCTGGTGTCAGAATAATGTGACCAGTAGTTGCCTATACGCTTCGGTGTCGTGTGACTATAATCTACAGTTACACTTATTATTATTATTATTATTATTATTATTATTATTATTATTATTATTATTATTATTATTATTATTATTATTATTATTATTATTATTATTATTTCTAATAATAGGCATACGCGACTTTAAAAAAATCCTTTTAACGGTCACACTGTCAATCTAAACACTTGATTATTTGCTAGAGGCGAGTGGCTGGAAGTAATGCATGTTGCTATTAAATCTTTAGGAGCCAGTACTTCAGAGAACACGTAAGGGCTGCTTAATGCTGGTGCTGTGCTGGGTGATACAGCACAATACATGGGAAAGATCACGTTAATCTTGGTGAACCAATCACAATGATTACTTCAGTGTTTCTGAGTCCCTTTTGATGTCGCTCCCATCTTACACAGGCCAGAAACCAATTGCGCCTGACAGGTGTGGGTTCGATCCAGCATATGTTTCTCCGAATATTATTTACTTTCTACTCGGGCAACGTCTCGGGGGGTTTTCTCCGGGTTCTCCGGTTTGCTCCCCCAGCAAAATTTCAAAATCACAACTAATGTTGGGTAGGTTGGGTTTGGGCGCGCCACAGGCTGCGACTACGCTTTCCCCAGGAGAGGCGGCCCAGAATTTCCCTATGGAAAAAAACAGGCCAGTAAGGTAAATAAAATAAAAAAATAAATTTAAAAAAATGAAAAAAACAACTCCAATCTGTGGTCAAGGCCGTAGATAATGCACATATGGCCCAGCCGGATCACATTTTGGGTGAATGAGCTACCTCTCTGGCTACGGTTGCGGATAGAATACAAATCATTTTGTGTTTTAGTTATGTTATGAGGACAAAGGAAGGTCATAACGATTTGTTTCCTCAATCCAGATTTTTCCTTTTTTTCTACACTATACCACCTTCTATCCCCTCTCCCTTCTATCCCCCTCCTTCTATCCCTCTCCCTTCTTTTCCTCTCCATTCTGTCCATCTCCCTTCTATCCCCCTCCCTTCTATCCCTCTCCCTTCTTTCCCCTTCCCTTCTATCCCTCTCCCTTCTAACCCCCTTTCGTTCTTTCCCCCTCCCTTCTAACCCCCCTCCCTCCTATCCCCATCCTTTTAAACACTGTTAAAAGCAAACAGCGTAGTTAAGACTGGTCGAGTACTTCTGAAAACTATCAGGAGCGATTGAGAAGGCCTGCCTATATAAGAAATGACGCCGGTTGGATCTCGGCTGCGCAGTGTGTATTGAAAGCCGAAGCAACCGGATTGTACAGACTAAACTGAGGAGAATGAACAAGAAAGAAGCAAAGCAATGATTTTGCATGACATTCCCCGTCCTAATGACATAATGATGATGTTGATAGGAACGTGCTTAAGGGCCCACGAAGCTCGGCAAATTTGGCATTTTTGCGTCTTAGATTGTACTGTGACATTTTAAATAGAAGAATGCCGCCAGTTTGTCCCCGCATACAGCACCCACATGTTTCAGATGCCATATTACCAAGTCTAAAAATCTCCAGGTTCGTATTGCAGTATGAAACTTAAATTTTATATTATTTTATTGCCTTAAAAATTTTTTTGCCATTAATTAAATAATTAATTAACTAATTAACTAACTAATTAATAATAATAATAATAATAATAATAATAATAATAATAATAATAATAATAATAATAATAATAATAATAATAATAATAATAATAATAATAATAATAATAATAATAATAATTGCAGATATTGTTTCTACTCTGTCTCTGTCCCCGTCTCTATCTCTGTGTGTCTCTCTCTGTCTCTCTCTGTCTCTCTGTCTCTCTCTGGCTCTCTCTCTCTCTCTCTCTCTCTCTCTCTCTCTCTCTCTCTCTCTCTCTTCCTCTCTCTTTCTCTCTCTTGCGGCGCCAGTCCAGTGGCTGTAGCCACCATGCATACTGAACAGTTCCTATAGCTCCTGTGTATCATCATCTTGAAGCCGGATCAATGGTCGCTGTCTGAGTATTGACGGAGACTCAACAGCTGTGTAAAGTACCTGAAGGGAAACAGAAACAAAGAGGAACAATTGGAAACAACTATAACTGGTCAATAAAAACCTTTTGGAATAAGGACGGGGGTTGAAAGGCCAGAGAAGGGGCCAGAGAAGGGGTCAGATAAAGGGGTAGAGAAAGAGGGTTGGGGGTGGGGCGTGTGGGACGAGGACTAGAGAAACGGAAGGCGGAGTTCTGGAATGGGAATGGGTCGTGATACAGAATGGTCCAAATGCAGAACGGGATGACAACTTGTTATACGCCGTCATGACGCCATGACTAACATAAAACGAACTGCAGATTTAAAATTTAAACAAAAAAAAAAAGATAATTTTTTTTAAATTTGAAAGAACTGCATACTGTGCTTTAGGAGACGAAACTTCAAAGATTTGATGGTGGTTCTTGCTAGGTTGATGAATCGACAGCAAAAGGCAGACAATAAACGTCTTTGTGACTGTCTGAGCTTGAGGTGATGCCTGCCTGCAGGTGTTTTGTGGCCATGAGTAGATCTGTGGCTGGCGAAGTGTACTATAGAAGAGAGACTGATGTATTATTGTGTTGGCTGTTTTTCGCAGAATGGCTGTTGCGATTTGAGCGGTTTTTAAAACGGAAAATACACTATATCCTTTTCCGTTTTGCAGATAATTACAGTACATGCGTGTGGCATTGTAGTGTGTGAAATGAAAGTGAAGGGCAGGTAGGTGTCACTGTGTGTAAGATTACAATACAGAGAAGCCAGAATAGGAGCAGCCTGCTCATTAGCAGTTGATCATGGGTTGCTTTCCTTGACCCCTGCAGCGCTTCTCTCCCCTCACCTGGCAAGGGAGGCCACCCAACTCTTCTGCGCCGCAACAATGGCGGAGGGACGAGGTGGAGCTTTTCGTCAACACCAGCGTCGTGTGACAATGTGGGGGCATTCTCGCCCAGTCAATAGAGCGGGGAATTGTTTAGAGCGAGGAAGGGAGCAAAGGGCGAAACAGTATCAGGCATTGTGCAGCAGTAAATCGTTTTGTGGGTTCGCTTCCCCCTAGCTGTTCCTGGGCTGAATGATACATATTTAACCTTCTAATCGCCTCGACACCTTCCTCACTGGGGTGGGCGGAACGTTTACGCCAGCCACTAGCCAGCAGACAGAGTTGACACGGAAGAATGGCTGTTCCATTGAAAAGAACACAGCAAGCAGGCGAGGGAGATTTAGAGGTAGATTTTCGTTGCTCGTACGACGTTCCCGCGAGTCAGGCTAGACAGAAGTTGCAGAAATCTCCCTCTGCCGCTAGGTTGCCGCTAGGTTGGCGATAATGTCTTTAGACTTACGATGAAAATACTGAAGTAATCTAGCATCGATGGCGACCACATCGTTCTGGGTCGATTGCTATTCGTTTTAGGAAGGGCAATACCTTTGTTTGAGTTCATCCTTTTAGCTAGGCGCGAAAGTTGCTCAGACAACCCCGCAAAGCTTCATGGTGCGCAGGCAGGTCTTCCTAGTTTCAGGAGAACCCAGCGTCCAGACAACGAAGGTCTGATGTGATGGCAGAGATTTTGACAAATAACTTGCTGGCATCTCATACGTGTTTTTTTTTCTTCTGTCGTCTCTTCTCCCATGACGAACATCATGACTCACGTCCAAATCGTTCGCAAAGACGAAATTATCTTTCACGGCTCCAAACTGCAGGTTAAAATAGAGTTAGCAGAAGAAAATAAATTTCCTTCTTAAAATATAATCGAACAGAGCTGGACACTACGTGAAATCCATCTCAAGTGACATCTTTGATTTTCTTCCTGTACTATCCCGTAACTCGGAAGTCGTTGGGGCACCAAAGGTGATCGTTTAACCAGCGTACTCCATCTTTCTCTGTCCTCAGCAAACCTCATGGCTTCGCTCAGTGTGAAGCCAATCCAGTCTCGAATGTTGTTCTCCCACCTCTTTTTTCTGTCTCCCTCTTCTTCTGCCTCCTTGCACCGTGCCTTGCCGGATGGTTTTTGTGTTGACCAATGGCTTGTGCGATGGTCTGTCGGTCTTCGTCGTTGGTTAGTTAGTTATTCATTGCTTACAGGGTCCAGCGGACTGCAAAGAGCCGAATCAGGACCACAAAATCAAGACTTGGCTGAAAGAGGACTCACCCCTGATACGTATAAAGATCTGCCGAAACAAACCCAATGGTAGCACTGAAGGCATTACATCAGCCGGTCACTTTAAAATAAAGGCATCCTACGCAGGGGCCACTTAGGCTATGCTCTATTTTATCGAACTCCCGTTCACAAAAACAAAATAGAATACAAATATCATTATAAATATTATATAAATATAAGCTCATACATATAAAATGCCAACATTGCCAAATAATAATATAATAGGAAGCCCCAGTGACCGTTTGGCAGAAAACGTCCAATATTTTCAAGCTGATCCAAAAGACCTCACACACAAATGAGGAGTTTTGTCCCGGAAGAGTTTAAAAGAAAAAAGGTAAGTGACTGGTCTATCGAAGAAAATAGTATAGTAGATTGATAGAACAGAATAGGAATGAGAAAAACCAAAGGAGAAAGATAGCGACGGTGGGAATTTAAAGCACTGTATTCCCACAAAGTAAGGATGCTATTTATACAGAACACCCGGTATCCCAACGGGGGTTTCGTCGTTGGTGATGTGCTGGGTATAGGAAATGACAAGAAGTTGTCACGGACCGGGTTTATAATATTTCGGTCCGATGACTGTTTGTAGTATCTTCCTGTGAGAAGATAAAAATGTAATTTTTTTTTTTTATAAATTGAAAACTGAATGCTGATTGGCTGAGCTAGTCATGTGACGACTGGCCAATCACATTCAAACTGGGGGCAGTCTCTTCTTGTGTATAGGTCTACCACGGTGTGGTTGTGTTTGTACTTCTAGCAGCTGTTGACTGCAGGTATATATATTGTTTATCATTGAAATATTGTATTATAAATATAATAATAGTTAACCATGACTATATTCTACTGGTGGTGGAATAAAAGTAAGAGTAGATGATTTTTGATATTAGTATGAAGGATGGATTAGGGAGGTGGTGGATCGTTGTATATTATTTTGAATAACGAATTGAAATCGGATTTTTATTTGATTTGAGGTTGAAACCTCAACTCGCAATGTATAGCATTATATTTATTTGTGTGAATGAAAGTAGTCAGCGTCAAGATGTAATAATTAGTGTTATAATGGGAGTTACAATTATTGCGTATGTGTGAACTGTGTTCGACACATATGAGATTTGAATTATTATATTGCTGGTCTGGTCCTGTCACAGAGAGAGAAAAGGTATATGTGGAAATACAGAGGAGTTTATGTATCAAGATATTTAGTGGGGAAAACTTGTGTGTTTTCAGAAGTTTCCGGCTGGGGCCTCGAGCGGAAGAATAAGTAAGAGGAGAACGAAGCAGAAAGAAGAAGTAAGGGAGAAGGTGAAGAAGGAGAGAAGGAACGAAGAAGAAGAAGAAGAAGAAGAAGAAGAGGAAGAAACTCCGAGAGAAGAGAAAGAAGCTCACGAAGAAAGAAGCAGAGGATATCACGAGAGAAGAGCCAAGGAAGAAGACGAGAAGGCGAAGAAGAGGGAGAAGAAGAAGGAGAAGAAGAAGGGGCCAGAGAAGAACCAAGGAAGAAGACGAGAAGGCGAAGAAGAGGGAGACGAAGAAGGAGAAGAAGGAGTGGCCAGAGAAGAGGCCAGAGAAAGAAGACGAGGAAGAAAGACGAACAGCAGCAGCAACCACTGCCGCACGAGTAGCCGCCGCTACCACATCAGCAGTAGTAGCAACCGCTACCACATCGACACCAGTAGCAGCCGCTACCACATCAGAAGTAGTAGCAACCGCTACCACCTCAGCAGCAGCAGCAACAGCGGCAGCGGCAGCGGCCACAGCAGCAGCAGTGGAGGATTATTGACGGCGGTGAAGAGAACGATAGATAGAGGAGAAACCCAGGATAGATAGGGAGAAGGACAAGGATAAGGAGAAGGAGGATAGCATAAAGACAGAGACAGATATTAGAGACAAAGAAAGACATAGTGAATCCCAACCTCCATGAGACTATTGGGAAGATCTCTCTCTGTCGACGGTGACCAGATCGATATTGGTGTTTATTGTGACTGGCGATATTTGGATTATCTGACTGAGACTTATGTGTGGGTTTTGTGAGTGGTTATAATTTCACGGATTATTTCTTCAAAGTACGTGAGTACAAAACTACTTAAACGTTTTTTTTTATGTTATTGATTGAGTTATATGTACTTATGTAAACTTTGTTGATTCTTGTTTATTTTCTAGTAATAGAAGGGGGTGTGACAGCAAAAGAAGTTTTGAGAGTTAGGAAGTGTGAGACGGGCGAACACGCAAATCAATCACGCACGCATACACGCAATTCTTGATATAACCCCTTTCGTTACAGAAGTCTTCTGTAGTTCCTCATCTCCATGCTTTGTATTCTTCGTTATAGGTCTGCTGTGAGGGTCTATGTTTCGCAAGTGCATAGGAAGATGGAGATGACATGATTTTCTTCTCAACGAATTAATATTTTGGCCGTTTACCAACCTGCTTTGGACAATAATCTTCAACTATTATGCATGATGTTCAACAGTCGGCCTTGGTGTTTAAGAAAAAAACACTTTCTGCAACATGTTTCAGAAAGGTAAATATACACAGGAATTTTACATTGGAATTTAAAAATGTATGCTTTAATTAGTAATAAACACATCCTTCTTACGCTATGATGCACAATAACATTGTTCTCATGTCTTTAGGCTCCTCCACCTACTCATCTTCTTTTCAAATAATTTTCAACCAAACTAATAAACAACAGAGGTTTGCTAATTATAAGAATCTTAATACCTTCTGCTTTTTTTTCAAAAGCATATTGAGTAATTATTTTCATTGGTCTTTTAGTCTTTCGCTTGCTGAAGAAGAGGCCTATTATAGGCCTACTACACTTTACAGTAATCAAAGGACACTTAATTGCATTCATTCTTCACTATGGTAAAATCACAAATTTAAAAAAAAGCAGTACCGTCCCATATCATCACAGCATCAATGTTGATGATAAACACACTTGTTTTATCGAAGCACACGGGTGAAGTATTGCAGAGAGCTCTCCTGGATTGCTCTCTCTCTCTCTCTCTCTCTCTCTCTCTCTCTCTCTCTCTCTCTCTCTCTCTCTCTCTCTCTCTCTCTCTCTCTCTCTCTCTCTCATTAGTAACAGACTGGTTCAGGAATCCTTCTTCGTGACACTTCACCCGCTTCCAGCTTTTTCCAGGGCAGCCGAGAGTTTTGAAATGTACCTGGTTCAAGCATACTTTCCGTTGACCAACTAAACAGGTGGAGTGTGAGCTGGGTAGAAGGGTATAGAGGGGAAATGAAGAGAGAAGAGCGGGGTGGTGAAGGTGGAGGTGGTTAGAGGAGGTGAAACGGGGTGGGGGGTGGGGTCTTCTCGAAGACACTTGCCCACTCTCAATAATGTTGTACTTCACAGTCGACAGTTTTTACATTGTATACCTATCTACTTCAAGCATACTCACCGTTCAACAACAGAAGCCCGGAAAAAAGATGGACGGAGACCCATTGCAGTCTGGAAGGGTTCTCCCGCCTGACTATCAGCCAAGACAGCACTTCTGGCATTGTTGTGAAGTGGTTCTGTTCACTGAACCAATCAACCAATCCCTCTTCTAAAGTCTTTATTCGTTATTTCTTCGATGTTGTATAGCGCGTACCAGTTCAAGAGCTGCTCAAGCTAAGACCGATACAGGATTTATTTGAAAGCGGAGAAGGACACTTTATATATGAATGAAATAAGGACGATAACTAAATATATCAATTAATTAAAAAAATTAATAATATAGAAATAAATAAAATTGTTAATAAATAAATAAATAAATAAATAAATATTATCATTAAACTTTTTTTTTCATCGCTTCTCCACAACTCGACGATCTTACTTTGCCATATCACTGTCAATGTGCATTCTCTCTCCCGCTCTTTCTGTTCCTGTGGTAAACATGAGCCTACATGAGAGGCCAGTGTGATGGGAAAAAAAAAAGAAACTAATATTAGCGAGACAGACGGCGTGGAGCACTTGGATGTTAGGGAACAATAAATGTTTGAATTGTGCAAAATTGTCTGTTTGTGCCCGAACAGACGCGACGGTCTCATCACATATTGTTTGGTCACAAAAGGAGTGTGTGTGTGTGTGGGTTTGTGGGTGTGTGTGTGTGTGTGTGTGTGTGTTTGTGTGTGTGGAGATTGTGTGGGTAGTTTGTGTGTGTGTTGAGTGTGTGTATGTAAGCGTGTGTGTGTGTGTGCGCGCGTTGTGTTTTGCGTTTTATGAAGCACAGTGACGAGCAGACTATTAGACACATCGATACCTCGCCATCCTAATGAAATATGTAATATCTGTGCTCTGTTCCACCACAGCAGTTAACCCGTGAAACAAAACATAATTGTTAGGGGAATTGTAGACAATGGACAGACTGAGTCAGAAGCAGAAGCTTATTTCAGATGGAATTTGGAGTGTAAGAAGCGCAGATTTATATCATGGAATATAAACATGGCCCAGCTCAAAGGAGCAATACTCAAGTACTCGTTAATCTAGATAGCAAAGTGGCAGAGAGCACACAAACTGTGACTGATGTCTATCGTACCTAAGGGCTATTGAGGATCCACCTACAGGCGCCCAGTTTGAGTCAAGGCCCTGTGCTCAGGTTGGGTTGCTTGTGGAAGCTTTCTGGACCAAGGTGAATCATAAACGAGCAACGATGGACTGCAGATTCGTGATTCTCTCCATCGTGAGCTGTAGAGCTTCGTAAAGCTAAGACGGACTCTGGACTGTAGGGGATCTATATGGATTCCAATATAGCATAATTATAGTAACACTTGAGTGAGCCATGAGCAACTCTTTTAACCTGGTATTGATAGATTGTGAGAGCGCTCCTATCAACACATTCACACAACTCCTATAGCGAAGTATATACAGCCCCTGAAACTCCGCGTGAGGCACAACGACGATTAGCGGAGAGCGCCACCTACCGTCTCCCTCTTTTTAACGACGAGGAGCTGTTAATCAGCGCTTTTAATTGATTCTTCTCTCCGCAAGGTGGCGCTTGTTGACACAGGAAATACGGCCCCGGTTCATCCCGCATTATGTCCCTTCAATGACGCAGCTTGTTCTTTTGGTTGTTTTTATAAGCCTATGTTGTGATTAAAATCCACTTACATGGGTGGCTGACTCGAGTCTCCGGCTAACACCAGTTGCTTAGGAAAGTTTAGCAACCTCTTGGCAACATGTTAAGCTTATAATTAATAAGTATTAGTGCACATCGCCCCTTGTTGTCTTTAAATGTAACAGGCTGATGTCTTTGTGATGAAATTCCACTTGAATGAATGAAGAAGCTGGGTCTTATTTTGCGAACATTGTTTTGCGTCTACTGATTTCCACTGATGATAATGTCGTGCAATCAAGAGTGAGAGCCACTACGACAATTTGTTGTCACTTTAACATGACCATACTCTCCTTATCAATTATTTGCCGTCAAAGATGGATTACCATGCATCCATTCCTTCATGAATTGTATGTTTACATGTAACTGCATACACTTTCAAAGATCCTCTTTATATATTGTTATCAAGACTATTTATTTATTTATTTGTTGGTTGGTTTTGTTGGTTGGCTTGCTCTTTTTATTTTATTTACGTTAAAGAGTACCCGAGATTGAGAGCGACACTTTCACCTTCATTGACGTAGCTTTCCTTTGTCACTGCTGTTGGATCTATGTGGGTCTTAGTGGTCCCAGGCGTGATAATTTTCCACAAGCTTTCTGCAAGCCAATGCGTCTACAGCAGCAAGTGCGCCTCGGGCGGCTTAGGTTAGGTCCTGTATCGGCCAGCGCCTTGAGCAGCTCTTGAACTGGAAAAGCGCTATAATTGTAAGAACGATAAACAAATCGTTTCCAACGTATTGTGTGTGTGTGTGTGTGTCCATGTTGATGTTGATTTGTCAAACAACTTGAACAGCTCTAGTAAGAGAGAGGTGATGACAGGCTGTTGAGTTCACAGTGAGGCACACTACTTTTTTTCCCCCCAAGTATTATAACGATCTGGACATTATATAGGCCAGTGGCCTTTTCGCGACTCGATCCACTGAACCACCGGGGAGTGCACAGATCCCTAGTGCCCGGATCGATGGCAGTGTGGCAGAGTTTCGCGCCAAAGGTGACACAGCGAACCTAAATTAATTCTGATGGCGAGCTGTTGACACAATCGACGCAAGGAAATGAATGGCAAAGAAGAGAGAGAGAGAGAGAGAGAGAGAGAGAGAGAGAGAGAGAGAGAGAGAGAGAGAGAGAGAGAGAGAGAGAGAGAGAGAGAGAGAGAGAGAGGAGAGAGAGAGAGAGAGAGGCGCATCAAGCATGACAGCACAGAGGTACATAAATAAATGTTAAAAAAAAATGTCTATCGTTTAAAAACATTGCAGGGGAGACGCGGTGGCCGAGTGGTCAGGGCGTCGGCTTGCGGATCTGAAGGTCCCGAGTTCGTGCCCAAGCCGGGGCATTGTATTGTGTCCTTGGGAAAGACATTTTACTCCCGTTTCCTACTCCTTCGGATGAGAGTATAAACCGAGGTCTAGTCTGTGTCGCA
The DNA here is from genome assembly GCA_036898135.1 of Oncomelania hupensis. Classification (NCBI taxonomy): domain Eukaryota; kingdom Metazoa; phylum Mollusca; class Gastropoda; order Littorinimorpha; family Pomatiopsidae; genus Oncomelania; species Oncomelania hupensis. The sequence goes on from CM072513.1 coordinate 84,895,390, forward strand.
TGAATTCCATCATAACGGACTTTAAAGATCCTGACGCCCATGTCCTAGACAGGTGAGTGCCGGTGACAAGAACACATCCAGCATGTACCTTGGGTAAAGCGCTTCACTTGGGGCTGCTGTACTTTCAAAAATGAAAGTGCCCGAATTTCACATTGGTGATAATAAAGTTGTTAAAATTAAAAATAAAATAACAATGTCAGCACAGAGGTACATGTCAGCACAGAGGTACATGTCAGCACAGAGGTACATGTCAGCACAGAGGTACATGTCAGCACAGAGGTACATGTCAGCACAGAGGTACATGTCAGCACAGAGGTACATGTCAGCACAGAGGTACATGTCAGCACAGAGGTACATATCAGCACAGAGGTACATGTCAGCACAGAGGTACATGTCAGCACAGAGGTACATGTCAGCACAGAGGTACATATCAGCACAGAGGTACATATCAGCACAGAGGTACATGTCAGCACAGAGGTACATGTCAGCACAGAGGTACATTTCAGCACAGAGGTACATGTCAGCACAGAGGTACATATCAGCACAGAGGTACATGTCAGCACAGAGGTACATTTCAGCACAGAGGTACATGTCAGCACAGAGGTATACCTACATGTCAGCAAAAGAAAGAAAAAAGAGATTTCTCTTATATAGCGCACTTACAAGTTCATAGAGTACCCTCAAGACGCTGGCCCGTAATATCCAGCAATCACAAAATAGTTTGCTGAAGTCAGGATTCGAACCCACGTCGCCCAAGACGCACTCACACAAGTCGTGCGCTCTGACCACTGAGCTATCCCTGCCGCCAAGCACAGAGGTACATGAGAGCACGATCAGTTCATTTAACTTGATTTTTGTTTAATTCTTATGTAGCGCTTTTTCCCAGTTCAAAAGCTGTTCAAGGCGCTGGCCAAAGTAGGATCTTACTGACGCCCACTTGGCTGTCTTAGGTGCAGGCGTGTGACTCCCCAGACAACTTAGCACAACCCTGGGCAACCGGGAATGGAGGAGTGGGTGGGAGGAGAGGGGAGAAGGGGCCTAGTGCGCGCTGGGTGTAGTCCGGCATTCTCCCGTTTAGGAAATGACCATCCTTAAAGTCCGTGCCATGGAGTGCGTGCGTGTGCAGACCAGACCTTCGTTTACACTCTCATCCCAAGGAGTAGGATGTGCTTGGTTGTGCAGGAGGGTGATTATTGTTTGTGGACTGCAGGTCGTCAACCAGCTCCCAATCACTGCCTGCCGTCGCGTACCCTCACGCAGATAGCTGCACCTCTCACTAGCTGCACAAAACGGAGGAGCTGCGAACGTCTGTAAGTGAAACGCGGCTTGTGCAGATAATGGGCTGCTGGTCTAGAGAATATAGATCTGTGATGCACATTATAGACGGCAGAGAGAGAGAGAGAGAGAGAGAGAGAGAGAGAGAGAGAGAGAGAGAGAGAGGGAGAGAGGTGAAAAAAACCGTGACAAAGTTTAAAAAAAAATAGATGTGGAGGACGTAGAGAAGGACAAGGATGAAGGTAGCCACAGACAACATGCATCAGAACGTGTTTCCAAATGTTGAAGTTTGTGGTACGCAGTTGAAGTGCTGACACGAAGTAAGGGGGATGGTTACGGTGGAGGCAGGACGCTGGGGAGGGGAAGGGGACGGGGTATGAATGGCTAGGCGACCAATGTTTTGCTACTAGCACCACAGGAAATCAAGCTGCCCACGTCGATTAGGCTGTTCTATTCTATGCAAACACACAGCCAAGACTGGATCTATCCCAATTCGCTTTTATTCAGACTTTTCCTTTTTTCATTTCTGTTAATGCATGCTTTGCAAAACCAAACGATCGGATCTATCGTGCGCGTTTTAAACGTAACACAGACGCGCTGAGGTGCCCCAACGCCCTTTGAGTTGCGGGATAGGATAGGGTAGCATAAGATACGAAGATGCGCTAAATATCAAGATTTTATTCCCAAACCGTCATTACTTCACAAATACATGTAGGCTACTACAGCAACAATGATCTCAAGGAAATGTGGAGTCCAAAGAGTAAATGGACAGACAGAATCGTCACATAAAACTGGCATTGTTTTTCATTGGCTACCTAAGCCAGAATTGACCAGGCCTACACTTTGAACGAAGCGGAGACGAATCCTATCCTATCCTATCCTATCCTATCCTATCCTATCCCGTTACTCGGAGTTCGTAGGGGCAACACAGATTTTCGTTTAACCAGCGTACTCCATCTTTCCCTGTCCTCACCAACCCTGATTGTTTCGCTCAGTGTCAAACCAGTCCATTCTCGAATGTTGTCCTCCCACCTCTTTTTCGGTCTCCCTCTTCTTCTACCCCCTTGCACTGTGCCTTGCAGGATGGACTTTGCAAGACCTGATGCTCTGGTGGCGTGGCCATACCATCGGAGTTTCCGTTTTTTCACCACTGTGAGCAGGTCATCGTGTTGTCCAATTGTTTGTGTGATGGTCTGTCGGACTTCGTCGTTGGTGATGTTCTGGGTATAGGAAATGCCCAGAAGTCTTCTGTAGCACCTCATCTCCATGCTTTGTATTCTTCGTTGGAGATGTGCTGTGAGGGTCCATGTTTCGCAAGCATACAGGATGATGGAGATGGCAAGGGAGCGCAGCAGCCTTACCTTGGAATGTAGACTGATGGTCCTGTCTTTCCAAATTGGCTTCAACCTCGCCAGGGCAGCAGTTGTTTGTGCGATCCTGGAGAGGACTTCCTGTCGAATTGTCAGGTAGACGAATCAATGAATGAAACTGGCATTATTTTCCACTGGTGAAGTTTGATTGAAGGCACCTGTCGTGTGTCACATTGTGGCGAAAACTTTTCTGTACCCTGGGTATGTGTGTGAGTGGATGGGAGTGTGGGTGCGCGCGCGTGACTTTATGTTTGTGTGCGTGCTGAATAAATGTGAAGAAAAGCTTCTGAGGTTTCGCATTTGGATGATATTAGTGGAAAGCACTGTGTAAATTGGTCGTTCACACACATGTTTGTCTCCTAGTCTAATGTCTATGCCTCTGTTTTTTCCAATTGAAGCAATCGATACATAAATGTTATTCGCATCTTAGACGAGGAGTATGAAAAAATGTCACATCTCGATCGGACAATAATGCACCGACAAACAAAGCGCGCTGGTGAAAATGGTCCGATCTCGACGTGACAATGTTTGAAATCCCATGCCAAAATGCCAATAACGTACATCGGCGGTACGGCAGATGGAAATAACTATTCCAGAAAAGAGGGAAAAAGATCGGAACCACAAACATACCACAGAGATTTTGTCATTTGTGAGGAATTAAAATGTGTGTGTGTGTTCGTGTGTGTGTGGGTGTGGGTGCGTGTGTGTGTGTGTGTGTGTGTGTGTGTGTGTGTATGTGTATGCGAGCACATAGAGCAAACTTTAAGTTTGATTTGGAGCTATAAAATAACATTATTATTATCATTATTATTATTATTATTATTATTATTATTATTATTATTATTATTATTATTATTATTATTATTATTATTATTATTATTATTATTAACCACTGAATACTTTAGACCCAACTTCATAGGACCATTGTTAGGTTAGTTACCTGTCTGTATGGGCCATCATATTTGTACTACTGCAAAAGGTCCATGTCACTGGAGTCATTTAGTTATTAAAACGCCTTTTGCTCAATATGTCAAAACGGCGGTAGCGATTTTGTTGAATTAAGGTATTGTAGTACTTCAAGTCATGGACCATCATGTTGTCTGTCAGTCGGTAGTTCAAGTCATGAACCATCATGTTGTCTGTCAGTCGATACTTCAAGTCATGGACCATCATGTTGTAGGTCAATCGGTCGATCCGTCGCTCCGAATTCACATTTTTTGTGTGTTCAAAACCCACTTTTTGCCTTCCCTCAAGAATAACCCCAAATCATCATTTTCACTTTGGGGACACTTTAGCTACTGCAAATCTGGTTAGAGCATTGGTATTTATACTTTGTGAAAGGTCAAGGTTTATATGCTTCACCATTTTTAAAAAAACACGTTTGCCTCAGCCGACTTGGGGAATTATTTGGCTTGAGATAGTTCCCATAGATGTGGAAGCCTGTCATTTAATGTTGTTGTTTTTTTCATTTAATGTGGCTTCGTTAGGATAAAGCCACAGTGACAAAACTGCCAACAGCAGTAACACTTTTGAGATGGTTTATTTCGGGGCTATGTGTGCCAGAGTGCCTGGAAATACATTTGAATGGCTTGCCATCTTTTCTTTTTAAAAACCGGTCTGGTTTTTCACTATCGTTGAACACGTCGGTTATATACAAACTGATCACAGAATAATGATGATTAAAAGGAGTTCCGATGATGATGACGATGATGACGACGATGACAACGACGACAATGACGACGATGATGATTACGATGATGATGATGTTGATGATGATGGTGACGATGATGACGATGATGATGATGATGATGATGATGATGGTGATGATGATGATGATGATGATGATGATGATGATGATGATGATGATGATGATGATGATGATGATGATGATGATGGTGGTGATAAAAAAAGACGGCGCTGTTGATGACGATGACGCTGCTGCGGCAGATGACAATGATGCAGCTGATGATGCTATAAATACCGAGCTTACATACTTCAACACTTGATTGTGAAATGTTTGCCGTATTTCCTCACAGAGGCATACGAGCAACTTACTCCAAGCTGAATCTCTTCAGCGAAGAAGCACTGGAGAGGGAAGTGTTGACCATGGAGACATAACCGGTGATTAAGTTGTTGAAATGTGGAATCGATTTGTTGTGTGAGTGAGAAGTGAAGAGTGAATTTAGACTCCTCATCCACAGTCTGGCGTTTCCCCTCGATGGCTCTTTAGCTGGCAAGTGTTGTTGAAGCGTGGAAGTGGGTGTACAAATGGAATGCAGGTATATTATAAAGACGTCAGCACCACTTTGACGATACAGGGAAATCAAACGGAGTTCAATCAAAATAATTTAACAGATTGCCACAAGTCTTAAGCGAAGTGTGACATCATCCTTTCTGTTCTAAAAGTCATTACCATAATTTATTATCCTCATCCTCATCCTTATCATCATCTTCATCATTTTCATCATCATTATCATCGTCATCACCATCATCATAAAGCAGCTTCATCGTCATCGTCGTCATCATCATCATCATCATCATCATCATCATCATCATCATCATCATCATCATCATCATCTTCTTCTTCTTCTTCTCCTTCTTCTTCGTCCTCCTTCTCCTCCTCATCGTCATTATCATCATCATCATCTTCTTCCTCCTCTTCATCGTTATAATCATCATCGTCGTCGTCCTCCCCCACCTCTTCCTCCTCCTCCTCCTCATCATCATTATCAGCTCCACCACCACCACCTTTCGTCCCTTCCGAATCTTCAAACATAGCAAAGCCAGGAGGATGCGTTGTTTGTCAAATTATCTTTTTCGCTCTTTCTTGCTGGCCCTGCCTGTCCCGGTGGGAGAAGGGTTGGCTGTGTACTTAGCAGACAGCTGGACCCACAAATGAGAAATGATTATCGGAACAAGACGTGGCTTTGAGAAAAAAATATCGATTCTTAATGTTTGTTTTCCTAGTCATGATAGGCTGGGGAATGGAGAGTGCGAAGAAAAAGGGCGGGAAAATGCTGATGTAGGCGGCGGTTGTGATAGAGGAGACGGAGGGTAGTTTTGGGGGAGTGTTGGTCATCCTGAAGAACGATGTATGATAACGACTTTGAGGACCGCTTATGAAGACGACGACGACGACGGCGGTGATGATGATGATGATGAGGATGATGATGATGATGATGATGATGATGATGATGATGATGATGATGATGATGATGACGACAACGACGATGATGAGTATGATGATGAGGATGGTGATAATGATTATGGTGATGAGGATGAGGATAGTTAAGACGACGACGATGTTGCTGATGCTTTTTGGGATGATATTGTTAATTACTGTTGCTGATTATGATGAAGTAGGAGACGCTGTCTCTTAAAATAAGGTCTGTACTGGAGACAGACATGTTGTGTTGTGTTGTGTAATGTTGTGTTGTGTTGCATGGTGTGGTATTGTGATGTTTTGTGATGTCATGATGTGTTGTGGAATGTTGTGTTCTATGGTGGTGTGTTGCGTGTTGGGGTATTGTGATGTGATGTTTTGTAATGTTATGTGTTGTGTAATGCTGTGTTCTATGGTTGTGTGGTGTTGTATTGTGCTGCGTTATATTGTGTTGTGTTGTGTGATGTGGTGTTGTGTTATATTGTATTGTGTAGTCCTATCCTATCCTGTCCCGTAATCCGCAGGTCGTAGGGGCACCACAGATGATCGTTTAACCAGCATACATGTACTCCATCTTTCTCTGTCCTCAGCAGCCCTGATGGCTTCGCTAAGTGCCAAACCAGTCCATTCTCGAATGTTGTCCTCCCACCTCTTTCTCGGTCTCCCTCTTCTTCTACCTCCTTGCACTGTGCCTTGCAGAATAGTCTTTGCAAGGCCTGATGATCTGGTGACGTGGCCATGCCATCGGAGTTTCCGTTTCTTCACCACTGTGAGCAGGTCATCGTGTTGTCCAATGGCTTGTGTGATGGTCTGTCGGACTTCTTTAGTTATTTCAGAATAATAATTAAACACACTTTGTGTAGTATTGCGGTATATTGTATCATATTGTGTTGAGTTATATTGTATTGTGTAGTACTGCTTTATATTGTATGGTATTTTGTTGAGTTATATTGTATTGTGTAGTATTGCTTTATATTGCATCATTTTGTGTTGTTATATTGTATTGTGTAGTATTGCTTTATATTGTATCATTTTGTATTGTGTTATTGTTGCAACGTTTAATATTGCGTTGCGTTATAGTGTATCGCATTGTGTTGAGTGATATTGTATTGTGTAGTATTGCGTTATATTGTATCGTATTGTGTTGTTATATTGTATTGTTTAGTATTGCGTTGCGTTATATTGTATCGCATTGTGTTGTTATATTGTATTGTGTAGTATTGCGTTATATTGTATCGTGTTCTGTTGATTTGTATTGTGTAGAATTGCGTTGCGTTATATTGTATCGTTCTCTGTTGAATTGGTAAAAGATAAAGGTAAAGATAGTCCCATAGCCTTGTGGCCGTAGGGGAGCGTGATGTTGGAGATCACACTTAACTTGGGCCAGCGTAATGATGCCCATCTCTCTCCCTCGCTGCTTTACCTTCCCCACCCTCAAGAGGGTAGGTACTCAGTCACAGTTGAGTCAACTGGGGGCGTTATTATTTGTCGCTTCACGTTTTGCGGTCACCCATCCAAGTGCTAACCGCACTGGACGGTGTTTAACTTGCGACACAGTAGCGAGAATTGCGTTGCGTTATATTGTATCGTGTTGTGTTGAGTTGTATTGTGTAGAATTGCGCTATATTGTATCGTGTTCTGTTGAGTTGTATTGTGTAGAATTGCGTTATATTGTATCGTGTTCTTTTGAGTTGTATTGTGTAGAATTGCGTTGCGTTATATTGTATCGTGTTGTACAGCGTTGTGTTGTGTTTATTTTTATCGATCGTATTGCATTGTCTCCAGCGATCTCACAATCCAATGTAAATGCATGACTCCAAGAACACGTCAATGGCAATATTTTCCTTAGCATATAAACGTTAGTGTCAAAGACATTCCTCAAGTGGAAGGAACAACTGAAAACCTCCCAACCCAACACCCACAAATCTCCACCACCACACACATGCACACTCACACCACACATCCACCCACACCCACACCCACACAATTCAAACCCTTCACTCTCACGCACCCATCCTTCAACCCCAACACACTGCCTGTAATCTCTTACAATGGTCGCAGTTTTAATGTACTAAGATTTTAAATTTAAGGCACGACTTTCAAAAAGAAGTGCTTGAGGGCTTAAACGAATGCCTTTAACGCATCCAGGTTTCAACGTTTTTATTTCAGAAGAATAATTAAACACCAAAATGATCTCAATCAGTCCCTTTGTGCAGCATTCAGTACAGGTAAACAGTGATGTCAGTCAGTCGGCTAGCATACACACAGTCATCCAAAACCTAATCGCTCCCATTCGCTGCTCGGGAATTCCCACAATACATTGCGGTGTTGTATAGCGGTGTCTCAGAAAATCTTAAAAATGGACAAACTGGATCTTGTGCTAAGATACCGTCAAAAAGGTGGTACGTTGGTTTTTGTGTGTTTTTTAATTTTTTTTAGTCCGCCCGGTTACATGTCAAAGGCCGGTTCAGTTACGATGTTTGAATCTTGTATAACTCGTGTTCGTAATCCACAGAGCCCGTCCACTCAATAACAAAGCAAGAGAGGTCGTTATGTTTTCCAACTGTATTCAGCATAAACAGCAAATAGCATAAACTACTTCATTCACACACTGAATCTCGACTCGCAGACAAGGGCTATATTTAAACGGTCTTTACAATGTAGAACATTCCGAAATATTCGATAATGGCGTATCCAGTAACAAACCACAACAAATATCGTCACAGGAAACATCCAATATGTTACGTCATATAATGTTCTACAAGATTCCAAGATTGACTTCTTGTTGCGAGATAGATCTCGAATCTTCCGTCGGTGGTAAACAAGCGGTTCCAGAAAAATCTCAACATTGCTACAACAGTATCGACTGAAAAAAAGAAAGGAACATTGTGCCAAGGTTGTACAGCAACAAACATAGAACCACATCCAAGGCAAACAAAAGCTTTCATTGCGCTCTTCGCCAAACAAATTGCTCGTAACTATTCTCAATCGTAACACACTTGACATCAAATCTCCTTTTGTAAATCAGAATAGCAAATCATATCGTGTCCTGTATTCACGGATTGAGCGACATTTGAGTAAAATATATTGTTGCAGTCTTCAAGCGCTATGGTAGCTTCTGCTTAACATGATAGCGTGGTTATCATGATCACCATCTGTAGCAAGACGACGTCGAAGAAGAAATTATTAGTAGAAAAAGTCTTTTTGATTCTGCTTCCTCAAAAACGGCTTAGATAAGAACTGAAGAACATGCATCTGATTGAGATGCCGTACTGTTGAAAACAGCAAGCAGCAACAACAACATCATCATCATCATTAAGAACAACAACAACAACTATAATCTATACTGTGTGCGTCGTCTTGGAATGTTCTCTATTTTGACATCTGAACAAAGTTTATAGAGCGGAAGTCAAATTTAGACCAGGGATGGTTTGTGTATCTTAGGTTAGCTCAGACTGAACTCCGTGTTGTCGATCAGCCGGACGCTGCAGTATCACAGCTGTAGACTTCATCCCCTGAAGACTAAGAAGATCGACTAACGACGATCTCACTGGACAGAACATTTTAGGCAGAAGTAAAGGGATGGTTAGCTTTCCTCTAAAATAGCACGATAGCCACAGGGCAAAGCCGCAGAACCATTTGATAGCACTGTTAGAAGACAATGCAAAAATACCCCGTTTTACCGTTGATAAAAGCCGCCAGCGACAAGCGAGGCTCACCTCAGGCAAAGTGGGTGAAAAATTTGTCAGTTTGCAAAACAGTGCAAAGAGAAATACACTCCCGACTTAGCCTCGGCTCCGTCGAGAGCGCCACCTTTGACCCCGACCTATCTGTCAAGTGGAGTTGCTGCCCTTTTCAGCTAAATCGCCTCCCTTGGCAGTCTCTCTGTCACACTGCTGTTTCGTCGACGGAGTGCTAACGTTTTGTCTGATTTTTTTCTCTTCAAATTTAACTATGCGAGGGATTATGCCTTGCCTTTAAAAATGAGCTTCTGGGCAATGTCAGAGAACTGTGGAATGTCGGATATACATAGGAGATTAATTAAACGGCGCGTCAGCTCTTTTACCTGTCAAAGTTTTGAAGCATTGTATTCCCACCACAGGTATTATCTCATTCTTCCAAGCTGTTTTACCTAGTCACAGCATTTCAAGTTATAGTTCTGTAAGCAAATTGTTGATACGTTGTTATTCTATCCTATCCTATCCCGCAACTCGGAGGTCTTAGGGGCACCACAGATGATCGTTTAACCAGCATACTCCATCTTTCCCTGTCCTCAGCAACCCTGATTGTTTCTCTCAGTGTCAAACCAGTCCATTCTCGAATGTTGTCCTCCCACCACTTTTTCGGTCTCCCTCTTCTTCTACCTCCTTGCACTGTGCCTTGCAGGATGGTCTTTGCAAGACCTGATGATCTGGTGACGTGGCCATACCATCGGAGTTTCCGTTTTTTCACCCCTGTGAGCAGGTCATCGTGTTGTCCAATGGCTTGTGTGATGGTCTTTCGGACTTCGTCGTTGGTGATGTGTTGGGTATAGGAAATGCCCAGAAGTCTTCTGTAGCACCTCATCTCCATGCTTTGTATTCTTCGTTGTAGATCTGCTGTGAAAGTCCATGTCTCGCAAGCATATACATGTAGGAAGATGGAGATGACAAGGGAGCACAGCAGCCTTACCTTGGAATGTAGACTGATGGTCCTGTCCTTCCAAATTGGCTTCAACCTCGCCAAGGAAGCAGTTGTTTGTGCGATCCTGGAGAGGACTTCCTGACGGGACCCAATGTCTGATACAATGGCTCCTAAATATTTGAAGCTATGCACTGTGTTGAGGGATTGGCCTTGGACTTTGATGTCCGTGTTGATGCCATTGGTGTTGTTGGTCATCATTTTGGTCTTCTCTGCACTTATTTCCATTCCATAGGCTCTGGAAGTGGTGTCAAGCCTCTGTACCAGCTGTGGAGGTGGTGTCAAGCCTCTGTACCAGCTGTTCAAGTTCTTGTTCCTCTCCAGCCAATCCATCAATGTCACCCGCAAAACGAAGGTTGGTACGATGTTATAATAGGACAATGGTCAACAACATCAGCAACAACAACAACAATCTTCTCATCATCACCACCACCAGTAAGGCCATCGCCACTACCACCACCATCTAAAATGCCAACAACAACAACAACAAATATCTCTGATCATCACCATCATGGCACAAGAACTCTGTGCGGTGGTAGATGATTACTTGTCCTCCTCACCACCACCACCACCAACAAACACCACCAACAACAACAACAACATTTCCCCAAAACCACCACCAGCACCACTATCAAACTCCACGTCGTGCCAAAGGTCTTCAAGTCTAAAATAGCAACGTTGGCCCTAAAATCTATCTTGGATAGGCAATCACCATTAGTCATAGGCCCTTGACGCAGCAAACCATAGGCACTTGACGCAGCAAAGCAGGGAGGTTTATCGCGTGTTGAAGACTCTTGTGCCATCATCGTTATCACGAGGGTACTCTTCACATGGCGTCCTGGGCTGTTCTTCTGGCTCAGCCATATCTAACTGATGATTTGGGACGAGATTCAGATGTTACTGTTATATTGAAATTTCCAGTCAAATTGGTCCGTTTCTGATTTGGAGGGCATGATTCTATTGTTATTTTGGAGTAGAAAAAAAAGTCAAATAATTCGTTAAACATTACCAAAATGTTTCCCTTTTTTAAAAACGTGGCTTTCTGAAGGTAAAACGTTAAAGCATAACATCTACTTAATTGTTATCTGGAGGTATAAAATCGCCATTTAAAAAAAATCATGTTATTCTTGAAAGAAACTACAAATATCTAAAGCGTGAATTTATATCAAAATGCGGTTGCTATACTGTTGGCATTTTGATTGATTGATTTATTGTTGCTTTAGGTCCAGCGGACTCTTCCGAGCCAAATCAGGACCGGTGTTGGCATTTGAAATAAGGATTGATTTTTAAAGGTTACAACTAAAGATTCAGTTTTGTTATTAATGTCACATCAGGAAAACTTTGATATTTTAAAGTACACGGCAGGAACATATTAATAAAAATAATAATAATAGTAATAATAATAATAATAATAATAATAATAATAATAATAATAATAATAATAATAATAATAATAATAATAATAATAATAATAATAAATAAATTAAAAAAAAATAATAATAAGGGTAGTCTAATATTTAAAAAAAAAAAAAAAAAAAAAAAAAAATAATAATAATAATAATAATAATAATAAGAATAAGGGTACATGTATTTATATAGCGCTTTTTCCTAATGCGATCAGTTCAAAGCGCAGTTCTCACGCATTAGGGAGGCACTGTGGTCTAATGGTAGTGCTTCGGCTTGAGGATCTGAAGGTCCCGGGTTCGAGCCCTGGCCGGGCCATTGTGTTGTGTCCCTGGGAAAGACACTTTACTCCTGTTTTCCTACTCCTTCGGATGAGAGTGTAAACCGAGGTCTAGTCTGTGTGTCGCATACATTCCATCATAACGGACTTTAAAGATCCTGACGCTCCTGTCCTAGACGGGTGAGTGCCGGTAACAAGAACACACCCAGCATGCACTTGGTCCCTCTCCCCCATCCCTGGCTGCCCAGGATTGTGCTCAGTTGTCCGGGCGTCAGACCATGCGCCAAAGGCTGCGGGTGGGCTTCTCGGACGGTTTGAGTTAGATCCTGTATCGGCCAGCGCCTTGATCCTTAGGCTAAGGCGCCTTATAAATGACGAACATTATTTATTTATTATTATTTATACTTAACGTGAAAATCGAAACACATACGAGAAGAAGTGAAACCTAAACGATACACTAATAAATTGTGCACAGACATAATACAAACGTGAAAAAGAATATTTACAAGTAAACCATAAAAGACGATGGAGTGAGGGGCATGAGGAGAGCAGCTAAGGAGTGGTGGGGGGGGGAGGGGGGCGGGTGGGGGAGGCGTGCGAGGTGACGGCGGTGGTCTGAATAAGAAAATAAGGAATGATGATGGTGACGGGAGGCGAGATCAGACATTTTAAAGGAAGAGATGAGTTTTCAAATTGGACGAAAGTGGCTATGTTCGGAGAGCTGCGAAAGAAGAGAGTTCCAAGTTGAAGGACCAAGCACGTATAAGGATCGACAGCCTGCAGAGGAGAGTTTGTAGCGGGGTATTTGTAGCATGCGGGTGTCAGAGGAAGAACGAAGATTTCTAGATGGCTTGTAGAAGTGAATGCTGTGGGTAATGTAGGAAGGGGCTAACCTATGGACGCATTTGTAACAGAAAGTACAGATTTTGTAGGTAGATATAATCCTCTGAGATACAGGAAGCCAGTGGAGAGAATGTAGGAGGGTTGTGATATGATCAGATTTTTTGTTTCATTTTGAGAACCAGACGAGCAGCTGAACACGTTGGAGCAGATGAACAGAAGAGGAAGGAAGTCCAGCTAGAAGACAGTTACAGTAGACTTAGCGTGACAGAACAAGAGAAGAAATGAGTTTGGTTGTAGCGTCAGTGGCCAGATGCTTGCGGGCAAGTCCTATTCTACGGAGCTGAAAGTTGCATGTTTGACGGGTTTTGCGGATGAATTCTGACATGTAGAGGATTTTGTCAAGGTTGACGCCAAGGTTTTTTGACAAAATATGAAATAAGAATAATGGCTTGGCGAAGAGTGACAGTGTCTACAGGGGAAGAAAACCCGTTGTGTTTGGTACCCGTCAGCATAACTTCAGTTTTGTTAACATTGAGCTGGTGCATGAGTATAGTTGCTAGATGCAGTGATACAGGATGGTCTAATAGGAATTGTAAAATCGTTTGGCAGTAGAGATTTGAATGTTAAGAAGTGCGATGGCATAGCTTAATACACACTTTTATGGGTTAGGACGGGTGAGCGTTATTTCATTTATTTTATTGTTTCATCGTTGTTATATTGACCTATCGATATCCATCTCAAGAGGGCGCGACAGACAATGCGCCCAAAGGCAAAGAGAGGGCGCGTCAGGACGGCTTGAGTTAGATCCTGTATCGGCTAGCGCCTTGAGCAGCTCTTGAGCTGGAAAATATCACAACGATAAAATTATAAAAGAAGTAACATGGCGACCACCCTTCCTTACCTGTAAAAGTGTGTATTAAGCTACGCCATCTCTTGACCTTCAAATCTCTACCGCTAATAATTTAAGTTCGCTATATCAAGTACGTGCGTGCGCAAACTAGACCTCGGTTTATACTCTCATCCCAAGGAGCAAAGTGGGTGGGAGGAAGGTGAAGAAAGAGAGGGAGAGGAGTCAATGGGGTATCATTATTTTTCTCAGTTCTCATGAAGTGATATGGCGCTCTATAAGCAGACCTTATGACTGAATACAGAAATAGTACAGGTTGTCCTGTCCAATAATCACCCACTCAAGCACTGAAAACAATATGACAATTTCAAGCAGTTGCAGTGCAGCACCCAATAGGACCATGTCAGTAGGAATACGCTAAAATAAATCCCCAAACAGACTGTGCCAGTGTAACTCGTCTACTAGAAGAAGCACCGACCACAACTGGCGGCCCCCGTGGGGATGCCGGGGGTTTCTGTAAAAATAGCATCCCCACTTTCCGGAAATTTAGTGCTTTAAATTCCCACTGTCGCTGTCTTTCTCCTTTGTTCTTTCTCATTCCTACTCTGTTCTATCAATCTACTATACTATATTCTTTTTCGCTAGACCAGTCATCTATCTTTTTTTCTAGGAAACTCTTCTGGGATAAAACTCCTCATTTGTGCATGAGGTCTGTTGTATCAGCTTGGAAATATTGAATGCTTTCTGCCAACTGGTCACTAGGGCTTCCTATGATATTATTGTTTAGCAATGTAGGCATTTTATATGCATGTGTTTTGTTGATGTTTTATAATGATATTTGTATTCTATTTGGTTTTTGTAAACAGGGGTTCGATAAATTAGAGTATAGCCTCAGCGTCCCCTGCGTGGGATGCCTTTATTGTAAAGTGACCGGCTGGTGGATTGCCTTCAGTGTTACCACTGGGATTGTTTCGGCAGATCTTTTATACGGATCAGGGATGAGTCCTCTTCCAGCCAAGTTGTGGTCTTGATTCTGTGGTCCTGATTCGGCTCTTTTCAGTCCGCTGGACCCTGTAAGCAATGAATAACTAACTAACTAACTAACTAACACAACTGGTGGTAGTTGTTTTTTGGGTCCCCAACGCTGAACGAGTTCTACAATAATAGAGTTCCGTGTTGCCTCCCCTCCTATTCAAAGCCCATTCCTATCCCCTCCCTATCTCTCCACCCCCTCCACACCCACACACACACCACAACAAGAGGCGCGGTGTCGGGATTTGGGAGCTGACACTAATGTGTTGACAATTTGTGTGGAAGTGTTGAAGAGATTGGTGATGGGTTTGACCAGGCCGCAACACAACACCACTCTTCACTTGGAGAGCTGAAGGCACCGCCACTGTAGACATGCACGCCTGGTATTCTGGACCACTGGCGCTTCCACTGTCACTTCAAAACCTGTACACGCAATACAATACAATACAATACAATACAATACAATACAATACAATACAATACAATACAATACAATACAATACAACTTTATTGTCTGACAAAAAGAACATTGAAATTTGCCTTAATTGATAAATAAATGAATGAATTATTTAAATAATAATTATTATTTTTAAAATAATAATAATAATAATAATAATAATAATAATAATAATAATAATAATAATGATAATAATGATAATAATGAAAATAATAATATTAATAATAATAATAATAATAATAATAATAATAATAATAATAATAATAATAATAATAATAATAATAATAATAATAATAATGTACATTTGTACAGTGGTGTTCACCATTAGAGCTCATAGGATTGTGCAGCAATGCAAGAAATAAAGCAACGCAAAATATTCAAATACCAAATTCGATCTCGCACACACACGCACACACACACACCAACACCATCACCACCACTACCACCATCCCCTCACACACACACACACACACACACACACACACATAAACAAACACATACAAACAAACGTACGCCGATTACATTCGAATAAGCAAGAAAACACATACATGCATACACACACACACACAGACACAAACAGACAGCAACCGTCCACCCCCCACCCTCCTACCCCACACACACACCATTGCATATGAACCAGTGTAAAGGCCACAGAACCATCCAACAAACTAACAAATTAATGCAGTAACGAACTAACTAACCATTACCCAAATAAATAGTTAACTGAACCCACCATTTCGTCAAAAGTCGAATTTTGTTTTTAATCCCAACGATTTTGTTAGCCAGGTAGCGTGCATGCGTGCATGATTTAGGCTTTAGTTGCGGGCCTTGGAGCTGACTGACTGGAGCAATGGGTGAATACGAGGCAGCCAAACATGTCCATCTCGCGGCCAAACTACACATGTGTGTGTCTCTCACACACTTCAAACTAAACCTTGATAAACTCCTTATTCTGACTCGGACAGATAGTTAACTCACCCTTTTATACTATTAGGCCTATATTACACTCACAGACACCAAGAGATACCAAAAATCCAAGGTTTGGACTTTTCTGCGCACAAATCGATGATTCGCTTTACATAAGTGATCTTTCCAAAGTGAGTGATTTTCGTTGCGAATGGGATTCGGCACTGATTTATGTCTTTAGGTCTGCAGTTTATGCTGTCGGTAGTATGCAAAGGTGAAAGGACACAAAATCCCACGAATTGGTTTCGTTGAAACGGACTTTCCAGTCAACTTCGTGGGTATATTTTGTTTATTACATCGCTTGCATGACATCCCAAAATGATATGATTTTGTGTAAGGACATTACTCAACCATTTTGGGTGTGAAAATGGAGGGGATCGACACCCGTTTTGAGACTTAAAACGTAGTTTGAAGCGAGGTACTGGAAGTAGATCAAGTCCGTCTGCTGCAGTAGCGTAAGACTATCGACGTCGAGAGCTTAGGAAACGAAAGCACGACGATATACGAAGCGGGGTTAATGTGTAGCAGAGATTTGTAGTCTCAGTATGGGCTGTCTTCGTTGGCAGGTTCTACTTCTATTGCTACCTTCGTTTTCATCGACCAGATAGTTGAAAAATAACTCCCTACTAAACATGTTGTGTTATGTTATGTTTATCAGTTTATAGTCCCCTCTCTTCCCGTAAGGAGTTTCAGAGAGGAGACTCACCTACTAAACATTGCTTATAACTTGAATATATACAGTACTGCGCTTGCAGGAAAAATAACTCCCTACTAAACATTGCTTATAACTTGAATATATACAGTTCTGCGCTTGCAGGAAAAATAAATGTGCCGTCATCTTTACAATGGTAACATTTTAGTGCGGATTTCTATTTCTTTTAAATTATCTCACAGTGACTAAAAAGCAGGTAATTTTGGACCGTCTCTCTCTCTCTCTCTCTCTCTCTCTCTCTCTCTCTCTCTCTCTCTCTCTCTCTCTCTCTCTCTCTCCCCCTCTCTATCTCCCTCTCTCAATCTCTCTCTCTCCTTCCCTCTCTCTATATATATCTCTCTCCTCTCTCTCTCTTACTCACTCTTTCTCTTTTCTCTCTCTCCCTCTCTCAATCTCTCTCCCTCCCTCTCTCTCTCTCTATCTCCCTCTCTCTCTCCTCTCTCTCTCTCACTCGCTCTTTCTCTTCCCTCTCTCTCTCTCTCCCTCTCTCAATCTCTCTCCCTCCCTCTCTCTCTCTCTCTATATATATATCTCCCTCTCTCTCCTCTCTCTATCACTCACTCTTTTTCTTCTCTCTCTCTCTTAAGAAAAAGCAGAAGAAGAAAAGAAAAGAATACAGGATGCTATCACGCGCTTTTTCTTCAACCGAACTCAAAGCGCGGCGATCTGAAGAGATGGCTATTGCAGACGTCGGACTAGAACTAAATTTCTGGCACTGTAAACTGTTTAAACAACAACCTTGCCTTATTTTAATTTTATCGCACTGTATTTTATTTTTTTTTTTTTTTCTCATTGTATAATTTCTAATGCAATATTGTAAGTTGTTTCATGTTTGTTTCTTTCCTTTCATGTAAAGCGCTATGCGCTTGTCTCTAAAAGGACAAGTAATAGCGCTATATAAATGTCCATTATTATTATTTATTTTTATTATTTTATTTATTTATGGCAAAACATTTTAATCCGCATTGGAATCGTACAGCTGTTTTTGCTAAAAGCTAACAACGTCTTTTAATCTGGGCCTTTTAAAACACTAGATTTTTTGGGGGGTAGCTTTATATGACGCTGGCCCTCAGCCTATATAATAGGTGTTATGGGAGATGAACAGGTGCAGTGTTGGCTGAACACCACTCACGGCCCCAGTCAAGGGCGCTTCAGGACTCTGACACGTACAGTTTTACAAGCAGTAAATCTACCGGCAGGTATATTGTCCACTACTGTGGTACTTTTATCTTTTTCTTCATATCAGGGGGATGTGTTGGGATAGAGGATTGTGGTTACAGGAGGGATTGTCCATGGTGTATTGGTGTTGCAAAGAGAGCAAGGAAGTTTAGTTAGCATTATGGGGTGGGGGTGAGAGATTCTTATAGCAAGGGCAGCGGTGATACTGTTCACACTATTGCCCAAGTAGTGTCCGTTGTTGCAAACTTGCCTAGCTTACAGAGAATGGTCTATGTTATGTTATTGTTTAATCAATATTGTATAGCGCTTTTCCAGAGCTTTTTCCAGAGCTGCTCAAGGTGCTGATTAATACAAGCTCTAACTCAAACCGCCCGAGATGCTAACCTGCAACCTTCGGGCGCATAGTCTGACTCCCAGACGACTGAGCACCATCCTGGGCGACGGGGATGGCGAGAAGTGACCCAGTGCGTACTGGGTGTATTTGTGTGGCAGGCATTCACCCGTCTAGGACATGAGCGTCTGAATCTTTAAAGTCCATGCCTGCATAAACTATACTTCTGTTTAATATAATAATAATAATAATAATAATAATAATAATAATAATAATAATAATAATAATAATAATAATAATAATAATAATAATAATACACATTTGTACAGCGTCCTTCCTCACTAGAGCTCATAGTGCTTAACAGAAAGAAATAAAGAATAAATACATCATTAAATTAAATTAAATAAATCATACAGTAAAAAATAATAAAATAAGGAAAGCAAACCATGAAAACCCAAATCAGAACACACAAACACGCACAAACACACGCACACACACACACACACACAACGACTTTGATTGTGTTTTGTGGGGTGTCGGGTAGCGCAGTGGTTGGAGAACTCGCTACTGTGTCGCAAGTTAAGCACCGTCCAGTGCGGTTAGCACTTGGATGGGTGACCGCAAAGCGTGAAGCGACAAATAACAACGCCCCCAGTTGACTCAACTGTGACTGAGTACTTACTCTCTTTAAGGGTGGGGAAGGTAAAGCAGCGAGGGAGAGAGATGGGCATCACCCTCATTACGCTGGCCCAAGATAAGTGTGATCTCCAACATCACGCTCCCCTACGGACAAGGCTATGGGATACCTTTACCTTTTACCTTAAGTACTTTACGAAGAAAAATTCAGGATCAAGATTTAAGGATAGACACTGTAGAAAATGTGTGTTATCAGTCAAGCGAAAGGAAAGATCATTCGACAGTGCCAGTTATGGTAGAGAACTCCAAATCACGGCTGCAGAATGACGTTCGCCAAAGCATAATACCTGACTTATCAGAAGATGTAGAGACCTTATTTTATAAAAAGTAACGAAGAACATTCAGGATCAAGATTTAAGGATAGACACTGTAGAAAATGTGTTCTCCTCAAGTCAAGACATAAAGATCATTCGACAGTGCGCAGGGTTAAGTTAGAACTCCAACTGAAACGTTCAAAGCAGTAAAGTGATAAAAGTGTTTGTCATAAGGAGAGGACGAGAGATGGGAGAGACCGGAGGGACAAGGAGGACCAGATAGAGTAACCGCTTTGAAGCAAAGGCTAGCAATTTATATATTTTGCACGCAAGCAGTGAGAAGTGACGTGGAGAGGGTAGCATATTTTGTATTGGGGGAACAGGGTTACAATAGTCAAGTAGAGAATCAAGAGTGAATAGCACTGACAGAAAGGAAATGACGGATGGAGCTTATGCGACGCAATTCAAAGTTCACAAACTGCAGGAGGAGTTTGAGAAAGTGAGAATGCAAAGTGAGATGTGAGTTCAAATACTACATCTAAGTTTTTGGGCGAGGCAGAGAAAGGAACAACAGAGTTACCAGCAAGAAGAGAGTCGGGCAGTTAGGTAGTTGTTGACATTCGCGCAGAGGAAATGATCATAGCTCCTGTCTTATCATCATTGAGTTTAAGTTTGTTGGAAGTCATCCAGGGCTTGACCTCGCATATGCGCTCTTGCATAGAACTGATAACAGAGTCAACGTCCTGGGGTTCAGCAGACTTCTGAAGCTGAGTACTATCCGCGAAAAAATGATGAATAACTGAATAGGCTTCAATAATATCAGAAAGAGGAGTGGAATGCAATACAAATTCTCATACTCTTATTCAAAGGAATAACGGCATCATTTGTATATAGTGCACTAACTGTGACAGTGTTATCTTAATCTCATATTAGTGGTTAGGTCAATCACCTTGTCCATGGAGTCAATGTACTTTAACTGCAGTTTAGTATACTCGGGAATTTCTTAAATAAGGGTTGGTGGGAGGGCTAGGGGTAGGTTAGGCTTCAGGGTTGGGGCAAAGGGGCTCTTGTTTATTATTTATTTTCTTACGCAGTTGTGCACACTTTGGGATTTTTGATAGCAGGTCAGACTTATGCTGTTGTCCTATATGTGTGTGGGAATGGAAGCACGTTAGCTGGAATGTAGCACATATTATGACGTTAGTTCACTTATCAAACGCAGCGAGGTAAAACTTACAACGTAACAGAGCATCGTTCATAATGAGCGACGGGAACATTTTTCCTTGTCATAGTTTTACTCTTTTGTAGCCAACGCCATGGTGTGGGCTGTAAACACGAAACAAGGGACATAACTCTGCCGTGATTTGACAAAACCGAGTAAGTCCACCTAAGGTCGAAAATGAGTTTTTTGCGCCATCAAACTTGCAAGAGAATGACGCATCTTACCTGTAAAAATCAAATCCGAACTATGTTTAGATTTGGAGATATAGAGTAAGTCCTTGTTAAAAAAATTTTAAGTGGGGGAATAAACTGATAAAACCAAGCAAGTCCCCTGCGATTTTGTTTCGGCGATCCTCTGGCTGATGCTCGAGTTGACTTAATGACATCATTTTCTACAATAACCTGACAAAGAAAAGTAAGTCCTCCCGACCAATGAGAAAGCGCCTTAAGATGAAGTGGACCAGTGAGAATCCATGTTATTGCTGCTGTGCAATATTATTTTCCTGTGAAAATGATGACGAAATTTCGGTCAGCAAAGGACGTGTTCGGCTTTTCGAAAAAGAGTTTTCTTCATGTACTTTCCTGCCCACCATGAAGGATCCTGTAGATCTTCCGCCTACGCGGCAACTTCCACGAGGTGTGGAAATAAACAAACAAACTATCCTATCCTATCCTATCCTGTCCCGTAACCCTGAGGTCGTAGGGGCACCACAGATGATCGTTTAACCAGCATACTCCATCTCTCTCTCTGTCCTCAGCAGCCCTGATGGCTTCGCTCAGTGTCAAACCAGTCCATTCTCGAATGTTGTGCTCCCACCTCTTTTTCGGTCTCTCTCTTCTTCTACCTCCTTGCACTGTGCCTTGCAGAATAGTCTTTGCAAGGCCTGATGATCTGGTGACGTGGCCATACCATCGGAGTTTCCGTTTCTTCACCACTGTGAGCAGGTCATCGTGTTGTCAAATGGCTTGTGTGATGGTCTGTCGGACTTCGTCGTTGGTGATGTGTTGGGTATAGGAAATGCCCAGAAGTCTTCTGTAGCACCTCATCTCCATGCTTTGTATTCTTCGCTGTGAGGGTCCATGCTTCGCAAGCGTATATGAAGATGGAGATGACAAGGGAGCGCAGCAGTCTTACTTTGGAATGTAGAATGATGATCCTGTCTTTCCAAATGGCTTCAACCTTGTCAGGGCAGCAGTTGTTTGTGCGATCCTGGAGAGGACTTCCTGTCGGGACCCATTGTCTGATACAATGGCTCCTATATATTTGAAGCTATGCACTGTGTTGAGGGATTGGCCTTGGACTTTGATGTCCGTGTTGATGCCATTGGTGTTGTTGATCATCATTTCGGTCTTCTCTGCACTTATTTCAATTCCACAAGCTTTGGAGGTGGTGTCAAGCCTCTGTACCAGCTGTTCAAGTTCTTGTTCCTCTCCAGCCAATCCATCAATGTCATCCGCAAAACGAAGATTGGAGATTGCTCTACCCCCTATGCTGACTGTGCCTTCGTGATCTGCAAGAGCATCTGACATGATGCGCTCTAGGAAGATGTTGAAGGGTGTAGGATAGAGTAGGCATCCTTGACGCACACCGATTGTTGTTCTGAACCAGTTCCCGATGGCGCTGTTGTGGAGGACTGCACTGGTAGCCTTGTCATACAGGTTTTTGATGACTTCAATAATTTTAGGTCTGATGTTGTACGCTTTCATTGTTGCCCATAGAGCTGCATGCCAGACTCGGTCAAACGTTTTCTTGAAGTCTATGAACACATTATATAGATGTTGTTGGTGCTGTAGGTATTTCTCACAGATTATTCTGAGGTTGAAAATCTGTTCAGTGGTACTTCGCCCTGCCCTGAATCCTGCTTGTTCTTCAGCTATGATTTGTTCAGCTTGGGGTTTCAACCTGTTGAGTAATATTTTAAGGAGGACCTTGCTGGGATGGATGATGAGGCTGACGGTGCGGTAATTTTCACACTCCTGAAGATTACCTTTTTTGGGAAGAGTGATGACAAGTGACTGGGCCCATGGTATAGGCCACTCTCCACTCTGCCATGTCTTGTTACAGATAATGGTGAGGGCATCAATCATCGCTTCTCCTCCTGCTTGAAGCAGTTCCGCGGGTATGTTGTCCACTCCCGCTGACTTCCCTTTCTTTAGCGATTGCACTGCTGCCTCAACTTCTTCCCGGAGAATTGGGAGGATTTCTTCTTCTCTGTTCTCGGGACATGCTAGAACTGATGGGTCTCCATATGGTGTATGGTTGTAAAGGTCAGAGCAGTACTCTGTCCATCTGTCCAAGACTTCTTGTTCTTCTGTAAGGCATATGCCAGACTTGCTTTGGATCGTGGAGACTTTGGGCTGTATGAAACTTGTCAGCCGCTTTACAGTCTGGTAGGCCTTCTTGCTGTTGTTCTTGTTCAGACTGTTCTCTATTTCCTGGCATTGATCTTCTATCCAGTTCTCCTTTGCTGTGCGCATGCCTTTTCGGATGTCATTGTTGATTTTTCGGTAGACATCAGCTCCCTGTGAGGTGTTCTTTTTCTTTCTTTTTTTTAAATCTCTCTTCGTTTATCACACAGATCCAAAAGTTCAGGTGGGATCCACGGCTTCTTCTTTGGTCGGTGCTTGCCAAGGATCTCAGCGGCGGCATCTGTCACAGCTGAGTTGAAGGTGGTGGTCATGGTGTTGACATCTACTTCACCAGCCCCCAAAATGAGCAGTGGTGCAAATTTCCCTTCAATTGTGGCCTGAAATAGTTCTGCCACCTCCGGGTCTTGCAGTTTGTCCAGGTCGAACTTCAGTCTAGTGCAGTATTTACTCTCTTCAAGTGGAGCCGGAAAGACATCATCAAGAGATCGTGGTCACTTCCGATGTCTGCTCCTGGAAAAGTGCGTGTCCTGCCAATGTGGATGCTTAATCTGAAGCGTTTCTTGACCATGATGTAGTCTATTTGGTTGTGATGCTCCCCCCTGGGACTGTGCCATGTCCATCGTCTGGAGTTTTTGTGGAGACCAAGCGTGTTTGCCAGTACCAGATTGTTGTATCTGGCAAACTCCAAGAATCTCAGACCCCTGTCATTTGTCTCGTTGTTGCAGTGGGGTCCACATGTTTCTCCCCAGTTGTGGTGCGCATCTTGGCCAACCTTGGCATTCCAGTCGCCTTGCACTATGACTATGTCCTTCTTCGGCACTTGGTCAAGGACCGCCTGTAGATTTTCATAAAAATCCTCCACTTCGCTTTCGTCATAGTCTGATGTTGGGGCATAGGTCTGGATGATGGTGATGTTGAAAGGGGCTGCTCTCAAGCGGATGGTAATGAGTCTACTGGGCGGCAACCCATGACAATGGCTAAAATGTTCATGTGGACCAAGAATCCAACGCCGTGTTCGTGCCTGTCATCTCTACCGCTGAAATAGAGCTTGTGGCCTTTGTCTATCGTTGTTTCACCTAGGCCTTTCCAGCGCAGTTCGCTAATGCCTAGAACGTTCCATCGATAGCGGTCCAACTCGTGGGCCAGTTCTTCTAATTTTCCTTCCGCAGTTAGGGTCCTGACATTCCAGGTTCCTATGACGATGTTGTTTCTCGTGCGGATCTTGCTAAATTGTCCATCAGTAGCATACTTAACACCTCCGTCCTGGTGGCCAACGGAAGGCGCGGTCCTTGAGCCGGCCGACGACCTATCCGGTATGGAATTAGTGGAAAGTGTCATCATGCATGTAGTGTGTCTTGGGCAAAAAAGGACCTGGCGGTGCCCAATCCTCTCCAGGCTGTTGGGCACAGCCGAAATCCACGAATACAGTGTGGCTCGCCTTGGCCCCGAGCACGTGGTCGTTGAACCTGTAGCAACGTGAGGTTCCTCGCCCTGGCCGGTGACTTCTGTGTAGAAGACTTTGTTACGTTGAAACGCGAACGAAAGTATGTCGGAAGCGTGTACGATAGATCTAATCGTTTCGATTTGCAAAGTATTCAATAATAGAGTTTATTTACCTTTGGTTTGAGTTTGCGTTGTTGTTAGGAAAGGCTTTGTATAACGTTGATAATTTTCGTTAGTCGATATTGTTGTAGAATCTTCTGGATCGGCTTGTTTACTATCGATCGAAGATTCGGGATAATTGTAGAAATTTGAAGGAACGATCCGGAAGGAGAAATAATAATGTATGACGTAAGTCAGTGATGACGATCTTCTATTCGATTGGTGGCAGTGCGTCATTTCTACATTGTTCGAAATTCTTCCGGAAGAGAGAGAGGTTATTTAATCGTGTGCCGAGTTGCTGTTGAGATAGTAAAGTTGTTGATAGTGATTTGGAGAGTTGCTGTGAAAGTTGTTGAGTTGAGTTGAGAATTGTATGCAGTTGTTGGTGTGTGCTGAATAAAAGTGGAAAACTTCATACGTCGACTTTGTGACTTGTACGCTGTTTGGACGGGTTGCGTGAATAAACGAATCTGAGTTACACAACTATCAAGAATTCAAGCATCGGGGCTGAATCAGATACTGATAGAAAACTCCAACATCAAACTGAGTGTAACATTTTGGGGGCCAAGCCGGGATTCACGCCATAGCCAAGGGTTCAACTGCTACAACAAGCGAGTCAACGTTACGAGAGGCAGTCATCGAGGGTAGCCGCCAACGAGTTGCGTCGAGAGGGGCCAACATACTGGGACTACATCACCGATAGGTTCGGGTTGACTGCAAGGGCGTGTAGTCGCTGAAGAGTTGCTTCGTGAGCGAACAACAGATCGGGACTACGTTGCTGCCGTAAGACTACGTCGAGGGACAGTCTCGGAGCTACATCGCCAGTATTAGAGAGAGCGACGTACGGACGTCGAGTCTACTTCAGCACAGGAGCGTATACATCAACACCAGCGTGGTGCAGCGTCGCATACGACGAGGACAGCGGGGCCTGCGTCAACGAAGGCGACTAGTGACAAGCATCAGCGCTACTGCAGAAAGCGTGCTGTTCTAGAACAGTCTAGAAAGGTACAGCACAGTCAAGAACTTTCCAGAAAAAAAGAACTCTACAGTCAAGAACTTTCTAGGAAAAGAACTTTCCAGAAAGAACTTTCCAGAAGAGAACTTTCCAGAAAAGAACTTTCCAGAAAAGCATTAAGATGGCTGACTTCTGGCAGAAAGGGGTTGAACTAAATCTAAAAGGCAAACAGCTGACGGAGTACGTCAAATGCCAGGAGAGAATATTGCGCGAAGAAAGAGAAGAACAGCGATGGCGTGAAGAACGAGAATTAGAAGAGCAGCGTCGCCGTGAAGAACGAGAATTAGAAGAGCAGCGTCGCCGTGAAGAACGAGAATTAGAAGAGCAGCGTCGCCGTGAAGAAAGAGAATTAGAACAGAAGCGTCTAGAAATTGAACAGCAACGTCAAGAGAGAGAAGAGCAGCGTCGCCGTGAAGAAAGAGAGTTCGAGCTGAAGCGTCTTGAAGGTGAGCGTCAGTACCAGTTAGAGTTGGCGCGTATCCAAAACAATCAGCATGCGCCACAAGTCACCAACGACCATACGGCTCCTAAATTGCCAGCTTTCGTCGACGGGAAGGACCAGATCGACAGCTATCTGGCGAGATTCGAAAGGTTCGCCGAAAGCTCTAACTGGCAACCTCAAGACTGGGCAATTCGACTGAGTGCACTTCTGACGGGGCAAGCTCTCGAAGTTTACACCAGACTGTCGAACGATGACGCCAAAAACTACGACGTCTTGAAAGAGGCCCTGTTGCAGTGCTACAACTTTACAGAGAAGGGCTACCGTAAACGCTTCCGTGAATGCCGGCCTAAGTCAGACGAGACGCCAAAGCAGTTTGTGGAGCGCCTGTCGTCATATCTACACAAGTGGGTGGAGTTATCAGGCGAAACGAAGTCTTACGACAGTCTCCATGACCTGATCGTGAAGGAACAATTTCTCAATGCCTGTCACAAGGACCTAGCGACCCACTTAGAAGAACAAAAGCTGCAGACGCTTAAAGATGTGACTGAGGCTGCTGAAAGATATCTCATCGCTCATGGGAAAACCCTGGGGCCACCCAGCGCGACGAAACATTTTCAGAAGACTGGAAACCATGTGAACCAGATCCAGGGAAGCCAGACGAGCCAGAGACAGACAGACTCCACGCCTCCTCCCAGGGAAGGGCATTCAAGGGCTGTTTCACCTGCAACGCTACAGACCACAGAGCGGCTAACTGTCCTCAAAACAAAAGTAGCGGACAGCGGAGCAGTACGGACAATTCAGCGGCGGGCAACCGGCAGAGGCGGTTCTCCAATCAACGGCAAACCAGTAGATCTGACCATCAAGTGTGCGGCGGGAGCGTCATTCTTCCGAGTGAGACCGAGCGCACAGCTACCCCTGCGGACGTGCAAGAGTGCATGACTGATGGCCAACTCCTCCTTGCCAACGGGAAATCCATCCCCGTCGTCGCCAGCGCAGCTGTGACCGTACAGAACATGCCTGTTTCCAAGGGACGCGTCGGAAATCATGAAGTGACTGTTTTAAGAGACTCTGGCTGCAATGGGGTCATCGTCAGAGAAGACCTAATCGCTAAAGAACAGTTCACTGGCGATTCAAAATGGACGCTTATGGCCGACAGCAAATGTGTGAGAGCGCCAGTTGCGAAGATTCATGTCAACACCCCTTTCTACATAGGCGAAGTCGAAGCGGTTTGCCTGAAGAAGCCGCTGTATGATTTGATGATCGGGAACATCGACGGCGCGAGACGACCCGACGACCCCGATCCAGAATGGAGTCCTGCCTCAACCCAACACGTCGAAGTTGTGGAGGAGGATCCATTGCCATTTCCCGATGGAGACCTTACAGAGCTGCTACGGGACAATGTGGTTACTCCGGCTCAGCCCTGCCGACCAGAGATCGTCGGTGCTGTTACTACCAGGGCCCAGGCCAAGAGAGACAAGACGTCTACGCCACTGAAGGTCGCCGACAACTCTAAAGCTGCCATCGTGGACAGAGATAAGCTGATTCAGCTCCAGGAAGCTGATAGCACTTTAAACAAGTACAGGAACCGCCAAGATCACGTGACCAAACGCAGTGGCACGGTCTATTTTGAGGTGAAGGCCAAGATCCTGTACCGAATCTTCCAGCACCCGAGGGTCAACGGAGGGAAACCACTACGTCAAGTCTTGGTACCGTTACCTCTAAGGCGCCAAGTGATGGAAGTAGCTCATGACTCTATCATGGGAGGTCACCTAGGCATCAGAAAGACGTCAGACAGAATCCAGGCGGTGTTCTACTGGCCAGGGCTTCATGCGGACGTCAGCCGTTTCTGCCGATCATGTGACATTTGCCAGAAGACCATACCTCGAGGAAGGGTCCCGAAAGTGCCTATGCAGAGGATGCCTCTGATCGACCGACCTTTCAAGAGGGTGGCCTTAGACTTAATCGGCGAAATAAGACCTCCGAGTGAAGAAGGTCATCGGTGGGTACTGACTTTAGTGGACTATGCGACTCGGTACCCAGAAGCAGTGCCACTGAAGAAGATTGACACTGAAACTGTAGCAGAGGCACTGGTGGACATGTTCAGTAGACTTGGAGTGCCTGAAGAAATTCTGACAGACCTCGGGACGCAGTTCGTCTCTGACTGCATGAAGGAGGTCAACAGACTGCTGAGCATCCGGCATTTGACTACGACACCCTACCATCCGATGTGCAACGGGCTTGTCGAAAAGTTCAATGCTACGTTGAAGTCCACCCTGAAGAAACTGTGCAGCGAGCAGCCCAGACAATGGCATCGTTACATCAACGCCTTACTGTTCGCCTACAGAGAAGTGCCGCAGGAGTCCACCGGCTTTTCTCCGTTCGAGCTGCTGTACGGAAGAACCATCCGAGGGCCGATGCACATCCTAAAAGAACTGTGGACGAAAGAAGTAGACACCCCAGAGGTGAAGAACAGCTACCAGTACGTGTTTGAGCTACGGGAGAAGCTGGAGCAGACTCTCGAGATAGCCAGAGAAAACCTGAAGAAGTCCCAGGACTGTGGAAAGCACTACTATGACCGTAGGGCTGTGAACAGGAAGTTCAAACCTGGCAACAAAGTGCTGGTGCTGCTACCTACCGATCACAATAAGTTGCTGATGCAGTGGAAAGGCCCGTACGAAGTGGAGACCGTGGTGGGAATCAACGACTACAAGGTGAAGGTCGGCCAGCATTCCAAGATATACCACGCCAACCTCCTTAAGCTGTACATGGAAAGGCCATCAGAGACTGTGCACGCAGCCACAGCAGCTGTGACCGACGACAGCTTTGACAGCGAAGAACTGTTGGAACTGGGAGACTTCCACAGCAAAGAAGGCATCGATGATGTTAAGCTAGGACCGAGCTTGACGGAAGGTCAAAAGTTGGAGCTCAAGGACCTTATGGGCGAGTTTCCCCACAACTTCAGCGATGTCCCTGGCTCTACAACTTTGGTCGAACACGAAGTCCACCTCACTTCGAATATCCCTGTTCGATCCAAGCCCTTCCCGATCCCTTTCAAGGCCCGTGAATCCTTGAAGAAAGACATCGATGAGATGCTGAAGATGGGCATCATCAAGGAGTCCAGTTCCCCCTACGCGTCCCCTGTCGTGGTCGTGAAGAAGAAGGACGGGAGCAACCGAGTATGCATCGACTACAGGAAGGTTAATAAGATCACCGTCTTCGACCCTGAGCCGATGCCTACCGCAGCAGACCTCTTCCGCCAATTATCGGGGAGTAGAATCTTCTCAAAGATTGACCTCAGCAAAGGTTATTGGCAAGTCCCCGTGCGTCAACAGGACATACCAAAGACTGCTTTTATAACCCCTGATGGGACGTACGAGTGCCTAAGGATGCCCTTTGGCATGGTCAACAGCGGAGCTACCCTGAAGAGAGGGATGAAGAAGATGCTCAAAGGGATGGACAATGTCGTGTGTTACTGGGACGACCTGCTAGTCCACACTCGCACCTGGGAAGAGCATCTGCAGACCTTGAAGGAGCTGTTTCACCGTCTCACAGAAGCCAACCTGACCGTGAGACCCAGTAAGTGCATTCTGGGGACTGACAACGTAGACTTTATCGGCCATTCGCTGAAAGAAGGACAAAAGGGGCTTCTACTAGAAAACGTCACCAAAATTCTGAACGCTCCACGTCCCCAAACCAAGAAGCAGGTGCGATCTTTCCTGGGGTTGGCTGGATACTACAGGGAGTTTGTACCAAACTACTCCGCCATCACAGCACCCTTGTCGGACCTGGTGCGGAAAGGCTGTCCAAACCAAGTGCAGTGGGGACCGTCTCAGGAGAGGGCATACCAGACTGTGCGCGACCTCCTTTCGAGGGATCCGGTGCTACGACTGCCTGACACTTCCAAAGAATTCGTCTTAAGAACAGACGCAGCGGACGAAGGCATCGGCGCCAAACTGATGCAAGAACACGAAGGGAAACTATTTCCGGTCAGTTACGCCAGCAAGAAGCTGTCCAGGGCTGAGAAAAATTACTCGACCATGGAGAAAGAGTGCCTTGCCATCATATGGGGAATCCGGAAGTTCGAACTGTACCTTCAAGGAGTGAAGTTCGTGCTACAGACTGATCACAAGCCGCTAACTTACTTGAACTCTGCCAAATTTGTGAACAGTCGCATCATGAGATGGGCTATGTACTTGCAGAACTTTAACATGCGAGTAGAATCTATCAAAGGATCAGACAATGTTGGTGCGGACTTCCTCAGCAGAGTGTGTGAGTAAAAAAACATTGACCGTGTAGATAAACTGTGAACATTGACAATATCCAGACAAATTTGAAGATGAAAACCATTGACTCTGTGTGAATGAGCTGAGAACATTGACAGTGTTCAGACAGTCTGAAATAAGTTTTAATTCTGAACTTTGTTTGTGCATTACGTTTCAACGTTGTTGAAAGAAATTGGGTAAATTTCTTCTTGAGTGGGGGGTTATGTTACGTTGAAACGCGAACGAAAGTATGTCGGAAGCGTGTACGATAGATCTAATCGTTTCGATTTGCAAAGTATTCAATAATAGAGTTTATTTACCTTTGGTTTGAGTTTGCGTTGTTGTTAGGAAAGGCTTTGTATAACGTTGATAATTTTCGTTAGTCGATATTGTTGTAGAATCTTCTGGATCGGCTTGTTTACTATCGATCGAAGATTCGGGATAATTGTAGAAATTTGAAGGAACGATCCGGAAGGAGAAATAATAATGTATGACGTAAGTCAGTGATGACGATCTTCTATTCGATTGGTGGCAGTGCGTCATTTCTACATTGTTCGAAATTCTTCCGGAAGAGAGAGAGGTTATTTAATCGTGTGCCGAGTTGCTGTTGAGATAGTAAAGTTGTTGATAGTGATTTGGAGAGTTGCTGTGAAAGTTGTTGAGTTGAGTTGAGAATTGTATGCAGTTGTTGGTGTGTGCTGAATAAAAGTGGAAAACTTCATACGTCGACTTTGTGACTTGTACGCTGTTTGGACGGGTTGCGTGAATAAACGAATCTGAGTTACACAACTATCAAGAATTCAAGCATCGGGGCTGAATCAGATACTGATAGAAAACTCCAACATCAAACTGAGTGTAACAGACTTTCGCCCAGTGATGCCGTGCTAACATTACCCCTGTTAGACGCCTCTGACGACACGCCGGGAAACGTTGGGCCTATTCTATTCAGTGCCCGAACCCACAAACAAACAGCAACAAATATATTACAGACACACAACAAGGGCAACAAAATACAAGACATACACGTGGTGTAAAGGCAGGAAGATCGCTACAATAGGAAACTGAAAGGAAAATAGTTTTGTATTTTTAAAATTAAATTGGCTGCATCTAATATTATTTTGAAGGGAGAGCAAAAAAACCCATGACTCCTGCATACCAGCCCAGGAATAATAAGTGAAGAATGGCTAAAAACAATAAACAGGCACACATATACACTCACTGTAACTGCCGCACCTACATCTTACAAAACCCAACTTATGTGACTCATCTCGTCAGACTTTTTAACAAAGAAACGAAACGGCCTATTGATTTATGATTGATTTATTATTGCTTTAGGTCCAGCGGACTCTTCCGAGCCAAATCAGGACCGGACAACCCCCGATCCGCATAAAAGATCTGTTGAAACAACCCCAGTGGGAAAATTGAACGCCCTCCACCGGCCAGTCACTTTACAATAAAGACATCCCACGCGAGGGACGGCTGAGGGTTGACCTCAACTACGCGAACTCCCCGATTACAAAAACAAAATAGAATACAAACATCATTATAAATCATCAACAAAAAACATACATATAAAATGCCTATAGTGCTAAATAGTACATTCATAGGAAGCCCTAGTGACCACCCGGCAGAAAGCGTCCAACACTCCCAAGCTGATCCAACAGACCTCATACACAAACAAGGAGTCTTGTCCAGGAAGAGTTTTCAAGAAAAAAGGTAGGTCATTGATCTAGCGAAGAAGAAGATAGTATAGCAGAGTGGTAGGACAGATCGGGAATGGGAAAGAGCAAATGAGGAAGACAGCGACAGTGGGAATTTAAAGCACTAAATTTCCAGAAAGTGGGGATACTATTTATACTGAAACCCCCGGCACTCCAACGGGGGGGAACTGTTGCCACAGTTAATATGTCATGCCTACAAAGGCAAGACAGGTTTTCAACTGGGGCTTTCACTGTACCCTTTATAGGTTAGAACAATCTACAGTGGCAAGATTGCTCATGACCCCAAGGGGTAAAACGGCCTATGGGACTTACTTGATTTGGTGAATTTTGAAAACAAGGATTTACTTAATAATAAACTGACAAAACCAAGCGGATTTGACTTACTTGGTTTTGTGAATTTTTTTTAACAAGGATTTAATTCAATAATAAACTGACAAAACCAAGCGGGTGACTTGCTTCGTTTTGTCATGTTCTCAACAAAGATCTATCTCAAGAATAATCTGACAAAACAAAGCAAGTCCACAAATAGTCTTAAAACATCAAATCTATCAAACATTTCTTTAACATTCAAGGTATGCACTCTTAAATCGAGGAATTGCATTATAATATGCCCTTAAACTTCCAGAAACGATCGCGTAATATAGCGCAACACAAAACGTCGATTTTCTCGAAAGTATGTTTTGTGGACTTGCTCGGTTTTGTCAGTTCACGGCAGAACTGTAGCTTTGCCGATTTATCCATTGGGTAAACTGCTTCATGAATTCCACTTCTAATGTTACCAGTGCCACCGTGATGGATACCTGCAGTTAAGTTTACCATTATAGTTTGCGCTGCAATTTGCCTATATCAAGTATCACCCCCGTTGAGGTGCCGGGGGTTTCAGTATAAATAGTATCCCTACTTTCTGGAAATTTAGTGCTTTAAATTCCCACTGTCGCTGTCTTTCTCATTTGCTCTTTCTCATTCCTGCTCTGTTCTATTAATCTGCTATACTATCTTCTTCTTTGCTAGACCAGTCATCTACCTTTTTTTTTTGAAAACTCTCCCGGGACAAGACTCCTTATTTGTGTATGAGGTCTGTTGGATCAGCTTGGGAATATTGGACGCTTTCTGCCAGGTGGTCGCTAGGGCTTCCTATGACGTTATTATTTAGCAATGTAGGCATTTTATATGTATGTGTTTTGTTAATAATTTATAATGATGTTTGTATTCTATTTTGTTTTTGTAAACGGGGGTTCGATAAATTAGGGTACAGCCTCAGCGTCCCCTGCGTGGGATGTCTTTATTGTAAAGTGACTGGCTGGTGGAGAGCCTTCAGTTTTACCACTAGGGTTGTTTCAGCAGATCTTTTATCCGGATCAGGGGTTGTCCGGTCCTGATTTGGCTCGGAAGAGTCCGCTGGACCTAAAGCAATAATGATGTAATGTAATGTAATTATATCAAGTATCGTCCATTTTGTTGCCAGTTAACCGGTGATTATGTACAGACAATTCTTATATGTATGCTATTCCCTTCCCCTGTGTCATATAACTGGACTGTCTGAATAGTCCATGGCGTAACTCGGTGCGCAGGCTTTCAGCAAGTGTGCCTCTTTGATGATGTGGATCTTGAAGGCCAAGCTCTTAGCAGCTTTACCACTTACCAGCCAGGAAAACCTGCTGCAAAAGCAAACTAATTACCCGAGCCTTGTAAATTACATCTGCTTTTTAATCGCCCGTTCCTTGTCGATATAGCACATAATTATTGCAGATTTGCTGTCATATTTCAAATTTATTACCAAACTGCATTATAAATAGACCACGGCTGATTCCGTTTTGTGGTTTTATGGCAGCGTTTTATGTTTAAAATTCATCCGGTTATGGTATTTTTATGAACGAAGTGTGTTATTTATGGTTTTTGTTCTTCCGTTAAATATTGCACACACATACAAACACACGCACACACACACACGCACACACACACACACACACACACACACACACACGCGCGCACTCACGTACTGTTAAGTTTTCTGTTTGAAATCATGACGTAATAATAATATTTTATATTAAATATTAACTTTAAATTTTAGTTTATCCCCCCCTCCCCCCCAAGAAAAGACAATATTTTTGCAGGTGATTTAAATATCAGAATAAATATAGGCCTATTACTGAAAATTGGTAGGATTTGATAGAAATATACCAATGAGCAGAGCTGCAAACATTGGTCGTTTTGTTTCACAGCAAGAAAGCATAATCTGCTAAATGATAAGGTTAGAAATGCGGGGTGTCGTTATCTCGTTTCACGTTCAACGATCCATTTTCAATCTCTGATCTACAAATGAAGAAACTTTTAACGTCTGGTGACACTCCAGCGCAGTGGTGAGAACAATGTCCCGTTCTATGGAGAGAGTTTAAGCAACTCCGATAGACTGGTTACTTCTTAGATGTGCAAACGCCGATGAGGTAATCACTGCAGAAAAACTACAAAATTAGAATCGTCGTCATCGTCTGCGTCGTCCTCATTATCATCATTATTATCATAATAATCATCATCACCACCATCTTCATCATCATCATCATTGTCATCATAAGAAGCAGCGGCAATAGGAATAATAATAATAATAATAATAATAATAATAATAATAATAATAATAATAAGAAGAAGAAGAAGAAGAAGAAGAAGAAGAAGAAGAACAACAACAACAACAACAACAACAACAACAACAACAACAACAACAACACAACAACAACAACAACAACAACAACAACAAACTGTGCAGAAAGACTGAAACAACGCGCACGACATATCCACTAGTCCACCCAGCTGACAATGGGACTACCTGGATCTGTTTACTAAAATCCTTTATCCCCGTTGGGGTGCCGGGGGTTTCAGTATAAATAGTATCCCCACTTTCTGGAAATTTAGTGCTCTAAATTGCCACTGTCGCTGTCTTTCTCATTTGCTCTTTCTCAGTCCTGCTCTGTTCTATCAATCTGCTATACTATCTTCTTCTTCGCTAGACCAGTAACCTACCTTTTTTCTTGAAAACTCTTCCGGGACTAGACTCCTTATTTGTGTGTGAGGTCTGTTGGATCAGGTTGGGAATATTGGACGCTTTCTGCCAGGTGGTCACTAGGGCTTCCCATGATGTTATTATTTAGCAATGTAGGCATTTTATATGTACTAGCAGTTATTACCCGTCCAAATAAATTTTTGATGACCCAATTGCTGGGCCTGATGTTATATGCCCGTTTCAAAAATTTTCCTGGAAGTGACTTTTTTTGTGCATTCTGCAGCATTTTGTCATTTTATGTTTGTTTTTAATCTGAAGAAGAGCAAAGCACGAAAATTCATTTGTCTTGTATTGTTGTATAATTAAAAGTATCTATTATATTTTGTTGTTGTGTTGCTGATTTTATGCCCGTTATAGGTTATCTTTGGGTGTCCAAGCTGTCAGCCACTGAGTGAAGTCAAATTTATTTGAGACTATAATGTTCCATTGTAGCCTACATAGTGTATGGTTTATGTTGTGGTGTTGGTACAATAACTACATGTAGGAAATATCAATTGCCTGAAAGTGGAAGAAATTGTAAACGCAACAGGAACTGCTAAGTATTTTGAAAGTAAAATACAATTATATGTTTATCTTTAATCTATGTCTCTTTTTAGTGATTCACCACTGACAGTGCACTTCAGCCTTCCACTTCCAGAATCATAAACACAACTAAGATATACAGTATATCAAAGATACTTTTAATTAACATTAGCTCGAAAATTAATTCACATTGTATAAAAGTATCTTTGATATAATAATCTTTGTTGTGTTTATGATTCTGGAAGTGGAAGGCTGAAGTACACTGTCAGTGGTGAATCACTAAAAAGAGACATAGATTAAAAATAAACTTATAATTGTAATAAAACACAATAATCATTTATTTGAGGAGAACAGCATTACTGATTTATTGCACATGCATGTGATTAAAACAATAAGGCAATGCTATCACTGCATGCACAGAACTTTTTTTTCCTTATAATACATACCAATGAAATACCAAATTGAGGCAATCATAAAAAAAGCACCAAGCCATGTAAATGTAAATATGGACCTTTAGTCCCTACAGATATTTATTTGGGAACAATTCAGTTTTAATTTAGATTCTAAATATTTATTTTTAATGTAAAGTTTGCTCTTAATTTAATATTTTTTTCTGATGAATCGAATGACAATTAATAATGCTATGAAATTTACAATAAAACTATAATGTTATTTTCTAAATGTTTTTTTTAAACAGACCTACCTATACCTAATTTTTTTTTAAAAAGCATAAGATGTTAAGTGTTCTAAGAAGTACACGCATCATGGATAAATGAAAAAAAAAAGAATATGAAGCAGTTATTAATACCCGTGCTATGATTTTATTTTTATTTATATATTTTTTTTATATATTTTTTTTAGCATTTTACTTGCACCTCGTTTTGTTTTTCAGTTGCCTCTGTTCCGCTCTTTTTCTTTATTATCTATATCTCTCTTATATCTCTCTCGCTCTGTATTATTAAATTTTATTTAAAAAAAAAAAAAGTCCAAGCGAGATTCGAACCCGTGTCTCCTTATTGATAGTCAAACGCCTTATCCATTGAACCACGGGATGCTATAATTCTCTAAACTGATTTTAGGTCCCATATCATAAAACATGTTGAACCCGTCGATTTTAATAGTGTTATAAACTTGAAACTGGATTAAACAACAATATAGCGAACGCCGATCGATTAAAAGCGATTTGGAATAAAATACGAAATCCTTGGTAGAAATGGTATGCGGAAATGATGGCAGGGCTAAGGGCAAAAATGATTGGTTCTAAAAATACCGTCTCACACATGTGTTTTTACAGTGTTTTTGGACGCAGTAAAATGCAAACTAAAGCCGTTTTGCGATCGAAAAGAATGTTAAGTTTCGTTGTATCGGCAGCGGGTGATCGAGCGCCGAATGGCAAAACTCGCGTGGAAGCAATTATATGGACAGTTCAGCTGTAATCTGTAAAACTTGGAGCCAACTGAAGCTCGAAATTAACTTCACAACAAAGCCGCTGGTTGGCTAAAACGGCCCCTCGTGATCTGAAAAGGCTGCTCGATTAATATATAGATGTGTTTAGTTGATAATTTATAATGATGTTTGTATTCTATTTTGTTTTTGTAAACGGGGGTTCGATAAATTAGAGTACCGCCTCAGCGTCCCCTGCGTGTGATGTCTTTATTGTAAAGTGACTGGCTGGTGGAGAGCTTTCAGTTTTACCACTAGGGTTGCTTCAGCAGATCTTTAATGCAGATCAGGAGTTGTGCGGTCCTGATTTGGCTCGGAAGAGTCCGCTGGACCTAAAGCGACAATTATGTAATGTAATGTTATGTAAACAGCGTGGTCGAGGAAACAGGCACCGCCGTCACTTTAAGCTGCCTAGAAAAAAGTGAGGTCCCAAACACCTCTCGCCCCAACGACCGAAAGGGTGTAAGAACACTTATACTTTTGCCTCCACGGCGTAATATAAAGCGTGTTTATACACACAAACTCATACGTTTTATCTACGCTCAAAGAGCGATAAACTTCATTATTCCTTAGACACTGTAATACAACTACAATTGTAACAGTGTTTCGCAAGTTGGTTAAATGCTGATCTTCTACATGATACAAGTAGCAAAGTTTTATTAATAAAAGCTGACGCAATATATTAGTATATTTCGCGCTTATTATTTTTTAATCTTCTCCTTCTCCTTCGTCTTCTTCTGCTTCCTTAAAACGCCTCCAAGATCACACATGTCGGCGTCACAAAGCCTTCTCACATTCATAGTGAGCGTTGCCCCATCGACAAAAATAAGATTACGCTTTAAATATACAAAAGACAAACTCTTTCAAAAATATGATCGATGCGTTGATTTCATTATTTTTTCTATTATTAGCATCAAGGTTGATTCCAAAAATAGCGCCACTTCAAAAGCGTGTGTATAGATGATGGCAAGATGTATAGATGTGTAAGACGAGACGTCTTCAAGTCAAAGATTAGCGGTCAGTTTTTGCAATGTTTATCCATTATATCATATTTTAAAAGGACTTTCCTTGACTACGCCCACTCAGCAGATCATTTTAATTTCAGAATGAGTGTTACCTCACTTTAAAAAAAAATCTTACCTAAAAAAAATAATTAAAAAAACACACACACAAAACTCTTTTGAAGGTACTTTTTAAACTAATGAATCCATTCCGTAGTTTTTGTGTTTATGAATAGCAAGGGTCATGAAAGTTTATGAAAGCCGAAAAAGAGACAGAACCCCAACAACAAAAAATTGCTCGTAAGGGTTTTCGTTGATAAAAATAGACCCTACCCTGGTCCCAGAAACCACAGACGCGCACTTCAATGTGCGTGGTTCACTCACAAATAGGGTCAAAGGTCACACCGTTAAAACGAGGGAAATCACTACCTTGTCGGAAGAGGAATGGCAAATTCAAACTTTGGCGGTTTGAGCAAGTAAAGCCCATTTTATCATTGTTTAATGTGAAAACAATGCCAATTTATCGTTGTCTAATGTGAAAACAATGCCATTTTACCATTGTTTAATGTGAAAACAATGCCATTTTATCATTGTTTAATGTGAAAACAATGCCAATATATCATTGTTTAATGTAAAAACAATGCCAATTTATCATTGTTTAATGTGAAAACAATGTCAATTTTAGGGTAAACCCATTTTTGGACCAAAGTAAAGAATTTGGGGTCCTTTATTGTGACGGCAATGCCATTTTTGAACTAAGCTTACACTGAGTGTCAAGGAAAAATATCCCACATTTTTAATATACACTGGCCCTTTAAATATAAATGTTTTGAGTCATGGTAATGTTCCCGTGGTTTTAGACGTCAGGTGGTATTGCATTCCATCGTATTGTATTGTATCGTATCGCATGGTAGCCTATTGTATCGCCTTGTATCGGAGCGGATTGTATCGTATTGTATCGTATCATATGGCGTTGTATAGTATCCGCTGGACCTTTAAACAATGGTTAACTTACTAATTGTATTGTGTTGTATCATATCGTATTGTATTGTATTGTATTGTATTTCAAGTCGTAGCACAGTATACGCGCACACTGTTGAAGAGCCCCGGCCAACTGACCAATGGCCTGCTTTGAACTCCCAGCCTCTTTGGTCGAAAACCAATCAGCGTTCGCCTCTCATGAGTGGGCTGAAGTGATTGAGTGCCCCGTGGCTGTGTGATGAGAAACATAGAGGCTAGATAGAGTTACAGTACGTTCAGTGGGGCCGAGTACCTCAGTTGGTAGAGCGGCTTACTAGTAAACGAAAGGTACCTGGTTCGAATCGCCAACGTGAATCCACAATATTTTCCCCTTACCATCAACTGGTTCGCTGGTGTCAGAATAATGTGACCAGTAGTCGCCTCAACTCTTCGGTGTCGTGTGACTATAATCTTCAGTTACAACACGTTAGATGAAGATAGAGTTAAAAAAAACACTCCAGACATTTTTTTTAAAATAACATTTTATTTTAGTTTTAATTTTATTGATGTTATTTTAGTATTATTTAAAAAAAATATATATTGAAATATATTGTAGTGTATTGTTTTGTTTATTTATTTATTTATATATTTATTTATTTTATTTTTTAGACGTTTTCTGAATAATTTCTTAGTTTATGTTTTTAATTTGGTTTTATTTTATTGTTTTGTATTGTTTATTTTATTTTAATTCACTTCCTTTCTTATTTTTTTCTTACAATTTATTTTATGTTATTTTAATATTTGTTTATTTATTTATTTTTATTTATAATATTTTTAGATTATCATCATCATCATCATCATCATCATCATCATCATCATCATCATCATCATCATCATCATCATCATCGTCATCATCATCATCATCATCATCATCATCATCATCATTAGTATTGTTGTTGTTGTTGTTAAATTAATAATAAAGTACTTTATTAATAGTTTTTGCAGTCTGTATTGCGACTAATGGGAATTCATAACCATTCAAGCCAGCTGTCTAAACCCGGTGGACCAAAGACTGTTATGACTATAGCACTGTTTCATAATGAAAGCGAAAGTGGCGGATCGGTTGCGGCCCTTGGGTTTCGGCTAGTTCCGGTTGAAGCAAGAAAGATGCAGGGTTATATAAATTATATTTCTCTTGTACAATCGTTCAAATTTTACTCAGGGTGGCTGCTTGCCTAAACATTGATTGCTGATTTGTTTGTTCAGTAGGCCTAATTCGTTTGTCAGTGACCTACATTCACGAGAAATTCGAAGTCTCTTTCTTTTTCTTTGCTTTAATTTTTTAATTGAGAAATTTTAATTTTGCAGTTTATCTAGAAGATAACATTATTATACAGTAGAATAATTTTTGTTTTTAATTCAGTGAAGCAACTGCAATTATGTCTTATTATTTTCAGTCTTTCAGTTGTTATTATTATTAGTTGTAGTAGTATTGTTATTATTATTATCATTATTACCATATATTAATTATTAGTTGTCTGTTGGTGATGCTGTTGTATTATTATTATTATTATTATTAGTAGTAGTAGTAGTTGTAGTTGCATTGTTATTATTATTATTTTTATAATTATAAATTACTCTAATGATTACGATTATTATTAATATTATGATGATTATTTTGTATTATTACTCTTATTATTATAATTATTATTATTATTATTATTATTATTATTATTATTATTATTATTATGATCTAGGATGGATCTAAGGCATGGAAGAATGGGTGAGTGTTGTAGTTGTGTATACATATACTGTTATGTTATGTTATGTTTATCAGTTTATAGTCCCCTCTCTTCCCGTAAGGATTTTCAGAGAGGAGACTCTGATACTGTGGAATAATTATCTGTGTGTTAAATGTGTACGCATGGGTATGTGGCTGGTTATCTGTTTATGCATGTGTGTTAGTGTTTATAGATTTGTATTTTGGTATGGAAGTTGTTTTTGATAGTATATCAAATGTATCAATATTGAATGTCCATGTTTGTAATAATTTTGATGTTGTTATCTCCTTCCTTATTGCACTGCTAAACAAATATCCATGCCTTGTGTTTGGACAATAAAGAATCTTGAATCTTATTTTACATTGTTGTAATCTTTCCGAATCAGTCGCAAATGTTGTTCCCACAATCGTTTCAGTGTTTTGTTAGCTGGTAATGTGTGTAACTTGACAATGCGCCCTTCAATTACTTTTCCTGCGAAATTAGGGCAGCAAACGCAATACTGTTTTTCTCCGCCACAAGTCTTCCGTCTACGTGCTGCCATGCTTAATATTCAACCGGAACTAGCCGGTGTACGTGGCATAGGTGAAGGCAGGGCCGGATAACTCTATCTGCACTAGTTTTGCAACAGTGCTATTGATAGAGTATGGATGAGCTTCACCTCACCATGTTCCCAATCAGGGGAAACAATAGGTCCTGTCACGTGGGGTTTATGGGCTCTGCACAATGGAATTATGGACCCTCACGTTTATTCGGTGGGAACTGCTAGTAAGTCACCCTATGAATTACTTTAATACATTTATTTGTTTAGCTCGTTCTGTGTTAAGGTTGGGGTACAGAAATAGATAGAAAAATGGTAAAAGAATACTGTCACACTAGCTTTCACACGGCTATGAATCATATGTAGTCCAGCCACTTGATAACAGTTAAAATCACACATTTATTTCTTCTACTCTATACAAGATTCTCTAAGTACTAAGCTAACTTAAAAAGTCTCTTTCAATGCTAATAGTTCGATCGCTGATAGTCTAGGCAGCTGTTATATCTTCCTCGGGCACTTTGCTATAATATTTCATGTAGCTTTGGACTACTGTGGTCCGTTTTACAGTTTCTGAAGAGTTGGACTACTGTGGTCCTGCTATGATCAGTTTAAGTGCACCTTTGTCGATTACACTTAACTTTCTGATGGTGCGGTCGAAGTCCTTCTGTGAGGTAGCTTCTGGTACACCTTTGTAGTTGTGTAGTTGGGTTCCCTTGCCACGCTGTGGGGTCTGACAGGGTGTCTTTCAAGGCAGCTCTTTCCGTCTTGTGCGGTAGAGGATCCTCAACCAACTAGTCGTTTCTGTGGAGTGGGGTGCACAGGATAGCTCGCCTGCTCGTCTGTAATATAAGAGACGAAATTCTGCACAACCCTGAATAATCGGTTTGTGCAGAGCGTCTCACTGAAAGCCAAGTAGCCCTCAGTGATAGCTCCACATCTCTATACATAAGCGACGAACATTCTGCTACTTCCGGGGTCCGCTGTAATCTCACTCTAAATTCCTATACATACATAAATATAAATCGTGTCTAACTATACACATACAGAATTAATAATAATATAAACATTCAGTGGTACAGCCACTGGTCTGCAAACATACATATAAGTTAAACAACAGTGGTTCCGTACGGGATACAACATGGCGGCGCAACCGGTCGTGTTTCGCCTCGTGGTCGGCTCTTCCACGTGGTACGGCAAATTCGGATTAACAATTCACATTTATGCATAGCAAATTCCACAAACATAATTTCACAATAATATAAATAT
Source organism: Oncomelania hupensis (assembly GCA_036898135.1). Lineage (NCBI taxonomy): Eukaryota > Metazoa > Mollusca > Gastropoda > Littorinimorpha > Pomatiopsidae > Oncomelania > Oncomelania hupensis. Next base: position 84,938,078 of record CM072513.1, read on the forward strand.
ATCACGATGAAACAGAAGGGTGTTCATTTACCTGTTTGACAAGTTCAGGCCCGTGTTGACTAAATAGAATTCTGAGATTCTAAGTCCTGCTTCCTGGTCTATGAGTGTAGAGATTTCTCTAGCTGTGGAGATGTTGCCTCTACCTCGTCTCACACACGACTGATTCAAACTGTCTTAGGTTTTGACACATTCAAAACTGCTCTACCCACTGAGCCTGCTTCTGATTGGTTAAAACGGTCCGATTCAAAGCTCAAATGCTGAGTCACTGCGATGTGGGTCGGGCTCGCGGTGTGGGGTATGCTGTGTAATTTAATTGCTGCTGTGTAATAGTCTAACTTCTCTACTGTTACAAAGACTACACATGGCTAAATAGTCAACAAGCAGAGTTAAAACTAGCCAGTTCGTGACAGGCTCCCTCAACTGAAAAAAGGCGATGACTACTGGATTCGACCTTTTTCTACTACAGAGCCTAGTTTAACACTGCACTATCCTAGGGTCCTATTTACAAACTAATTAAGTTGCTCTACCTGAGCTGCAATGCTGTGCCAGGTAGCTAAGGACACTAGTGACAGGGTATTACTGGGCGAGGACGAATTCTGGTGCTGTGGCCCTTAGTTGTGTTGGGTGGGCGACAGCTGCTGTGTCCTCCACGAGATGGCGACTGAGGTAGTCGGCTCCGTGGTTTTCCTTGCCGGGGATGTACTCGATTTGGAATGAGTATGCCTGAAGGGTGAGTGCCCATCTCATCAGGCGAGAGTTCAAAGACTTGGAGGCTGCCAGGAACGATAGTGGTTGGTGGTCCACCTGAACTGTGAAGTGGGTCCCATACAGGTATAGTTGGAACTTCTGTATGGCCCAGACTAGTCCAAGACATTCTTTCTCCGACGTGGCGTAGTGGGTCTCGGCGGGTCGCAATTTTCGGCTGGCGTAGGCGACAGGGAATAGCGTCTCTGCATTCTTGGGGTCGCGCTGTAGCAGTACTGCTCCGAGGCCTAAGTCGCTTGCGTCGGTGCGAAGAACGAATGGCTGAGTCAAATCGGGTAGGTGGAGTACTGGCGCCGATGTCATTCTGTCCTTGAGTGTTTGGAATGCGGTCTCGCATTCGGCTGTCCATACTACTTTGTCCGTTGCGATTTTCCGGGTTCCATTTGTCAGAGGTACGGCGATGCTGTTGTAGTTGGGGATGAACTTCTTCCGCGATGGCGATGGCCATCCATGTGTGTGTGCTGGGGGTCGCTGGTCGGTCCGTGTACTTCTTGAGGAGATTAATGTGGTGGTATCGGGCTCTCCCGTTCACCTCTACTTGGTAGACTGTCTTGGATTTCTTGGCAGTCACCCGGTACGGTCCTCTCTAAGCGATGTCCAGCTTGTTGGTTCCACTTGGAAGTAAGAGTAGCACTTGATCGCCGACTTGCAGTTCTCTGTCCTTCGCGTGGCGGTTGTAGTACTTCGCCTGACGGGCTCTTGCCTTCTTCAGTGCTTCACCAGCTTTCTTCCACGTTGCTTTGAGGGTTTCCTGCAGGTCTGCGACGTACTTGGTGGCACCTCTTGGTGTGTCGTCTATCTTGGCTTCCGTCCAACTTCTGCGTAGGGCTTCTAGCGGTCCTGCTAGAGGTCTGCCGAATAGCAATGTTGACGGGGTGTAGCCTGTGGCTGCATGGGGCATTTCTCGGTATGCGAACAGTGCCGCATTCACGTAGGTGTCCCACGCTTCTGGATTGTCGTCGGCGACTTTCCTGAGGATGGTGAGAAGGGTTCCGTTCAGTCTTTCTACTTGTCCGTTGCTGGCTGGGTGGTATGGTGGTGTGCGAATGTGATGAACTTGTATCAACTCGAACACGTCTTGCATCAGGCGGCCGGTGAACTGAGATCCGTTGTCCGTTCTAATGCTGTCCGGGAATCCGACTCTGGTAAAGATGGCGATAAGTGCATCTGCAATCTTCTTGGTGTCGATCGCTGGCAATGGGACTGCTTCGCACCACATCGTACATGCGTCGACGAGTGTGAGTAGAAATCTGTTCCGCTTCTTGGTCATGGGCAGTGGTCCTACTATGTCTACTGAGACTTGCTGGAATGGCACGCCGACTACTACTGATGGTCCTAAGGTAACTGGTACGGTGTGATGTCGCGGGGAATATCGTTGACATTGGTGGCAAGATTTCACGTAGCGCTTGACATCCTCCGTGATTCCTGGCCAATAGTAGTGTGCGCTGATTCTCTGCACTGTGGCTCCAATTCCCATGTGTCCGCTGAGTGGCATGCTGTGGCCTAACTCTAGTACTTGGGCTCGAAGGGTGGCTGGTAGTACTAGTTGGGTGTGATCTCCATCTCCTTGTCGATGTAGAACTCCCTCTTCCATGTAGAAGTCTCCCTTGTGCGGGGGTGTGTGCGCCTTGGGTAGCTTCTGGAAGCACTTCGCTATCGAGGTGTCTTCTTTCTGTGCTGTTTTGATCTCTTCGAGTCCTGGATTCGGAGCGAACTCGGGCTGGGGTGGTTGGGTTTTAGCTTGGGCCCTGGTTTGCACTGCAGCTATCTCTACAGTTTTGGGGGGCGTGCCTAAGAACACATACCTACAACCTAGCACTAGATCATACAGGGGTTTCTGTAAAACAGCTGCTTGGATTCGTCCTGTGACGTACCTACTCTCTACTTCTATCCATGCTATTGGGCAAGTAGTCGTCGGTTTCGTCAAGTCTGCTCCTTGTAAGTCGACTGTCTTGTCTGTCAAGTCCGCGCGCGATACAAGAGATTCGCTGACTATCGCGTCGTATGATAGACCTGTGTCATACAGACAGTTCGCTTCTTTTCCGTTGACCTTGACCGTGTCTGTCACCGAGGGGTGATCTCCGATCGTGTGTGGCTTGTTACCGCTACTTTGAGTTAGAACTCTGTGCGCTGGCCGGCTTTCGCGCTCTTCCCTACGTTGTGCGGCCAACTTGAAACATTCTGCGGTGGAGTGATTGTTTCTGTTGCAGAACGAACAATACCGTCTCTGTTCTGCGGGACCTCTTTTCCCGAATTCCGTGTTGGGTCCTCTATTTTGCCCAGGTCTGGGGTTATTCGGCTTATTCGCGGTGCGCTCTTCCCGGTTAGGGCTTCGTTTCTGTGCCTCTTTCCCGTTAGGCTTTAGGTCTCGCCTGAAGCTCTTGGCTTCTCCGTGTGCGGCCACGTACCTATCTGCGACCTTGACCAGATCTTCTAGTCTTTCCGCGCCCTGCTCTACTGAGAATGTCCTCAGCTCGGGGGTCATGGTTTCCCGTAGCTGTTCCCATACTAACAGTTCTGTCAGTCCATCATACGTCTTAGCCGTGGCTGACTGGCTAATCCACTTATCCAGCATTGTGGACAACCGATCCGCGAACTGCGCATAGCTCTCTCCTTTCACTCTCCGATTGGTGCGGAACTTTTGCCGGTAGCATTCTCCTGTCAGTTCGAATCCCGTTAGGAGTGCCTCTTTTACTTTGTGATAGTCAGTCACTCTGTCAGTCGGTAGCTTACTGTAGATGTCATAAGCCTTTCCTCTAAGCCCTTGACTAAGCTTAAAGGACCAATGAGTGGGATCTAGTTTGTACTCTGTTGCTAGACGCTCAAACCTAGTCAGATAGAGATCTAGACCTTCTTCTCTCTCATTGAATGTTCCCAGTGGAAATGACATTCCTTGTACAGGGTTGGATGCTACCTCTAGCTGATCTGAGTGGGGAGGGGTTGAGGAAGAACTTGAAGCTCCTGATTCCAATCTTCTTAGCTCTAACTCATGCTGTCTGTCTTTTTCCTTTTCTGCCCTCTCATACTCCCATCTCCTACTTTCTGCTTCTCTCTCTGCTGCTAATGCTGCCTTCTTCTGTTCTCTTTCTGCCTCTAGCTCTAATTTCCTCGTTTCTCTCTCTGCCTCTAATTTCTTCTGCTCTGCTTCTAATTTCTTCTGCTCTAGTTCTAATTTCTTTTGCTCTGCTTCTAGTTCCGCTTTTCTCTGTTCTGCTTCGAGTTTCTTCGCCTCTCTCTCTGCTGCTCTCTCTGCCTTAGCTTCCTGTTTCTCTACCTCTGCATTGATGTACGCAATTAGGTCTGCCCCTGCTAAGTGTAAAGCTTCTCCTAGTTCCTTGAAACGCAATCTCAAGGCCACTGGGTCCGACATTGTCAAACGTGTCTATGAACAACCTCTGAATCAAGTGGAATACCAAAACACTAGCAATATTGCAAACCAATAACAACAATGCAATTACCATAAAATTCGTAATCAATAATAGAATAAAACAAGAGTCAAATGGCATACAACAGTTATTTAAGCAAGACCTGCAAAAGAACAATGCAACATACAGGCACAAAATTATTTGAAGCAAAAAAGTTTTTAACTAAAGAATAGTGCACCCAACTGATCAGTGTTATACCCTTACACTATTCTAAGTTATACTACTTCTACTGTTGTCTAATTTTATTGTACTTAGGTCCGGTTATACCCAATTCCTATTATACACAGATCCTGGCAGGCTCGCCAATTAAAGTGTCACGTGGGGTTTATGGGCTCTGCACAATGGAATTATGGACCCTCACGTTTATTCGGTGGGAACTGCTAGTAAGTCACCCTATGAATTACTTTAATACATTTATTTGTTTAGCTCGTTCTGTGTTAAGGTTGGGGTACAGAAATAGATAGAAAAATGGTAAAAGAATACTGTCACACTAGCTTTCACACGGCTATGAATCATATGTAGTCCAGCCACTTGATAACAGTTAAAATCACACATTTATTTCTTCTACTCTATACAAGATTCTCTAAGTACTAAGCTAACTTAAAAAGTCTCTTTCAATGCTAATAGTTCGATCGCTGATAGTCTAGGCAGCTGTTATATCTTCCTCGGGCACTTTGCTATAATATTTCATGTAGCTTTGGACTACTGTGGTCCGTTTTACAGTTTCTGAAGAGTTGGACTACTGTGGTCCTGCTATGATCAGTTTAAGTGCACCTTTGTCGATTACACTTAACTTTCTGATGGTGCGGTCGAAGTCCTTCTGTGAGGTAGCTTCTGGTACACCTTTGTAGTTGTGTAGTTGGGTTCCCTTGCCACGCTGTGGGGTCTGACAGGGTGTCTTTCAAGGCAGCTCTTTCCGTCTTGTGCGGTAGAGGATCCTCAACCAACTAGTCGTTTCTGTAGAGTGGGGTGCACAGGATAGCTCGCCTGCTCGTCTGTAATATAAGAGACGAAATTCTGCACAACCCTGAATAATCGGTTTGTGCAGAGCGTCTCACTGAAAGCCAAGTAGCCCTCAGTGATAGCTCCACATCTCTATACATAAGCGACGAACATTCTGCTACTTCCGGGGTCCGCTGTAATCTCACTCTAAATTCCTATACATACATAAATATAAATCGTGTCTAACTATACACATACAGAATTAATAATAATATAAAAATTCAGTGGTACAGCCACTGGTCTGCAAACATACATATAAGTTAAACAACAGTGGTTCCGTACGGGATACAACATGGCGGCGCAACCGGTCGTGTTTCGCCTCGTGGTCGGCTCTTCCACGTGGTACGGCAAATTCGGATTAACAATTCACATTTATGCATAGCAAATTCCACAAACATAATTTCACAATAATATAAATATATCACGATGAAACAGAAGGGTGTTCATTTACCTGTTTGACAAGTTCAGGCCCGTGTTGACTAAATAGAATTCTGAGATTCTAAGTCCTGCTTCCTGGTCTATGAGTGTAGAGATTTCTCTAGCTGTGGAGATGTTGCCTCTACCTCGTCTCACACACGACTGATTCAAACTGTCTTAGGTTTTGACACATTCAAAACTGCTCTACCCACTGAGCCTGCTTCTGATTGGTTAAAACGGTCCGATTCAAAGCTCAAGTGCTGAGTCACTGCGATGTGGGTCGGGCTCGCGGTGTGGGGTATGCTGTGTAATTTAATTGCTGCTGTGTAATAGTCTAACTTCTCTACTGTTACAAAGACTACACATGGCTAAATAGTCAACAAGCAGAGTTAAAACTAGCCAGTTCGTGACAGGTCCACAGGTCCCAGCATGTGGTACTGGCTACGTAGATAATGTACGTCCCACTCTCTGGATTTGGTATCCAAATACAGGCGCCTGGGATTAGTCATAGGCACATCACATACTTCGCTTCGCTTCAGTACAAGTTACGTAAGTAGGTGCAGTTGTAGCTGTGTTAGCTAAACGCCGCATCCCAGCCCAGAATGTGTTCATGAAGAAGTTATCAGTCTCGTATAGATCGACTTTAGCGTTGCAAGATTACCGGAAGCCTTTACGACAGAACTGGCCACACAAACGTTGGATGAGAGTATCAACCGAGGTCTGGTCTCTGCACGCACGCATTTAAAGATCCTGATGATGACGGGGGAGTGCCGGCTACACAGATACACCCAGCAATGCTCTAGGTCCCCTTCGCTCCCTTAGCCCGTCGCCCATGATCGTGATCAGCTGTCTTGTTTTAACATACATTTTATTCAACAAACAAACCAGATATTAGTACAAGGCAAAACATCAGGGCGCACAAAAGCACAAGGCTTAAATAAGTGCTACCCAAATAATAATAACGTGTCAAAATACCACTGGCGGAAAAGAAGCAACAACAGAACATTGATAAAAATACAAGAAATAGAAAAAATAAATTTTTATATAAAGAAAATAAAATTTTAGACCACAAAAAAAAAGGATTTCCAAGTGAAGGGGAAGAGAAAAAAAGGGGGTGGGTGGGGTGGTGGTGTTGGGGGGAGAGGGGTTGGGGTGTGGATGGGGAGGGGCGGGTTCGAGAGAGTTATACGTGGAAGGGCGGGTGCGGGTGCGAGAGAGTTATCTTTGTGGGAAGAAACTAATGAGTTTGTTGCAGAGCAAAGTATGTGGGCAGTCGTTGAAAATAAAATATGAAAATATAATAATATAATATAATATAATATAATATAATATAATATAATATAATATAATATAATATAATATAATATAATATAATATAATATAATATAATATAATATAATATGGTACACTATAATGTAATATAACATAATACAGTTGTCTTGAGCGTCTCACGACGCACTGGAGGCAGCAAGAGGGCGTTACTACGGGAGGCATGAGGTAGATCCGGTAGATCAGGCAGCGCCTTGAGGAGCTCTTGAGCAGGAAAAGCGCAGTATTATAAAACGATGAAATAAATACATGAACGATAAGGTATTATTAATCTACTGTACCCTATTCAGTGTGGTGCAATAATGCTGGGGCCTGAGCACCCGCTAGCAATGCTTCACGTTAAGCAACTTCGGGACGGGTTACAACTTGGATGGGTGACATTACCTTAAAGGCAACCACCAAATGACCCAACAAAATTTTTTAAAAGAATGAAACAAGCGCACGACACACCCCGACCCACCCAGCTGTGAACGGGTACTTGGCACTGTTTAGAACCGGGGATGGTAAAGCAGCGAAGGAGAGGAGATAGGCCCCACCCTCATAAAGCTGGCCCTCCCCACCGATGGAAAGGTAACGGGGACACTTTTACCTTGCCTTTAACCTCTTTGACGGAGTGGAGATGGGTTATTGGCGGGTAGGAGGTGAGTTGGGTATATTATGGTCCCAGAATTATGAGGGAAGACTTGTTTGCTGAGAGCTGTGCGCTTTGCGTCGGCACACCACTAAAATCCCGGTGGACAGCCGTAACCCCTTTAATGCTTTCCTTATTGCCACCCCCCACCCCCCTCCACTTCAAAAGAAGGACAAACGACGCACAGTGCTACGATCAGTGGTACAATTAACAGCTCATCTGGCGTCGCAGAGATCCGGGTTCCAAACTCCGCCATGACTAGTCAGTTTTCTCACACAGTTTTGCTTCCTGTAATGACGCTTTATTCGGTGTTTCACCTCCACTGTGTCGCCGTAGTCGACATGTTGAAGAATCCGGTTAGGTAAGGGCTTATAGATAAGCGCACATACGTTTAAGTCGCAACGGGGCGTTCAGTGGTCCGAGGATTTTGACAGTGCGCATCAAACAGCGAGTTTGCTCCTTGGGCGGCTGGAATGAGATCCTGCATGTTAGGTCGTGCATATGTGTAATCATGCGTGTGAGTAGTGTTGTACATGCAACTGACATCAAAACATAACATGTTTTATTTTAGGATTTATTTGTTTTCTTCGCCGAATTGATTGCAGATTACATATTTTGTAATTTTAGTTTTGGAAAACGGAGAAACGCCATGTAAGTTTAAGGGCTGTTTAAAAGAATTGAAAATAAAAATCGTGTGCATGAGAAAACCGTCGCACTACACTAACAAGATGACTGGTGCATACACGCGCGCGCGCAAACACACACAATTACCTACGCACACACACACACACACACACGCACATAGAGATCTTAAGTTTACTTTTGTTTAACCTATATGACGCCTTTTCTCAACGTTGAAAAATAAAAATGTAAAGAAGAAGAAGATTGAAAAGAAAGCAGAAAGAAAGAAAGGTTGACAAGCAAGAAATAAAAAAGCAAGAAAGTAAGAAATAAAGAAGAAATAGAAAAAGAAAGCACGCAAGAAAAAAAAACAAAAAAAAGAAAGAAAGAGAGAAGAAAAGAAGAAATACTGTAAATATAGCATAAAGAAGAAGAAGAAGTTTTATCAGATAAAGATGAAGAAGAAAACGCTATTTTGTGTAGAGGTCTTTTTGTGCCCTAAAACCGCTTTCCGCTGGGCCCGCATTGATGACAAAAAAAAAAAAGGTCCGCAGGCGAAATTGCTTGACACGTTTTGTATAATTGAATTAAGTTTTGGCGAGTCTTTGAGGCAGAGTGTTTGCTCTCCATCTACACGCCCACTCCAAGAAAGAAGTCGACAGTAAAAAATACTTGGGCTGAAAAGAAGCTCGCTGCACGTTGATTTGAAAGTACAATGTCTACTTTAATGAAGAACCCTTGTACAGTGCAGCAAGAACAGCAGTACTGTGCCCCTACTCTATATCACTACGACCTCTGACCATCCTGTCCATACTCAACCCTCACTCATGTTAGGGTGTTTTTCCACTAAATGTATATAGGCCTCCATGTCTACCTCTAAAGATCCCTCTGACCCCCCCCCACCCTCCATCACCACCCGCTCCCTGATCCTGCCTCTTCTTCCTCCCTCATTTCTAGATCGTCTAAATGTGCGTGTGTGGGTGTGTGTGTGTGGGTGTGTGTGTGTGTGGGTGTGTGTGAGTGTGTGTGTGTGTGTGTCCATCTCTCAAAATAGGATTTTGTCCCGGCTCTGATCATACCGTTTTCAATGTATACGTCATCTGCTAACATTATTCTAAAAAGATGCATGTATGTATGCTGTAAATGTATTTGTAAAATTATGTTTCTTGAAAATTCCACTTCCCTCCCCCTCCAAAAATATGCTAGGACTAGTGCTAGGAGTAGTGCTAGGAGTGGTGCTAGGAGTAGTGCTAGGAGTAGTGCTAGGAGTAGTGCTAGGACTAGTGCTAGGACTAGTGCTAGGAGTAGTGCTAGGAGTAGTGCTAGGAGTAGTGCTAGGAGTAGTGCTACGAGTAGTGCTAGGAGTAGTGCTAGGACTAGTGCTAGGAGTAGTGCTAGGACTAGTGCTAGGACTAGTGCTAGGACTAGTGCTAGGAGTAGTGCTAGGACTAGTGCTAGGACTAGTGCTAGGACTAGTGCTAGGACTAGTGCTAGGACTAGTGCTAGGAGTAGTGCTAGGACTAGTGCTAGGACTAGTGCTAGGACTAGTGCTAGGAGTAGTGCTAGGACTAGTGCTAGGACTAGTGCTAGGAGTAGTGCTAGGTAGGACTAGTGCTAGGACTAGTGCTAGGAGTAGTGCTAGGACTAGTGCTAGGAGTGTTTTAAGGTGCAAAAATGACAGTTGAATAACTATTGAACTGAATAAAAACTGTGTGTAATTGACGTAAGGCATTGAGTACACTGTTAATATTACTGAAAGAAATTTGCGAATAATAATTTAACTGAAAGAAAACTGTGTGTAATTCACGTATGTCATTGAGTAAACTGTTCATTTTCAATACATCACTGCCCCGTAGTTATGTCGTAAACATCAATTGACACCTATGATGACTCTTAATGTCAGAGAAATCGAAGTTGACTCTCTATTTACAACTCACGTTATTATTTTTGAGCTCCAGCTAACGATCAATGAATTATAAAACATATTTCAAGGAAAATCCTAGATGCAGACGAAGGTCGAGATGCTAAACAACCAGCTGATGTCCACATTCAATTTTACAGAACTAATAGACCTTTTCTGGCAATCGGGCTACTACTCATCTTATAGAAGCAGTCAGCCCGAAAGCGACGCTAACCCCATAACCTGAGAGTCAGAGGTTGTTGAGGACATACATCTACTCTCACACAGCTCATACTTGATAGACCCCTGACACTCAACTCGTGCTTGATAGACCCCTGACACTCAACTCATGCTTGATAGACCCCTGACACTCAGCTCATGCTTGATTGATCCCTGACACTCAACTCATGCTTGATAGATCCTGACACTCAACTCATGCTTGATAGATCCCTGACATTCAACTCATGCTTGATAGATCCCTGACACTCAACTCATGCTTGATAGACCCCCCTGACATTCAGCTCGTGCTTGATAGACCCCTGGCACTCAGCTTATGTTTGATAGACCCCTGACACTCAACGCATGCTTGATAGACCCCCTGACACTCAACTCATGCTTGATACACCCCCTGACACACAACTCATGCTTGATAGATCCCTGACACTCAACTCATGCTTGATAGACCCCTGACACTCAACTCATGCTTGATAGATCCTGACACTGAACTCATACTTGATAGACCGCTGACATTCAACTCATGCTTGATAGATCCCTGACACTTAACTCATGCTTGATAGACCCCCTGACACTCAACTCATGCTTGATAGACCCCCTGACACTCTACTCGTGCTTTATAGACCCCTGACACTCAACTCATGCTTGATAGATCCTGACACTCAATTCATGCTTGATAGACCCCTGACATTAAACTCATGCTTGATAGATCCCTGACACTCAACTCGTGCTTGATAGACCCCTGACACTCTAATCGTGCTTTATAGACCCCCTGACACTCAACTCATACTTGATAGACCCCTAACACTCAACTCGTGCTTTATAGACCCCTGACACTCAGCTCCTGACACTCAATTCATGCTTGATAGACCCCTGACATTAAACTCATGCTTGATAGATCCCTGACACTCAACTCGTGCTTGATAGACCCCTGACACTCAACTAGAATCAAGGTCACCTGTTTAGGGGAAACTGCCCTATTTTTTATTTTTTTATTTTATTTTATTTTTATTTTCTCAATTTTTTTTAATCACTTGTATCTATTCAACAACAACAACAATACTACTACTACTACTACTACTACTACTACTACTACTACTACTACTACTACTACTACTACTACTAATTACTACTACTACTATTATTATTACTACTACTAATAATAATAATAATAATTACTACTACTACTACTACTACTACTACTACTACTACTACTACTACTACTACTACTACTACTCCTACTCCTACTCCTACTAATAATGGTTACAATTTTTTTTACAAATATTATTATTCACTATAATTTACTGAATGATTTATCTTCCCATTTGTTGTTTCAATGTTTGAAAATGCTGTAAAATATATAAATCATATATAAATAAATAAATAATAAAGAAATAAATAATTAATTAATTAAAAACAATACATAACGTCAATCGAGATAAAATATAATGCATAAATAATTCATACATTTGAATATTTAGGAGCCATTGTATCAGACAATGGGTCCCGAAAGGAAGTCTTCTGCAAGATCGCACAAACAACTGCTGCCGTGACAATGTTGAAGCCCATTTGAAAGACAGGCCCATCAGTCAACATTCCAAGGTAAGACTGCTGCGCTCCCTTGTCATTTCCATCTTCCTATATATACACTTGCGAAACATGAACCCTCACATCAGACTTACAACAAAGGATACAAAGCATGGAGATAAAGTGCTACAGAAGACTACTGGGCACGTCCTATACCGAGCACATCACCAACGACAAAGTCCGACAGACTATAACACAAGCCAATTGGACAACATCGTGACATGCTCCCAGTGGTGAAGAAACGGAAACTCCGAGGGTATTTTCACGTCACCAGAGCATCAGGCTTTGCAAAGACCATCCTGCAAGGTTTGTTGCAAAAAGGAAAATGAAGAGAGAGACAGAAAAAGAGGTGGGAGGACTACATTCGAGAATGGACTGGCTTGACACTGAGCGAAGCCATGCGGGTTGCTGAGGACAGAGAAAGATGGAGTACGCTGTTTAAACGATCATCTGTGGTGCCCCAAAGACTTTCGAGTTATGGGAAAGGATAGGATGGGATAGGAATTCATAAATACCTATCCTATCCTATCCTGTCCCATAACCCGAAGGTCGTAGGGGCACCACAGATGATCGTTTAACCAGCATACTCCATCTTTCTCTGTCCTCAGCAGCCCTCATGGCTTCGCTCAGTGTCAAACCAGTCCATTCTCGAATGTTGTCCTCCCAACTCTTTTTCGATCTCCCTCTTCTTCTACCTCCTTGCACTGTGCCTTGCAGAATGGTCTTTGCAAGGCCTGATGATCTGGTGACGTGGCCATACCATCGGAGTTTCCGTTTCTTCACCACTGTGAGCAGGTCATCGTGTTGTCCAATGGCTTGTGTGATGGTCTGTCGGACTTCGTCGTTGGTGATGTGTTGGGTATAGGAAATGCACAGAAGTCTTCTGTAGCACCTCATCTCCATGCTTTGTATTCTTCGTTGGAGATCTGCTGTGAGGGTCCACGCTTCGCAAGCATATAGGAAGATGGAGATGACCAGAGAGCGCAGCAGTCTTACTTTGGAATGTAGACTGATGGTTCTGTCTTTCCAAATGGGCTTCAACCTTGTCAGGGCAGCAGTTGTTTGTGCGATCCTGGAGAGGACTTCCTGTCGAGACCCATTGTCTGACACAATGGCTCCTAAATATTTGAAGCTGTGCACTGTGTTGAGGGATTGGCCTTGTACTTTGATGTCCGTGTTGATGCCATTGGTGTTGTTGGTCATCATTTTGGTCTTCTCTGCACTTATTTCCATTCCATAAGCTCTGGAGGTGGTGTCAAGCCTCTGTACAAGCTGTTCAAGTTCTTGTTCCTCTCCAGCCAATCCATCAATATCATCCGCAAAACGAAGATTGGAGATTGCTCTGCCCCCTATGCTGACTGTGCCTTCGTGATCTGCAAGAGCATCTGACATGATGCGCTCTAGGAAGATGTTGAAGAGTGTTGGAGAGAGTAGGCATCCTTGACGCACACCGATTGTTGTTCTGAACCAGTTCCCGATGACGCTGTTATGGAGGACTGCACTGGTAGCCTTGTCATACAGGCTTTTGAGTACTTCTATAATTTTAGGGCTGATGTTGTACACTTTCATGGTTGCCCATAGAGCTGCATGCCAGACTCGGTCAAATGCCTTCTTGAAGTCTATGAACACATGATATAGATGTTGTTGGTGCTGTAGGTATTTCTCACAGATTATTCTGAGGTTGAAAATCTGTTCAGTGGTACTTCGCCCTGCCATGAATCCTGCTTGTTCTTCAGCTATGATTTGTTCAGCTTGTGGTTTCAACCTGTTGAGTATTATTTTCAGGAGGACCTTGCTGGGATGGCTGATGAGGCTGATGGTGCGGTAATTTTCACACTCCTGAAGGTTACCTTTTTTGGGAAGAGTGATGACAAGCGACTGGGTCCATGGTGTAGGCCATTCCCCACTCTGCCAGATCTTGTTACAGATAATGGTGAGAGCATCAGTCATCGCTTCTCCTCCTGCTTGTAGCAGTTCCGCTGGTATGTTGTCCACTCCCGCTGACTTCCCTTTCTTCAGCGATTGCACTGCTACCTCAACTTCTTCCCGGAGAATTGGGAGGATTTCTTCTTCTTCTCTGCTCTCGGGACATGCTAGAACTGATGGGTCTCCATTTGGTGTATGGTTGTAAAGGTCAGAGCAGTACTCTGTCCATCTGTCCAAGACTTCTTGTTCTTCTGTAAGGCATATGCCAGACTTGCTTTGGATAGTGGAGACTTTGGGCTGTTTAACACTTGTCAGCCGCTTCACAGTCTGGTAGGCCTTCTTGCTGTTGTTCTTGTTCAGATTGTTCTCTATTTCCTGGCATTGATCTTCTATCCAGTTCTCCTTTGCTGTGCGCATGCCTTTTCGGATGTCATTGTTGATTTTTCGGTAGACATCAGCTCCCTGTGAGGTGTTCTTTTTCTTTTTTAACTCTCTTCGTTTATCACACAGATCCAAAAGTTCAGGTGTGATCCACGGCTTCTTCTTTGGTCGGTGCTTGCCAAGGATCTCAGTGGCGGCATCTGTTACAGCTGAGTTGAAGGTATTGGTCATGGTGTTGACATCTACTTCACAATTGTGGCCTGAAATATTTTTGCCACCTCCGGGTCTTGCAGTTTGTCCAGGTCGAACTTTAGCCTGGTGCACTTTGCTGTATTTACTCTCTTCAAATGGAGCCGGAAAGACATCATCACGAGATCGTGGTCACTTCCAATGTCTGCTCCTGGAAAAGTGCGTGTCCTGCCAATGTTGATGCTTGATCTGAAGCGTTTCTTGACCATGATGTAGTCGATCTGGTTGTGATGTTCCCCGCCGGGACTGTGCCATGTCCATCGTCTGGATTTTTTGTGGAGACCAAGCGTGTTTGCCAGTACCAGATTGTTGTATCTGGCAAACTCCAATAGCCTCAGACCCCTGTCATTTGTCTCGTTGTTGCAGTGGGGTCCACATGTGTCTCCCCAGTTGTGGTGCGCATCTTGGCCAACCTTGGCATTCCAGTCGCCTTGCACTATGACTATGTCCTTCTTCGGCACTTGGTCAAGGACCGTCTGTATATTTTCATAAAAATCCTCCACTTCGCTGTCTTCATAGTCTGATGTTGGGGCATAGGCCTGGATGATGGTAATGTTGAAAGGGGTTGCTCTCAGACGGATGGTAATGAGTCTACTGGAGACTGGGCGGCAACCCATGACAGTGGCTAGAATGTTCTTGTGGACCAAGAATCCAACGCCGTGTTCGTACCTATAACATAAACAAATAAATAAAAATAAAATGTGAACTTAACCTGATGAAAAATTTTTTATAACATAATTAATTACATTAAGGTAAATGAAATTAAATTAGAAATAATAAAGAAAGAACAATAATCAGTCTATGTACAGTAACTTTTACATGTTTCCTAGAAACAATGAAGACCAACATCCCGATACCCGTAGATTTGAATTAGCTCCTGACACTCTTTTTTTTTAATTTGATTGATTTAATAGTTGTTATACAGCGCCTGTGCATTTGAAGAGGTGGTAGTGACATCGACATTTATTCACTAGTTATTCCCCGTCCACACTGTTTCCATTTATATTGAAAAGAAGTGACAGTTAACATGGATCTTATATAGTCTTGAAAGGCTTACACAAATTTTGGACTTTGAAGCTAAGGACATGCTTCTGTGTAACGTTGTGGAAGATCAAGATTGAGCGTTCCTGACGAGAGAGAGAGAGAGAGAGAGAGAGAGAGAGAGAGAGAGAGAGAGAGAGAGAGAGAGAGAGACAGAGACAGAGAGACAGAGAGAGACAGAGAGAGAGAGGGAAAGAGGAAGTTTTTCTTTTTTTTAAAGCGTTCGGTATTAAGACGTCTCGCCTGGTCCGCTCTAGCCAATCCAGCCTCGTCTTGAGAGCGTTTGTCTGGCCAGGATGAGTAGCCATCTTAGCCGCCATTGCTCCGCCTCGTTTTGGAAATGATGGCCCGGAGGCTCCGGAGTGAGGCAGGCTGGCGACCGAACGCCCGGCGACTACCGGTTAACAGGACTTGAAGAGGGTGCCCACAGATCGGAGTTACCCCAGGCTATGTAGCGCGGTTAAGGAAACCAGGCGAAAAACGGTTATAGTCTCACACTTCGGGTAGGAAGAAGACTCGTCGGAAACAGAAAGGAGAAAAGCGATTTGCTCAAGACCGCAACATTCAACACTGAGCTGTTCTTCAAACAAACGCTGATACCTTAACTGGATGTGCTGAGGCTAAAGTCAACTGACATGTGTGCATGTCGTATCAACTGTAGCGCAGCGAGACACGACAAACCGATGAACATCGCGCTGAGCTTGGCCAAGTGTGAGAGGTGAACCGAAAGCTTTGCGTCGCATGTTCGTGAACGAGCGAGGCGAGACAGTAAACAACGAGGCGCCCCGCGCTAAAGTTTGATTAGGGAACCCGAGTCTTGTGGGAGCGTGTATAGGGCCCCAGGGTCCGTCGTGCCAGTGGAGAGGGACCTACTTGAGGTTGATGAGGCGCGGAATCGCTACGATAATCAGGACTGAGGGGAAGAACGGAGCGAACAGGAGGGCGAGAACGATGAAGAGGAGGTTGAACAGGCTGTGAGGACAGGACACGTACAGTGAAGGCTGGGACACTAAACCTGGACACCAAACATGGAGGAAAGTAGAGGAGGTGGAACACGCTTTTCTCAATCTCTCTCTCTCTCTCTCTCTCTCTCTCTCTCTCTCTCTCTCTCTCTCTCTCTCTGTTTGTTTGTTTGTATGTAGATTATAGTCACACGACACTTTCGCATATAGGTGACTACTGGACCGATTTATACTGACACCAGCGGGCCAGTTGTTGGTAAAGGGGAAAATAATATGATCACACGTTGACCAATCCGGGATTCGAACCAGCGACCTTTCGGTTACTAGCAAGACGCTCTTACCAACTGAGCTACCCGGCCCCTCCGCTCTCTCTCTCTCTCTCTCTCTCTCTCTCTCTCTCTCTCTCTCTCTCTCTCTCTCTCTCTCTCTCTAACGGAAGAGGGTGGAGGGGGGTGAGAAACGTAAAATGATAGCGCCTGATATTGTAACGTTAATGTGGTGTCACTATTACTATCGTTGACAGTTTTATTTTAATCAGGTTAGATTTGTAGGCCTATCCTATCCTATCCTATCCTATCCTGTCCCGTAACCCGGAGGTCGTAAGGGCACCACAGATGATCGTTTAACCAGCATACTCCGTCTTTCTCTGTCCTCAGCAGCCCTGATGGATTCGCTCAGTGTCAAACCAGTCCATTCTCGAATGTCGTCCTCCCACCTCTTTTTCGGTCTCCCTCTTCTTCTACCTCCTTGCACTGTGCCTTGCAGAATGGTCTTTGCAAGGCCTGATGATCTGGTGAAGTGGCCATACCATCGGAGTTTCCGTTTCTTCACCACTGTGAGCAGGTCATCGTGTTGTCCAATGGCTTGCTAGATTTTTAGGCAGTCAAGAAAAAGAAACAAAAAACGACAAAAAACAAACAAACAAACAAACCCCCCAAAACAACAACACTTGCTTTATTC
>CM072513.1:84960507-84963007 GCA_036898135.1 Oncomelania hupensis
AAGATAAACGGCGAGGCAGAAATAAAATAAAAATTGATGAAGGAGAGAAAGAAAAGGCACAAAAAAATACAAGGGAATAAAGTGAAGTGGTTTGCGCTGAATCCAAAGTTAATGCGGGAGCCAGTGAGCATCACAAAGCAGGCGTAGAAAGCCCTCAGGCTGGGATAGAGCGGCAAGAGTAGGCATCACTTATTTACGAGGCCGCTCTAAGCTCCTTTTCAGACCTGGCTCTGGCACCTCGGCATGGCGGAGATTGAGGGAAGGCGCTGAGCGGAATGCCACTTCCTGGAACTCTCTTCCTCCACAGTCTCCTCTTTCTCCCGCCATGCTTTCTTTTCCTGCAAATTGTCCTTTTCCTCCTCCTCTTACATGTTTCCTTTCTCTTCCCCTTCCACCTATTACATCTTCTACCAATACCAACTTTTTCTCTGATATTCCTCTCCACCCTTTTCTTTACATTTGCCTTCCAGATTTCTTTCATTTTCAACAAATCTAGAGAAAGCGGGAGGATAGAAAAGTACAGCTTCCTTGGCGATGTATCTTCCAAACCTAAGCCCCCCCCCCCCCCCCCCCCCCCCCCCCGCCTCTCTCTCTCTCCCTCTCTCTTTCACCCAATGCTTACTCTTTTATCCTTGTTAAATAAAATTGTTATCTTATCTCATCTTAACTTATCTTCTCTCTCTCTCTCTCTCTCTCTCTCTCTCTCTCTCTCTCTCTCTCGTGCTATCTTAGCTCTGCTAATAATGTTTTCAAATATTCCATGTGCTCTTTCATATTCAAAATAGTGTACTACTTATAAACCTGCTGTAGCAAGCATCCAGGCACCAGCACCAAATCCCCTGACTTTGCATGGCAACGCAACAAAACGAAAGGGAAACAACAAAAAAATATATTATTAAGACAGTGGGAGGGGAAGAAAGCGCTTGGGAGGAGTAAGCTCTCAAACTGTGAAGTGTATTTATAGAACAAAGAGTGAAATAATAACTTAAACTTTAATCTTTCCCTTGACACAGAGGATGAGTTACCCTCTTAACGAAGCTTAAGTCCGAGATGCAGAGATAGTGATGATGATGATGATGATGCTGCTGATGATGATGATGATGCTGATGATGATGATGATGATGATGCCGACGACAATGATGATGATATGACGATGACTATTATATATCTTCTCCGCTGCTGCATGGCGCCTCTACGCCGGTGATGATGACGATGAAAACGACGATGCTGCTGCGCTGCAGCTTCTCCTCTCCGCTACCAGCAAAGAGCCTGAGGGGGATGTAGTGGGGGCAGAGTCAACAGCGCCTGCAGGCAATAATGGCCCCTCCGGTCCTCCTCCCGATGGCGTCTTCCGCAATGTTTAATAATGCAGTGTCGAATAAAGACGGGCGGCCAGCGCAGGAAGCGGGCTTGGAACCGCGCCATCTCTGGACGTTGGAGGCGTCAATGTGCAATCACAGACTGAATACACACTGCGTAGCTGAGATGATAGCCAAGACTTTGAGAGGCGCACGGAAGGCTAGGCTGGTCTTCGCCACGCGGTGTGTCGCAGACAGATACTGCTGCTGGAATATATCCAGAAATTAAGGGAAAATATATAACGCTAAACCGGGACCAGTCTTGTTCTAGATAATGTTACCTCCTGCAACTGCCCTGCTCACGTGTAAGAGTCCGTTGGACCTAAAGCAATAATCATGTAATGTAATGTAATGCTCACGTGAGTCGAGCCCCATATTTCATTTGATAAAAAACGATGAGAATGAAAATGATTGCATGGGGATTTCTACGCCGCTGGTCTAGCCTAACTACTTTATTTTTGCAGATGATGGAGCTACCGCAACCACTACCGAATTTCAGAAATCTCCAGGTTCTGTGGCTAGAGATGCTAATCTAAATAAAATTAATTCAGCACTGGCGATGTTACTGCATCACGCTGGTGATTACCTAGGTTTAGCGTTAGATGGCTGGGAATAAAAAGGTTGTAAGATTAAGGTATACTAAAACATTAAACCAGGACCACTCCATTATCTCTTGTCCTATATAGTGCTGGATTCTGCACTTGCTTTTGCGACACCACACCCGTATGTTATTTCTCTTCCATCATTTAACATATTGTGTTTCATTTATTTATTTATTTATTTATTTATTTATTTATTTATTAGGGTCCATTCACATTTGTGAAATTAGACAAAAAATGTTAAACTATAAACATATTAAGGTAAACAATCAAGAGAATTAAAATCATATTAATTAATTTACTTACATAAAATGTTAAATCCTCGGAGTAGAGCTTGAGCAAACAAAGACCCGCTTTTATATAGTCGATTTCTCCTTTGACAATCTTTGACATTAAGCGTCGCCTCAAACTCATATTGTATTGAAGAAAACGAGTAAAGCATTTCATAGAATGCCTAAATGGCACGTAAAAGCACAGCTTAGCGCTACTAGCTTTCTTTGTAATAATGCATACATGATCATTGGAATACCACAGAGGACTGCC
>CM072513.1:84965507-84968007 GCA_036898135.1 Oncomelania hupensis
TAATATTGTTCGCCAACGCTCAATAAAGCAGACAAAGAAGAACCGTTCGTCAGCCACCAAGAACGGAGTGTTCGTCAGCGATCAGGGAAAAGAAAGAAGAAAGAAATATTATCGTTGGACAAGTTAAGGCGTTTGATTGTCATTTGAAGCAAGCTCCATTGTCGGGGTGTCCAGTTTTTATATTGACCATTGTCCAGAAGAGAAGATTATGACCACAGCTCGCCAGACCAATTGAAAAATTACAAAACTGGCACTCACCGCCTGCCGTAGAAGAGCTCGTGCGCAGCAGGGGAGACCACTTACCACGCTGTGTCTGTGGTCACCTGATCGGCCAATTAGACAGGAGCAGACGACACGAACGAAGATTGATTGAAATCCTTGAGGAAACCGTTCCCTGTAGAACGCGTGTGGAAATTCTACTTGGGACAAAAAGAATAAAAACCCTTTCTCTTGGGTATGAAGCAGCTTGTTCCGATGTTGTTAGTATATAGATACAAGGATATGTTTGATTGGCGGGTGAACCCACAAGGAATACTTTTGGTCAATAGATGGTGGGGTGTGCAAAAACTGCTCACAAACGTTTTTACCATCTCCGCCACAGTATAGCTGGAGTTGTGGTAATGCAAACACTAATTTCAAAAAAAGTGTCATCCGATCCACCACAAAGTAATGGTAATATTCTAGACAGATGAGTATTGCCTTCTCGTTTCCATGCCATGCTTGTACAATAAAGTGAGTCGAGTCTGAGTTGTTTGGGTTTTGGGGATTTTTTTTTCCTGTTCCAACTTTTACATTAGGTAGTATGATCATAGAAGAGTTCATCCATCCACATTATGAAGATCAAAGCTCTTAAATAAGCCTGTAAGCAGCTTCAAAGGACATTCGGGTCCCTCGATTTAACATCACCTCGCTCAAATCTTTAGCGCAGGGTTCCTTCTTTCTGTAGTCATAACGCATCGCCCGACAGAACAGGCCTAGAACCAGTCGCATAGAAACACTGTCACAGCAGAAGCTCTCCGACACACGCTCAATACAAAGGCCAACAGCTTACACCTCAACAATGTGGTTTTAAAAGATGTAGTTTTTACCTGTTTACAATCTTTTTTCTTTATGAATGTCTTAGTGTGGTGCCGTTATATAAAGAAAAGTAAATAAATATAAATAACCAAGAATCCATTGGCATTTTATTATATAATAGATATTGTCTGCAATTGGTAAACATTTGTAGCAATGTTTTTTTGTGTGGTTAGAGTTCAACTTTACATGGTTAGATTTGGTTATATGTTTATGTGACCATGCGTTAACATGACCGTGTGGGTTAAAATCACATGTGTGTCAACAGGCATTGACATAAATTCATAAATTGTAGAATTGAATTGAATTGAATTGATTAGTAATATGTTCTATCGTCATAAGCTATCTACTAGTAAAGCGTTAATGTTTGCCAAAAAATAACATTACACACACTTTAATAACACCCAGAATGTCAGGAGAAATGTCACAATATTTTTATTTAGTTCAGCTGAATGAATCGGTGTAAAAGAAAGAACGCCCCGCTAGGACACAATTTTCTGAACGATTCAATGAATGAACGAACAACTCCCAATAGAAAGAAAACTAACATATTCTACATTTAAATTGAAGAATGCGACAGATCTGTCCATTTAAAAAAAAAAAAATTTGGGTCGAGTTTGGCCAAGACATTGATTCAGCCACAATGAGTGTGTGCTTAAGATCATAGGTGTGTGTGTGTGCGTGTGTGTGTGTGTGTGTGTACGTGAAAGATAGAATTAGAGAGAGACACACGCAAAGAGAGAGACAGACAGAAAGAGACATAGAGAACACTAAACATTGGACTGTCGATCATTTACTGGGATAAAAGACAAAAAAGAGAGACAGAGACAGACAGACAGAAAGAGACAAATAGACAGACAGAGAAAAACACAGAGACAGGGAGGGACAGAGAGAGCGACAGAGAGAGAGAGAGACAGAGAGGGCGACAGAGAGGGAACAGAGAAACAGACAGACAAACAGAGCGTGATAGATGGAGAGAGGGAAGGCGATATGTGCGTGCGCGCGTGCGTAAAAGGGTGGATAGGGAAAACATGTAAGGGGAGAGAGGATTAGGGAGAGGGATAGGGAGTTATCGTGGATTTGGGGAGTGGACATGACAACAAAATGTCACTGAGACGAGACGAGATCAAATAATCTGGCTCACAAGCGCATCTGCAAGTGCCATTCTTGTTGACAGAGTTCTTCAACAACGTTTTTCTCCTGTTCCTCTTCCTTCTCCTTCTCTACCTCCTCCTCCTCCTTTTTCCTCCGTCCCCTATGTCCTCTTCTTTCTCCTTCTACTACCTTTCTCCTTCTACTACCTTTCTCCTTCTACTACCTTTCTCCTTCTACTACCTTTCTCCTTCGCGTTCCCTCCATCTTGCGCTAACAACAGGTATGCATTGTCATGCTTGTGCACTATAGAAATATTATTATTATTGTTATG
>CM072513.1:84973007-85040507 GCA_036898135.1 Oncomelania hupensis
GAGCTGACGGAATTGTATCAGTTGGCTGGAGAACCGCGCTCTTCAAGAAAGCGATCTCCCCGTGGACGACGGCGGATCAAGAGTGGACACAGGTCGAGAGCGGACCTCCGCTGTGCTGAAGGGTCAAGCCCTCGGTCCTTGTAGACGCAGGGAGTCCGGGCTCGATTCCAGCTCGGTCCCAAAAGCTTGAAAGACTGTTGTGAAGGATCAGGATGAAGACTTCATTTGGCCGGGCTGGTGAGAAAAACCGAGGTGGCCATGAATGAAAGCAGGTCACGGGGAGCACGGGCGTTAACGATGGAGACAAAAATACTGAGAATCAGTGATCACGACACAGCCTGCGTCCATATTAAAGTCTTAATTTCAACATTTTAAGCCAATTATCCTTCTATTTGATGGTCACAATAAAAGATCCTTAGTCTCATTGTAAACCTTTAAGAGGGGAAGAAAATACGGTGTTTCTGTAACACGAAGTAAAAAGAAAAGTCTTACATAGATCACTTATCGGCTCAAAGAATTGCTCAGGGTGCAAGCTACAAGCAGGGGGAAAGCCAATCAGTCCAAGATGATAACTTTCCGCTTTAAAGCCAACTGTCAAACGGCCAGGACCACTGGTTGCAACGGTGGAGCTGCCAACTGCCCTTTAGATATCATTACAAGGATTCTTTTAAACAGGATGGAAGGGGAGAACATTGGAAAACAAACACCGTATAAAGAGACACGCCAGAACGTGAACATATATGAGAACAGTAATATCAAGATTTGAACTCGTCTCCGACAACGCCAGGCCAAGCCAGCTTCGGCGACGGAGCCATTGCAGCCACTGGATACTCATTGTAATGGTGGTTGAGCAGTAGCAGGAGGATGGGTGGGAATGGTTGGCTGGGGGGTGGGGGTGGGGATGGGGGTGGGGGTGTGGTGTCTGGGGAACTGAAAAGGCTACATCAGCGATCTCATTTCCTTCAATGGTTTGAACAGACTGTTTGGTCACTGAGCCGAGCAGACCGACCGCGTACTCAAGCTTTTCTTTTCTTCCTTTTTTCCCTTTCTGTTCTTTTTCTTCAACTATTCCTTTTCGTACTGGTCAATATAGTTTCTGTCATCTCTTTTTTTTTTATTAGGCATGTTAAGTTCTCTTCTCTCCCAAAGTGCTCGTTTTATTTGTATTGGTCAACATAATTTCTTCTGATTTGGGAGTTTACTGCGTGGGATTTTTTTAAAAAAAAAGCATTCACACTATTCTGATCTTGTTTTATCAATGTAGTGCCTAGTTTGGTTTATTTGGTTTTCGTTCACTTTACACTCAGAACACTGGGATCCATACAACCAAT
Source organism: Oncomelania hupensis (assembly GCA_036898135.1). Classification (NCBI taxonomy): domain Eukaryota; kingdom Metazoa; phylum Mollusca; class Gastropoda; order Littorinimorpha; family Pomatiopsidae; genus Oncomelania; species Oncomelania hupensis. Next base: position 84,974,339 of record CM072513.1, read on the forward strand.
CAAGTGTAAATAGTGATTTGGTGGTTGCGCCTCGCCTGACGCCCAGACAACTGAGCCCAACCTTGGGCGACCGAGCATGTGGGAAGGAGTGGACCCAGTGCCTGCTGGGTGTATTTGTGTGGCCCCGGCATTCATCCGTCTGGGACATGAGCGTCAGGATCTTTGAAGACCGTGCTATGGAATGCGTGCGGGCACAGACTAGACCTCGGTTTATATTCCCATCCGAAGCGTTTTTTGCGTTTACTTCATGGGACATACAAGCTGTCTCTCTTCTGTAAGGTATAATCTTTCTGGCGAGTTTCGGGTTGTCCAAGATGAAGCACTCATAACATCAAACCCAAATCGTGGTTGTCTGTCTGTGTGCAGTTGTAGCTTAGCTCTCCCCATCTATGGGAACGGTGTTCTCACTATTGGTAGAAATGAAAGGCGTGCTGTTTGAATTGAAAAACTTTGGTTTACAAGTGCAGTAAACAGTTTTATGGTTAATGATCGGCATGTTTTTATATTTACAAGGCGAAATTACAACACCCTACACGCGAATATAAAGTGACTATTGTGCTCGTCTAGAGTCTTGGGGACACAAAGCAGCTGGGACTCATCGAGCATCTTTCACAAGTACCAAGTACAGAAGCCAACGCAAGCCTCGGCTGGTCTCAGCTACGTGGTGTGTGATTCTTGGAAACCAAGCCTGTCATTAGAACCTTCCTATAGCCTAGTTCTGTTACTTCTAGCTCAATTAGAGCAAATGCTGTTTTTTTTGGGCTGTATTTAATAATAATAATAATAATAATAATAATACAGGATGCTATGTACGCGCCTTTCCCCAAGGCTCAAAGCGCGGCGATCTATACCAACATACACGCTCACCTGTCTCATTTACACTCACACACACCAATACTCAACCAGGTGGTGTAAAGGCAGGGAGATCGCTATTAGAAGACGGAAGAAAATCGAATTTTATTTTTGAAATTTTTATATTGACTGCATCCTGTACCATTATTGAAAAGAGAGAGGAAACCGGAGTGCCCGGAGAAAACCCTCGGTGACCTCAATAGTCTCGTACCTAAGTCACATACGTTCGCCCCTTGCGGGAATCGAACCCGCGACTTTCGGCATAGAAAACCGGCGACTTATCCACTGCGCCACGAGGCCACCCCGATAGTACATTACATTACCTGATTATTGCTTTAGGTCCAGCGGACTCTTCCGAGCCAAATCAGGACCACCCCACGATAGTGACGTATTAGGAAAAAATAAATGTGTAACATAAAAATAAGGGTTTTTTGGTACTAAATGGAAAACGCACTCATACGCGCACCCACACACAAACACACACACACACACCCACACACACACACATGCACACACAAATAAAATCGTTTCTATGATCAATATATTTATGTATTAATATAATCGTTGTTATATGGCGCTTTTCCAGATCAAGGGCTGCTCAAGGCGCTGGCTGCTACAGGACCTCACTGAAGCCGCGTCAGGCGCCCCATTTTTGCCTTAACATGCAGTGCTTTCATTGTTCTGCTGCTGCATTTACCAATCAGCCAACTCCGTACCCCCGTGCACTCAACTCTCCCACACAATCCTTCCTCTTCCTCTTCCTCTTCCTCTTCCCACCACATCCCTCCTCCCTCCAACAACGTAATAATAACAATAAGTAGCTGTCACCGCACGCACGAGACTAAAATTAAACCGCCAGTGAAAAAGTATCCGCGCTGTAGAAAACTTCAGGCTTAGTCAAACGGTAACAGAGAGCCCTTGAAACTCTTTGGTCAACACTTCACCTTTGGAAAGTTTCTTAAGAAAATGACCTAACTTTTCAATGCAGTAATGGACCGCTAACTAGCTCCTAATAAAACCGTTTTACAAGGTTAAAATACCGAAGACAAAAATACACAGGGAGAAAAGAAAGAAGGAAGACAGAAAGAAAGGAAAGGAAGAGAAGGACATAAGAAAAAAGTTTCTTGCGTCGCGTGTCGTTGTGTTTGGTTAGCCGTTATCGCATACAGATCGGCATGTATGATTTGTGTTTGAAATTCTTGTCATTTTTGGCACAAATATGCGCATTCGCGCACATCCACACACGCACACAAACACACACACACATACACACACACACACCAACACACACCCACACACTAATGGTAAGTTCTCATTGAAATAAACAAATTAATACATATTATCACAGAAAAACGTTCTATATCTATATATAATATATCTATATATCTATATATATGAGAGTATAAAGCCAGGTCTTGTTTGTGTACGCAGGAATTCTACCGCATAGACTTTAAAGGACAACATTGGAGAATGGACTGGTTTGACACTGAACGAAACAATCAGAGTTGCTGAGGACAGGGAAAGATGGAGTATGCTGGTTAAACGATCATCTGTGGTGCACCTACGACCTCCGAGTTACGGGATAGGATAGGACTTTAAAGGTACTGACGCTCATGTCCTATACGAAGGAAGGGGCCAGAATCATCAAATCACCCAGGATGTACTATAGGTGCTTCTCCACCCTGTCCTGGGTGGCTTTGTTCTTGCGGCTGCCGCGCTTTTTCTGTGGATTAAGGCAGCCCGAATGTCGCAAGCATAGTTGGCGAATAAAATCCAAAAATAAATAAACAAATAAATAAAACATCGATTAGTATGTACATAACATAGCCCGTTGTCAGTGAAAGAAAGACTACACCCTGGAATCTGCGAAGTTAACAGGGTGGAAACAAAATGCAAGGGAAAGTTTACGATGAACACTTTTTTTTAACAAGCCTGGTGACAAGGGGAAAAACAGATCTTTATGATGTGGAAATTTACAAGCTTTACGACAGGCAAGGGTTTGCGACAAGTCCTCAACAGACAGGTGTCAAATGTAACGACGGTGCATCACACCACGACACGCCTGCACAAAGTGAAGACAATGCGCCTTGCACACGATTCACCAAACATGCTGAGTATATCCCCGTACCCTGCGTCAGTAATGAAGCAAAATAATACAAAGACCTTGTCGAAAAAATCATCACTGGCCCTACCTAGAGATCTGAACCCCCGTTCACTGCTTCTCTGGTTTGACTTTACCCGTTTTATTCCGTCACCCACCACCACGACAACCGTAAATCGTTATCTTCATCGCGCGCAGACGACAAAGTTGAGAGGGGGTCGCTTTGCGGCATTGGGCGTGCATTAAGCGGCTTTTTACGACAACGGGGCCTGTTTAATGCGTCAACAGACGGCGTGCCAAGCGAGGTGGACAGCGAAATTGGAGAGAATGCTATTGTGGTGTAGGCGTCGTGTCCTCATGCCAAATCTCAATAGACCTTTTTTTTAAAACCATGGTGCAATCATTTTAATTATTTCAAACTTGGGGCATAGATCTACGTTGGGAAAAAATGTTTCAAGATCTACTGATAGTCTGAAGATAATACTGTTGTATAACAGACAATCGAGTAAAATCCTATTGTAGATGTAGTCCAGCAGTTCATGTCAGAAAGCCATTTATTTAAGCTTGTTCTTTTCTAAACCATTTTCAATTATAACAATTGAAAAACGTCTACCAAGCGTGGAGCAGTCACATAACCTAACGCAACGATAACAACAACAACACTGAACTAAATTAAAAAAAAAAACACAACAACAACAACCCAACACAGTTAAATATAGTAATGTCATCTTAACTCACGCAATAAACGACACAGGATCTAATACAAGGAGGATGGTCAACAAGGGTGAAGAGGGTGAAGAGGACACAACGGATGAGAAGATTGTCTACGTGTGTATTTCGCTCAGATGCTTCGTCAGGAGTTCCTGCCAACAATACACGGAGCTTACAGGTACAGGTAGGCCTACACAGCATCTACAGTATGGATTTATACAAGCCGTCAGAACCAGACAAAAGCAGTAACTAACTTACGACTTACGACGAAATCTCGTTGACGAGGAGAGTAATGTACACAAACACAACAGTTATGGAGGAAGAGCTGTTTGCTTCAAGACAACAACGTCAAGGTCCATAACCGCGTTACTGCCTCTTTGTACTTTCAACAACAAACTTTTATTATCTTCTCTACATTGGAGAGCTTGTCTTCCCAGGTCTTATGGGACGCTTGCTAACAACTACACAGGCACCCACTCCCCTCCACCCCCCCACCCCTCCCCCACTCTCCGCTATACCTATACAGCCGCTAGACAAGAGAGACTGTACAGCTATAATGCATTAGAAGTCGAGATGAATTGAAGAACTAGTGAAGACTCATCTAGTGGTAGAAGTCAAGCAGTAAGTAAGTAATGAGGAGCTTGTTGGCCAGGATAGGTCTGCAGCACGTTTTAACAGTTCCACCAGCGACTTCCAGCCTCTCATACACGGACACGAGTGGTGGATGGGGACTCCAACACTGAGGAATTAGAAGTCAAGATGAAAACACGCAGGTAGTTAAGACTCCGTCAATGGCAATCGTATTAAGACGCCAGAGAGCTAAGTTCCCAATGAGAGGTCGCAGCCAACACAATGATCGCAATATCTATTCCCCAATTACTCTCCACTCCTCTCTCCTCTCTCTCTCTCTCTCTCTCTCTCTCTCTCTCTCTCTCTCTCTCTCTCTCTCTCTCTCTATTTCTAAAGAGAACAGGATTTTAGATATGTTAAAAGTTATTGTTTTGAAATTATTATAGTTTTACTTTTATATATGTAACATGTGGCAGGTTTAATTGATTGTATAAATGTATTATGCTTGAGTGGGTGCCTGAAACAAGGACTAATTGTAAGAATAAGCTGTAAGCTTAAAATTATTATCCTTGTAACATGTTGTAATTGAAATAAACGTTTAAAGTCTAAAGTCTAAAAGTCTCTCTCTCTCTCTCTCTCTCTCTCTCTCTCTCTCTCTCTCTCTCTCTCTCTCTCTCTCTCTCTCTCTCTCTCTCTCTCTCTCTCTCTAGTTGTAAACTTAAAGCTATTATCCTAGTAAGGTGTTGTCATTGCAATAAAAGTTTAAAGTCTAAATTTTAATCTCTCTCTCTCTCTCTCTCTCTCTCTCTCTCTCTCTCTCTCTCTCTCTCTCTCTCTCTCTCTCTCATAAGATATAAGAATACTTTAGCCTAAAAAAACAACCACTCTCACATTCGCCTCTCTCTCTCTCTCTCTCTCTCTCTCTCTCTCTCTCTCTCTCTCTCTCTCTCTCTCTCTCTCTCTATCTATCTATGTTTGTTCTCTATATTTGACACCATCAATAAATGTAACTAAAAGTGAACTTGAGAATTTGGTCCAACAGTTACCTCCCCCTTTTTTGTTGTTGGGAGATTTTAATGGACGCTCTCCCCTGTGGGGTAGTGATCGTACCGATTCTCAGGGTAAAATAATTGAAGACATTTTAGACTCGTTAAACCTAGTAACTTTGAACGAGGGTGCTCCAACTTTTTCCTGTTCTAGAACTGCTTCTTTGTCCCACATTGATATATCGATCTGTGATCCCTCCTTACTTTTGGATTTTAAATGGACAGTTTTAGAAGATCTCCATGGCAGCGACCATTTCCCGGTTTTATTAAAACATGATTCAGATAACCTTGAGCAAACTCATGGCAGGTGGAAACTGAAACAAGCTAACTGGAGTCTGTTTTCTAACCTGTCTGAGGCCCAGCTACGTGCTAAGAACCAGGAATTTTCAAATGCCTTAGATCCAATACAGCTTTATACTGACATAGTTATTAACAGTGCCAAGGAGTCCATTCCGCAAACTTCGTCAAACCCTCACACACTTAAAAAACCCTGGTTTGACGATGAATGTAGAAAACTTCAGCAAGCTCGTAAAAAAGCTTTAAGAACTATGTTTTTACACCCAAGCACTGAAAATAAACAAAACCACCAACGTTTGCGAGCGCACTGCCGACAGCTCTTCAAACGAAAGAGAAGAGAATCGTGGAGAGGTTTCTGCTCCACGCTTAACTCGAAAGCGAAACTGTCGAAGGTGTGGAAAGTAGTCCGCAAACTTAAAAATAAAAGTAACAAACAGGTGAGCCCATGCCTTACTGTGCAGGGTGATGTAATTGGAGATAAAAAATTAGTAGCTGATCTTTTGGCTTCTTCTTTTGCTGCAAATTCTTCCTCTGAAAATTATTCTGTCCCTTTTCAAACAGTTAAAACCCGTAAAGAAAAACAACAGTTAAATTTTACCTCCGATAATTCTGAGGATTACAACATTCCGTTTTCATTAGTCGAGCTTGATGATGCAATTAACAAAAGTGCAGATTCAACAGTTGGACCGGATGATGTACATTATCAATTTCTCAGACATTTAACAAGGTACTCACGGTCTCAACTGCTGGACATCTTCAATCAGCTCTGGATCACTGGCACCTTTCCTCCCTCCTGGAGAAAGGCCATTATTATACCCATCCCTAAACCTGGCAAAGACCATACTAACCCGACAAACTATAGACCAATAGCCTTAACGTCTTGCTTATGCAAGACGCTAGAAAGAATGGTTTATTCTCGCTTACTGTGGTATCTAGAAACAAATAATATTTTATCCAACACTCAGTGTGGCTTTCGAAATGGTCGAAGTACTGTTGACCACCTGGTGCGACTAGAAACTTTTATCCGTAACGCGTTCGTCCAGGGTGAACATGTCGTGGCCATCATGTTTGATTTGGAAAAAGCTTATGATACCACATGGAAATATGGCATTCTTTCAGATTTACAAGAAATGGGTTTGAAGGGACATTTACCTCTGTTTATATCCAATTTTCTAACGGACAGACTCTTTCAGGTTAAGGTTGGGGGATCTTTGTCAGATATGAGGGAACAGGAGATGGGAGTGCCTCAGGGTAGCATCTTGTCTCCCTTGCTGTTTAATATTAAAATAAATAACATTGTTCGTTCCGTTAAACGGGGAATTGCCAATTCTTTATTCGTCGACGATTTTGCATTGGTAGCCAAAGGTAAAACTTTGGCATCTGCAGAACGTCAGCTACAGTTATGTGTCAAGGCCGTTGAAGACTGGGTTTTACAAAATGGTTTTAAATTTTCTGAAGCAAAAACTGAATGTATTCACTTTTCCCAGCACCGGGGAATTATTCAAGACCCTACTATTCTCCTCAATAAAACTCCAATAAAGGCGGTCAAACAAGTCAAATTTTTGGGTGTTATTTTTGATCAAAAGCTATCTTTCATTCCTCATCTGAAAATTTTGAAAACTAAATGTCAACAGGCCTGCAATTTGCTCAAGGTTATCAGTGGTACAGACTGGGGTGCTGACAAGAAAACTTTATTGCTGTTATATCGTTCTTTAATTAGATCCAAGTTAGACTATGGTTGCATTGTATATGGTTCTGCTAGAAAATCTTATCTTAAGATGCTAGATCCAGTTGCCCATCAGGCACTACGCATTGCTTTGGGTGCGTTTCGCACTTCCCCTTGTGAAAGCCTTTATGTGGAAGCTAACGAACCCCCGCTGGAGCTGAGACGTACAAAGTTGTCAATGAATTACTATTTAAAATTAAAAACTGATCCTATGAACCCTGCTTATGACTGTGTTTTCAACCCAGATTTTGTTCAGAAATTTGAATCCAAACCTAACACAATCCCTCCGTTTGGCATCAGAATGCAAGTTCATCTGGAAAAAGCAGGCATTGATGTTGCTTCCATCAACGACGATGAACTTCGGACTGAAGCTCCCCCATGGAAATTATGTACCCCAAACATTAATTGGCAGTTGTCCGCTTTCCTTAAAAACAATACCTCTGAAACCGTATATAACCAACTTTATTTAGAACAGTGTGCATTATACCCAGGATATGAACAACTTTTTACAGACGGGTCAAAGAAAGGAGATTCAGTTGCTGCTGCGTCTGTCTCCGAGAGACACTTAGACCAGCCTTTGCAACAGCGTTTACCTGATTTTTGTTCTGTTTATACAGCTGAGCTCAAGGCAATTCATTTAGCTCTGAAACAAGTTTATCAATCCAAAAGAACCTCATTTTTAATCATGTCCGATTCATTGTCAGCACTTCAGGCTCTTTCCACGAGAAAGATATCACACCCTTTTCTGGCAGAGATCCATGACCTCCATACACAACTTGTTTCTGAGGGTAAAAAGATAGTTTTTATGTGGGTCCCTGGTCACATGGGCATCCGCGGCAATATTGCAGTAGACAGAGCGGCTAAAGATGCTCTACATCTCGATTTCCCTCCAGAGATTTTCCAGTTTGTGCCCTACTCTGACCTACGTTGTATGACTGGATCTTATTGTAAACGACTGTGGCAGACTGACTGGTCTAACCATGTCAACAACAAATTATTTCAAATTCTTCCCGATCTGTCCACTTCTTTGCCTAACTTTGCGTCCACTCGCAGAGAGGAAACAGTGTTATCTCGCCTTCATATTGGGCATACTTATGTCACTCACAGTTTCCTTTTAAAAGGAGAAGAACCACCATGGTGCTTTGCATGTGATCAATCTTTTTCTGTTCGCCATTTTATGTCTGAATGTGCTGATTTGATTGAGGAAAGGGAAACATATTTTGGTTCCATACCTTTCAAAGAGATTTTTAAAGTATGTAATGGTCAACATCTGTTTCAATTTTTACATGATGTTGGTTTGTTCTATCGCATATAAATTGTATCGACATGTTTTGTTTAGTTTGGATTTTATTAGGACTGAATTTAGTGATTTGATTGAAGAAAGAGAATATATTTTTAATCCATCAGTTTTAAAGAAGTCTCTTAAAGAGGTGTCATGTGAAAGTTTGTTTGTGTATTTAAGAGTAACAGGCTTGTTTTTTAAGACTTGAATCATTTGATAATATTTTAAGATAACGTCTCTCTGGTCCTGATTTGGCTCGGAAGAGTCCGCTGGACCTAAAGCAATAACCTTGTATTGTATTGTATCTATCTCTCAGAGATAAGAATACTTTAGCCTAAAAGAACAACCACTCTCACATTCGTTCTTCGCCGTGCTTCTCTCCCATTACAACTGTGAAAAGACGGTTTCAACGTTTACCAGGAAAACAGTAGTTGGAAGTGTCATAACTGATCCGTTTTTCCTGAGTGTACCTGACGTCCTTTTGGACCACTAGTGACACGTGTTAGACAACGGAGCTGTTCTTCCCAAGCTTCTGCGGCCTCCCCCACAGTTCTTCACTACTGACGGAACATTATGCTGGAATGCCCTAATGACTGCGAGCAGTTCTTATCTTCCTGTTGGATATAAGGATAACAAATATGTTATTGCCGATTGAACACATAAAGAATGCATTTGGTCAACGCTGCATCACCACACGAAAAGCACACATAAAACATAGTGAACAAGTTGACAGCATAATCGCAATAAAAAGAAAATATTCACTCGATCCACATACAAGGATAACGACGATCAACAAACAGAAATAGCCGCCAGCATGCCTTGTTGACATAGTTTGGTGCCATTTTTTGGGGGGGTGGGGTGGGGAGGGGTGAGGGAGGGCGGAGAGATAGAATGAGGACAATACATAATCTTGTATCTGGAACTTTCGTTGCAGGCAAAAGTGACTCAGGTTCCCTTTTGTAAAAAGAACAGGATTTGGTTTCTCTAGATTCGATTTCCTGTAATGACTCTTGAGACTGCGTTTCTCTTTCTTCCCCGTCGCGTCAGCGGGTGTAAAATAAACAGGTGATGTTTTATTTCCTGATTTCCTCAGCACGTTTTTAAAAAAAATATATTTATAACCATAATATCCGCATTCTAATAATTATTAACTTTTGGTGAGTGCGTAAAATTAATTGTTTTATTAAAAAGACGCACAATAAATTTAAAACAAAATACACTAAACATTATTGATTTTTCTTTTAATTTCAAAAAGGCTTTTAATAAACCTAAATTCTGTGCTTTATCCTTCAGAGTAATGCGTTATGTGGTTAAAACAAATCTCGTTAGTAAACATTAATTTCAAGAAAATCCCTCTTTTTCAAAACACCTGTATGAATTTAAAAGAAATCCTGTTAGACGGTCCCCAAAATGGCGCATGGCATTGTACCTGTGTAAGAGGGTGATCCGGGTATTCACCTTTTTGTAGCCAACCTGTCGCTCCGTAAGGTTAACCCGACACTGGGCACACAAACACACAGACCTACTGACACGCGCATTTAACCCTCTGTTGCCCAAGCTGGGATAGGTTGGGTATGCTTGCAAGCAGTTCAAGACGGCAAATGTTAGTCGTTTCCGTTTTCAGGGACTTGAGAAGTTCATACCCCACCAACCCCCCCCCCCCCCACTCCCCGTCCCATATTTTGTCTTCTGTTCTTTTCTTTTTCTTATCATTCTTGGGGGCCTGTTTTTTTTTTTTTTCTCGCAGCCTCCCCCAACCATCTACAATATTTATTTTTACAGTTAAACACTCACTGGAGTGTCTGTGGTACTCGGAGAAATGAAGAGGAGAGCGAGAAGCAGTATGAGTAGAAGGAAGTGAAGAAAGGAGAAGAAGAAGAAGAAGAAGAAGTAGAAGAAGAAGATCATGATGGTGATGGTGATGATGATGATGATGATGATGATGATGATGATGATGATGACGACGACGATGATGATGATGATGATGATGATGATGATGATGATGATGATGATGATGATGATGATGATGATGATGATGATGATGATTTATTTTTGACACTTTATTGTCCCTTTTCATCGGGAAATTCTGGGCCGCCTCCCCCGGGGAAGGAGCAGTCGCAGCCTGTGGCGCGCCTAAACCAAAACAACCTAATATTAGTTATGTTTATGTATTGTTTGTTTTTTTTTTTGTTAACATTTTGATGATGATGATGATGATGATGATGATGATGATGATGATGATGATGATGATGATGATGATGATGATGAAAATGGAGATGAGAAAAACAAAAGGAAGCAGAAAGAGAAGGGGTTGTGATGCTAATGACGATGATGATGAAGAAGAAAAATAAAATGATGAATAAAAAGAAGAAGATAAAGAAAAAGAATAAAATGAAGAATTTTTTTTTTTTTAAAAAAAGAAGAAGAAGAAGAAGAAGAAGAAGAAGAAGAAGAAGAAGAAGAAGAAGAAGAAGAAGAAGAAGAAGAAGAAGAAAAAGTTGATCTGGATAATCGTAAAGGAATTTTCCTACGCATTTGTGAACGTAAAAGTTAACAACTGCTTTCTTCAGTACAACTATAGCTAGATATTGAATCTTTTAAACCTTACGCTAATGGCGGAACTGTGGCAGTGACACTGAAAAGTGAAGATGAGTTCATTAGTGACTGTTAGCAGAGTGAACCAAACAGACGCCACCATTCATAAAAGTGGGGTTAGTTAGACAAGTACGGTGATTTAGCAGCCGTAAGCGGAAGGTTCTGATACACAATACAAAAGTTTGGGAAGTTACAGCAGAAACATTATTTGTAGAGTTATATGGAAAAAAGAATTAGAACTCGAGTGTTCAACAACGAAAAGTTATTTAAGTTTCTTTTTCTACATGGTCGTCTGTTATGTTAATATTGTTTGTGCATTACAAGTGCACGAAGTTGAGTGGACAGTGCATGTTTCGTGTATGTGTTTGTGTGTGTGAGGGAGGATGTGTGTGTGTGTGTGTGTGTGTTGTTGTGTTTGCGTATTTATTAGGGTGGGTGTACCATAGCACTTTCCTTGTAAGCTTTCACTTGGCGATAAATGATCGTATCGTATCGTATTCAGCTTTTGTTGACGTAAAGCTTTCCTACCCTAGCGTTAGGACAACACATGTGTATACAGTACACGGTGTGATTGTCAGGATTTCCACACGCAGCCCTAATTTTGTAGAAAGGCGTCGGTTTCTACACCTGACGTGCTTGGGCACGCATCTCTATCACGGTCAATTGATCGTCCTATCCTATCCTATCCTATCCTATCCTATCCTCCTATCCTATCCTATCCTATCCTATCCATTCCCGTAACTACATGTAAAAGGTCGCTGGGGCACCACAGATGGTCGTTTAACCAGCGTACTCCATGGTTCTCTGTTCTCAGCAACCCTCACGGTTTCGTTCAGTGTCAAACCAGTCCATTCTCGAATGTTGTACCCCAACCTCTTTTTCTGACTCCCTCTTCTTCTGCCTCCTTGCACCGTGCCTTGCAGGATGGCTTTTGCAAGGCCTGATGCTCTGGTGACGTGACATACTATCGGAGTTTCGGTTTCTTCATCGCTGTGAGCATATCATCGTGTTGTCCAATGGCTTGTGTGACGGTCTGTCGGCCTTCGTTGGGTATGTGCTGGATATTGATCATTGCGCCAAGATAATGTGAGATTTCACTTCCTTCCTTATTGTCATCGACATCATCATCGCCGTCATGTTTTGGCTCCACTTCTTCCACATGCCCCGTTGTTCCAATATGGTTGATCGTTTTATACTCTTACACGGTACAACAGCGTGGAAAATGCTAGTCATCTTTGGTCAATCCTTGTCATCACTGTTGAAAGACTTTCAAAGCATTCAATTAAAACGTGTAGTTGGGCACTAAAGATTGCCGTGCTAATGAAGAGGGGTTCACCTCTTTAAACTATTATCAAATGCCCAGAGAGCTTTTCAGGGACTAATGGGGCTGATAACCTAAAGAAAGCTAGTAAGCCTGATGAGCTGTTAGAAGTGACCTTTCTGATATACATTTGGCCCTAGAAAGCGCTTAAGAAGTCGTTACAAGCATAGTATGTGCTCAGTAAACGTTAGCAATGAACTCTCTAATTGGAAACTCCTTTTGTTGTAATGTTACTTTGTATGGTAATGGTTCAATTGTAAAATGTTAGGTTTTGATTATTACGTTTGTGTGTCCATGCGAGAGAATGATTGTGTGGTCTAAAATCCCATATATGTGGACAGACGCTAAAATAACATATTGCCATTGATTGATTTTGTCGCTTAATAAATAAGCTGTCACGATTGAATCATTCTTTACACCACCAACAGTTATAAGCTGTTAAAATAATACTCTCTTTTAGAAATATTTGGATAATCGGTTAGGACTCAACTGTCGAATAGAAAGCGTTTAATAAAATATTAACGTGAAATATAGCTCTGAGAATTCAGACCTGAAACATAAGAAGACGGTGTTCCGTTAAATTGCTTTATGTTGCAAAGTGTTGGACTCTATCTTCACCAGGAATCTGCAATCCTTTTTATTCAACTCTCATCGATATTACGGTAAACCGATAACAGTAATAAGCTGCTACGGTACAACTTCGCACAGAAAACGATTGGAGAGGGGGCTGTTAGACCTGACCGCAACTAATAATGTTAGAAATCAGCTTACACTTTAAAGTGGTTTCGTCTTATGACCCTTTCCAATTGAACTTCCGGCGCCTGCGGACGTTGGAAAGCGATGACACTGCTCTATTGAAGAAGTTGTGTACTCACCACATAGGTTGATGCGTTGTAGTTGGTGGTGGTGGTGATAGTAAAGATGACGACGACGATGATGACGACGACGACGACGACGATGATGATGATGATGAGGATGACGGATAACTCCGACGACGATGGTGGATATTACGACGACGACGACTCTGATGATGACTCTGATGACGACTACTAACGACGACGACAATAATCTTGCCAAAGACTTTCAACTGGGTGATTTCAGATTTCAGTCATTAGCCATACTGTGGATGGGTTAATTCAGCAACTGCAATGGTCAGGCCATGCATAAAGGGTGGAGTGATGGACTCGAACTGTGTCCACTGGTGATTGTGTGGCATCCAGCCTGCCAAGCACTCCAAACACAACGGTAAGGGCCCTCCACCTGTCCCCTTCGGCCGCGCATCCCTCTACCTGACCCCCCCGACCCCCGGGGTCTGCAGGTGCGACTACTAATGACGTCATGCTAACGAGCTCATTTGCATCGGTGAGGGTCTGAAATTGTGCGACGTTGACAACTTTACCTTTTCTTGCACAAAATAGAACTGTGGCAAATTAGCTTAAGCGAAGGGCGTCCTTATGGACTCTGTCACTGAATGGCAATGATGTCGGGTTTATTAAGCAAGTTGCAGAATTTGAGGAGAGAGAGGGGGAGGGTGGATCGAACAAGAAGGGACAAGGTGGGGACGGGGGAAAGGGGAGGCTACACTCTTGTACCAACTTCTGTTCTTTTGTTCAAATTACACATTTAAAATACGATGCCACCCTCCCTCTCTCTCCTCAAATTCTGCAACTTTCTTAATAAACCCGACAGCATTGCCATTCTTTTGAAACGTTTATATTCGAAATGAAGCAGAATGAGACTAACACGTTTCAAAAAGACTGGCCGCAAATTATTGGACATAGTTTGCATTATTCCAAAATTTATCCCAAATCCTAAATCCAAAGGATATATAAGCAAGAATATATTGAGTGTGGATATCGGGGGCTAGTGGGAAAAAAAACAGAGGATTACACATTGAAATTGGAAAACTGTGGATTGGGTTGAGTGGTCTGAGCGTCAGACGAGGCGCCTAAAGGCAGTAAGTGGATGCCTCAGGCAGCTTGAGTTAGATATTGTATCGGCCACTGCCTTCAGCACTTCTTCAACTGGAATAGCGCTATATAAGAACCGAACTCACATAAATAAATAATTACAACCAGTTCAGTGTGTGCGGCTTAAAACCTAACCAAAAGAGGTTTTTCTTTCCCGCCAAGAATTTTATTTATTTATTCATTGTATGTATGTATGTATGTATGTATGCATGCATGTATGTATGAATGTATGAATGTATGTTTGTATATATTAATTTCTAGGCTAATTTCACACCGAAGATTAAAGCTATGTGCTCCGAATAATATTCAAACTGGTGTTTGCATAACTTGAGTTCTTCTCACGCCTGTTTTAACATCCCGCAGTCAACTGCTACTCCGTGCTTAATCCTGTCTTGTAATCCGTTGGCCACTCAAGATGTTCAGGTATGCTCTCTCTCTCTCTCTCTCTCTCTCTCTCTCTCTCTCTCTCTCTCTCTCTCTCTCTCTCTCTCTCTCTCTCTCTCTCTCTCTCTCTCTCTCTCTCTCTCCTTGGTTCGAATCCCGGTATGGCATCGCCAAATGTTCATCCTCGCCGATGGCTCTGCGCCTGCCTGAACTTCCGGAGGTGATTTCCGTCAAGTTCTGCGCATGACTGGAAAAAGAAGGGACGACGAATTACGATGCGAAAGGCATCGTAGAAAGCCCAGCTATCGTAAAATGTTCCGAGTACAATAAACAAGAATGCACTTATACCCAGTGCAAAATAGGCCTCTAAGACATTTCCCGAGTCCCCCGTGGGGGAGCCGGGGGTTTCAGTATAAATAGTATCCCCACTTTCTGGAAATTTAGTGCTTTAAATTAATAATAATAATAATACAGGATGCTATATACGCGCCTTTCCCCAAATCAATCAGGCTCAAAGAGCGGCGATCTATACCAACATACACGCTCACCTGTCTCATCCACCCTCACACACACCAAATACACAATCATCACTCAAACAGGTGGTGTAAAGGCAGGGAGATCGCTATTAGAAGACGGAAGAAAATCGAATATTTATTTTTGAAATTTTTATATTGACTGCGTCCTGTACCATTATTGAAGGGAAGGAGGAAACCGGAATGCCCGGAGAAAACCCTCGGTGACCTCAATAGTCTCGTACCTAAGTCACATTCGTTCGCCCCTCGCGATGTCTTTCTCCTTTGTTCTTTCTCTTTCCTACGTTGTTCTATCAATCTACTATACTATCTTCGTCTTCGCTAGACCAGTCATGTATTCTTTTTTCTTGAAAACTCCTCCGCGACAAAACTCCTTATGTGTGTGTGAGGTCTGTTGGAACAGCTTGGGAATATTGGACGCTTTCCTATGATGTTATTATTTGGCAATGTAGACATTTTATATGTATGTGTTTTGTTGATATTTTATAATGATGTTTATATTCTAGTTTGTTTTTGTAAACGGGGGTTCGATAAATTAGAGTATAGCCTCAGCGCTCCCTGCGTGGGATGTCTTTATTCTAAAATGACTGGCTGGTGGAGAGCTTTCAGTGTTACCACTAGAGTTGTTTCTGCAGATCATTTATGCGGATCAGGGGCGAGTCCTCTTTCAGCGAAGTTGTGGTCTTGATTTTGTGGTTCTGATTCGGTCCTTGCAGTCCGCTGGACCCTGTAAGCAATGAATAGCTATCTAACATTCCCCGAGCATTTTTACAAGCATAACAAACGAAACTCGGCCAATAATTTCTGATTTTTGCTGCACAGTGCCATTACCTATCACTTGTTCATATTCGGTGCGCCGTTATTTTGAAATGTTCTCAACTGAATTACGTACGTAGGCCAGGAAGACGTTCGCATTTTTACAAGCTTAAAAAACGAAGCCTAGGAAATAATTTCAGATTTTTTGGGCCACAGAGCCTGTTTATCTACCGCTTGTTTATAATCAGTGCGCCGTTATTTTCAAATATATTCCCAAATGAATTACATTCGTTTACAAACGGGTCGCAAGAAAATTGTAAATACAGTTGGACAATTATTTTTGAGAGGGTTGAACAAGCCTTTTTAACTGCAATGACTCCTTTCCTATACTACTACTACTACTACTACTACTACTACTACTACTACTACTACTACTACTACTACTACTACTACTACTACTACTACTACTACTTCTCTACTCTACCGAGATTTCCAATGTTCGTGTTTTTAATGAATTCACGCTTAGCTTGAACCTGCTACACTATGATGTCGAATTACCGAATACGATGACTATTCTGACTTCCATTCTGACGCATATCCTCCGGAAGTTTACGCATGCGCAGAAACATCAGCGACGGTTGTACACTTGGAGATGCCACACCGGATTGGCCAAAATGTGACCATATAATTTTCCCTTTACCCTCAACTGGTTCGCTGGTGTAGGACTAATGTGATCAGTAGTCGCCTATACACTCCGGGGTCGTGTGACTATAATTTACAATTAACGCTGGTGAGGGGCGGATAGCTCCATTGGTAGTGCGGTTTACTAGTAACCGAAAGGTCTCTGGTTCTAATCCCGGATTGGCCAACGTGTGACAATATTACTTTCCCCCTCACCATCATCTGGTTCGCTGTTGTCAGAATAATGTTACCAGCAGTCACCTATATGCTCCGGTGTCCGGTGAATATAATCTACAATTGATCTAGATTGATTGTCACACTGTTGGCGTCACGTGAATCCTTTCGAGAGAAAGATGGAATACGGTGGTTAAACGATCATCTGTGGTGCCCCAAAGACTTTCGAGTTACGGGATAGGATCGGATAGGATAGTAATCCTTTCGATTAAACTAGCACAAAATGGCGGATCCCAAAGTCTCCCTTGATTGGTCAACGCTATGTATACTGTGTGAAACGACGCCTTTTGTGGTTAGAAGCCGTATGATGTTTGGCAAGATAATTGCACCTGTAAAGAATGAACTGCTGTTCTTATGCCAGAACTTACCTCAAAGCTCGCTGAAGGAACTGTCTGGACGAAAATATTCCACGACCACCTGACAGGTCGAGGGTTGAATATCAATTCAAATCAATCAATTTATTTAAATTATGTTCACAAGATAAGTGATTTTAGTCTTTAAAGTAAATAGAAAAAAAATAAATAGAAAAATAAATAAAATAAACAAATAAATATAATAAAACAAACGAAACTAAATAATTAATTAATGAATTAAGTAAAGGTTCAAGCTCTAAAGTCGAAAGCCAGAAAAAGAAGAAAGTTGTTTATGCATTGCTCGCGTTAGTAGCGCAACGATAGGCTCTCGCGAGGTCTTTTTCGCGTGTGTAGGCAACGCTTGGCTCATCTCTAATACAGCAGTCCTGTCAGTGATAATTCTAGCTTTGCTGTGCTTAAATCATATCAAACACTCCAAGTTATGACTGGAGGACTTTAGTTATGATTCAAGTGCTTGACAATAATTACCCAGAAAATGATGTTTGCGTCTGTCCAGCCGCTTGGTCAATATTGAAGGTGTTAATCAACGTTGACGCGGCCAAAACTCCAGTAGAAGGTGTGGTAAACTTTGATAATTGTCACCCGTACTGGGTAGTACATTTTCATGTGCCTAAGCTCAGGTCTTTATTTTATTTTATTTTAATTTTTCTTGGTGGGAGGAATATAATGTCACCGCAACTCTTTGCCGAACCGCAATGTATTACTGTTTCATTTGCGACATTCTACTAGTCGACATAAAATGTGCCGCGCAAGGAACGAATGAATTGCAAGTAAAAATGTTAAGTAGATTCAGCAAACTGTGATGGAAAATGCCTAGGGGCGTTGTGATCTTTATTTGTGATGTATAGTTATCATAGAGGAGCTTTGACAAGCGATATAAATAGTGGAAAGTCACACAAGTTGCTATTTTGTGATTACAATGTGCGCTGTTGGCTCAGTGGTGTACTCAGTGTACTCAAATGTCATGCCATAACATTGCAACCTGCACAGGCAGTAGTTCAAACCTATGGAGTATAAGAAGAAGAAGAAGAAGGAGAAGAAGAAGAAGGAGAAGAAGGAGAAGAAGAAGAAGAAGAAGAAGAAGAAGAAGAAGAAGAAGAAGAAGAAGAAGAAGAAGAAGAAGAAGAAGAAGAAGAAGAAGAAGAAGAAGAAGAAGAAGAAGAAGAAGGAGGAGGAGAGGAGGAGGAGGAGGAGGAGAGGAGGAGGAGAAGAAGAAGAAGAAGAAGAAGAAGAAGAAGAAGAAGAAGAAGAAGAAGAAGAAGAAGAAGAAGAAGAAGAAGAAGAAAAAGAAGAAGAAGAAGAAGAAGAAGAAGAAGAAGAAGAAGAAGAAGAAGAAGAAGAAGAAGAAGAAGAAGAAATACATTAATTAAGTAAAATTCAATTAAAATTACCCTGAGACACGTCTCTCCTTCTGATGAGAGATTAAACCGAGGTCTAGTCTGTGAACGCATTCCATCGCAAGGACATTAAAGATCCTGACGCTCATGCCCTAGACGGGTGAGTGCCGGTTACACAATTGCACCGAGCACGCACTAGACCACTTCTCCTCATCCCCGGTCGACCAGGATTGTGTACAGTTGTCTAAGGTTGCAGGTGGGGGCCTCGGCTGGCTTGAGTTAGACCCTGTATTGGTCAGTGCCTTGAGCAGCTCTTGAGCTGGAAAAGCGCTATGTAAAAGCAATCAAATGGAATCGTACAGCAGAAGAACAATTTTTTAATATTTTTTAAAGTAGTGTTTCAATACCTACAAAGACATCACCTTACCAATGACTTTGTGAACTACGGAATCGCGCAGCAGAAGAACAATTGCAGACGGAATATGTGGTATAATTATGAAAAGTGAAATTCCAGTTAAAAGGAAATGCAATAGATGCTTCTAGAACAATGACACGATGAAACGAAGGTGACACGCAATTCGACAGCGTGGGAAAGTTGGTCTAAACTGACGATCACCTACTCCAAGTTATCTTGACGGCAAACATCTCTGATGCCGCCCTCTATGTGAAGACTATTTCTGTCCACACGGTTTGAAAACACATCACAGTGAAGAGGTTCTCAAGTAGTTGGTCTACCTAACTGCTCCCAGCGATAGCCACCACAGCTGATGTCCAGCGCGAGTGGACAGAGAGCTTTAGTGACCGCGGGTTAGCGGAGCAGTGGGAGACTTGCAGAAACGTCGCAGGGTATGGTGGTCTTAACGGTGGTGGGTGTCAACACTGCGTCACTGAGACTAACCGAGACGAACGTAAGACTGTCCACGAGTGTCAGCTACGAGGTGTGGTTCTCATGATGCGCTAGTGATGTTTCAGTTCTTCTATACTGCAAATGCTGTTCAAGCTGCTATTGCATTCTCAGGGCGCTGTTTACACATTAATAGTTTGAAGTGGGGGTGGGGTGGGAGAGAAAGGGAAGGGGGAAGGGGAAGGGAGGGGTATAAAGACTTGTGGACATCGTTTGTCTGGGTAATCGACTAGTGAGACTGTGCAGCATCTGTGCATGCTTTCTGTTGTAAGCCTGAAGTTTTTGTGTTGTGTGTGCGCGTATATATGTGACTGGGTGTGTGTGTGGAGGTGTGTTGTGTGTATTTGAGTTGTGTGTATTTGTGTTGTGTGTGTCTATCTATCTATCTATCTATCTATCTATCTATCTATCTATCTATCTATCTATCTATCTATCTATCTATCTATCTATCTATCTATCTATCTATCTATCTATCTATCTATCTATCTATCTATCTATCTATCTATCTATCTATCTATCTATCTATCTATCTATCTATCTATCTATCTATCTATCTATCTATCTATCTATCTATCTATCTATCTATCTATCTATCTATCTATCTATCTATCTATCTATCTATCTATCTATCTATCTATCTATCTATCTATCTATCTATCTATCTATCTATCTATCTATCTATCTATCTATCTATCTATCTATCTATCTATCTACCTATCTATCTATACATGTGTGTTTGTGTTTCTATGATCGTTTAGTTGAGTCATCATCTGCCAGCTTACAGTGATCGGGTGCAACGACGTGCCGCTGTGGCGTGTAGGGGCTGAAGTAGAAGGCCTAAGGTGGTGGAGTTAAGGGTAGAACCCTAAATGAAACTACAATATGAGTCGTTAGGGAGAGTCCACATCTGTCGATGTGGATAAAAGCTAGGTCGTTTGCAGGCCAGACCCAGCAGCAAACAATTATGATACACATACTATTGCACGACATATAAGCACAAATGCAATCTGCAACCCAATTACTGTGCCACAGCGATGGCAGCGGGGCTAAGCGGGTAGAAGAAGAAGAAGAAGAAGAAGAAGAAGAAGAAGAAGATGATGATGATGATGATGATGATGATGATGATGATGATGATGATGATGATGATGATGATGATGATGATGATGATAATAATAATAATAATAATAATCATAATAAAAATAATAATCATCATAATCATAATAATCATACTACTACTACTACTACTACTACTACTACTACTACTACTACTACTACTACTACTACTAATAATAATAATAATAATAGGGTTATTTATAAGGCGCCTTTTCCTGAAAAAAGGAAGAGTTCAAAGCACATCTAGGGATGGGGATATATGCGTCCGGGTGAGAGAGAGAGTGAGACAAAGAGAGAGAGAAGAAGAAGAAGAAGAAGAAGAAGAAGAAGAAGAAGAAGAAGAAGAAGAAGAAGAAGAAGAAGAAGAAGAAGAAGAAGAAGAAGAAGAAGAAGAAGAAGAGAAAAGAAATAGAAAAGAAGAAGATGAAGAAAAGAAAAAGAAAAAACAACAACCAGGAGAGAGGTAGGAGAGAAATGTTTTTGGAAGAGTTCAAAGCACATCTAGGGATGGGGATATATGCGTCCGGGTGAGAGAGAGAAAGGGAGAGAGAGAAGAGAACAGAGAGAGAGAGAAGAAGAAGAAGAAGAAGAAGAAGAAGAAGAAGAAGAAGAAGAAGAAGAAGAAGAAGAAGAAGAAGAAGAAGAAGAAGAAGAAGAAGAAGAAGAAAAGAAATAGAACAGAAGAAGACGAAGAAGAGAAAAAGAAAAAAAAAGAAAACCAGGAGAGACATGCTGGGATAGGAAATGGGGATGTAGGTATGTAAGAATAAGGGGGGGGGGGGAGGGGGAGGGAGGGGGGAGTGCACAGGTAGAAGTGAGGGTGGGCGAACACACAGATCGCCGCTAAAGTAGTGCGTCGTTTTTTGAAGAGTTGTCGCCCGTTTATCAGTGATGAGCTACTTGTACCTGTAGTGGGGACGCCACTGACGAAAACATAGGTGCGGAGATTGTGGGGTAGGGTGTCATTTTTTATTTGTAGAGGTGGCGGGAGAGATAAGGGGGAGAGGGGGGAGGAGGAGTTTGTGGACGTGGGTGGTTGGCAGGGTGTCGTTTCTAATATTGATGCAACTGACAGTTGTTTATATTTCAGACACACTGTAGTGCTAATCTCACACACATGCAAATTTGGTTCATATTTTGAGGCCACCTGCGCAAATGCTCGCCACGTTGCGCCGCTGGCCGCACAAAAAAAAGATGATGTGTGTGTTTTTGACCTGGGTCGGGTGTTGACATACAGACACAGAAACTCCATGCTCCGTCAGCTACAGCGAACTTTCTACACAGACAGGGGAAAAAAATGAAAAGAAAAGAAGATGGCAAGACATTTAAAAGTATTTCCAGACACACACACACACACACGCAAACACCCCCCCCCCACACACACACACACACATTCGTGTATAAGCCGATCAATCGGGAATGTTAGCAAAGCAGGGTACAATTGGGGAATGGTCTTTTTTCAGTGATATTTACAAATCAAATATTGTATTTGATAAAATTAAGTAAATTTATGAATGACGTACCGGATTGAGGGGTAATCTGCCCTTTAAACTTGATTTTGTTCGTAGCGAGGCACTGTGGTCTAATGGTAGTGCTTCGGCTTGCGGATCGGAACGTCCCGGGTTCGAGCCCTGGCCGGGCCATTGTGTTGTGTCCCTGGGAAAGACCCTTTACTCCTGTTTTCCTACTCCTTCGGATGAGAGTATAAACCGAGGTCTAGTCTGTGTCGCATACATTCCATCATAACGGACTTTAAAGATCCTGACGCTCATGTCCTAGACGGGTGAGTGCCGGTGACAAGAACACACCCAGCATGCACCTAGGTCCTTCTCCCCCATCCCTGGCTGCCCAGGATGGTGCTCAGTTGTCCGGGCGTCAGACCATGCGCCCAAAGGCTGCGGGTGGGCGTCTCGGGCGGCTTGAGTTAGATCCTGTATCGGCCAGCGCCTTGAGCAGCTCTTGAGCTGGTAAAGCGCTATATAAGAACGATTAAATAAATAAATAAATAAATAAATAAATAAATAAATAAATAAATAAATAAATAGCGCAGCTTACTACACAGGTGTGTATAATTTACACACGTAGGCTATGTACACCATTGTTTAGAAAAAAATTGGGAAGATGTGATTTCTCGATATTTTGTGGTAAAACAAATACGATGGCACGGAAGGCTGGACACTACCCTATATAATGTTCCTAAGAATTTTGATTAAAATCTATTCAGCGGTTCATGAGATATGGCAGCGGACAAACCAACATTTGGCTGTTTGTGATTGACGTCTATTTTAAACTATTTCCACATCGCATCTGCAAATACAAAATGCGGGCTTTACGGAGAAAGAGGGGGAACATGAGTTGAAAAGAAAAAAGTAAAATGATGATATTTACCTGCACTGGGTCACCTCTATATAGAAATTGGCCTACTTTGGGTATAGACACAAAACAGACACGGAGGTCTTGTTAAAATTGGCAAATCCCCCGTACCCGTCGCGCATTGCTTTCTTTCAAATCCTAAAATCCTAATAGGAGTGGAAATTGTTCATTTAAATATATTGAAACAACAGAACGAGAGGGAGAGGAGGGGAGGGGTGGCGAGGAGGCGAGGAAGCGAGAAAGAGAGAGAAAGGGAGAGAGAGAGAGAGAGAGAGAGAGAGAGAGAGAGAGAGAGAGAGAGAGAGAGAGAGAGAGAGAGACAGAGACAGAGACAGAGACAGAGAGAAAGTGAGAGTAGGGGGAGGAGGGAGAGAGACAGAGAGAGAGAGAGAGAGGGGGGGGGAGGTAGAGAGACAGAGAGCTGGCCACAGTAACAAGGGAGGTAACCTAACAGAGGAGTGTAAAAGTGACTCAGTGGCTAGACTGCTTGCACGACATTCTGGAGACCTAGGTTCCATTCTGCAAGGTGAGGGTAATTGTAAATTATAGTCACGCGACACCGGAGCGTATAGGCGACTACTGGTCACATTATTCTGACACCAGCGAACCAGTTGATGGTAAGGGGAAAATAATATGGTCACACGTTGGCCAATCCGGGATTCGAACCAGGTACATTTCGGTTACCAGTAAGCCGCTCTACCAACTGAGCTACCCGGCCCCACGATGCAAGGTGAAGGGATGAGTGGACTTTCTATGACTTAATGTTTCGCTCATCCCTCTTCTCCCTCACACTCCGCCCTCCCGTAGTATCATTCTCTGTAGGCGTTGTGCAGGGTGGTTGAAAAGTCACTCCCTATTGAGCATTGCTTACACCTTTGGCAAACAGAACTGTCTTTGCGTCAAATAAAATGTCCTGTGATCCCTACAGAGGTGGAATTTATCTACCGATCTTTGATTTGATCGTGCAGTGACCAGAGCAGCGTATAATGGCCCGATGACTGACAGCTGGCCTCGTCTTCTCATGCCTTATGTCAACAGCTCGCTCACAAAGTGTCAGACGATGGGCCATTATGGGCCGGTCTGGTCACGGTGAGATACAATCAGAGATCAGCAATGACATTCTACCACTGCAAGGATTGCAATACACTTCGTGTCGTCGCCCGCTCCTCGTCCTGTCCCAGATACTCATTTTCTACATCCTAATGCTTTCTACATGGCCCTCGTTGTCTGCAATAGTCCGTCTTCGGAAATGGGAGGTCACTTGTCTTTTGGTTTTGTTGTTAGTTACTTAGAGTTATCCGGGCGAGAAGTCTCGTCTCAGAACACTATGAAAGCTACCCCGGAGCTGCAAGTTTTTCGTCGGGAAAGAGGGGTGGTGGTTGCCTGACAGTGCAAGGCCGAACTAGCGGAGCTAACTAGGATTGCAACTGAAATCAACCTTTGGGTTGATCCGGAAGGTTTGATGGAAAACAGAGCAGAATTTGCAGGCGAGAAACTGTGTTCGTTTGCAAAGGATGTCCGCCTCAACGTTAGGCAACTCTGGCGTAACATGCTTTCAAGCCGGCCAAAGTTGTTTCCCCTCGTATTTGCGAGCATGGTCTATAGAGAAAAAAAGATGATCCCTCAAACGTAAAACACGAGACTTCTCTTTTTCCTCATCCTCTCCTTCCTCCTCTTCGTCGCTCTCCGTCTCCTCTTCCTAATACTGTGTACACAGCCCTCGCTGTCCAGAAGGCAAAGATATGATCCGTCACACGTAAAAACATCACCCTTCCTCTTTCTCGTTTATTTTGTGTAATCTTTTCCTCGTCTCCATCTCTTTCTCTCTCTCTCCGCCGTCAATCTTTACTAACACCTTGCTGCTGCTGCTGCTGCTTCTGCTGCTGCTGTCTAAGATATAGCTCTGGAAGTCTGGAAGTCAAAGAGTGATCTGTCAAATCAAGAACATGAGTATTCTCCCTTGGACATGAAGATTGTGAAGTAGGGGCGAGTGAAGAACAAACTAAACATTTCCGTTCCGCGGGGACTGCTAGCTTCTGTTGACATCGTGTCTCCAGCGCTGCCAAAAATCTGCCCTATCAGTTTCGCCAACATGCGGAGTATATAGATAGATAGATAGATAGATAGATAGATAGATAGATAGATAGATAGATAGATAGATAGATAGATAGATAGATAGATAGATAGATAGATAGATAGATAGATAGATAGATAGATAGATAGATAGATAGATAGATAGATAGATAGATAGATAGATAGATAGATAGATAGATAGATAGATAGATAGATAGATAGATAGATAGATAGATAGATAGATAGATAGATAGATAGATAGATAGATAGATAGATAGATAGATAGATAGATAGATAGATAGATAGATAGATAGATAGATAGATAGATAGATAGATAGATAGATAGATAGATAGATAGATAGATAGATAGATAGATAGATAGATAGATAGATAGATAGATAGATAGATAGATAGATAGATAGATAGATAGATAGATAGATAGATAGATAGATAGATAGATAGATAGATAGATAGATAGATAGATAGATAGATAGATAGATAGATAGATAGATAGATAGATAGATAGATAGATAGATAGATAGATAGATAGATAGATAGATAGATAGATAGATAGATAGATAGATAGATAGATAGATAGATAGATAGATAGATTACATTAGATAAGATTAGATTAGATTAGGATAGATAGATAGATAGATAGATAGATAGATAGATAGATAGATAGATAGATAGATAGATAGATAGATAGATAGATAGATAGATAGATAGATAGATAGATAGATAGATAGATAGATTACATTAGATAAGATTAGATTAGATTAGGATAGATAGATAGATAGATAGATAGATAGATAGATAGATAGATAGATAGATAGATAGATAGATAGATAGATAGATAGATAGATAGATAGATAGATAGATAGATAGATAGATAGATAGATAGATAGATAGATAGATAGATAGATAGATAGATAGATAGATAGATAGATAGATAGATAGATAGATAGATAGATAGATAGATAGATAGATAGATAGATAGATAGATAGATAGATAGATAGATAGATAGATAGATAGGCTCCAAAGTCTAGTCTTGCAACCTGCGTCCTGGGAAAAGGCGACATGGACCCAAGTCAAAATAGAAACCACCAGAACCATCCTGCTGCTGATTGAAACCTGAGTCTTCGGTGTGACAGACGAACGCTCGGCCGCTGAGCTACGGAGCTGGGGTTGTCGGGGCTTTACACTGTGTGCCTTTTGCCACAGCGAGTGTCCCGGGTTCCATCATTAGGTCTGGCATAATATTGTTTGGTTGCATGTGCGTGTTGGTGTCGCTGCGCCATCAGCAGTTTTGAAAAGCTGAAATGCGCGCTATTAAAAAAACCTCGTCTTTAAGGCAGCGCGACTTCTCAGTAAGTCCTCGATGATAAGACTGGATGGCGTCTCTAATATACTCACCTTCTTCTACTCCAGATTCGGTTCCGTAAAACCTCCAGGTTTCCGTGGTAACAGGAGGCTGGCAAGTGGCATCAACTTCCGTCGTCCATCTGCTGTGCTGTCTTTCCAATTTGCCAGCCACAGGCTCAGGATATTGATGCTGATACATTATCGTGTTTGGACATCAGATTCGTAGTCCAACATGGGCTTTTTGACAAGTGTAGGAAGAGTTGGATCATGTTGGCTATCGAACATCGCCTTCAGCAGCTGCTGGTCTCAAAAAGCGTTATCATTATGAAAACAATACGTAAAATAAAGAAGTAAAAGAAAAATTTATTGTACAATACACGCTTTTCTAAGACTATGTTTGTTAGCGTCAAAAGTACAGATTTAGTTAGCATCATGTCGCTATAATGAAATAAATTTAGTATATTGGACGTCAGCGTGCCCATATGCCTCTCCCTTCTGCATAGTTCTAGGTTGATCATGACAACGAGGTTCAAACCTGCAGCTGCTGCTGCTGCTGCTGCTGCTGCTGATGATGATGATGATGATGATAATTATCTTTACTTTGAACTGACCTACTATTAGGAAAAGCGCTATAAAAGTATAATTATTATAAAACAATCATCATCATCATCATCATCATCATCATCATCATCATCATCATCATCATTATTATCATTATCACCATCATCATCACCTTAAGCATCATCATCTCCTTAAGCATCATCATCATGTCACGTCATCACATCATCATCTTGTTGTTTGTTATTGTTCTTGTTTCTTCTTCTTCTTCTTCTTCTTCTTCTTCTTCTTCTTCTTCTTCTTCTTCTTCTTCTTCTTCTTCTTCTTCTTCTTCCTCTTCTTCTTCTTCTTCTTCTTTTTGTTTTTTACAACCTGAGCCAGTAAGTGTGTGTGAAGATGGGTAAAATAATTCATACAAGTAAAAGAGAAGAAAGGGAGAAAATGGAAAGGACAAAAACCCCACAGATTTAAAAATCCCAGACCATTTACAAAGGTGGATAAAGATAACTAAATTCACATGGAAAGAAAGTGAATGCAGTAGCAAACGAGAGAGAGAGAGAGAGACAGAGAGAGAGACAGAGACAGACAGAGAGAGAGACAGAGACAGAGAGAGAAAGAGAGAGAGAGATTTATGCAGATATATACATATCTAAACAAGCACATATCAAACTGGAAGACAGCCACAAAGTAAGGACAGACAAAAAAAAAGTTAA
This sequence comes from Oncomelania hupensis, assembly GCA_036898135.1. Taxonomy (NCBI): domain Eukaryota; kingdom Metazoa; phylum Mollusca; class Gastropoda; order Littorinimorpha; family Pomatiopsidae; genus Oncomelania; species Oncomelania hupensis. Next base: position 85,002,209 of record CM072513.1, read on the forward strand.
ACAGAAAACGAAGGACTGAGCTAAAGCTGAGCAATTAACGTGTTGTCTTATGGTTGTTTGACTGATGTCGCATTTTTACTCAATTTTACCAGTCACTCAGACCTGCAATTCAGTCAACACACTCAATAATAATTAGTCAGATTTGAAAACATAAAAAAGAAAAAAAAGGGAATATCCCCTTCCTATCCCTCACCCCACCCCATCCAGCCCACCCCACCCAAGTATTAAAAAAGGAATACTCCACCCCCGTTCCGACTAAAAAGAAAATTGGATTGAGGGACTACAGCTGAGCAGATTTGGGTGAATAAAGCCACCATTTCTTGTACAACAGACTGGGGCGTCACCGAACAGCGCCAGTAACCAATAGCAACCAGAACGCGGCACCTCCGCGAGCGAAGCACGTGTTACGAATGTCAACACGCGCACGCGTTCTGCTGAAACGAGGCCATATGCGCGCGCCAAGGGAAGCGACTCGGTGCCAAGGGAAGAGCGATGCATGCGCCATAACCACGCCCAGCCAATCAGGGCAGCCATAATCCTTTTAAAATGACCTTTTGATGGGTCCGAATCGTTGAAGAATTACCTTTTTTTTTGTTTTAAATGGCGTTGATGGAATTCCAGCTGCAACCAGAATGCCCCGAGCGTGGCAACGTGGCATGGAGTTGTGCGATATACAAATGGGCATCAGAATGGATTGGCTGAAATTGAATCTTCAGATGGCTTATTCAGATGTCTTAAATGAATGCCCGTTACATGCACTTGTGCCGCGTTTCTGTCAGTTGGCCTGGAGAAGGAGGAGGAGATACTGCACTTAAAGATGAATAAAGGAACAGCGTTCGCATTGTCACTTCTTCACTGCCTGTATGCTAATGACTTTAATGAATTAAATGTAAAATGTATTGGTTTTGAGCCTTAAACGTGACATTAGATTTGAACTTTTTTTGTTTGCTGTAAATCGCTGTAATTAAGGGCGCACGTTTCTCGTTTTTTGTGCCTGTCTTACGTTTTCTTGTTCTTTTTCTAAACATGGTGTTCAGCTTTCATACAGTGATAACAAAACTGCAATAAGAAGGCAAAATGGCGGGGTTTTGGGGTGAGAGGTGGGGTGGTTCTAGTTCTAAAAAAAAACAACGGTCAAACAACGGTCTCCCCCCCAAAAAAAAGGGGGGGGGGGTAAGGATGAAGAAGAGTGCACAGCCGTTTTACAAGCTCCGAGCTGCACGTGCATTGTTAGATTGTGCTCACACTGCGCGACAAATAAATCCTTGTGCACGTGGCGCGACCTGTCTGCAAAGGAACCGATTTTGATCACGCCCCCTGGACAGATCCCTTAAACATTCACACTGTGTATATTGACCTACATTGTCACGGAAAGAAGTTCTATATTATCTGAATATGTTGTCTTTGTATTCTGGATGAAAAACACTACCTAATGTTATAAATAATGATTATTAAATGTCATTAATAATTATTATTAAGCTTAGAGTACAAATGGATAATGGTTTTTCGTGTTGCTCGTGCTGTTCTATGTCCTATGTTTGTGTGTCTGTATGTACGTAGTGGGTCTTTGTGGTCGCGTGACGTGTGTTGTACTCACACAATACTTCTTGAAATAAATAATTATAATGAATTGGAGAGACTGACTATTAGTATATAGCTGTCGAAGGAGGTGGTCGTGTGTCTGCAGTTGTGTGTAGCTGAAAAGGAGCTACATCTTGAGAAAACAGCTGAGAAGAAATGGAGCTGTGAGGTGTTGAGAAGGAATGGAGCTATGAGATATTGAGTAAGGTAGAGGAAAAGCAGACGAAAAAAACGACAGTTGAGAAGAGAAATAGATCAAAGTGAAAGAAGATGAGATAAGACAGCTAGAGAGTCAGAAGGCGGCGGTGCAGATTGAGAGAAGGAGAGAACTGAAGAGTGGATTGACGATTTGAGAGAGCACAGGAGATGAGAGCTACAAGAACGATAACTAAGTACTTTGTCACGTGACCCGCTTGTATGTCCTGTTCGTTGTACGTGTATTTGTGTGGGTATATAGTTTGTAAGTGGGATTATCGTTGGTTAACTGGGAGAATATTGAACCTGAACGGATTTACGGACATTGTTTATTTCCTAAGTAAAAGTGTATAAATCTTAATTGGACTGGAGTCGGGTATGTAAAATAAACGTTGCGCGAGAGTATGAGGGGTGTTGTCTTTCTTGTCTGGCAACTTTATAGTGTATTGTTTTGTTTATCTAGTGTTTGTTTGTCTCTTTCTATATTTACTTCTTTAATTCTTTACATACATTAAAAAAACAATTCGTCTGTAAACTACAAAAACAACAACGAACAAAATAAACTAACAGAACTGGAAAGTAGTTATTTTTAAGATCAATTTACTTCGTAATTTTGGGTACCTATTAAAAGCAACCTCTATAGCAATCCCTAGCGATACAAATGTCATCTAGTAGATATTATAGCGTATTGATGTACCGTTAAACAGGGGAAATCACTTCCTTTCCTATCAGACCAGAAGTGGAAAATTCTGACTTACTAGTTTGAGCACTTTATGATTGTTTGATGTAATATCGATATCATTGCCTACATAGCTGTGATGTTCCTGTGTGTGTGTATTAACAGGCATACATATTGAGTCGACACCTTGTATTGCAGTTCTGTGTTTTATTCCTTAATCCACAGATCATGCGTATGAAGTTATGAACTGTCGGCCATTGGCGTGTATCTGGCGAGTTACTTCCCTTGATGATTATCACTCTAGTTATTTCCCTTGGGTGGGCGTTCCCCATAACTCGCTAGGCTAGGCCTATTATGAAAGGACACTACAATAGCCATTCCACATTTTGTAAGGTTCTGGCAGTATACATATGGAAGTAGGCTTACACCATCCTAATTACAATGCGAATTTTAGGAGAAACACGTTCTCGCTCAAAATAAACAAGTTCTTGACTCGGGTCCCTTTAAAACAAAAAAGATATTTAAATCAGCTGTGTTTGTTTCAGAAAATAGCTATTAGATACGTGCTCTTAAAAAATAATTAAATAGTATTTAAGTGTGGTCGTGGGGATAAAAACAATACTTTATTTTGTAAAGCGCGATTCCAAGCTAAAACGTTTGCTCAAAGCGCTCACTCGCATCCTCTCACACAAGCACTCGCATAGTTTACAGACTGAGCTACACTGGTCCACCTATTACAACCTATGCAATACTGTTTTTTTTTCTTTTTAATCTGTCATCACTGTGAAATGGAATGAGAATCAAAACTAAATTCTTATACAGTGGTTAAAATACATTTTCCTATCCTATCCTATTCCGTAACTCGAAAGTCGTTAGGGCACCACAGATGATCGTTTAACCAGCGTACTCCATCTTTCTCTGGCCTCAGCAACCCTCAAGGCTTCGCTCAGTGTCAAGCCAGTCCATTCTCGAATGTTGTCCTCCCACCTCTTTTTCTGTCTCCCTCTTCTTCTGCCTCCTTGCACTGTACCCTGCAAGATGGTCTTTGCAAGGCCTAATGCTCTGGTGACGTGGCCATAACATCGGAGTTTCCGTTTCTTCACCACTATGAGCATGCCATCATTTGGTTTGTGTGATGGTCTGTCGGGTTTCGTTGTTGATGATGTGCAGGGTACAGGAAATGCCCAGAAGTCCTTCGTAGCACCTCATCTCCATGCTTTTTATTTTTCGTTGTTGGTCTGCTGTGAGGGTTCATGCTTTGCAAGCGTATAGGAAAATGGAAACGATAGAGGGGCGCAGCAGCCTTACCTTGGAGTAGACAGATGGTATTGGTCAGTTATGGTTTAATTGCTGGTCGTTAAGACTGACGACGGAGCTGTATATCCTGGAACTACAGTTTGCAGTAGACAGCGGCGATCATGAGAAGTAGCCGTTTTGTCCAGGGTCCAGGGTGGGAGGACAGCAAAGGACAATGTAAAGGACACTCCAGAGGACAGAGTGGGTTCTTCCGTCTGTCGTCCTCACCCTCTTTGCCGCGCTAGCCTATCTCCAGCGCCCAGCTACCTCCAGTTGTAAAGGCGTTCAGTTAAAAGTACAGTTTGATACATAAAATAGTCCAGCGCCTTCAGTAGTTCTTGAACTGGAAAAGCGCTATTATTGTCCAGTCCAATCCAATGTTCACTTGGATGGCGCGCAACTAAGAACGATACATTGAACAATACCCAAGGATACTAATTATTAAGTAGTATTTAAAATATAAAGCTTTCTCGCACTCATTCACTTTTACTCAATGGAGAAAGAGAGAGAGAGAGAGAGAGAGAGAGAGAGAGAGAGAGAGAGAGAGAGAGAGAGAGAGAGAGAGAGAGGAGAGAGAGAGAGAGAGAGAGAGAGAGAGAGAGGGTGGGTCTAAGGAATCTTTTTTTATTACGGTCAGCTTGGTGAGGTCGGCGTAGACCTGGTCATCCTGATCAATAGCAGGGCACTGTAATTCGTGCTCTCATATCTTGTTGCCAGTGATGAACTGTTCGATTCCGAATGATAACTGCCAGTTAACAAGCCATCTTCTTATAGATTCAAAATTAGGGAAGACATAGTACACATCGCGTGGAAATAAAACTGATTAAAAGGCCCCCCAATCGAAGGCGTTGTTTACTTTTGGCACAAACGGCTTTACCTTAAACTTCGCATTGTCATCACATTACACAAGGATAAAGTGGGCTTTTGGTACCCAAACCAACCGCTAATTTTCAAGTTTTTATTCGGACAGGGAGTGATCTCCCCTGATTAACGGTACATCTATACCATAGCCGTGTGACCTTCGACCTTATTTGTCAGTGAACCACGAAGCTGAAGAGTGTATGGGGGAAGGTAGGGTAGGGTAGGGTCTAGTGCAGCAAGGGGAATAAAAAAACCTTACGCGCAATTGTTTTTACGGGTTCTGTCTCTGACCGCTCTTATTATTAATTTTTTTTTAAATTTTATTATTATTATTATTATTATTATTATTATTATTATTATTATTATTATTATTATTATTATTATTATTATTATTATTATTATTATTATTATTATTTTATTATTATTATTATTATTATTATTATTATTATTATTATTATTATTATTATTATTATTATTATTATTATGTAATTGTCCAAGATCACTTTATTAAAAGACTTCAAATACACTAATTTATTTGAATATTGTGTTTGAATTCAAGTCTAAAACTGCTTCTGCTACATCGTCCTTAAAGAGTCAGTCCCACCAAAGAATATCTACTACGCAAAGAACGGTCATAAGGCCTAGGATAGCGAAACGATGAGCGCGAGCGCCGCCAAGCGGCTGAAAGGATAATTACGTCCCTTTGTTGCTGAAAAGCATGGCGGACAGTGGGGAGAAAGCGTACGATTGTTGTGGGAAGAAACCCAAAATACGAGTATGAATGAGCGCAATAATATGGTTATGTGTATTTGTGCTTGTGTATATGTACATAGTTATTTAGAGGATATTGCAGGATAGAGGACAATGAGGATTTGACAACTACATTTTTGCCAGTGTGATATTAAGAGCACTTTACTCACAATGATATGTTTCTAAATACTGCTCTGATGATATGAATGAGCTCAATAACATGATTATGAGCATGTGTGTATATATATTGTTTTCAGTGCAATACCAAAAACACTTTGATTAAAATGTCGTAGGTCTGACTGCTGTTGTTGTTCTTGGTTTTTATTTTTAACTTTATTTATTTTTAGTTGTTTATTTATTTTATTATTATTATACTAATTGTTATTATTACTTTATTTTTTATTTTATTTTAGTACATCCTTTTGTAATGTTGTCTTTTCTGATTTTTTTTTCTAATATGTGAATCATAAGTGTGTGTGTGTAAAGTTCTGAATAGTTTTGAAATCATGTTTGTAGCAATGACTATCTGTTCCTTGCAAAATGTTAATGTTGGCATGAGTTCACAGCCTATCATAATCCTAACCGAAATGCAATAAGAGCTTTAAAAATCATCACTACCTTATTTCATTTTGCATCAACTATGGTAGTTAAAATAAGTTTGTTTGTATTATTGGTTGTTTGTTTTTTTAAGCCTACTGGTGTGAAACAAACGGAATAATAAATAATTGTATTGTAACAGTACTAAATTTGATCATTGTTCATTGTCAGTGTGTGTAAAAACACTTTGCGCTCTCTCTCTCTCTCTCTCTCTCTCTCTCTCTCTCTCTCTCTCTCTCTCTCTCTCTCTCTCTCTCTCTCTCTCTCTCTCTCTCTCTCTCTTATGTATATATGTAAGTGTATTCTTTTGTGTGTGTCTATCATCTGATTTGTGTGTGTGTGTGTTTAACATAGTTCTTGTTATTTGCAACACACATACATACAAAAAGTATGAACTGGAAACTAGCTAGTAAAGTTACTGTCATGAATCATATCAAGTGCATAAATTGTGCATAATATTTCTCTCTTCTATGTTACTAGGAATACAGTGTAAACACATACCACACACACACAAAACAACTATTTTTTTTACAGTTCCAATGTAAAATGTACAAGCAAATTATTATCTCATGTCAATGTGTTTCCCCACACCAACTCCCTCAAACAATTATCATATTTTATAGGTGTTAAAAAAATCTGTTCATTTAGAAGGTTACACAGGCATGAACGGGGCTCGATCGTTTCAGCTTTCACGTTTTAAAATTCGGACGGATTTTTATTTTATTTTAAGTATTATAATGACTTGTGATATGTTGATGCATCTAAAGACCTATTACAGTATGCTTATATGCAAAACTCCATGAATATAGGACAGGAAGCGATGGTATGGCGTCCGGCAAAGGAGGCTTGTTTACAGATCGCTAAGCGGACGGTTATTTCCCTTGAGTTATTTATCCTCTTACTCGTTGGAGGGCGCTGCGCGCTGACCGTCTTGTAACTTTATAGAAGGGAATCTCCTTATGACCGTTCTTTGCGTAGCCTACCTTCTTTGGTCCCACGTCCCAAATGTTAACAGCGTCAGCGTCCTATAATCTGTCCGCGCTAGTGGGATGTCAGTGGGATGATCCTAGTATAACCCGCAGTTGAGGGCCTTTAATGTCCGAGGATAAACTTACTGTGAAGTACGGATCTCAGTCTCCTGTCACTTTATTGCTACTAGCATTATAGTGCCATGTTGATTGTGGTGATGAGTGTGATGTTGTTGATGATGATGATGATGATGATGATGATGATGATGATGATGATGATGATGATGATGATGATGATGATGATGATGATGATGATGATGATGACGTTGTTGTGGTGGTTGCTGTTGACGACACTTTATTGTCTTTTTTATCGGGAAATTCTGAGCCGCCTCCCTTGGGGAAGGTGTAGAGGCCTGTGGCGCGCCTAAACCTAACCTACCAAAATATTGTGGTTTTGAAATTCTGCTGGGTGAGCAAACCGATGTACCCGGATAAAATCCCCGAGACGTTGCCCGAGCCGAAAGTAAATAATATTCCGATATAAATAACGCCCAGGAGCGGGATCGATCCCACACCTACCAGACACCATACTCTTGGTTTTTCGCCTGTGGACAAGGCAAGTTAGCCTCGCTTTCGACCATGCGGCCACAACGCTCGCTATGATGATGGCGATGGTGAAGATGATGATGATGATGATGATGATGATGATGATGATGATGATGATGATGATGATGGTGATGATGATGATGATGATGATGATGATGATGATGATGATGACGACGAAGGGGAGGAGGAAAGAGAGAGAGACAGGTAGATGACAGACAGACCGACAGAGACAGAGATAGAAAAAGAGAGAGAGAGAGGTGATTAGTGCCATCTTAATAGAGCCGTTACTACACATGGAGCTCGTGGTTTTCAGTCATGTGATAACTTCACCACAGAACATTCCCACACCGACTCAACCAAAGCTTTTTAGTTCTGAGGTTAGGTCAGCCAGGCTAGCTATAAATAGCTTCGCCGATGCTACCTTTCTTTTCCTTTCATTGGAAGGGAGGATGCAGGCAAGCTATAAATAACCTGCAGCCAGCAAAATGTAGAGGCACGAAACAGTGCTGCTCACATAGGCATTGAGCTGGTGTGTTCCCTCCACTTTGCTGGTCGTCGAGGAGACAGGAGAACAGAAGAAGCAGACATCCTCTTCCACAGTGTTCTACAGTTATACTGGCACGGTCATGGTCACGTCAGTGCATTTCTTGACGTTGTAGGACCAGCTCTTCCTCTGGCGTCCTTGTCTATGACCGCTTTCCACCACATATGATAACACAGTCAGCATTCATCGTATCTATAAGTCTGCTGAGTGATAGGCCCTTCACTAGCAGGCCCAATGTACGGCGATCGCCTCAGCAGGTTCAAACACTGAGTATGGACAATACGTGGTGACCAGTAGCGAGTTGCTTTGCAGCGAGTGGCTTACTCGCGTTGTTGCGTATGCAAGTACTCACAAAGCAACGTTAAGGCCCCGCCACACATGCCGATTGTGCAACGATTTTGTTTGCGATCCGATCCCGATTCCTACGTGATGACGTCATAACTACTACTTGCCCTGCGATCCGATGACAATCGGCTCGGTATCGTGCGATTAGAGCATGTTCTATTCTGCTGTGCAAAATCGGCCCCGATTGTAAACTTCCAACCAATCAGAATGTGTCCCGTGTTCATTGTCAACTTGGCGGCACAAACGAAGCTGATGACAGGTGACAGGCTGGGAAGTCTCGTCTTTCGTAGGCCTCAATTACATACTATATATACTAGAAATAGTATACTACGTACCTATGTAGGAGCCCACGAGTTTACGAAGACGAAATTAATAAAGACTTCAGAGCCTGTGATGTAACCCGCGATGTTTTGTATGGTTTTGATTTGGTTTTCCATTAGGTTTTTATTTTTAAATAGTTTTTGTAGCATGTAGAGACATTATTTCTGCTGTGGTTGCAGACAAGATGGTGAGCTGTTGGATGGGGATGGTAAACTGTTGGATGGGGTTGGGGATCGTGTACACTGTCACTAGTGAAAGTGAATATAAACAATGCACATTGTGTGGAAGTTTCGGGTCGACCTGATCGGAAACGTGTGGCAGTGCTATCGGTTTTGGAGTCCGGCCCGATCGCAAACGGATCCGAAACCCGATCTAGAATCGGCCTTCAAACCAGTATGTGTGGCGGGGCCTTTAGTTGGGAAAAATAGGACGTTCTGCCCCGGCGCATGAAGAGATCCTAGACTAAAATCGAAAGGAGGATAAATCCACAATGTTGTCGGCCATGATGTACTCGCAGAAAAGTATCTATTTGACCATCGCGCCAAGGTCACGTGACGGATTGCTTGTTTTCGTTTGTGCAACGGAACTGATCGCCTATTTTGGCGAGTACTCGTTTCAAAGCAGCTCGCTACTGGTCGGCAGCAGCCATCTTCCTTTCCACCCCGTGGTCAGAGTTGCCACTAAGGCAGGTGTGACATCGTCAAAGTTCCTAGTATCTTATTTGGGCTGGGAGCGACTGGGAGCATTCTGATTGGTCGACGCATTACAAAATTCGACGCATGCTCACAGTGCTATCGTAGTCTTAGTAATGATTAGGGTTAGGGTTAGAGTTAGGGTTAGCTAGGGTTACGACGCCTAAGAACATCTTCAAAAAGCCGGCCCGACTTGACCTGGCGCATGCGCAAAGGCGCCGGGCTAAAGTAAGAAACCCGGAACTTTAACGATGTGACACAGGTAACCTAGTCAAGGGTGACTAGCATTAACAATGGATGGAAATGAGCGTCGGAAATGTCATGAATCGGATTCATACACTAGCCCTCTGACATAAGAGCACGTTCATTGACAGTGCCCCGCTATTAATGACGTCACATAAAAAAAAAACCACTTAAATTTGAGGAAAGCTGTTTATGCAATTATTTTTTTCTTCTCCAAGTTGTAGGCCGCTATAGCAATAACTATATTGTTTAAACTGTTTATGTTTATTGATTTCTCTTAAAACATCTCATTCACCCCCTTCAACCCTCCCGCTCTCACCATCGGACCATCCATCCCTTGTTTGGGTTAACCAATCAAATTAAAAAGGTATCAGTGTGTGCGGTGATCGGGTGAAACGCTTGCAGATTCCTGTGCTAAGCCTGAAGGAATCAATACATGGCGTTTGGTCCCACGTGATACTCTTTTTAAGCGACCACGTACTGCGCAAACACGCGTCGCTCAAGCACGTGCACGCTAGAGCACAGAGCACGTGCCAGAGCTCACCAATCAGCAACGAGAGATCATGAGGCGCGAGAGTCCCGGATGTGGAAAGTGCAGCTACTAAAAAGATAAGGACACTTTATGGACAAGAGAGAAAATGCATTAACTGTTTGTTCTTCTTGGAGAAAATGACCGGATCCTTCCACGTGCCCATGTGGCGATGCCGAGTTGACAAGAGAGAAAATGTATTAACAGTTCGTCAGGTTTCTTGGAGAGAACAAAATTGACCAGGTTCTTCGACGTGTCCACATTGCAACACTGAGTGATAATAAAACTTGGAATAATTAGTATAAGAAAGCCAACCCATCAAGGGGTAGATATGAATTATTTTCCTAAATAATATGACGATACACAATAGCCTATTGTGCAGTGTTTTGTTATGTAAGTCGGCAGGTATTACCACATAAGAAGAAGAAGCACAACATCCTTCGCTGCTCAATAATTTGAACATAGTAAGCCTACACTATGAGGCAACAACCGTATCCCGAGGTCCAAAACACTGAAACAAAAGTATAGGCCTACTTCAAGAGACCCTCTTTGACCACGCCCTTTCGACAGATCCTGTTAACATTCACAGTGAGCGTAGCCCCATTTAAAATTAACATTAAGCTTACAACAAAAAAATAACGCTTTGGAATGTATATATTTATTTTTTATACGTTTTAGGATGATAACATAGACTTTACCTTACCCCAAACACCAAAGACCCACACTTCAAGCCAAGCGGTTTACTAAATGTAGCCGAGTGGTTTACTAAGTGTAGCCGAGTGGTTTACTAAGTGTAGCCGAGTGGTTTACTAAGTGTAGCCGAGCGGAGTATTTGACTCCCGTCTCTCGGCCACCACTTTGAGATCACGGCACAACCAGAGCTGTTATTTTCGTGTAACTCTCCTAAGAGGGACATACAAGTATTTGCCCTGCAAGGTGGTGAAGCGTCTTGATAGTAAACAGGATTGCCGGCTGCTAGTGCCACAATCCATACAAGTCACTTGCCACTGACCTGCATTAAATTCCTGCCGACAATGTAGTCCCGCTCACCACTAAAAAAAGCAGAAGACGAATGGTCAACCGGGTAGAACAAATGTCGTGTCGCCTTGTCCTGCATAACCCAATGGCCACACCAAAGGATTCTGCACCGCAGGAGTCACCCAAGGCTAGTCTAAGCAACAAATGGAAGGTAGACAACCGCTCTCCCAAGCATGAACCAGTCGCCTCCTTTTCCGCTACATAAGAAATAGAGTCAAAGATTAAATGTCTATGGTATCGATGTACCGTTATAACAGAAGAGATCACTCCCTGTCGGAACCAAAATTGAAAAGAAACTTTAGCGATTGGTTTGAACAACAAAATCCCACTTTGTCATTGCTTAATGTAAAAACAATACGAATTTTAGGATAAACCCGTTTTTGCCAAAAGTAAACAAAGCTTTTGAATTGGAACCTTTTAAGGCACCTCTTCGTGTTCTTGCGAACGATTTGTTCCAATTACGCGGTTTTACCGTGTGATCTTAGGATCAAGAGGAACCGGATATGAGCGGCGGATGCTGAAGAGGATTCTGGGACAGAGATAAGCCACGTCAACGTTCCACGGCCACGCTTTCCCGTCAAAATCCTCCTCTTACAGCGTCACTATCTCATACAAACGACGTCACAATCTCCCACAGACGACGTCACAATTTTCTACTGACGACGTTCGAGTCACAACAAACGCATTTACGGCCACGCGTCTTAAGAATACAGCAACATCTTGAACAACGCTCGGCTCTGAAAATCAGGCATCTTGTGCTGCCGTTTTATCTTGTGCTGCCGTGCTGCCGTTTTATCTTGTGCTGCCGTTTTATCTTGTGCTGCCGTTTTCGTGGAGGATTGATGGAGTTGTGCCTCTTGCTGACAAAACGTATGGAAAACGTGGTGGAAAAGGTTGAAATACTGAACACAAAACGTCATTCTTCGGCTGAAGAGTATAAACCGAGGTCTAGTCTAGTACACGCACGCATTCCCTCTCAGAGACTTTAAAGATCCTGACACTCATGTCCTAGACGGGGGAGTGCCGGCTACACAAATACACCCAATTCAATTCAATTCAATTCAATACAACTTTATTTATCCACATAGGGCAATTACAAGATTTAGAAGCAGCTAATATTATTAAAATAAATAAATACATAAAAAGTTTAAAAAACTGTGAAATTTAACAGTTTATCACACGATTTCATAAGCACATGTCCTACCATACAAACATAAACCAAACACACACGCAATCACTCACACACCACGCACATCATGAACACTCACAGCCGACCGTTAAATCAAATAAAAACATGAAGGTAAGAAAATAAGGTAAGAATATCATCAATGAATCATCAAATCAATCGGTCAAACAATCAATCCCTCAATCGGGCCATCGGCGAGCATTTATTTAATCAAATTTAGCAGACGAATTGCGCAAGGAATAAAACTGTGGGAGCGGCGATTACCCTTACAGGCCGGTAAGGCAAAACGGCGCCCGGATGGTAGCACTGAGAATTCGCCCGCCAGAACATGCTCTGGTCTACAAATAATTCCGTTCGCCTTCTTAGTGATTTGCCGATCGCAGAAAGAACCCAGGTCTCTCTGCCTAACACCGATGATCTTTGAACAGACATTGACAATGCTGGACAAGCTATTCCTATCCCTCAACCTCAGCAACCACTATAGGTCCCTTTAGGTACCCGGTTACCCAATATTGTGCTCAGTTGCCTGGTTGTCAGACGATGCACATAAAGGGTGCAGGTGAGCGCCTCGGGCGTTTTGGGCTAGACCTTGTATCGGCCAGCTATGCTGATGTGGAAAAGCGCGCTGCCTAAAAACGGTAAGCAAATAAATAATTAAAAATAAACAAGCTCGCTAAATGAACTAAAGGAATGCTCATGTGAACAAAATCAAGACAAAACTAAAGGATGCAAAGACTGAACACACAATGGCTTTCAGTTTTTAAAACAAGGAATGTTTTGATAACCGTACGTTGCAAAACGTGCGTGTAGGCCTATGTTCTTGCGTGTGTGCGTGTGTGTGTGTGCGTGCGCGTGTGTTATGTGTCTGTGTGGTACTTGTGTGAGTGTTTTTCTCAGTTTCTGACTTTGTCTCTGTGAGTTGTTGCATTGAATTGAAAACCCAGTGTCCATTTCGGATGGTCCTACCTTACCTGTGGCGCTCGTGAAATTCCAATGGCTATCTCACCATGTGTGATATTCTGGTTGGGAGGTCAGTTGAGTTTAAATCAGAAAACAACAACAGCAATGTTTGTTATGTGGTGTGTGTGTAGGTGTGTGTGTGTGGGGGGGGGGGGGTGTGCGGGTACCCACAAAAGCGCACAAATGGGTAGCAGACCTTGTCTTTCTTAGTAACAAATGGGTTCATTTGCTTGGAACCCACTTTTTTCCAGGACCCCACTTTTTTCTAAGTGCGCGGGAGTGCTCTTTTAGTGCAAGGGAGTGCAGTTGTAGTGCATGAGAGTGTTTTAAGTACAGAGGAGTGCACTATCCGGACGGAGAAAATACAGTCCATTTTCGGAGAAATTTTGAAGAAAAATTCTACCTATTTCGTCGCCAATAGGAGACGAACTAGGTCAACTTTTTAGACGGAAAGAGCCAATTTTGACTTAGATTCTTACATTTCTAGAAGAAAGTTTGCGTTCTTTCCGTCAAAAAAAATCACTTTCCGATTCCTACATTCTTAAATAAACCCATTTATGATGAATTGCAAGTATGTGTGTGTGTGTGTGTGTGTGTGTGGTGTAGAAACGACGTTACTCTGACACACACATGAAACTCCACATGGTTTCTTCTGACTTTTTGGGAAGGCCGTACTATTTTGACGTCAAAATAGTTCTCCGTTAAGTTAGAGCTGTTTTACGATTAGGGTTAGGTTAAGGGTTAGGGTTTTGGGTTAAGGGTTAGGGGTTAGGGTTAGGGATAGCTTCAAAAATGGGAAAATGTCAAAATAATGTCAAAGAAATGGAAAGTGTGTCAAAGTAATCCCTGTTTTTTTTCACAACAGTCATCAGAACGTCGTTTTTACAAAAAGGTGTTTGTGTGTGTGCGTGTGTGTGTGTATGTGTGTGTATGTGGAGATGCGAGTGCCTTAGATTTGAAGAGCGTTATGTGTATAGGCATTTTTACATTTTATATCGTAGTTGTTTTTTTCACGTCTGAACGTCTTTTATTTCTTAGAGCAATGATTAACGCCTGTCATCTTTCCTTGAAAGAGATCATAAAGATTTGTTCAATTAAAATGAATATTTATCGGGCAAGTCAATGTTTAATTTATGTACTTTTTTCGGGAAAGAAAACGAGTGTTTCCAACATTGAGTAAATGTATGCGAAGTAGAAATGGCTTGCGCTAATAATATTAACAATATTATTCATCAAGCCTTAATTGTTTTGAATGTTAAAGTTGGAAAGTTAGTCATTGTGGTGTTATTTTTAAAAAAAAAAAACAGCAACTGAATTAAGATTGTTGTGCTTATGGTTTTATATCCGCCACACCCCGAAAAAGGCGAGTAATGGGATGAAATCGAGAGAGAGAGAGAGAGAGAGAGAGAGAGAGAGAGAGAGAGAGAGAGAGAGAGAGAGAGAGAGAGAGAGAGAGAGAGAGAGAGAGAGAGAGGTGCCAAATAATGATGTAGACTGTTACACATTGTGTGCATATCACGCAGTATGTCTCACTTAAAAACGAAAGCAGGAATTGAACATTTATTGCGGTTAGAATGGTAAACAATTGTCTCCATTGTAAAACATGACCAACTTCAAGATGAAGTGCCTAGTGCTTAACCTCAGTTGAAACAGGAAATTGTAAATCACGCCATGCGAGACATCGGATGCTAAAGCAAGCGAAGGAAGTGCACAAAAGAATTAGGCAGTAAGTCTATTCTACCCCCTTGTCAACTCCATCTTTCTACAGGCTTGCGAAACATGGACCCTCACAACAGATCTACAACAAAGAATACAATGCATGGAGATGAGGAGCAACAGAAGACTTCTGGGCATTTCCTATACACTGCACATCACCAGCAACGAAGTCGAACAGACACAAGACATTGGACAACACGAGGACAGTCTCACAGTGATGAAGAAATGGAAACTCCGATAGTATTGCCACGTCACCAGAGCATCAGGCCTTGCAAAAACCATCCTACAAGGTACGGTGCAAAGAGGCGGAAGAAGAGGGAGACAAAAAAAGAGGTTGGAGGACAACATTCGAGAATGGACTGGCTTGACACTGAGCGAAGCCATGAGGGTTGCTGAGGGCAGAGAAAGATGGAGTACGCTGGTTAAACGATCATTTGTGGTGCCCCAATGACCTTCGAGTTACGGGATAGGCTAGGCTAGACTATGGGAGTCCGAGGAAAAGCATGGGGGGTGTTTTGCTGTCCGCCCTCGACGGAATCTGAGGACAAACGTAGGATGTGAGTGTCTGAAAAGTGCGCGAGCTCATTGGCTGAACTGCCAGCGTTTGCGGGTGTGGTGCACCGGCAAACAAAATAATAAGCCTAATAATGTTTAAAAATCCATTCCAATTTCAATGTTTTTCAGCGGCAAGACTGCGCTGGCGCACATTAAAATGTTCGCTACATGCAAAATCACTCCCAAAGGCTAAAAAAAGCAGGAAGGTTTAAAAAAAATTAAGTGTTATAAACCAAACTGACGCGGGAGATGACATGACAGCTCATGACCCTATGAGAACCTCGGAAGACGCTGTTCAAGGCCACTTCAAGGTCTTCCAGGTCATCCTTGTCCCGCTGAGGAGACTCTCCAAGATCGTCTAGGTGGCTGTTGTCGTTGTTGAGGAGCCGGGGAGTGACCGCGAGTGCCTCATGCACACACTCACTACTCTTCTCCTGCCACGACTGGGATGGCAGTCCAGTAGTCGGAGTATCTGAGGGTCGTCCTTCTTCTTCTTTGTTGGAGCGTGGCCTCGTGTGGCCCCAACTGCTCAGTGTCTGTTCCTCTGTGTTTGTCGTGGTGTCTTCGTGTACAACGATTTATGGTGGACTCGTTGCTGCCAACACACACACACATACACACACACACACACACACACACGCACACACACACACGCACACACATACACACACGCATGCACACACAATATATATATATTTAAAACAGTCATCCTCTGCACACAGCAAACAAGCCGCTCCAGTATCTCCTTTTTTCCAGCATAGCCGCTTAATTTCAGCTTCATCAGGAATTGGATCTCCTATTTCTTCTTATCCCAAAGTAAGTATATATATCGTCGCAAGTTGTTTTGTTGTTGTTGTTGTTGTTTTTGTTTGTGCCTGACAAGACCAAACAAAAAGCGTAGTCAAATAAGGTTTACTTTGTCTTGAATTGCTTTGTCTTGCCTTGAATAGTATTCTCCATATTTTACGTCTTTATATTTATTATTTATATGATTTCTTTTTCTTCACTCTCTCCATTTAATTTTTTTAACTACTTGCCCGAAGTCTTGACTGAAGCATGCACTGCAGCATGGTACGACTTGCTTGCAATTACTAACTCAAACAGAACATCAAGGCGATAGCCTCTGAACATGCAGGTCATAGGCGCTTGTATCTGAGATGCGTGAGTCTCCATAAAGCCCTTCTCTCTCTCTCTCTCTCTCTCTCTCTCTCTCTCTCTCTCTCTCTCTCTCTCTCTCTCTCTCTCTCTCTCTCTCTCTCTCTCTCTCTCTCTGTACTATCATACACTAGTATATTGAGAGAGACGCACTAGGCTCGGCATCTCGAGCGCCTGTGGCCCAGGCATAACGTGCAAAGGGGCAGGAGGATGGAACACCATCTAAACAGTCATTAAAAATCCCAACCCTTAAAAATAATTATGCCGAGGTGGATACCGAATAAAGATGTTCGGGAATTGACTGACTTAAATAAGAACTAAAACAAATTACAGGACTGGAACTCTGATGTAGCGATACACGTCCATCCATCATTAACCCATTTGGGTACAGCCTCAGATAAATTGCAACCCTCGCGTTAACTCATTAGTGCCGAGTGGCGCATGTAGGGGTCAAGGGTTTGGTACACAGAGTGCGGTAGGACGTGTGTTAAATGCAGGTAGCTGTGCCTATTTACTCTCCACGTTCACACCTTGATCATAACTTCCTTTATGGATCAACCAGCTGCACCACAACCACCCCTTTCTCAGCAAGATGAAGCGCGGGGGAAATCATTTACAATCGTTTTTAATGCTATTGATCGAATATGCTTTTTTTTTTTTTTTTTAAGAAAAGTAAGGGTTTTCCCTTGTTTTGTGGAAATACAAGATTGGTTAACTTGAACTGACTTCACAAAATGTGTTTAAAAAATTCTTTGTTCAAGCGCCTATGCCCAGTACGACGAGGCATGCCGGTAGTAATAAAGTTGTGGGCGGTGAGGGGACAGTGGTGATCAAGCCTGAAGGACCATCTTGCTCTAGCTCAAACCGCCAAATGGCTTTACAACCCTCCAGCTTGCCCCGTTCCCAACACTCTAAACAAGAGGTTTCGCTTCGCCAGGACAAATGCACGAACAAACTGCACCACACCCAACAACGCACGTTCCGGATATTCTCAGACGCTACAGTACAACGTTGGCTGTCATAGTAATTGCATATGTACATAATACTGTACAGTGACTCGTCACTGGTCCTAACGGAAATCTTTGTTGTACAGGGTGGTTAAAAAGTAACTTCCTATTAAAATGAAAATGGCTTATATGATTGATTGATTGATTGATTGTTGATTTAGGTCCAGCGGACTCTTCCGAGCCAAATCAGGACCGAATGGCGTATAGCTTTGGCAACTATATAGTATTGCATTTGGAAGAAACAAAACATGTTGTAATCTTTGCAGTGGTAAACGTTAAATGCTGTCTCTTACTTTATTTCACAATGAAGAGTGCAATGCCTAAGGATCCTTCGCCTGACACAGCTGGAGCAAGGGCAGCTGACATAAGACAGAACAAGAAAACAGACCAGGCGGCAGACAACTGGCCATAATGGACTGTTGTCACCGTGACATGAAATCGCAGATTAGCGAAAAGATAGTGTAAACTGAAGCCTAATTCTTCTCTTCCGCTCCAGCATTCAAAAGGTGAAGGCGTTTCTCGTACCCCTTCGGTCGTTGGGTAGAGAAGCATTTGGGTACTTTCCTTTTTTCTGAGCCAGCTTAATGAGGGTGGTGCGCATGCTCTCTCTGTCATCTCCGATTACTCCAGATTAAAGACTGGACTGCATCATCCTTGCAAGGCGGAACTGTTCTAGGAAATGCTTCAGGTGCTCTGCAAACGCAGGATAAGAACGCAAACGATATAATTAATGCTTACTTTACAGACCGACTGTCGCTGGGCAAGGGAGGCAGCTCGGTATCATGAAAATATAATCAAGCATCCCTATGTTCCCCAACTTTGAACATTGTTAATAATCCTTGAGCTGAGGGAACATAGGTCTGGAAGAAGAACACATAGTTGAAGGAAGATAGTAATCTTCCCATGGCATCTTCTGCTTTATGAATTTCAGCCAGCAGTTGACCCAGCGGAACACAGGCTGCATAACTGAGAATATAGCCAAGGCAGTGAGTTCGAGCACTGAATAGAATAGACCCAACGTTTCCCGGCGTGTCGTAAGAGGCGACTAACATGGGCGATGTCAGCACGGAATCACTGGGCGAAAGTCTTCTACACCTAAGACCAGTCACCAGTTAGGACGGAGGAACCTCACGTTACTACAGGTTCAACGACCACGTTCTCGGGACCTAGGCGAGTCACACCGTATTCGTGGGATATCGGCTGTGGCCAACAGCCTGGAGAGGATTGGGCCCCGCCAGGTCTTTCTTGCCCAAGACACACCGTATGATGAAAAGAACCACTCACTCCATGCCGGATCGGTCGTCGCCTGGGTCACCAAGGACCGCGCCTTCCGCTGGCCACCAGGACGGAGGTGATAAGCGTGCTACTGATGGACAACTTCGCAAGATCCGCATGAAACACAACATTGTCATAAGAACCTGGAATGACAGGACCAACTGCGGAGCGAAAATGAGAAAAACTGGCCCATGACCTGGACCACTATCGATGGAACATTTTAGGTATCGGCGAACTGCGCTGTAAAGGCCTATGTGAAACAACGACCGACAAAGGCCACAAGCTTTAATTCAGCGGGAGAGATGACAGGCACGAACAAGACATTGGATTCCTGGTCCACAGAGACATTCTAGTCACTGTCATGGGTTGCCGCCAGTCTCCCGTAGACTCGTTACCATCCGTCTGAGAGCAGCCCCTTTCAACATCACCATCAGCCAGGTCTATGCCCCAACATCAGACTATGACGACAACGAAGTCGAGGATTTCTATGAACATATGCAGGTTGTCCTTGACCAAGTGCCGACGGACATAATCATAGTGCAAGGCGACTGGAATGCCAAGGTTGGCCAAGATGCGCATTACAACTGGGGAGAAACATGTGGACCCCATTGCAACGACTAGACAAATCACAGAGGTCTGCGACTCTTGGAGTTTGCCAGATACAACAATCTGATACGGACGAACACGCTTGGTCTCTAAAAAAATCCAGATGATAGACCTGGCACAGTCCCAGGGAGAGGAGGGGGCAACACAACCAGATTGACTACATCATGGTCAAGAAACGCTTCAGATCAAGCGCCAACATTGGGATGACACGCACTTTTTCAGGAGCAGAAATCTGAACTGACCACGCGCGATCTCGTAAAGATGTCTTTCCGGCTCCAATTGAAAAGAGTAAACACAGCAAAGTGCACCAGACTGAAGCTCGATCTGGACAAACTGCAAGACCCGGAGGTGGCAGAAATGTTCCAAGAAACCGTGGATCACATATGAACTTTTGGACCTGCTTGACAAACGAAGAGAGAACAAAAAGAAAAAGAACACATCACATGGAGCTGAAAAAAATTAACAATGACATCAGAAAAGGCAAGCATACAACAAAATAGAACTGGATGGAAGATCAATGCCAGAAAATAGAGAACAGTCTGAACAAGAACAACAGCAATAAAGCCTCCCAGACTATGGAACTTGAACAGCTGGTACAGAGGCCTGACACCACCTTCAGAGCCTTTGGAATGGAAATAAGTGCAAAGAAGACAAAAATGATGACCAACAATGGCATCAACACGGACATCAAAGTCCAAGGTCAAGTCCTCAACACAGTGCATAGCTTCAAATATTTAGGAGCTCTTTAATTGTATCAAAATATGGGTCCCGATAGGAAGTCCTCTCCAGGATCGCACAAATAACTGCTGCGCTGACAAGGTTGAAGCCCATTAAAAAAAAACAGGACCATCAGTCTAAACTCCAAGGTAAGCCTGCTGCGCTCCCTTGTCATCTCCATCTTCCTCTATGCTTGCGAAACATGGACCCTCACAGAAGATCTACAACGCAAAAAATACAAAGCATGGAGATGAGGTGCTACAGAAGACTTCTGGGCATTCCCTATTCCCAGCACATCACCAACGACGAAGTCCGACAGACCATCACACACACAAGCCAGTGGCCAACACGATGACATGCTCACAGTGGTGAAGAAACGGAAACCTCGATGGTGTGGCCACGTCACCAGAGCATCTGGCTTGCAAAGACCATCATGCATGGCACGGTGCAAGGATGCAGAAGAAGAGGGAGATAGAAAAAGAGGTGAGAGGACATCATTCGAGAATGGACTGGCTTGACACTGAGCGAAGCCATGAGGGTTGTTGATGACAGAGAAAGATGGAGTATGCTGGTTAAACGATCATCTGTGGTGCCCCAAAGACCTTCGAGTTATGGGATAAGATAGGACAGGGTAGTATTACGTTTGCCTCTTGTGAGGTATTCTTTTGTCTCAGCTAAGCTGTGTGAACGGACCATAGATCATAACACGCGAGTCTCAGAGAGGACCAGCTATATCTTTATGCGGATCCCCGTTGGCGCTAGGGGTAGATTACTACGTCAGAACTAGGGCCGCTAATCAAGCAGATTAATCACGGTTAAAAGAGAATTGGAACCTTTAAAAAAGGGGCCTCATCAAAGACCAAAGTTGTCGTTCAAAACGGCGTCCATGTTGGTCCATGTTAGTCCATGTTGGTCATTTGACTGACAAACGACCTCGCGAGTGTTTCATTCTGTTAATTTCCCAGCTAGTCTTTGTTTTTTCCCCCTTCTTTCATTTTTTTTCAATTTCTTCTCCTTTTTTTGGGATTTCCGTCTACATCATTGGCATTGATCTTTCAGACTTTGCTGTTGCGCCTTTCAGCCTTCAGTGTGGGTGGGTTGATTTAGCTCTGTGCTATTACTTGACTGTGGGTGGGTTGATTTAGCTCTGTGCTGTAACTTGTGTGTGTGTCATCGAAAACGTTACTGTAGGTGAAGGTGAAGTCCAACCAGCAACAAAAAGGGTTCTTGTGTAGCGCGATTCCAGCTCAAGAGCTGCTCAAGGCGCTGACCGATAAAGGATCTAACTCAAACCGCCAAAGGCGCACTGTTGCAGATTTTTAGGGCGCATCCTTTGACATCCAGACGCCGGGCGCAATCCTGGGTGACTAGCTATAGGGGAGAAGGGACCTAGTGCCTGCTGTGTGTATTTGCATTCGCCCGTCTAAGGACCCGAGCGTCAGGATCTTTAAAATCCGTGCGATGGAAGGCGCGTGACCTCGGTTTATACTCTCATCCGAAGGAGTACAATTCCTGAAAACACTTTGGGATGAGGAAGAAGACGAAGAAGAAGAAGCTGTCGCGCTATCTTGTTATGTGACAGTTTATTCAGAACACGGTGAGTGACTGAAGGAAACTAAGCAGAAGATTGCAATTATAAGCTGGCAGGTGCCGATAAACACATTGTGTGTAGGAAAAATTGTGGCCATTATGTGAAAGCGAGAGAGCGGCAGTGCGGAACACCGTAGTGTTCTCACCAACACGGAGCTGACCACAGTGTTAAAACACTCCGGACAGAGCACTTTGAATGAAGTTTGTAATCTGTGATCACAAGACAGGGGAGACAAAACAGTTTGTATGTAAAAACAAAGTAGTAGTTACCTCCCCTTTAAAACGACCGGAAATTTAACAGCATCTTGTTTTTATGTATTTTTTAAAATGTGTTTTAAAACATTTCCTTATTCGCTGAGACGCAGGGTGTTGTGCGAGTTCTCTATTGTTGGTCATAGAGATTGGTTGACTTGACTTTGCATGACTTTAATATTAATACACAGGCTTACATTGATTGTGGTCCTCATTCGGCTCTTGGCAGTCCCGCTGGACCCTATAAACACTCAATCTATCTATCTTACATTGATTTGTGTTTGTGCCTACTAATAACATCAAATTTCATTATAAATCGTATCACTGCAGCGAACTGTGTTCACGTGTGTGCACAGTTGTTTGTTCACCAGAAAATTAAGAGAGGCCGAAAATTCAAAGTGGGAGCATGCAACGAGTGCCCACTATAGCATCTTTTCATGTGACAACAATGCCAATTCATGGATAAAGGTATTGTGACGAAAAACAACAACTTGTCACCTAGACCCTTTAACAAGAACTGATTAAAAGTCAGACTTGAGAGTTGGTGCACTGCGCTACATCGTAAGATTCCATGTTTGATTTCGGGGTGACAACAGTTGTAAGCTTACATGTCGGATGATAGGAGGGGGGATTTCTCGAGCTTTCCTTTGACCTCGACAGACTTATGCACGTGTATAAGAAGAACACGAAAAAACATCCTCAACCTAGTCCTTCCTTCGTCTGCAGGTTCGCGTCACAGAATTCGCATGGCACAAACAATAAGGGAGGTAAATTTATACGCAGGACGGCGCGGTTGCTCACCGTGTTGTAAATTCGGTGTTGGCTGGTCCTTTCAGTGAGCGATATCGCCCGTATGAACTGCCAAACTCTAACGGAGCCACCACGGTCATACGATGGAGATAAGAAACGGTTTAAATAAAATATCTGTGAAGATTTGACAGAAGACTGACATTACGACCTGACAATGTAATTGCAAACCCCTGCCTGCATGTGTGAGTGATAAATTTTTTTTTGTTGTGTGTGTGGTGTAACGCGTGGATTTGCGTTAAATTAAATATTTATATACGTATATATAAACAAACTAATGAGATGAGTGTGTGCGTGTGTTTATCTGACTTTTAGTTTAAGGATGCATGTTTTGTCTCTTTTTACTCTAGATTTTCATACACCACCGCACACGTGCTTACAAAGACAAAGTCTACACAGTTACCTCTCTTTGCCCTTCTGTTTCACTATTTCTCATTCATACATATAATCACATTAAATCATCCATTTCTTATACATAATACAAATACAAAGTTGCAACAAATACTTGGTGGTTTATAAGGAGGACATTGTCTCTCTCTTGACACGTCACTTGCCTCTACACCTTTTTATAAATATTCACTGTCGTTAATGACACACTTAAAGTTCGTTGAGAATTCCTGGTCTCCCAATATTAAGTAATTAGTGTTTTACTCACTGTCCTCGCAGACATTCACTAGACGTGGTATACACAGCCAAGCTAGGAAGAAATAGCTACTCTTGGGGAACACTGTAGGTAATCCCGTAGCTCAGGTCTGAAGACTTTCTTCGCCCACCATTGCCGCACGTCTGCGCCAGTGATGGTTGGTCGAAGGAGAGATTGCCGGTGATGACAGAGACCACCTCCGGTTTTGTAGACGGACGTCACAGGGTCATCTCCACCAGCCACATATCAGGAAGGTTGCTACTCCGAATCGACCACTGTGTACAACATTTATACAGTTGTACATTTATGCTCTTACGCTTAAAGAGTTTATATGCCTCCCTGACAGTTATTACATTGCAGAGTGCTTGAAGATCCTTTCCTTTCGTAGAACATCTTCCCTATGCCTCCTCACTGATACAGTCACTATCGTTACAATTCTTATGACAATACCTATAGCCATTTCAAACACCGTACACACACTGTGTAGCCTACAACACAATTGGCTATGAGCCAAACTTTATAATCACAGCTTACTTTCAATTTATAACAGATTTACTACACATTCATTCATCATTAGTATAAATTATACAACTGAATTACATTTCTAGTTCAGCCCTATCTCTCCACATATGAATGAACACAACATGGCATCATAATTATAAACTGTATCACCATATAATAATTACATGAACAAATACTGTGTATACACCATTTACCGTATTTCTCTCAAACAATGGATTCTTCTGCAACCCAATCACAAAATCCATAAAAAAACAATACTTTCCATTTTCTTCATAATAGCTTCACAGCTTATTATAAATAACTGATAACAATAAATACCTGTATTCAAGATACCGCTAAAATCCTTCGCTAGATTATTCCGTAGAAAAATTCAGATTTCTTGGAGCTCCAACGAGCACGTCTTTCTCCTTCAACTAGTATGTGGGAGTTGCTGAAACATGTGACCGTGTATGTTGTTACAATAAATCGTCTTTTTAAACTTGTATCTTGT
Source organism: Oncomelania hupensis (assembly GCA_036898135.1). NCBI lineage: Eukaryota > Metazoa > Mollusca > Gastropoda > Littorinimorpha > Pomatiopsidae > Oncomelania > Oncomelania hupensis. The sequence continues at coordinate 85,026,935 of CM072513.1, forward strand.
ATCTTGTATCTTTTATCTTTTGTCTTTTATCTTGTAAGGCTGCTGCGCTCCCTTGTCATCTCCATCTTCCTATATGCTTGCGAAACATGGACCCTCACAACAAATCTCAAACAAAGAATACAAAGCATGGAGATGAGGTGCTACAGAAGACTTCTGGGCATTTCCTATACCCAACACATCACCAACGGCGAAGTCCGACAAACCATCACACAAGCCATTGGACAACACGATGACCTGCTCACAGTGGTGAAAAAACGGAAACTCCGATGGTATGGCCACGTCACCAGATCATCAGGTCTTGCAAAGACCATCCTGCAAGGCACAGTTCAAGGAGGTAGAAGAAGAGGGAGACCGAAAAAGAGACGGGAGAACAACATTCGAGAATGGACTGGTTTGACACTGAGCGAAACAGTCAGGGTTGCTGAGAACAGGGAAAGATGGAGTACGCTGGTTAAACGATCATCTGTGGTGTCCCTACGACCTGCGAGTTATGGGATAGGATAGGATAGGATAGGATCTTGTATCTTGGAGTCTTACGTCAGCTGAGATCGCTCACGCAGTGCCAGGCGAAGAGCCATTTTGTATTTCTCTTGTCGCTGTGAAATGAAATCAGGATCAGCAGTAACATTCCATCACTAACTGATAGGATCACAACGCATGCTTACAAACGTTCTCAGCCATTTTCAATAGGGAGGTACTTTTCAACACCCAGTACGCATCTTTATCTGAACTCGTCGCCAGTAATGTACGTGAACGGTTTGACCTTAATAAATGTCCGTGCTTTGACCGAAATGACCGGCTTCTTTAACGCCACGCTGCGGCGCCGCCAGTGACCTATTCTGCCACTCCGTACTTAATGCGAGCGTTTCATATCTCTTTCCATACCGGCCTGTTGTGTAGTTGGCAGCAGCAATAAAGGGAGGTAAAGTGAAACATTTACAATGTGCCAGTGAGTTATGGGGACTGACAAGGCTTGATGGCCCGATAACAGCCCTCGCGATCTTGCCACATAAAATCCAAAATCATTTCCGACATCGTGCATTGTAAATTTTACGTTTGCTCCCCTCTCCCCCTTCAACCCCCACCCCCATCACGTTCTCAACACACGACTTCGGCGAAGAGGATTGGTCCAAAACAAAAGGCTTGAACAAACAGATGGACAAATATTAATTCCACGTAAAGACCCCCCCCCCACCCTCCCGCACACACACACAGGCCCCCTCCCCTTCCACTCCACCCCAGCCCATACCATACCACTTCCCCGGTAAACGGGAAAAAAAGTCAAAGTAAAAATGTCAGCGAAATTAACCACAGAAAGAAATAGTCACAGGGGAAAATATAAAACATAATTATGAGATACGTCCAAGGCCTAATTTCTGTTTGCAAATGACTCCCCAAAGACGCAGGTTCTCTATAATTATCGAATGTTTAAGCTACATTTTGAATTTGAAAATATTTGCATGTTCTACCAACAAATCTTGCAATATCTGTTCTAAAGTTTAGGACACTTAACCACAGAATGCCATGCAGAGAGGCAGATATTTTAACATTCCTAGACACGAACGTTTATGTCAAAAATGTAATAGTGGCGATCTTGGTGACGAGTTTCATTATTTATTTTTGTGTTCACATTTTTGTAACTCGAGAAGAGAATTATTAAAATCATATTATTATAGATACCCCAATGCCATCAAATTTCAAGAATTATTGTCACCTAATAAAAAGTCAGTATTTTTAAAGCTTGTAAGTCTAATGAAATTAATAATTAAACAATTGTAACGTTGTTATCCCATGTCAAAAATTAATCTAGTTCCGATATTTACAGGTAAATGTGTAACGCAACAAATTTCAGTAGTTTGTCATTGATGTGTTTAGATTGAATTGTATTGTTAGCTATGATTCCTAGTGGCTATCCCCAATCAATTTCTTTTTTATTCTTTCCCCCTCTCAATCGCTCCCCTCCCCACCCTTCTGCAATCCCTTTGTGTACATAAATAGTTTTAATTTAAAAAGTTTTAAAATGTTATATAATTAATTATTTTGCATGTGTGTGTAAGCTATATGTATATCATTTTAACCATGTCCATGTGCCCTTAGTGGTTTTTTTCTGGAATAAACTCGCCTTGCCTTGCCTCTGCGACCTCTTTTGGTCAAAACAAGGTACTTTTCGGCTCAGAACTCCTAGGAAAATAAAGATCGGCCCCTTGCGTTTGCAATTGTGTAATTTTTGTTTGAGTGAACTGAACAGTGAAAAACAGCAGTGAGAAAAAACACCTCCTCCTATCCCTCACCCCACCAACTTCCCAACAAGGACGACGAAGAAGACAGTGGAATATTGAAACTCAGATGTCCGTTGTCCAAACTGGTCAACTTAGCTGTCGACAGACTTGTGTCATCAGCATAGGTCGGCCAGAAAGTATCAATACAGTAGCGACCATCTTGGCACTGGCAATGCATGGATTCTTGTAGGCGCTGGTTCCCAGATGCTCGGGATGACGCTGAGACTGTCCTCACACGTCCTTCAAGGTCCTCCAGCGTCCTCCAATCTCCTGCAGACTGCGCGGGTTGTTGGGCGAGAGAGAGAGAGAGAGAGAGAGAGAGAGAGAGAGAGAGAGAGAGAGAGAGAGAGAGAGAGAGAGAGAGAGAGAGAGAGAAGGGTTTTAAAGAACTCTTGATTGCATCTCCTCGGGCCATAAGTTCCTCCAACTGCTGTTGGGCCATGTTTGCCCCTTCGTGCAGTTGTTGTTGGAAGGCGTAGATGAAAGGTCAGTGCTATAATGACTTACACGATGGGCTAACTGATGACACTCCTTCGGAGAGAGTACAAACTGAGGTCTACTTTGTGCACGCACGCATTCCACTAAAGATCCTGACGCTCGGGTCCTAGACGGGCGAGTGACGGTTATACACAAACTCCCAGCAAGCACTAGGTCCCCGCTCCCTCCTCCCCGTTGGGGTGCCGGGGGTTTCAGTATAAATAGTATCCCCACTTTCTGGAAATTTAGTGCTTTAAATTCTTACTGTCGCTGTCTTTATCCTTTGTTCTTTGTCGTCCCTACTCTGTTCTATCAATCTACTATACTATCTTTTTTCTTCGCTAGACCAGTCACCTACCTTTTTTCTTGAAAACTCTTCCGGAACAAAACTCCTCATTGTGTGCGAGGTCTGTTGGATCAGCTTGGAAAAATTGGACGCTTTCTGCCAAATGGTCACTGGGGCTTCCTATGATGTTATTATTTAGCAATGTAGGCCTTTTATATGTATGTGTTTTGTTGATAATTTATAATGATGTTTGTATTCTATTTTGTTTTTGTAAACGGGGGTTCGATAAATTAGAGTACAGCCTCATCGTCCCCTGCGTGGGATGTCTTTATTGTCAAGTGACTGGCTGGTGGAGCGAATTCAGTATTACCACTAGGGTTGTTTCAGCAGATCTTTTGTGCGGATTAGGGGCGAGTCCTCTTTCAGCGAAGTTGTGGTCTTGATTTTGTGGTCCTGATTCGGCTCTTTGCAGTCCGCTGGACCCTGTAAGCAATGACTAACTAACTAACTAACTAACTAACTAACCCTCTCCCTCGTACCAGGTCGCCCAGGGTAGTGCTCAGTTGTCTGGGCGTCAGACTGTTCGCCCAAAGGCTGCAATTGGGCGCCTCGGGCCGCTGGAAATAGGTCCTGATCGGCCAGCGCCTTGAGAAGCTCTTGAGTGGGAAAAGCGCTATTTAAGAACGATTAAATAAATTTTTAAACCATACTCGACGTTGTTGCTTTTAAAAGAGGGTGTGACGACGAAGAGTATGCATTAGTTTGAATCAGGGCGACATTTTGCTTGAACACGTGCGCTTTATATTCCTAAGTCTTGGGCGACAGTGGATTCAGACAACTATTTTATGTAGGCCTACACTCGGCCTCAGGGGTCAGCGCCTTGAGAAGCTCTGCGATTGTAAGCTTCCGAAAACTCACTATCTAAAGCAATAGCCACCATTTTGAATTGGTCAAAACACACACACACGCACACAGGCACACACAAACGCACACACGTTACTACCACCACCAGCACCATTAACAACAACAACAGCAATAACAAAAACAAATAAACATGCAAACGTACAAACAAACAAGTCAACAACAAAATAAGGAAGTCATCTGATAAATGATTAATGAATGGCAAACTGTTAGGAAGAACCAACGGATTTTAAATATGGATTGTGCTTGAAAAATCTTCACCCCAAATGTTAAAGCATTGCCCCTGAGAGTCTCACATGGCCTGCGAGAGAGTCTCATCCTTGAGGACTTGAAGACTCTCTAGGTTCGGAGTTTAAGGCTCTCTGGTGTCTCTTGGCACCAGACTCAAGGCTCTTTCACACCCACTTCTGTCTTCAAGACAGACCTGGTTACCAAGACCTGAAAAGTGGCAGCAACAGCAACAACAACTGTGTGTACTATACAAACTATACATTCTCTTACTCTTATTTGTGTATGTACTTATTTATTTATCCTTTAGTATGCTTTCTCCTTGGAGGAGCAACCTTAACTGGATCTCAGTGTAGCTTTGTTGTTGTTGCTATCCTTGGGTTGTAGCATGTCTAGCTATTGGCCTGCTTAATTTCTGTCTATTTCTGTCTTTTTTTTGTCATTTGTGCACATAGTTGTAAATAGTCTATTTCGGTCTTTTTTTGTAATTTATGTACATAGTTGTAAATAGTCTGTACCTTTATTGTTCCGTAGTAAATAGTCTGTACCTTTACTGTTCCGTCTTTGGTGTATTGTAGCAATAGTGATGTTTTATCGAGTGCATGTATTTATATGTAATGACTATGTAAAGCGTGGTGAGTCTAGTCATAGGCTGGAGTACCCGCTATATAAAAATCCGTTATTATTATTATTATTATTATTATTATTATTATTATTATTATTATTATTATTATTATTATTATTATTATTATTATTATTATTATTATTATTATTAATCAGCGTTTTGATAAATGACGGTGACTTTCCCTTCTTTTGCTGGGTTAGGTTATATAGTCTAACAACATTGTGACCCATATTTTGGAACAAAAAAATGACTTTTTTAAAACTTTAATTTCTTTTCCTTTGTTTTATTTTTCCCACAATGTGGTTTGAGGAGGCATGTGGCTTGAGTACAAAGTCAGTAAACCAAGCCCCGCCTAAACCAACTCTACAGAGAGTAGAGGTAAGCATCCACAGATAGTCACCTTTACTATAGATGGGTTTATAAGCCAATGTAAGACAATCCATTTCTATGGAAAATTTACGCTGTCACTGTTTGGCCCGGTTCCCTTATGAAAGTAATTTATTCCGTCTGTTCGTCTGTGTCGTCGTTGTAATGCTATTTGTCATTCTCGCTCTGGGTCTCTCGGTCTTTTTCTCTGCCTCTCTCTGTCTCTGTTCATGCAGAATTTATTTCCAACGAATGTAATGACTTCCTAAACTTCAGTAGAAATCATCCAAGCATATTAGAAGTATACGGAAGGCTACTGCTGCAGATAGAAAAAAAACCTAGCTATTTTCATTTTATTGGTATATTTCCCTTGACTGCACACTTCCAAGACTTTGAAGCTCTGCTTATCCTTCCAATAGTAACTTCACCCTTTCGTATTAAATCACAAATGCAGCATCGATTCCTTGGAAAATGATGACAAATTGATTTTTCTGTTGTTCTGTAATTTCCATAAAAACTCCAGACCGTCTCTTTCCCCATAAATAACGTACCTTCTGCCTCTTGGGTTTGTCATGGCTGGATTGTGCGCTAAACAAGTGAACATTGGATTGGATTTACTGTAGAGAAGATATCAGAAGATAGTGACCTTAAGAAGATTTTTGCATAGTTGGCTTTTTTAGTATTATTATGAAAATTGAGTCGTACATTGTTTTGTTTGTTTTAATTAATATTTGTATTTTATTCATTTACTTCCGTTTTTAATTTTTCATATAAAAGCGAACAGGCGTAAAATTAAAGAATTAATTGAATTTTCTGTACAGTAGGATGTTTGTAGCCTTAAAGAACAATAAAGGAGAGAGAGAGGTTTCCACGTGTTGTCTGGTTGGTTGTGGGCCGTGAAGCTTGTTGAAGAGGGCTGAAGCTGCTGCAGAGGGATTTTGGCTCACACGGAGGATATGGAGAAGGTCCTTCAGGCTTTGGAGAGCGTCTGTGATACCCTATCACGCCTCAATTCCTCAGCAAATCTCAGGACAAGCTCCTCATCCCGCTGCCTCAAATAGCTCTCTAAACCCCCTTCACGGGACTTTTGCCGGTAACTGTAGACCTCCTCAGATGCTGGATCTCCTTGGCGACCAGATGCACGCAGACAAGAACGAGGCATATCGGAGCAGATTCATTTTCCAAAAGAAAAAGAATGAATAATTATCGTTCAACCACATTTATTCCTTTCTTGTAGAAACTACCTCCAATGTTTTCGGCATCTTTCCACTTCTTGGAGGAAAATGTCTATATAGATGTCAATTCCCCGTCGTTCATTTCGGCATGACGTCACAGGACCGTCACGTGACAGCGAAGAGAGATAATACTAGAGTTCATTTAGCAGCTTTCGGGCATGGCGAGAGTGCTTTCCCCAGCTTAGATGAGCGAACGAGCATAATCATCAACGGAGTTGCCTTGACGTGCAGCCACACGCAGGACATGGAGGGAATGAGGAAGGGCAAGAGAGAGTGAGGCACCGAGGGAAGATTGAAAAGGAGGAGGTGAGAAGGGAGGTAACGTGCATAAATCGGTTCTTTTTTCTTCCACTTCACGGGCTCTTTCACTTTTTCTCCATGCTTCTCTCTCTCTCTCTCTCTCTCTCTCTCTCTCTCTCTCTCTCTCTCTCTCTCTCTCTCTCTCTCTCTCTCTCTCTCTCTCTCTCTCCCTCTGTCTCTCTGTCTCTTTCTCTCTCTCTCTCTCTCTCTCTCTCTCTCTCTCTCTCTCTCTCTCTCTCTCTCTCTCTCTCTCTCTCTCTCTCTCTCTCTCTCTCTCTCTCTCTCTCTCTTTCTCTGTTTGCTACATGATTGTGTCTATAGTTATGTTTTGTCGTGTCATTACAGCTATTTGTTTTGTCGTTGGCAAGTATGACTGACTAATAGCATACAGAATGTGAGTGTCAATGATACGAGGAACGATTGTAAGATTAGGATCCCACCTAAAATCTGTATCCTTGTTGGTCAATAAAATGTCTCTCTCTCTCTCTCTCTCTCTCTCTCTCTCTCTCTCTCTCTCTCTCTCTCTCTCTCTCTCTCTCTCTCTCTCTCTCTCTCTCTGTTTGCTGCATGATTGTGTTTATAGTTATGTTTTGTCGTGTCATTACAGCTGTTTGTCTTGTCGTTGGCAAGTATGACTGATTAATAGCATACAGAATGTGAGTGTCAATGATACGAGGAACGATTGTAAGATGAGGATCCCACCTAAAATCTGTATCCTTGTTGGTCAGTAAAATGTCTGACTCTCTCTCTCTCTCTCTCTCTCTCTCACTCTCTCACTCTCTCTCTCTCTCTCTCACTCTCTCTCTCTCTGTCATGGACTGTAGAGGCCATTCCCTAGGGTGGGAGTTGTGAAGTGGACAGGCAAGTGGACAGGAAGATTTATCCTAAACCTTCCCACAGCAAACCGCCTTGATGGCCGCTCCTTCGCGACACAAATCTCTGCATAGTCTTCACACCACAGGTCTGTGATGCTTAAGGTACAACTGCGCGTTGTTTCGCTGTGATGACAACTCCTGCCGCAGAACAAATCAGTGGCATTCAATAATTGTTGTGATTTCAGACAGCATCATTCATTCTATAACTTGGAAGGAGCGTCCCCTATCCAGGCTTCAAGTACACATGAGGTCGAGATGAAAATTGGGGCAAAAAACTTCTACAATGTCTAAGAAAGGGTGGTCGGATAGCGCAGTCGGTAGTGAGCTAGTTTCTTATGCCAAAGATCGCGGGGTCGAATCCCGCGTGGGACGAACTTACGTGACTTGGGTACGAGGCTTTTCAAAACACCGAGGGGTTTCTCCGGGTACCCCGGTTTCCTCCCTACATTCAATAATGGTAGTAACTGCCAAAATTTCTACACACATAATAATTAAATAACAACTAAATAAATACTTATATAAATAAATAAATAAAACAATCCATACATTCATTCATTCTCTCACTTAGAAGGTGCGTCCTTTGCAAGGCCTAACAAAGGTTATATGACGGGCAACTAGCGCCAAAATCCAGAGTTACCAATATTACGAGACACTTTACATTAACAGGTGTTCTGTGTAATGTACAGAGATACCGGTAATCCACAGCGTTCATTACAAAAAATCAGTAAGCCTATTTGTCACGCCTTCCTAGCGCCAAAATCTAATAATTACAATTTTCGCATAACAATAACAGTTATCGTGAGAAAGTTACAATTATTATGAGATAATTACAAGTATCATTTCAAATTACAACTATCTTTGCGTGTACATGTTTTATTTTCAGTTTTGGCTCTAGCAATCCGTCAGGAAATGCGCGAAAACCGAACATTTTAATTTTCACATGATCATTACAATTTTTACGCGTTCATTCTAAAAATTTCATGTTTCACGACTGTTCATTTGTGTCTCAACCGTGCATGCTACATCTTACCATGCTACATTTTACCATGCTACATCTTACCATGCGCAATATACAGGGACCAATCAGCGTAGACTTCCCAACACCCGCTCTTTCACCACGCTGCAAACTTGTGCAAAGAAATGCACTGTTCATGAAAACGGTGAGCAAAATTGTTTGCTTCTTGTCTGTTTTAGTGTATAATTATCTACGTCAATAATATATACTGTAAACCGCAATTTAATGCTGAGGCGCATGCGCGGTCCGATGCAATCTTTAGGTTTTGGCGCTACTAAAGCGTGGTCAAAACTAAAAATTTGTAATTAACACTGTAAATTACAGGTGTCTCTGTGAATTAGAACAGGTGTTAATTACTACTATAATTAATACCTTAACTGCAGGTTTTGGCGCTAGTAAGTCGCCTTAGCAACAATTAGGCATGAGTACGTAAAAAAGTTCCATTATCAAGTGAACATAGTAATTATTATGTAATGATTACCATTTTCGATTTTGGCGCATTTCCAGGCGGATTGCTAAAGACAAAACTGAAAATTAAACAGGATCATGCGAAGATATTTGTAATGTTTCAATGATATTTGTAAATATCCCTTTATAATAATAATAATAATAATAATAATAATAATAATAATAATAATAATAATAATAATAATAATATAATAATAATACTGGATGCTATATACGCGCCTTTCCCCAAATCAATCAGGCTCAAAGCGCGGCGATCTATACCAACATACACGCTCACCTGTCTCATCCACCCTCACACACACACCAAATACACATCCATCACTGAAACAGGTGGTATAAAGGCAAGGAAATCGCTATTGGAAGACGGAAAGAAAATCGAATTTTAATTTGTGAAATTTTATATTGAATCCGTCCGGTACCATTATTAAAGGGAGGGAGGAAACCGGAGTTCCCGGAGAAAACCCTCGGTGACCTCAATAGTCTCGTACCTAAGTCACATACGTTCGCCCCTTGCGGGGAATCGAAACCGCGACCATCGGCATAGGAAACCGGCGACTAATCCACTGCGCCACGAGGTCAGCCCAATTATCCCGTGATGTTAGTACTTATCAGGTTTTTGCGCTAGTAGGCCGTCATATAGGGGTGTCGGATAGTGCAGTGGTTGGAGCACTCGCTACTGTGTCGAAAGTGAAGCACCGTCCGGTGCGGTTAGCACTTGGATGGGTGACCGCTAAGGTGTGAAGCGACAAACAACAACGCCCCCAGTTGACTCAACTGTGATTGAGTACCTACTCTCTTGAGGGTGGGGAAGGTAAAGCAGCGAGGGAGAGAGTTGGGCATCACCCTCATTACGCTGGCCCAAGATAAGTGTGATCTCCAACATCACGCTCCCCTACGGCCACAAGGCTATGGGACTACCTTTACCTTTTTTACCTTTTTAGGCCGTCATAGCTGTTGTCCTCCATGTCGGACAATGTTTTCCGCGAATAATGACACCTCGGCTCTTGCAAGTCTTCTTTTCAAAACTGCACCCTCATAGCCGTTGCCATACGGAGCCAAATACTTAGAAGGCCCCATCTTCCAAGGCTTTGTTTACTTTTGGCCAACACGGGTTTACCCTAAAATCCGCATTGTTATTACATTACACAATGATACAGTGGACTTTCCCTGCTCAAACCAACCGCTAACGTTTAAATTTTCCATTTCGGCCCTGACAGGGAGTGATTTCCCTTGTTTTAACGGTACACCGATACCATAGAAGTTTTACCTTTGACTGTATTTCTGAGTGAACCACACGACTTGAAGAATGCGTCATTGGTATATCTGGGGTAGGGTAGGGTCTAGTTTATCAACCTAAAACGAAAACCCTTACGAGCATTTTTAAACAGGATTTGTGTCTCTTACTGGCTTTGGTAGCTACTATTTTTAGCTCCAGAATGGTGGCTGGCTAGCCAAGGGCTAGTGCTATTAATAGACACAAAAACTGCGGAATTTGCTAATTACAAAAAATAAATATACTTTCCAAAGAAATTATTTTTGGTGGTAAGCGTTTTTTTAAAGTGGGACAACACTCACGGTGAATGTTAAAGATGTATCAAGGGGCGTGGTCGAAGTGGGTCCCTTTAAGGCAAAAATCAGTACATTCAACGACTTGTGAGTAGCGTATTACAAAATAACAAATTATCTGGCTTGACTTTGACTTGACATGTGTATTGAAAATTCATTTTCGATGTTAAACCGTGTGATGCATGTATAACATTGCCAACTTGAACTTGCCTCTGTGTGGATACTTGCGCTATACAATAATACTACATCATCATAATCATCATCATCATCATCATTATCATCATGAACAACATCAACAACAACATCTTCATCATCATCAACATCAAAATCAAAAACAACATCGTCATAATCATTAACATCATTAGCCACAACAACAACAATAACATCACTATCATCATCGTCGTCGTCGTCATTTAATTTGTCTACCGGTACATGCCCTAGGGTTATACACCCGTCACAAAAAATACTCGTATAACTGTTAATCACCACGCCACCTACACACGTGCTTGTCATCTTGTTTTTTTGTCGTCGTCATCTTCAGTCCGTCGCTACTCATGTAGGCTCCTCGACGAGAGACGGCAAAGGCCAGTTATCCCCCTTGACGAAGCTCTCCAGGCAGAAGAGGTAGTTAGCGTGTCAAGCCAAGAGGACGCTGGGAAGGCCAAGTGGCGAGAAGAAGAATCAGAGGCTACTTGTCGGCCATCTTAGTTTTGGACCCACAAAACGTCTGTGTGCAACATAGGCTGTACGTAACGCCAGCGCTGTGGAAGTCACACGTCATAGCCTCTGCCTGGCAACACAACCGATCAGCGCACCTTGGAGCCAAGATGGGTTGGTGGGGTTTTTTTTTCCCTCCTCCTTCTTCTCCTCCTCTCTTCCTCTCCTTTCCTTCTTTTTGAATCGTTGACGATCTCGCCGACGCGAGTCGTTTAAAGTGGCATCTCCTTCGGGCAGTGCCTTGAGCAGCTCTTGGACTAGAAAAGCGCAATATAAATAAATAAACAAAGTTCTGTGGCATGCTGTCAGCCAAGATCTTATCGTTAATCGTAACTGAACAGGTTTCTTTTTGGGCTGTGGGCTCGTCATTCCTACTTTCATCCATTTTACCAGTCAACTGTCGGCAAGGATAGATCATTACATTACATTACATGATTATTGCTTTAGGTCCAGCGGACTCTTCCGAGCCAAATCAGGACCGGACAACCCCTGATCCGCATAAAAGATCTGCTGAAACAACCCTAGTGTAACCTGAAAGCTCTCCACCAGCCAGCCATTTAACAATAAAGACATCCAACGCAGGGGACGCTGAGGCTGTACTCTAATTTATCGAACCCCCGTTTACAAAAACAAAATAGAATACAAACATCATTATAAATTATTAACAAAACACATAATATAAAATGCCTACATTGCTAAATAATAACATCATAGGAAGCCCTAGTGACCACCTGGCAGAAAGCATCCAATATTCCCAAGCTGATCCAACAGACCTCATACACAAATAAGGAGTCTTGTCCCGGAAGAGTTTTCAAGAAAAAAGGTACATGACTGGTCTAGCGAAGAAGAAGATAGTATAGCAGATTGATAGAACAGAGCAGGAATGAGAAAGAGCAAATGAGAAAGACAGCGACAGTGGGAATTTAAAGCACAAAATTTCCAGAAAGTGGGGATACTATTTATACTGAAACCCCGGCACCCCAACGGGGGTAAGGATAGATCAACTGTCGGCAAGGACAGATCAACTGTCGGCAAGGACAGAGCGCGACAAAGGTCAGCCGCACAAACTTCTCCTTTGAATAAATGTAGATAAAACATGAAAGACTTGACCTAAAGGGAAGGCAAATAAACACACAATTAAAGGAGATAAACGACGGCGGATTAAAAGATTACCAATGCATGTATTTCGCTGACACGTTTCGTCAGGAGTTGCATGCAAGTCAAGTGAGAGGACAATTAGAACATTGGTCCTCCTTTGCCAATTCCTGTTCTTTGACTGGCAACAACCTTGGCTATTGAAAGAGGGAGGTGTCCAGCCTCAAACAGGTTAGTAGACATTGTTTTTGAGATGCACACGCTTTTAGCCTGAGTGTCGAGAAATTGAGGGGAAAAAAGAAGGAACAAGAGTCAGAAAATAAAATAAAGAAGAAGAAAAAGAAGAAAAAGACACCCGATACACATTGGTCGAAGGCTACTAGAAGCATGCTGTAGTAGTCGCCTCAACAGGCCATAAAGCATGCTCTCATGCTTCAGAGCACTGCGTCCTATACGCTTCAAGCCCTAGGAGCATTGACCAATGAACTCATGAAAATAGAAAATGTAAGTTTCGTCTCCTATTAGGTCAAACTGTATTTGTTTCTAGGTCAACTATCTTTTACGAACCGCTTGAGAATGTTTTTGAACCGTTTGTTGACGCCGGATAGTGTCCTCACTTGGTTTCGTACAATTTAAGAATCCAACAAGGCAAATGGGTTTTTGAGACGAAAAGAGCGGAATGTTGTAGGGCAACACATTCTGTATATATTTACAGTGAATTGCGCTTTTTCCGTCACTATAGAGCTTGAAGCGTATAGGAAACAATGCCCTGAAGCATGAGAGCATGCTTTGTCGCCTGTTGTGGCGACTACTGGAAGCATGCTTCTGGCAGCCTTCGACCAATGTGTACCGGGTGAAGAAGAAGAAGAAGAAGAAAAGACATACAAACATACGGACAGAAAAAGAGAGACAGACAGAGACACACAATTAGACAGACAGCGAAGAAAGAGGATGAAAACAATGTTTGTCGTGTAACTAAAGAAAGGGACTTTGTTCTTCCAATAATCATATTTTCGTGTGAGATTAATTATACCAACTTAACAACATGCTTACAGAATTACGAAATAGGAACCCTCATTTTAACTTCACTAGATTCATATACATTGGACCGCGCTATCCT
>CM072513.1:85048007-85070507 GCA_036898135.1 Oncomelania hupensis
CAATACATTCCGCGAAAGGGAGTCCTATGTTGTTATCTTCAGTATATATTTAAATGTTTCGCTTGTCGGAAATTTGTGACAAAGGTGTGATGTGGTGTGGCCTTTATCCTATCCTATCCTATCCTGTCCCATAACCCGAAGGTCGTAGGGGCACCACAGATGATCGCTTAACCAGCATACTCCATCTTTCTCTGTCCTCAGCAGCCCTCGTGGCTTCGCTCAGTGTCAAACCAGTCCATTCTCGAATGTTGTCCTCCCACCTCTTTTTCGGTCTCCCCCTTCTTCTACCTCCTTGCACTGTGCCTTGCAGAATGGTCTTTGCAAGGCCTGATGATCTGGTGACGTGGCCATACCATTGGAGTTTCCGTTTCTTCACCACTGTGAGCAGGTCATCGTGTTGTCCAATGGCTTGTGTGATGGTCTGTCGGACTTCAACGTTGGTGATGTGTTGGGTATAGGAAATGCACAGAAGTCTTCTGTAGCACCTCATCTCCATGCTTTGTATTCTTCGTTGGAGATCTGCTGTGAGGGTCCATGCTTCGCAAGCATATAGGAAGATGGAGATGACCAGAGATCGCAGCAGTCTTACTTTGGAATGTAGACTGATGGTTCTGTCTTTCCAAATGGGCTTCAACCTTGTCAGGGCAGCAGTTGTTTGTGCGATCCTGGAGAGGACTTCCTGTCGAGACCCATTGTCTGACACAATGGCTCCTAAATATTTGAAGCTGTGCACTGTGTTGAGGGATTGGCCTTGTACTTTGATGTCCGTGTTGATGCCATTGGTGTTGTTGGTCATCATTTTGGTCTTCTCTGCACTTATTTCCATTCCATAAGCTCTGGAGGTGGTGTCAAGCCTCTGTACAAGCTGTTCAAGTTCTTGTTCCTCTCCAGCCAATCCATCAATATCATCCGCAAAACGAAGATTGGAGATTGCTCTGCCCCCTATGCTGACTGTGCCTTCGTGATCTGCAAGAGCATCTGACATGATGCGCTCTAGGAAGATGTTGAAGAGTGTTGGAGAGAGTAGGCATCCTTGACGCACACCGATTGTTGTTCTGAACCAGTTCCCGATGACGCTGTTATGGAGGACTGCACTGGTAGCCTTGTCATACAGGCTTTTGATGACTTCTATAATTTTAGGGCTGATGTTGTACACTTTCATGGTTGCCCATAGAGCTGCATGCCAGACTCGGTCAAATGCCTTCTTGAAGTCTATGAACACATGATATAGATGTTGTTGGTGCTGTAGGTATTTCTCACAGATTATTCTGAGGTTGAAAATCTGTTCAGTGGTACTTCGCCCTGCCATGAATCCTGCTTGTTCTTCAGCTATGATTTGTTCAGCTTGTGGTTTCAACCTGTTGAGTATTATTTTCAGGAGGACCTTGCTGGGATGGCTGATGAGGCTGATGGTGCGGTAATTTTCACACTCCTGAAGGTTACCTTTTTTTTGGAAGAGTGATGACAAGCGACTGGGTCCATGGTGTAGGCCATTCCCCACTCTGCCAGATCTTGTTACAGATAGTGGTGAGAGCATCAGTCATCGCTTCTCCTCCTGCTTGTAGCAGTTCCGCTGGTATGTTGTCCACTCCCGCTGACTTCCCTTTCTTCAGCGATTGCACTGCTGCCTCAACTTCTTCCCGGAGAATTGGGAGGATTTCTTCTTCTTCTCTGCTCTCGGGACATGCTAGAACTGATGGGTCTCCATTTGGTGTATGGTTGTAAAGGTCAGAGCAGTACTCTGTCCATCTGTCCAAGACTTCTTGTTCTTCTGTAAGGCAAATGCCAGACTTGCTTTGGATAGTGGAGACTTTGGGCTGTTTAACACTTGTCAGCCGCTTCACAGTCTGGTAGGCCTTCTTGCTGTTGTTCTTGTTCAGATTGTTCTCTATTTCCTGGCATTGATCTTCTATCCAGTTCTCCTTTGCTGTGCGCATGCCTTTTCGGATGTCATTGTTGATTTTTCGGTAGACATCAGCTCCCTGTGAGGTGTTCTTTTTCTTTTTTAACTCTCTTCGTTTATCACACAGATCCAAAAGTTCAGGTGTGATCCACGGCTTCTTCTTTGGTCGGTGCTTGCCAAGGATCTCAGTGGCGGCATCTGTTACAGCTGAGTTGAAGGTATTGGTCATGGTGTTGACATCTACTTCGCCTGCCCCCAAAATAAGCAGTGGTGCAAATTTCCCTCCAATTGTGGCCTGAAATATTTTTGCCACCTCCGGGTCTTGCAGTTTGTCCAGGTCGAACTTCAGCCTAGTGCACTTTGCTGTATTTACTCTCTTCAAATGGAGCCGGAAAGACATCATCACGAGATCGTGGTCACTTCCAATGTCTGCTCCTGGAAAAGTGCGTGTCCTGCCAATGTTGATGCTTGATCTGAAGCGTTTCTTGACCATGATGTAGTCGATCTGGTTGTGATGTTCCCCGCCGGGACTGTGCCATGTCCATCGTCTGGATTTTTTGTGGAGACCAAGCGTGTTTGCCAGTACCAGATTGTTGTATCTGGCAAACTCCAATAGCCTCAGACCCCTGTCATTTGTCTCGTTGTTGCAGTGGGGTCCGCATGTGTCTCCCCAGTTGCGGTGCGCATCTTGGCCAACCTTGGCATTCCAGTCGCCTTGCACTATGACTATGTCCTTCTTCGGCACTTGGTCAAGGACCGCCTGTATATTTTCATAAAAATCCTCCACTTCGCTGTCTTCATAGTCTGATGTTGGGGCATAGGCCTGGATGATGGTAATGTTGAAAGGGGTTGCTCTCAGACGGATGGTAATGAGTCTACTGGAGACTGGGCGGCAACCCATGACAGTGGCTAGAATGTTCTTGTGGACCAAGAATCCAACGCCGTGTTCGTGCCTGTCATCTCTACCGCTGAAATAGAGCTTGTGGCCTTTGTCAGTCGTTGTTTCACCTAGGCCTTTCCAGCGCAGTTCGCTGATACCTAGAACGTTCCATCGATAGTGGTCCAGCTCGTGGGCCAGTTCTTCTAATTTTCCTTCCGCAGTTAGGGTCCTGACGTTCCAGGTTCCTATGACGATGTTGTTTCTCGTGCGGATCTTGCTATATTGTCCATCAGTAGCATACTTAACACCTCCGTCCTGGTGGCCAACGGAAGGCGCGGTCCTTGTGCCGGGTGACGGCCCGGGCGACGACCGATCCGGTATGGAATTAGTGGATTGTGTCATCATGTAGTGTGTCTTGGGCAAAAAAGACCTGGCAGGGCCCAATCCTCTCCAGGCTGTTGGCCACAGCCGAAATCCACGAATACAGTGTGGCTCGCCTTGGCCCTGAGCACGTGGTCGTTGAACCTGTAGTAACGTGAGGTTCCTCCGCCCTGGCCGGTGACTTCTGTGTAGAAGACTTTCGCCCAGTGATGCCGTGCTAACATCACCCCTGTTAGTCGCCTCTTACGACACGCCGGGAAACGTTGGGTCTATTCTATTTGCCCGAACCCACAGAGCTACAGGGCCTTTATCAGTGTGTTGTTATTGGTTACGGTCATGTAACTGTGCTATTGAATGATCAGTCATCATCATCATCATCATCATCATCATCATCATCATCATCATCATCATCATCATCATCATCATCATCATCATCATCATCTTCTTCTTCTTCTTCTTCTTTTCTTCTTCTTCTTCTTCTTCTTTTTCTTCTCCTCCTGTGTGCACTTGTGTGCAGCAGCAATAATAATAATAATAATAATAATAATAATAATAATAATAATAATAATAATAATAATAATAATAATATTAATAATATAAGTAGCTGTATAATTTAATAATAATAATAATAATAATAATAATAATAATAATAATAATAATAATAATAATAATAATAATAATAATAATTGTGATAAAAACGAACACCAAAACATCTAAACTAGAATATTTCGTGTAAATTGTTACACTTCATCAGCTACACACAAACAAAACGAAAAGAACACGATGGGAAAAATCATAATAATAATAATAATAACAGACAACAACAGTCTTTAACACTTAACGAAATCACTTTTCCTGCAGTTTAAGTTTCAACGGTTATCGCTACAGACAATTATGAAAGAATTAATTTCTCTGTTCTTAAATGTTTTTCCATTGATCCTCAACACAGTCAATGCACATCAATTACTTCAAATACAACGCTCCGGAAAGACATAAACATTTCTTTGTAAACGCTCCCCACTGAACTCCACGGCGATCAAAAGATATCAATTTGCAACCAGTTACATTTTTCGACTTTTTTGTCCCTTTTGCTAACTATTCTGTCCCATCCCATAACTCGAAAGTCGTTGGGGCACCATAGATGATCGTTTAACCAGCGTACTTCATCTTTCTCTGTCCTCAGCAACCATCATGGCTTTCTAACGAAGGTTGCAAAACCTTAATAATTTAGGAGTTGTGTTGTGAGGTATACACTTCTCTGAATTTATATTATTGCTAAGTCATTTTAAAGGCACCAATTCGAAGGATTTGTTTACTTTTGACGAAAACAGGTTTATCCTAAAATTCGCATTGTTATGACATTACACAATGATACAGTGGCCTTTCCTTGCTCAAACCAACCGCTACAGTTGGAATTTTCCATTTCGATTCTGACAGGGAGTGATTTCCCCTGTTTTAACGGTACATCGATACCATAGAAGTTTGACCTTTGAGCTCAGAGTGATCAATTCGCTGAAAATCATGAATATAATGATGATTTATTCACTCCGCATCAACTTACAAAGATGCGGCCTCTTTATTATTTTGGAATTCTCGTTCGATAAGGATCGACTAAAGCGAGCAAATTACTTGATCTCGCAACACAGACTGTCAGAGAAAACTTGACTACAACATCTTAACGGAATAAATTTCTCTTCAGTTTTCTTAAATTCCCAAAAGGGCAAATTTTTTTCTGAAAGAGATGTGGTCCTGATTCGGCTATTAACTGTCAGCTGGACCCTATAAACATTGAATATCTAATCTAATCTGATCTGAAAGAGGTTACTTTCGAACTCTAAATTTCTGTCGGAATCAGCCTAGACTTTACACTTCAACTATTGATAGTTATGCCCCTTTAGTTCCCAACTGTTAGCAGTGATACTTCTTTTTAGCAGAATATGCCTACAATGAAAAACGGAGTGTGAGTTCTACAATACAAGCGGGTCGGATGTAGTACACGAGTAAAACATTGAAATTGTATTGAAAGAAGAAAAAAAAAAGAGCTATATTCATAACAGTGGAAGACGAAAATAAAAGGGAATTAAATTCATAACGGTAATTTTGTGGGCGTGGCGAGTGCTTTATTTCAACAGCTGCACCTGACAAAGATCGATCTTCTTTCTTTCCTTCTTTCCCGTCTTCCTATCTTTGTTTTCTTTGCCTGGTGGTGTGCACATTGTATGACGCCAGGAACAACAGTTCGTTATAACCTCACACACTCTGAGCAAGCGGCGTGAGGTCCACACAAAGCATCCCCCACCCACCCATTCCTCACCCACCCACCCACCCACCGCATACACCCACCCACCCACCCACCCACCCGTACACCCACACCAACACCCACACACACCCACACCCACACCCACACCATTCAGGCAATGTTGACCCACGGAAATCACAGTTTTATTCAGACCCACCTTCCTACTTCCACAGAGAAAGACCAAGAATGTAAACACCAGAAATCAAGTTTTCTAGAACACTATAGCATGATAACGCAATCAAGCTTCTTCTACCAGTCCTGAAACACTTTTGTTTTGAAAGACAAATGAGATCAAACTTTGATAGGGGTGATGAAGAACGAGAAAATTTGTTTTAAAAAAAAATCTCCTTCAACACACGTTCATTGTTCAGTTATGAAAATAGACTAGTTTAATTTTAGATTCTGAAAGAGTTGGGTTTGTTTTTTTAAAACTAAACGTACTCAATTGGCACTATGTAAACTTTAACCAGTCCCAACTTTCAGACTCAACGAAACGGCTAAAAAAAAAACCAATGTGCTCACTTCGGGCAGTTCAAACTTTGAGACAGAAATGTTTTTAAAAAAAAGCAAACTTTAAGAGAGAAAGGGTAAAAACAATAACGCACGATTGAAAAGAAAAACGGCACGTGGACATTCAGCCATCTTGCTGACGCGACGGGCTTTGGCGGAACAAACCACTTTTAGTTAGTAATCAAACTTCAATAACACTCACCCACTTTCCTTCCCACAAGCCATCCCATTGAACCATGGGCTACACTCTCGCCAACAAGTTTTCAATTGAAAGCGTAATTATCAGCCACGAGGTCCTGGCTATGCATTAGCCGGCATCAATATTAAAAACGTTTTGAACTGTCTTTTCCGTGGACTCTTCAAGGTGAGTCTGGGTTCAGTTTGTTTGGTCAAACCTTGACATTACGTAGTATGATCGTAGGTGGGTTTATTAACCCACATTACAGAGGTGCGAGCTTCCAATAAGCGTGTACGCAGCTTTAAAAAAAAACAACACCATATTCGGTCCCTCCATAACGTCATCTGGTGAGTCTAACAAAGGGATTCTTCTAAACAGTTATTTACACGTCACCCGATACACAAGGCCCAGGACAAGCGGCCACAGCAAAACCCTCCAACACGCGATGATAGCGTTGGGTCACTTACTAGTAACTCTATGTGTGATCGTGAGCGCCAGTATTGTAAGGGAGATAGGTCACCCACCGCTTGTTGGCAAGATGAATTTTGAATGGTTGGACAGGAAGTTTATATTAAATGTCCGCAAAAAAAAAAACAAAAAAAAGCAACAGATGCAAACATTCTATGAATATATTAAGCATTTAGTAGACATATCGTACGTTTTCGATGAATGAGAATTTTGGGCAAATGTGACCTGAGCCTCAGACGTTCTTTTAACTTTGACTTGTAACTTACTGTTTACAATCAAATCTCCCAGAGTCACAGTTTGTGAAAAGGTGAATGCAAGCGTTTATGAAACCCGAATGTCAATTGGGATCTAAAGTGGAGCGTTTTCATGCATAATGTTATCGACAATAGTCAGTCTCGATCCCACGCACACTAGACTACTACTACTACTACTACTACTACTACTACTACTACTACTACTACTACTACTACTCCGTCCTCCTCCTTTTCCTCCTCCTCTTTTTTTGTTCCTCTTTTTTCTTTTCTTTCTTTCTTTCTTCATTTTCTTTTTTTTTTCTTTCTTTCTTTTTTTCCCCTTTATTTCTTTCTTTCGTTCTTTCTATCTTTCCTTCTTTCTTTCTTTCTTTTTTTTTCTTCTTCTTCTCCTCTTTCTCGTCCTCCTTCCTCCTCCTCTCCTCTTCTTTAAAACAAAAAGGAGTAAAACCAGTTTAGGAAACAAAAACCTCCTACTTCCCATCCTCCTCTTGTTCCTACTCTGTCTCATTGTTGTGAACAAACGAAGGACCCGTCTGGTTGAAGTACCGAGACAAGGCAACAGCTTTTGTTGTAAACTGCATCCAACAAAAACCAAAACTGGTGCGGAAGACGAAATTGACGTTTTGTTTTACACTCAACGCCCAGTGGGTATCTGCACTGCTGCACGTGGGCTGGTGATGGGATTGAGGTTGAGGATGAGACGGTTAAGAGAGGATGGTGTACTGGTAACGGCCAAGCGGGAGGAGAGGGGGAGGAGGAGGGGGGGGTCGGGAGGGAAAGAATAAAGAGGGAGAGAGGCAGGGACGGTGTTGCATCGACGGGAAACAAAAACTATCTTGTACAGTTTTGTTTGGAAAGATGCACGTGCATAACACTTTGCAATGTAGCTCAAGGCGTACCCGGTAGCAATACTAGTATCAAGTGTTTTAAAAAAATTAAGAACGACAATTAATCTCCAATATTATGTCTCCGTTTACACGCAACTCTGGCTCTTTCTAGGGCTAGGAACACACGAATCAACGGTCGAGCGTTGAAGGTCTTTCAACGTCAACAGTACTCCATTACTTATAGGCCTACTAATGCACGTCAAGTAAGACAAGCAATTGGACGACACATCGCCTTTTAGTAGTAGTAGTAGTAGTAGTAGTAGTAGTAGTAGTAGAAGTAGTAGTAGTAGTAGTAGTAGTAGTAGTAGTAGTAGTAGTAGTAGTAGTAGTAGTAGTATAGTAGTAGTAGTAGTAGTAGTAGTAGCAGTAATAATAATAATAATAATAATAATAATAATAATAATAATAATAATAATAATCATAATAATCATAATCATAACCACAATCATAATTATGAATATTTTTAAGATGATGATGATGATGATGATGATGATTGATGATGATGATGATGATGATGATGATGATGATGATGATGATGATGATGATGATAATGATGATTATAATTAGTAATTTTTTTAAGGCAAAACAAAACTTAAAAGCTATATAGTCTGTACCTTTACTGTCCCGTCTTTGGTATTGTAGCAAAAGTGATGTTTATCGAGTGCATGTATTTATATGTAATGACTATGTAAAGCGTGGTGAGTCTGGTCATAGGCTGGAGTACCCGCTATATAAAAATCCGTTATTATTATTATTATTATTATTATTATTATTATTATTATTATTATTATTATTATTATTATTATTATTATTATATCTAAGCGCTCCCCCACAAACACACACAAACACATACATTCGCACAAGGATAATATTAAAACAATATGGTACAAAGATTAAAAACAAAAAAACAAAAAAACGTTATACCTCATAAGAAATAATAACAAACATGACATCTAAAGTGTAAACAAATATATTAAAATAAAGCCACGAATAACAATAATTAAATAAAGAAGACGAAGGAGAAGTAAGGGAGACAAGAAAAACTAAAACAACAACACCACCAACAACAACAACAACAACAACAACAACAACAACAAAGGAAGAAGGAAGAGAAGGACCTGAGGAAGGCGTGAGGGGGGGGGGGAGAATGAGGGGTGAGGTGACAATGTCACTTCCATCTGAAAGATTTTTTTATCATAAGCTGAAGAGACAAAACCAAAGAGAAGAAAGTCATCGGTTTGTAAAAATGGTGGCATCGAAGAAGAAGAAGAAGAAGAAGAAGAAGAAGAAGAAGAAGAAGAAGAAGAAGAAGAAGAAGAAGAAGAAGAAGAACGGAAAGGAAAAGGAAACACAAGAAAATGGCGAGTTTGAATGGCGAAGGGGAGCCAACTTTCTGTGCACGCATCAAAGACTTTTAAAAGCCTCTACAGTGGAGACAACTCTCATGTGGGAAAAAAACAACAAAAAGAAAACCAATGGGCAGGGGAGACAACCAGCCCGAGATGACAAACTCTTGTTAAGGGGGCCGTATCAAAAGAGTATCGGGAGCGTATGAAAAGCAACTATGGACCTTATCAAAAAGCAACTCAACTACAGGACCGTATCAAAAGCAGCTACACTAGGACCGTATCTAAAGAAACGGTGGGAGCGTTTCAAAAGAAACTAATATTTCTGGAGTGTGTGTAGCTAAATGATGGGCACGCGAGTTGAAGAGTCCTCAGACCCCGTACTGACCCCCCAGTTCCTGGCCAGACCTATAGAACCAGGGCACAGGCAATTAGCGCCAACACTGGCCCAGGACTGGAACAACGAGAACAGGGACTTGTACACTGTAGGACCAAGAGCAAAGGGTTCAACGACTTGACTTAGACACACAGACATAAACACGCAGCACCACCATTAGCCTTGAGGCACAGCTATAAAATCCATTATAATTATCTTGCGCAACAACCGTTTTCAAAGTATAGACTACCGGTTTGAAAAGTTTATCCCATTTGACCAAACTTGTTTGACCGTAATTCTCTCTCTCTCTCTCTCTCTCTCTCTCTCTCTCTCTCTCTCTCTCACTCTCATCGGCTCTCTCTCTCTCTCTCTCTCTCTCTCTCTCTCTCTCTCTTTCTTTCTCATACCAATGTTTTAATTGGTTTGTTTATTGTACGTACAATTAGGCCCCCCAAAAGAATATGTCTGTTTACGGTAACATAGGAACAAAAATAGTGTCGGTAGGTCGGTTTCCGATTTAATGATGATGATTATTATTATTATTATTATTATTATTATTATTATTATTATTATTATTATTATTATTATTATTAGGTCATTTCCACCTTGGATACGATTTTTTGGGCCTTTTTCAATTTTTTTTCCAGACGATCCCCCAAAAAGTTTAGAATTGGGCCAAAAAATTAGGGTCGAGGGGTACTGTAAACAGACATTTTTGGCCATTATATGTCTAGCGTTGTTTTTTGTTGTTGTTGTTGCTGTGTTTTTTTTTTGTTTTGTTTTAATAAAATGAACATTAATTATAATCTGTGTAATTGTCCTGATGTCAACCAAATCTTCCACTTTATTGAAATAACGAATTGACTTGACTTGACTTGAGTCTCTGACAGTCCTTCTTATTAAATGTAAGTTATTTTCCAGGGTCGGAAATACAGATGAATGAACATTGAAGTTTAACGTCTACACCCACCATTGGCGATATGGCAGATGGGGATAACCATCCCAGGGAAAGAGGGGTAGGGACCTGAATCAACACTGAACCACCAGAGCAATCATACTGTTAAAATGGACAGTGAAAATGGCCACTTTTTATATCGCCCACCACGGGATTCGAACCTGGGTCATGGAAATACAGATATAAATGAGCGACTGTAAAGTACTTCTGATTCATACACTCTAACTGGAAACGTGTCCATAGCTGCATTATGTACTTTTTCAGCTAGTACATCATCTCAACATTGATCTGTTGCTGTTGTTGTTTGGACAATTATACTTTTATCACATGCACACACAAACACACACGCACACACACACACACACACACACACACACGCGCACATATTCTCAGACCGAACTGGGCTAATAACAATTATAAAAATTATAATTTCTTGCCCTCTTATACGGTCTTTAGCCTTAATAAGACTTTCAGAAGTCAACCATCCAACATCTTCATAAAAATTGTCCAGGCTTTCTATCTATCTCTCAGTACTAAAGCTGGATCACAAGGTGTGACAGCTCATTTGCTAAATGCTCCATTCGATCGCCCTTGGGCCTCATTTGTTACACTCCAAACCAAGGAAGTGCACAATTCAACAGTTTTATCCTTATTGCCCTTTTGAACTTTTCCTCTTCCCACAGGGGGGGGGGGGGAAAAACACCCAGTGCGCATCTTTCTCGCCAGAAAGGTCTATTGCAGCAAGAGGTACACAGCGAAAAAAAAGTCACTCTGAAATGCTCCCCTATCCCCCGACAATTTCTCACCGAAAGGGTCTATTTGTGACGGATTCACTGAGCGAAGAGGGCCGTTCTGGTATCCACGACAGGTTGACATCGTGAGGTGTTTTGCCGCACCGACAAAACCCTCAAGTTCCACAGAGAACCTCTCAGAAAGCAAGGAGCAGAAAACTCTGAGAACAAATAATACATCAAAGACGGTTCTGTCCCCTTTTTCAACGTCAATTGCATCCAGAATGGCGGAGACAACGTCTTCCTTCTTCGCTATTGATAAATCATATGTGCAGTATCAGAACAGTCCTACCTGCAGGATGGCCGATGCGCGGGATCGATCTTGGCCTATCCGCCGCTGCGGTTTTGAAGAGCGCCGCTATTGTTTTATGAACTTTTCATTCAAACAAACCGAGTTCGACTGTTGGCATGGAGGGCTTTGCCTTCTGCGGTTCACCGCGGCTGTTTTCTCAACAAAAAGGAAAATCTTTGGCAGGTCGATGGCGACGAGAGTTTATCCAAGTCCAGATTTTGCTAGAATGAAAAGCAAGCTTGGAAACTGTCGTCTGTTGCTCAAGGGCCGCAACTACTGTTATCACTGGAGCTTGAGTTTGGAAAATGCTTTATCACACTGGCTGTGTAGCATTTGTGTCCTAGTTCTTTAGAATTGTGTCGTAGTCCTTTAGAATTGTGTCCTTTACAATTGTGTCCTTTACAATTGTGTCCTAGCCCTGTAGAATTGTGTCCTAGCTCTGTTGAATTGTGTCCTTTGGAATTTTGTCCTAGCCCTTTAGAATTTTGTCCTAGCCCTTTAGAATTGTGTCCTAGCCCTTTAGAATTGTGTCCTTTAGAATTGTGTCTTTTAAAATTGTGTCCTAGCCCTTTAGAACTGCGTCCTAGCCATTTAGAATTGTGTCCTAGCCCTTTAGAAGCCAAATACGACATTCATATGCA
The DNA here is from genome assembly GCA_036898135.1 of Oncomelania hupensis. Lineage (NCBI taxonomy): Eukaryota > Metazoa > Mollusca > Gastropoda > Littorinimorpha > Pomatiopsidae > Oncomelania > Oncomelania hupensis. The sequence goes on from CM072513.1 coordinate 85,060,169, forward strand.
TGGATTATTTCTACGGGTATATGCAAAGTTAAAGTCACGTTTGCAGGAAGAATTGTACTAATCATGGCCCGTTGCCTAGTCTTACGTCTTAAGCCCCGGTTAGACCTACCGATTCTCACGCTGAAATAAGTTGTACAACAAGCTTACCTTAAAATCTCAAGCTCATCCATCGTATTGATTGATTGATTGAGTGAGTGAGTAAATTAACGTCCCCGGACACATTAAGCGTATAGGGGACGTGCGCCAGATCCATCGTAGATTCAGAGGATAGAACATGTTTTAATTCCTGTGATGAAATCATAAGTCCGGACCAATCAGAACGTGCTGTTGCGTCCTTGACATTGCGACTGAAGAAAATGGCCGACAGCACCACACAAATGTTGTTATCGGATCAAAGAGCAGAATAATCCCCGAGGGTCTCCCTCCTCCCGATCCATGGCCGTCTCTACCATCGACAGAAGTTTCTGCCTCATCTGCTACTAAAACTGCTAAATATGGCAAACAATCTTCTCTCTCACTCTCTGACCTGCTCGAAATCGAATTGTTGGCCAAAGCTTTTACAACACGTGACCCATGTAGCAATAAGGGAGGGCACCATAGAAACAAACAAAACAAACAAACAAACAAACAAACAAAACCACCTATGAGCGAGCCGCAGCGAAAACCAACTTCCCTCTCTGTTGCATACTATGGAATTAATGTTAGCGTGTGTGCCCGGTTGCTTCGTGCGATCAGTCCTCAGATTAAATCACATGGAACAGTAGGTCTGACCGGGCCTTTACTTTGTATGATAGCTGAGCTCGCTAGCGCAAAGTAAGACGACGAACACTTACGGGCTGCTCTGGTCACTATTCACACTTTTCTGCTATCCTATGCACCAACGGGAATCCCCTCAATGAAACATACTTCCGGTTTCTTTCTCCGCGTGTTTTAGTGAGTTATTTCCAAATATCCAAGAATAATAACATGTGTCACTGGCCACCAGTATCGTAGAATATCCTCACAATTTTTTATTTCTTTTTTTGCTGCAGTTTATTATTTCTTTCTATCGCCAGTGGCGCGCCTAAACCCTACCTACCTAACATTATTTGTGAATTTTTGAAAAATATTCGAAAAACATAACGCCCAGAAGCTGGCTCAAACCCACACCTGTCAGGCGCCATTGGTTTCTGGCTTGTGGACAAGGCAAGTTAGTCCCGCCTTAGCCCACTTGGCCACAACGCTCGCCTAACATAGTCAACTACTTCGTGTTTTGTGAGGGTTGCGACGGCGAAGCTATGGAAAACTACAAGAGTCTTGAGGTCCTGTTTCACTTTCTGTCGATGATCGACGCACCTCCGAAGTCGCCGCAAATACAGGCCTCTACGATTGTTTTTTGCATCCTTTCACTGAGCATGTACTTCCTCCACCGTTTTTATACTTATCCCACTCGTTGTCTGGCTCTAACCATCGTCGTTTTCGGCAATTTGCCATATTTAAAAGTCACGCATCAAACTTTGATAAAAGCAAAACAAGCCAGACCGGAACTTGGTTTCATTCTAACCTCGTTTTAATTTATAATGGCGATACCCACGAGTTTTTATGAGAGGTGCCGGAAAGTTGTGAATAAGGAAACCAGAAAGAAGCACTTCCATTCTACCATTGTAACAAGCACAATACGCTTTTGATTCATGCAAATGCAGTAGGCCTACTCTCTACAAAAGTTACAAGCGATGTTCAATAGGGTTTACTTTTCAACCACCTTGTATACTGACAGCTATATAAGAACAACAACAACAATAATAATAATAATAATAATAATAATAATAATAATAATAATAATAATAATAATAATAATAATAAAAATAATAATAATAATAATAATAATAATAATAATAATAATAATAATAATAATAATAATAATAATAATAATAATAATAGTGTTGCGTTTCACAGTCAACGGCAGTGCAAATGGCCAGGAAAGGTTGGGATCATTGCAATGATCGGACAATGAGCCAAATCCCAGCGTATTTCCCACGGACCAACTCAGCGTAGAACAGAAGACAACAGTTTTGCTTGAGGCATTTTCTTTTTCCTCTTCATTTTTGTTTTCCTTACCATCAACCCCAACCGCCGATATTATCATTTTAAATCACTCCTTGTTGTCACAGGAAACAGAACATTAGTGAGGTGGTTTTCTAGAACTGTATGGGTAGTGGTCTCGCAGTTCTGCGTAATCTTCGAAGTTTACGTCATAATTGTCATTTCTGACGTTATAATTTTTTTTTTTAATCAGTTTATAGTCCCCTCTCTTCCGGAAAAGGATTTTCAGAGAGGAGACATTGACGTTATACGTACATTCCTCTTCTTTTATTGTTACATATTTAACATAGGATCATCATGTACATAAAGAGCTAATTTCCAACAGTTTGTTTCGCAAACTCATAGCATCACAATATAATTTTTTGCTAGATCAAACACCTTACTTTCATTCTTACATGCCAACAAGAAGGAAATGACGTTCCAAGTTTGGGTTATGTTTAATGGACATCAACGTTTTGCTTTTCCTTCGTCAATGATTATAAGCCATCACAATGATACAGAAAAAGTGCTAATCGTCTTCTTCACTCAGCTTTACCACACACTGGGCACTTATAGTTTTTCATTCGTTCTGTCTGCGAACCACCACATATTCTTTTAAAACCACATACTCTCAGCCTAAAACGAGCAAAACACGAGAAGAGAGAAAGAGAGAGAGAGAGAGAGAGAGAGAGAGAGAGAGAGAGAGAGAGAGAGAGAGAGAGAGAGAGAGAGAGAGAGAGAGAGAGAAACTTTGAAACTTTGAAACTTTTTTTTATTAGGGATAAAGATTTTAGACTAATAAGAAGTCTAATCTTCCAATCTGTCCCTTAACAAATTAACATAGTAAAGAACCCTTAACATTAACTTGGAAATCATAGAAATTACACACACATGCACTCACACACATGCACACACAATCACACCAACATCTTCATCATTATCAGAGAGAGAGAGAGAGAGAGAGAGAGAGAGAGAGAGAGAGAGAGAGAGAGAGAGAGAGAGAGAGAGAGAGAGAGAGAGAGAGAGAGAGACGCTTTGATAGTTTATTGTCTATAACTTCACACGTCTTTAAGACAAGGATTCGCAATCCGAATAGATTAAAACATTACCAAATGAAGACATATAACAGCAAATAAACACAAAAGCAAAACAAGCAAATATTAAAAACACCTCTAGTATTAGAGCCACATGCCTAGAGAATTATTACAATACAAGGACGTACACTGAATTATTAAAAGGAATATGAATTATCCTTAATAAGCTTACATACCGTAAAAAAACCAAACAACGTAATTAGGAAATGCACACATTTTTCCATTCTTTTCTTTTCATTTTCCATCTTTTTCATACAGTATCATACTCAGATTTTTACCGGATACGCAACACACTCATTCCGTCCTTAAATAGGCTACAAATTACCGATATATACATTTGTGTACACAACCACTCCGTTTGACAAGTAGTTTAATATATTAACATATTTACATAGGATCATCCTGTTCATCAAGAGCTAATTTCCAACAGTTTGTTTCGCAAACTCATAGCATCAGCAATATATTTTGCTAGATCAAACACCTTACTTTCATTCTTACATGCCAACAAGAAGGAAATGACGTTCCAAGTTGGGTTATGTTTAATGGACATCAGCATTATGCTTTTCCTTCGTAAATGATCATACGCTTCACAATGAAACAGAAAGTGCAATTCGTCTTCTTCAGCTTTACCACACACTGGGCACTTATAGTTTTCATTCGTTCTGTCTGCGAACCACCACATATTCTTTTTAAAACCACATACTCTCAGCCTAAAACGAGCAAAACACGAGAGAGAGAGAGAGAGAGAGAGAGAGAGAGAGAGAGAGAGAGAGAGAGAGAGAGAGAGAGAGAGAAAGGCACATAAACAAAATAAACTATTTGCATAATGAATTTGAGAGATCGAACATTGACCTGGCGGAACATAGTCCTGAAAATCCTTCGAAGAACATAGAGCTGTGGGCACATAAACCTAGATTTGGGGCAACATGGAGGCAGGGGAACATGGACCTTGGAGGGAAGATCGGGGTGATCATCATGTACCCAAAGCCCACCCGAAATTGTCAACATCTTGTGCTAGTCAACACACGTACACATTGAAGCCACATCGAAAAACAAACTTTGAAAATTCTAACCTCTAAGGGCGAGAGGGGGGTGGGGCTGGGGGTGAGAGAGACAGAAGAGACACAGACACAGACAAAGAGAAAGAGACAGACAGACAAATACACAGAGAAAGAGACAGACAGACAAATACACAGAAAAAGACAGAGAGAGAAAGGCAGACAGACACAGAGACACCGACTGACAGACACAAAGAGAAAGACAGACAGACAGAGACACCGAGAAAGAGAGAGAGGGATAGGTAGACAGACACAGTGACACTGACAGACAGACACAAAGAGGGAGACAGACAGACAAACTAAGAGAGAACGAGACAGACATAGGCAGAGACAGAGAGAGACAGAAAATGAGTTACCTGTTGAGTTGGACGTCCCACAAACTTGTTGACTTGAAAGATCCCATCATCATCATCATCATCATCATCATCATAATCTTCTTCTTCTTCTTCTTCTTCTTCTTCTTCTTCTTCTTCTTCTTCTTCTTCTTCTTCTTCTTCTTCTTTTCTTCTTTCTCTTCTACTACTACTACTACTACTACTACTACTACTACTACTACTACTACTACTACTACTACTACTACTACTACTACTACTACTACTACTAATAATAATAATAATAATAATAATAATAATAATAGTAATAATAATAATAATAATAATAATAATAATAATAATAATAATAATAATAATAATAATAATAATAATTGCTATACGCGTCTAAACTGAATTGTTCAAGACCACTTTTTAAATTAATATATAAATTAAGACTGAACGCATGGAGCACTAAATACTGAGCTGATGTTAAATGTATATGTAATACAAGTCTATCAGTACATCATCTTCTCTTTGAATGCTCAGTTTTAACAGACATATTTAAAGTAAATGGACATAGCATAACTGAATATAGACATTCTGTAGACATGGTTCTATATTTTCCAAAATGTTACAGACGTTGTCAAAGTTATTGCTAAATCTCCTGTTGCTAGACTTTTATAGACTGTTTGTTTTGAAATTATGTTTTGAAATAGTTACAGTGTTTTAAAAGTTACATTTTCAATGTCTAATCTCACCTGCATGTGTGAACAGACTTTAAATTAAAGATTGATTGATATACGCCTCTTATTCCTAAATCAGCCTCAAAGCGCAGCTGTTACGTTGAGACGCGCACAGTGGTAGGTGTGGGACGCGCACGATAGATCCGATCGTTTTGTTTTGCGGGGCATGCAATAATAGGGTGTAGTTATCTTTGATTTGATTTTGCATTGTTGTTAGAAGAAGCTTGGTATGGTGTTGATAATTTTCGTTGGTCGATGTTGTTAGATGGTTTTCTAGAGTTGCTTGTTTACTATCAATCGAAGCGTGTGGATAGATCTGGTAGTAGCTGCGAGATGGTTCTAAGTTGTATGACGTAAGACAGTGATGACGAACTTTATCCCGACTGGTTATAATTGCGTCACGCTGGAACATTCGAACCTTCTCTGGAGTATAGAAATGGTAATAGCGACTTGCCTTTAAACCACATGTTTAACTGAATGATAGATGTGTTTGTTGTGTTTGTTAGAGTTGTCTATAACATGTGAGAGTGTACGTTGATAACAGATCGCCGCGCTTGGAGTTTGATAGGAATAAGGCGCGCATATAATCTTTTTTTTTCTTTTTTTTTTAAGACGGAAGATAATCCTGTCAACGTTTGAATGTAATGTAGGGGTGGAGTTAAACGAAGCAGCTAGGTAAAACAGTCTTGAGCCACATTTGGACTAGGGTTTAGGGAGAGGGGGGGTAATCTTATCAGTGTCTACCTAATGTAGCGAGCACCTCAGTGGAAACTTATCTGGTCAGTTTCCGATAATATTGATTTGACGTGTGTTGGAAGTGTCGCATTTATCAATCTACGAGCGGATTAAAAATATAAATAAATTAATAAAAATAAATTAAAAACGGGAATGGAGAGATGAATAGAAGGCTATCAGGGAGCGCGGGACAAGAAACGAGAATGGTATCATGAAAAGGGGAGGTAGGTGGAGGTGTGGTGGGGTGGGGAGAGGAGTGTAGTCAACCGGAAGGAAGGAGGTGGTAATGGTGGTGGAGATGGTACACATTTTGTTTGGTGTGGAAGAAGTACGAAAAGGTGAGAGAGAGAGAGAGAGAGAGAGAGAGAGAGAGAGAGAGAGAGAGAGAGAGAGAGAGAGAGGAAGGGAGAGGGAGAAAGAGAAGGGGTGAGAGAGAGGGAGGGGAGGCGAGAGAAAGAGAGAGAGAGATGGCGATAGTTTTGATGAAGATAGTGAAAAGCTTGATTTCGGGGTGAGGGGAATTGGAGTTTTTAAAATAAAAGAAAAAGGGAAAGCGATGGGACATTTCTATTCCGACAGTGTTGTCCGAGGTCCTTTTCTTTCTGCTCGCCATCCCCACCGCCATGTCAACCTAGGGGAGCATGACGTCACGTTGCACGTCAAGAACTCTCCTCCGCCGCCTGAAGAGCTCTCGACATGGGCACAGCACCCAGGAAGAGGGCCGCGCAAGACAAAAGACTCCGTGAGTCGAGTCTGGCCGGCGAAAATTGGACCGCCATTTCTAGAGCCCACCACCGCCACATTTATCTCTGCAGTTCAACTTTATCATCACCTCCCTCCCTCTCTCCCTGTCCCCATCTTCTTGTCCATCTCTCGCAAAGTCCAATCAAATGTCTCCCCCCTCCCGCCCCCTCACCCACCCCTCCAGCATAATTGTCTACCAGATGATTCTACTGCCGCTTTCCCTTCGCGCCGTCTCCATACCCACGCCACCCAACCTCGGTTCCACAATGTCTTCAAATCACAGTTAATTATCATTCTCCGAAGACAAAATCACAACCCCTAAAGCAACAACAGATACACAATGATTTACTCCACAGTTGATGGACCCCATATAGTTCGGGCGGCATCCAGCAAAGAGGTAAAATTGCCATTGTAAACACATACAATCATTGGTATTTCTGTAGTGCCTACATAGGACATCATTATATCCCTTACCCTTTCCGCAATCTCTCTCTCTCTTTCTCTCTCTCTCTCTCTCTCTCTCTCTCTCTCTCTCTCTCTCTCTCTCTCTCCCCATTAGAAACATGCTTTGTGGTAGTTTAAGTACACAACTGTACATCAAAGACTATAGAAGTCGAATAAGGTACCTTCGTATATCGCGGTATACATAATTATTATTAGAAGAAACTTCCAGAACTTGGTTTATAAACTGGTACATCTGTGAAATGCTTGTTTCATTGTAGTTGCACGATAGTCACTGTTAGCGTTGTTAACCTTGTTAAGGTCTGGATGATGAAGGCAACTTTACGCAGCAATTCCGACAATAAAGAGCCTAAGATGTCCTGTCGCGATAACTGCGCTAAATAAAGATCAGACGGAAGCGGCAAGGACAAGTCGAACCCTCTCCGACTCTTTATCGGACAATCGGACCCTTACCGGCCAATATAGTTTAGGTACGCTAATCAAAACCTCGCGCCCTGCAGAGTTAGAAAATCTTTCATATCCAACCGAAATGTTTACCTTGGCGGGCGGAAAGCGTAAGCGAAAGTGTGAAATTGATGATAATAACTATACCTACGACCACAGATTAACCACAGATTGGACTACGAGGCGTGCAAATATGACATTTGTGCTAATTATGATCGCACGCATGGGAAGTTGAAATTAATTGGGGCTAAGTATTATCGTATGCGTGGAAATATGACATTTGTGCTAATTATGATTAGTCTACTGGAAATTCTGTCTGCCTTTCTCCACATTTAGAACACAGTAGTGTAATCTTTATTAGCAACTCAAGATTCAAGATTCAAGATTTTTATTGTCCAAGCACATGGCATGGAAATTTGTTTTGCAGTGCAAAACATAGACATACAATATTAATACATTTGATACACTATCATACACAACTTCCATACCGAAATACAAATCTATCACCACTAGCACACATGCATAAACAGATATCCAGTCACATACCCATGCGTACACATTTAACACACAGATAATTATTCCACAATACACGAAACTACTCACACTCACCCATTCTTCCATGCCTTAGACCCATCCTAGATCATAATAATAATAATAATAATAATAATAATAATAATAATAATAATAATAATAATAATAATAATAATAATAATAATAAGAGTAATGATAAAAATAATAATAATAACAATACAACTACTTAAAATAATACAAAAGCAGCACCAACAGACAAATAATATATGGTAACAATGATAACAATAATAATAACAATACTACTACAACTAATAATAATAACAACAGGAAGGATACAAAACCAAGCCTCATGATGATCTAGGCCCGACAACGATGAACTGCCCGAGTTTCAAACTATATAGACAGTTATTACTAACGACTTGCTAACCTGATTTTATAAATTAGGAGAGTTTGTAACAAACTTGTAAAATTAAATTCCACTTTATAAAGAGAGTTGTATTTTTGGTCTGGAAGTAATTCTATAAGAAACAAAACAAATTAAACAGGGCACAACAATCACCCCCAATTCATCAGGTGATGAATGGCTACGCCATATCCACCACTTTTTTTCTTTCTCTCTCTCTCTCTCTCTCTCTCTCTCTCTCTCTCTCTCTCTCTCTCTCTCTCTCTCTCTCTCTCTTTCTCTTTCTCTTTCTCTCTCTCTTTTTCTTTTTCTCTTTTTCTCTTTCTCTCTCTCTCTCTCTCTCTCTCTCTCTCTCTCTCTCTCTCTCGCTCTCTCAGAACATTTCTGTTATGTTCTCTTTAGATCCATAAACGTACAGTGGCGAAAGAAATTCAGACTTAATATTTTTTATTACAAACATCTTCTAGATTGAGGAGACAAGAAAGACACATGAAACTGGCTTTGAGAAAAGAGAGAAACCCATTACTTTTAACCAAACCCAACGCACGTGGCCATGTACATTTCGTCAGATACTTACCTATCTTACAAGAGAAGGAATCTCGCCTTCAGCAAGATAAAGCACCGCTGGAATATCATTCCAAGTCCTTACTAATTATCTTATATCTCACACTAAGAGGTTATGCCATTGCTGATATTAAGAAAGTATCCCATTGCATAACATAAGGAATTATCCCATTGTTTCTAATAAGGAAAAGAAAGGTGGTCATTGAGCCTTAAGAGAATGGTGCGAAACAAAGATGAGCAACTATCATCAAGGAAACTTTTAACAGATGCGTTCACAAGAGGATGACACAACGACAGGTTTTAAGAATATCGTATGCCTTTTGACTAGGTTATTTCATCATTTCATCAAAGAAGAAGAAGAAGAAGAAGAAGAAGATTATAATCGAGATTGGTTTAGACAATATGTGTCAAGCCAAAGGCCAGTCTCAGAAATAGAGGTTATGTATATGTACATGTACATGTACTTATAATAACAATCATCATCCTCATCATTAATATCTTCATCACCATCATCATCATCATCGTCATCATCATATCACAGAAAATATTTTCGACGTTAAATTTAATTCTGAAAGACATAATGTCGATCATGTACTTCAGGCACTGATTTGATGTCACAAATTTAAATGAATACGATTATTATAAAGGTTTGCCATGAATATGAACACGAACCGAATAGACCCGAGTCTATAGATATAAGAAGGCGAGAAACTGTTTCCAACTGTCTTAGACACCAGACACAATTGCATGTGCTAATGTAGAAAGGAAGAGTTTTCCAGGTCCGTGAAGCACCATCAAAGGGTCTGAAATTACAGCAGCAAATTGGTAACTTGTGGTTAAGAGTGAATTAATTACCCAGCAAACGCGACACGAGAAATAATTGTTCACAGAAGAAGAAGAAGATAAGATACGATAAGATAAGTTAAGATAGATAAGATGAGATAAGTTAGATAATATGAGATAAGATAAGATAAGAGAAGATCAAACAAATTATTTAACAAGGGTCTTGCCCTTGGGGCTTGTAACAATAACAATTAGTATAACAAAATAACAAGAACAGCAGCAAGAACACGAAGACAGAAGAAGAAGAACAAGAACAAGAACAAGAAAAACAAGAACAAGAAGAACAAGAACAAGAACAAGAACAAGAAGAACAAAAAGAAGAACAAGAACAATAAAGAACAAGAAG
>CM072513.1:85073007-85075507 GCA_036898135.1 Oncomelania hupensis
AATAAATAATGATGATGATGATAATAATAATTATTTTAAATGATTTATTGTCCCTTTTTTCGGGAAATTCTGGGCCGCCTGCCCTGGAGAAGGCGTAGTCGCAGCCTGTGGCGCGCCCAAACCCAACCTACCTAACATTAGTTGTGTCTTTTTTCAAATTTTGCTGAGGGAGCAAACCGGGGTACCCGGGCAAAACCCCAGAGACGTTGCCCGAGTCGAAAGTAAATAATAATCGGAAAAACATAACGCCCAGATGCTGGCTCGATCGATCCCACACCTGTGAGGCGCCATTGGTTTCTGGCCTGCGGACAAGGCAAGTTAGTCCCGCCTTAACCCACTTGGCCACAACGCTTAATAATAATTTTAAAACTACTACTACAACTACTACTACTACTACTACTACTACTACTACTACTACTACTGCTACTACTATTTATTATTATTATTATTATTATTATTATTATTATTATTATTATTATTATTATTATTATTTATTATTATTATACTGGCTGCCATAAAGGCACCAATCATGCTCAAAGCGCGGCGATCTGTCTGTACCAACATACCCGCTCACATGTTCCGCCCACTATCTCACACACACAATAAACAAACACCTATCACTCAAACATGTGGGATAAAAGAAGAGAGATCGCTATGAGAAGACGGAAAGCAAATTAAATTTTTGTATTTGCCATTTTAGATTGATTGCATCAAGGGATTGAAGGGAGGGAGGAAACCGTAGTACTAGGAGAAAACCCTCGGTGACCTCAATGGTCTCGTACCTAAGTCACATAAGTTCGCCCCTTGCGGCAATCGAACCCTCGACCTTCAGCACAGGAAACCGGCGACTTACCCACTGAGCCACGAGGCGTGGGTGAATTGGTGGGTGGGTAAGTGGTTGTGGTGTTGGTGGTGGTGTTGGTGTTGGGGTGGTGGTGGTGGTGGTGGAGCACAACGTTACTAAACAGACTTATAAAAACATAGTCAAAGAAAATTGCTATCAGCACCGACTTTCCCATTCTCTCCAAAGGATCCCTATCCTTGCGCATAATCATAAACAGACAATGAAAGCCAAAGTTGTGTAGCCTTACAATAAAATCTCTCTCTTTCTCTTTCTCTCCACCCCTCCCCCCTCCCCGTCCCCTCCCCCTATCCAAAACACCATTTCCCTGCATACAAACAAGCACTCTATCTTTTGTTGCGAATAGTTATGGAGTTACCTGATCTTGGCACAGTTATCTGAGCTTGCTGATCGTTGGGAAAGGCCCCCTCCTACCGGAAGTTGTCAATTGTCAACCCCCCTGAATCCAACAGACCATCGAAAGAGTCCACGTTTTGGCAAATGAATAATGCTTTCACTCTCTCAACCAAACTATACGTAACACGCCTCGAACGAGGAACAGCGGTAATCAACCTTTATTTAATAAGCGTTCGGACATCCTGATTCAACAGTGCAGAAGAGGCGGATCCTCGAAACTCACCCTATTTTAATCCACGCACAATCCATGCAGGACTATTTCGCTGCTAATACTTGCAAAAAATATTTTCTTTACTTTTAAATTAATTAGATAATCCTGAATTTTCTCGATTTTTATTTTAATTTTTTATTCGGAATTCCATTAAACTTACTGCAGAAACACTAAGTGCAGATACTATCTAGAAATGAATGAAAAAAGTAAAGATTAGATCAAAACAAATCAAGACATTTAAAAATATAAATATTTATTGTTTTCACGCAACGATGAAGATGATTAAGCTTATATCATGTTCAACCTGGAAATCGACATTCATAAATATGTATGTTCGTGACACATCATACTAAAACTATGATTTTAAAATGTTACTGTTTTAAATTTTTCTTAAAATCCCAATCTTCACTGTATGCCGTTAAGCGCAGTGTCAAAAAGAACCCTCCAGCACTTTTGCGAAATCGCGTCTCACAGTCACTAAAAATAGCGGAGCGATCGAGGCTCGCCTACAGCGGGCAGTAATTGCATGGGCGGGGTCAGAGGAAAAACCGTGTCAGTTTACCCTGCTCGGGACCCTCCCGTTTTCCTCCTGTTTATGATTAATTCATGACGGGTACACGTTTATGCAGAACAGAGGGGACAGACTGGAATTGGAGGGGTACCTCATTCAGTTACTGTTGTTGGAGAAAAGGGACTTCACTCCCTTGGGGGTGAGATTTGAGTGTTCCCTCCCCTTTTGATAACCTTGACAGGCAAGGGGGCAGACCCACCCGATGAGAGAGAGAGAGAGAGAGAGAGAGAGAGAGAGAGAGAGAGAGAGAGAGAGAGAGAGAGAGAATAATATAATGATAATGGGTTAGCCTCGTGGCTCAGTGGGTTAGTGATCGGTTTCCTATGCCGAAGGTCGCGGTTCGATTCCCGCATGATTACTTTTACAGTGCTTTTTCCTATAAAACTTCATTTGAAAGTGCAATGTTCACGCATTCACACACCAAAAAAGAAAATCATTAGAATCTATCTATCTATCTATC
>CM072513.1:85080507-85083007 GCA_036898135.1 Oncomelania hupensis
AGAAGAATGAAGAGAAGTCATGATGAAGCAAGAAAAGAGAATGCAAGAAGAAGAAGAAGAAGGTAGAAGAAGAAGAAGAAGAAAGAAGAAGAAGAAGAATGAAGAAGAAGAAGAAGAAGAATAAGAAGAAGAAGAAGAAGAAGAAGATCATGATGATGCAAGAAAAAGATTATGATGGTGAAAGAAGAAGAAGAAGAAGAAGAAGAAGAAGAAGAAGAAGAAGAAGAAGAAGAAGAAGAAGAAGAAGAAGGATGATGGTGGTGGTGGTGGTGATGATGATGAAGAAGATGATGAAGAGAATGGAGAAGGAAGAAGATTAGATGATGGAAGAAAAAGAAGAAGAAGAAGAAGAAGACGAAGAAGAAGAAGAAGAAGAAGAAGAAGAAGAAGAAGAAGAAGAAGAAGAAGAAGAAGAAGAAGAAGAAGAAGAAGAAGAAGAAGAAGAAGAAGAAGAAGAAGAAGAAGAAGAAGATTATGATTATTGAAGAGGAAGACGAAGAAGAAGAAGAAGAAGAAGAAGAAGAAGAAGAAGAAGAAGAAAGAAGAAGAAGAAGAAGAAGAAGAAGAAGAAGAAGAAGAAGAAGAAGAAGAAGAAGATTGTGATGATGGAAGAAGAAGAAGAAGAAGAAGAAGAAGAAGAAGAAGAAGAAGAAGAAGAAGAAGAAGAAGAAGAAGAAGAAGAAGAAGAAGAAGAAGAAGCACCTTGAGCAGCTCTTGAGCAGCTCTTGAGCTGTAAAAACGCTATACAAGAAGGACTAAATAAATGTCAAACTTGAAGATAAGAAGGAGTAGTCGACAGCGGAGCAGGATGCCATCTATAATGCCGGAAATGACCCAACAATTTCAAATCAGCCAAACATTTTAACATTACTACTACACTGATCGATGCAGTAGGGCGATGGCTTCGGCCACTAAGACTGAAACTAGCGGTGACCTCCAAAATATCAGTTCTGTGCTCTACCGACTGAGCTAAATTTGTCCTCAAATTGCCGGCGGCGTAGAAGTAAATGAAGCTAGCGTCCCCACGTTCAAATCTCCCAAATCGTCCAAACGTCACGCGCAGGGAGGCTAGCGCTGGTAGCGTTCCAGAAGAAGAAGGAGATGGAGGAGAAGGACGAGGAGGAGGAGGAGGAAGAAGAGGAGGAGAAGAAGAAGAAGAAGAAGAAGGTGGAGACGGAGGAGAATGAAGAGGAGGAGGAAAAAGACGAAGGAGAATAAGGAGGAGGAAGAAGAAGAAGGAGGAGGAGGAGGAGGAGGAGGGAAGGGGAAAAAGAAGACGAGGAAGAGGAAGATAGAAGAAGTAGGAGTATGAAGAAAATGAAGGAAGATTAAAATGAGGAGGGAAAGTCAAGAGAAAAGACGATGCACGAGGACGGGATGGACGATGGACAGCAGAAAGGCGGTAATGATGGGAGGAACGGAGAGAAAATGACAGGCGAGAGAAAAGAGAAAGAGGAATGAGGAGTAAAAGAAAGAGACGAATGAGGAAAAGGAAGAAAAAGAAACAAGAGGAATATAACAAAAAGGAAGTGGATAGGAAGAGAACTTTTTGTTATCTCTTTCTTTGCTTTATTAAAAAAACAAAAAGTCGGAATATGTTAGGAAGATAAGAAAGGTTTCATCTGTGTAAACAACGCTATGGTTGGACATTGTTTGTGTTGACGATTTGGATTTTAAATGTAGTTATGGATGTTAATTTACGACTATTATTCAAATCATTAATGAACTTTGATAGTCACAAAATTCATTAGCATCAGCACATAAACAAAAGAAGCATCTTTACACGGAAGCAAGGTCTTCGTTTCACATGAAATGTCATCATGACAGCACGCACGGCAAGGAGGTCCGTATTAGCTGGCGGCTAGCGGTCATTTTTGTGTGTCCTCTGGCGAATCCTTGATGACCAGCGCTCCAGTCGAGTCCCTTCTTCTCTCTTCAGCCAAACCGCTAGCATCTTCAGCCAACGTTCTAGAACTCTCAGAAGCCATCCAGATCACGCCTGGTATCAAAGGCTGCCTGCGATTGCGTACAGAGCAGTCATTCAGAGTTCCTGGAATGTTGCTGTCTTCCGACGATAAAAAAACATATTTATTTATTTATTTATTTATTTATTTATTTATTTATTTAATTTTTGTTATAAAGCGCTTTTCCAGGACGAGAGCTGCTCAAGGCGCTGGTCGATACAGAATTTTATCTCAAGCCGCCCGAAGTGCCCACTTGCAGCCTCAGGCGCATAGTGTGACGTCCAGACCACTGAGCAGGATCCTGGGTGACCGGGGATGGGGGAGAAGGAGCCTAGTGTTTGCTGGAAGGGAACATGGGCGTCAGATTCTTTAAAGCCCTTGCGATGGAACGCGTGCGTGCACAGACGAAACCTCGTGGTATACTGTGGCCCGAAGGATGGCTTTCTAGATAAATCCTGCTTGCAACCTCATGACCAATAGCAAAGTAGACCTAGAGCTAACAACCCTTTCTCTTTATAAAAATAGAAAAAAGAAAG
>CM072513.1:85088007-85098007 GCA_036898135.1 Oncomelania hupensis
TCTTGACAGTCATCTGAAATTCATTATGACAAAATTCCGATTTGGTGTTTCAGATTTGTTGGTCCATTTTTATCGATATCGGCAATGTAAGCCAGATTATCTAATTTGTCCGCTATGTAAAAACGGTGTGGAGAATGAAATTCATTTCTTACTTTTTTGTCCTTTTCTAATAAATCTCAGAAAGAAAGCTAATACCTATAAAATTCCATAGAAATCCAAGTTTATTCCGTTTTCAGTTGTTAATGTCATCAAAACAACCTCATATTGTTAAAAAAATGTATGTGTTTACTTGTATCATGCTTTTAAAATTCGGGAAATTGCGTTATCCTGATTGTTATATATATTTATTTATATGTTTCTGCTAATGTATTGATTGTTTATATATTTATAATTATGTTACTATGCGCTTTGTAAAATGTTGTTATGGTAAATTACCCCCTTTCTAATGGGGCTTTGGCCTTATCAAAATAAATAAATTTCAATTTCAATTTCAATTTCAATCTCTCTCTCTCTCTCTCTCTCTCTCTCTCTCTCTCTCTCTCTCTCTCTCTCTCTCTCTCTCTCTCTCTCTCTCTCTCTCTCTCTCTCTCTCTCTCTTCCCTTCTTTCCATTGCATCCGACGTTGATGGAACGCAATCCATTTAAAAAATATATTTTCTGATCCCTCATGCACAAACATCCATTCTACCAATTTCTATCTTCTGATGTTATTTGGGTTTTTAGCATCGACTAACTTTCTGTAAAGCTCTCTGAGCTCTAGTGAGTAAGAGCGCTTTACAAATTATTATTATTATTATTATTATTATTATTATTATTATTATTATTATTATTATTATTATTATTATTATTATTATTATTATTATTATTATTATTCATGAAGAGACATCGGAGGGGAAAAAAAGCAACGAAGCTTTGATGACGATGACGATGTTAAGGACGAATCAACAACAATACCTGCACCACCAACAACAACGACGACGACAATCATACTTAGGGAAACGTTAAGGACAACGACGACAAAGATTAAGACAGCTGCTGACCAGCTGCTTCGTCCAAAATTACATCACCGCTGATAAAGAGTGTGAGTTTTATTCACAAAGGGCGTGTTTTAAGCTCACAAAGACATTACATTTTGGGGCCACAAAGGACTACATTTTTGGTCAATTTTGGTGGAAGCAGTCACGTGTAAGACATTCTGTGTCTTGTAGTTCCCCAAAAAGAAATTAATAAACTCCCTCAGTCGTGATGAACGCATCTTTTTCAAGTGCTTCAAGTACTTTCCACTGGCATCCCTCTTCCAGATTCTCTCCCTTGCCCCCCCCCCCCCCCCCCCACCCCCCTAAAAAGCGAAACTGACGGTGGAAATCGCAGGGGTCGGGTATTCGCCCTATGAAGGCCGGGGACTGTCCCGCCGCGAAACGAGGGGCGTGGCACGTGCGCGACGTCATCAGCACGTCACAGGCACGCGGCGCGTCACTCTTGACGTCACTTCATCCTTCTGGAGGAGGAAAGCAGGGCGCATTGTCGGGGCCTAGCAGTGATGAGCCCAACGGAGATTTGGGCAGTGTCCGACACCCAATATCTTTCCCTTGTCTTTGATTTTCCTGTTCTGTCTTGATTGAGCAAATAATAGTGACTCTCCGCCCTTACCCCACCTCACCCCACCCGTCCAAAGTTGGGGATGGTGTCGAGCAAATAGACCCAAACAAGGGCTAAAGGTTGGAGAAAGGGGAGTTGCAAAGGAAGATGGGAAAGGGGGTTGTATTGTACTGGTATTTAAAAAAATAATGTCCTTGCCAAAAAAGCACAATGAAAGTTATTATTTTATTGTTCTTAAAGCAAAGAAAAAGAAAATAGCGTGTCGTTAAAGAATAGGGTCCACATTTTCTTTAGGCGGCAGGGATAGCTCAGTGGTCAGAGCGCACGACTTGTTTGAGTGTGTCTTGGGCGACGTGGGTTCGAATCCTGACTTCAGCAAAATATTTTGAGCGTCTTGAGAAGCTCTCTGAGCTTGTAAGTGGGCTATATAAGAGAAACCTCTTTCTTTCTTTCCCGAATTGGGACCAGGTTTGCTTTAGAAGGGTGTAGGTGGGTGGAGGGGGGTTAGAATGGATGACGAGGTGGGGAGAGGGGGAGGAAGAATGAGGTAATGGTTGTAAGCATGGTCAGAGGAAGAAGGGAGTATATGGACAATTAAAAGATAAGA
This sequence comes from Oncomelania hupensis, assembly GCA_036898135.1. Classification (NCBI taxonomy): domain Eukaryota; kingdom Metazoa; phylum Mollusca; class Gastropoda; order Littorinimorpha; family Pomatiopsidae; genus Oncomelania; species Oncomelania hupensis. Next base: position 85,090,214 of record CM072513.1, read on the forward strand.
AGATTTAGATTATTTATGCAAGAAGAATTAGATTATTTATGCAAGAAAAATTAGATTATTTTATGCAAGAAGAAAGGGGAAATGACAGACAAAACAAGTTGCATAAAAGGTTCCAAATGTTCACCTTTATTAAAAACAGGCTTTCTCGGGGTGTGAAAACGTTGCATGAAGAATTAGATTATTACTGTATAATAATTTTGACCTGTTGCAATAATAACCCGGTCTTATATACGTAGCGCCAGGTATCCAAGCTATATTTATACTAACTCCTTTCCTGTACCATATTTAACCCACACACCCACTCCCACAACCGGTGGGCGTTAAGGTAATCGACCAGTGACATGCAACTGCTACGCCTAACTTGCCTCTCTCTTTCCATCCCTCTCTCCTCCACGTTCACATTCTTCTTTCTTTTTCCCCAACTATTTCTTCCCCTTCTTTACAACTGTTTAATTACCATGTAATGTAATGTAGTGTAATGTAATGTAATGTACAACTGTTTAATTACCATGTAATGTACAACTGTTTAATTACCATGTAATGTACAACTGTTTAATTACCATGTAATGTAATGTACAACTGTTTAATTACCATGTAATGTAATGTACAACTGTTTAATTACCATGTAATGTAATGTACAACTGTTTAATTACAATGTAATGTAATGTACAACTGTTTAATTACCATGTAATGTACAACTGCTTAATTACCATGTAATGTAATGTACAACTGTTTAATTACAATGTAATGTAATGTACAACTGTTTAATTACCATGTAATGTACAACTGTTTAATTACCATGTAATGTACAACTGTTTAATTACAATGTAATGTAATGTACAACTGTTTAATTACCATGCAATGTAATGTACAACTGTTTAATTACCATGTAATGTACAACTGTTTAATTACCATGTAATATAATGTAATGTACAACTGTTTAATTTCAATGTAATGTAATGTAATGTACAACTGTTTAATTACCATGCAATGTAATGTACAACTGTTTAATTACCATGTAATGTACAACTGTTTAATTACCATGTAATGTAATGTACAACTGTTTAATTACCATGTAATGTAATGTAATGTACAACTGTTCAATTACCATGTAATGTAATGTACAGCTGTTTAATTACAATGTAATATAATGTACAACTGTTTAATTACCATGTAATGTAATGTACGTACAGCTGTTTAATTACAATGTAATGTACAACTGTTTAATTACCATGTAATGTAATGTACAACTGCTTAATTACCATGTAATGTAATGTAATGTACAACTGTTTAATTACCATGTAATGTAATGTACAACTGTTTAATTACCATGTAATGTAATGTCATGTAATGTACCACTGTTTTATTACCATGTAATGTAATGTACAACTGTTTAATTACCATGTAATGTAATGTAATCTAATGTACAACTGTTTAATTACCATGTAATGCAATGTACAACTGTTTAATTACCATGTAATGTAATATAATGTACAAATGTTTAATTACCATGTAATGTACAACTGTTTAATTACCATGTAATGTAATGTACAACTGTTTAATTACCATGTAATGTAATGTACAATTGTTTAATTACCATGTAATGTACAACTGTTTAATTACCATGTAATGTACAACTGTTTAATTACAATGTAATGTAATGTACAACTGTTTAATTACCATGTAATGTACAACTGTTTAATTACCATGTAATGTAATGTACAACTGTTTAATTACCATGTAATGTACAACTGTTTAATTACCATGTAATGTACAACTGTTTAATTACCATGTAATGTACAACTGTTTAATTACCATGTAATGTAATGTAATGTAATGTACAACTGTTTAATTACCATGTAATGTAATGTACAACTGTTTAATTACCATGTAATTTAATGTAATGTAGTGTACAACTGTTTAATTACCGTGTCATGTAATGTACAACTGTTTAATTACCATGTAATGTAATGTAATGTACAACTGTTTAATTACCATGTAATGTACAACTGTTTAATTACCATGTAATGTAATGTACAACTGTTTAATTACCATGTAATGTAATGTACAATTGTTTAATTACCATGTAATGTACAACTGTTTAAATACCATGTAATGTAATGTACCACTGTTTAATTACCATGTAATGTAATGTACAACTGTTTAATTACCATGTAATGTAATGTCATGTACAACTGTTCATCCACCTCAAACCCTCAAAACGATTAGGAAGAGTTTGATTAGGAGTGAAAAATATTTCCAACACACACACACACACACACACACGTGCGCGCACACACGCCCCATCTAGACAGACCTATTACGAAATAACAAATAGAACCGCTTACAAAGTACACGCCTTTAACCTTGAAATGATCCTTAATAGTTTGAATGAATGTTACAGCTATGCAGTTCATAAAAAGCGTCTACTCATTTAAGGCGCGCTTACGTGCTTATAACTGCATCTCACTTTAAGTTTCCAAATCCCTCCCAGTCTAGCCTCCATTTACTAAAATCGTAGGTAAACAAAAGTAAATGGTAGTCCCATAGCCTTGTGGCCCTAGGGGAGCGTGATGTTGGAGATCACACTTATCTTGGGCCAGCGTAATGAGGGTGATGCCCATCTCTCTCCCTCGCTGCTTTACCTTCCCCACCCTTAAGAGAGTAGGTACTCAATCACAGTTGAGTCAACTGGGGGCGTTGTTATTTGTCGCTTCACGTTTTGCGGTCACCCATCCAAGTGCTACCCCCGTTGGGGTGCCGGGGGTTTCAGTATAAATAGTATCCTCACTTTCTGGAAATTTAGTGCTTTAAATTCCCACTGTCGCTGTCTTTCTCATTCGCTCTTTCTCATTCCTGCTCTGTTCTATCAATCTGCTATACTATCGTCTTCTTCGCTAGACCAGTCTCCTACCTTTTTTCTTGAAAACCCTTCCGGGACAAGACTCCTTGTTCGTGTATGAGGTCTGTCGGATCAGCTTGGGAATATTGGACGCTTTCTGCCAGGTGGTCACTAGGGCTTCCTATGATGTTATTATTTAGCAATGTAGGCATTTTATATGTATGTGTTTTGTTGATAATTTATAATGATGTTTGTATTCTATTTTGTTTTTGTAAACGGGGGTTCGATAAGTTGGGGTGAAGCCTCAGCCGTACCCTGCGTGGGATGTCTTTATTGTAAAGTGACTGGCTGGTGGAGGGCATTCAGTTTTCCCACTAGGGTTGTTTCAGCAGATCTTTTATGCGGATTGGGAGTTGTCCGATCCTGATTTGGCTCGGAAGAGTCCGCTGAACCTAAAGCAACAATTATGTCATGTAATGTAATCCAAGTGCTAACCGCACTGGACGGTGCTTAACTTGCGACACAGTAGCGAGTGCTCCAACCACTGCGCTATCCGTCACCCCGCAGTTCATAGAAAGCGTCTACTCATTTAAGGCGCGCTTACGTGCTTCTAACTGCATCTCATTTCGTTTCAAAATCCCTCCCAGTCCAGCCTCCATTTACTAAAATCGTACGCCTTAAAAACACATTGAAAATGTAATTCAACCACCGCACCAGACATTGTTCTAATAGTTTTGATTCAACATTTCATTTAAGAGAGCAAACAGCAGTGGCTCAGTACATAGCATAGCGTTGCAAAACATCCTTAAGATGCCTCGCCAAAGTCTAAACCATTTAAAGACCACCCTCATCGAGTTTCTTAAAGGCGTGTTTCTTCTTGCAGGGAAATGGCGAGGGCGAAAAAGACTTTGCGGGGGATAAGAGAAGAAAAAGAATCTTTTATTTGGCAAAAGAAAAAGAAAGGTTTAAAAGAAAGAGAGAGAGAGAGAGAGAGAGAGAGAGAGAGAGAGAGAGAGAGAGAGAGAGAGAGAGAGAGAGAGAGAGAGAGAAAGAGAGAGAGAGAGAGAGAGAGAGAGAGAGAGAGAGAGAGAGAGAGAGAGAGAGAGAGAGAGAGAGAGAATAGTTTTACTGTACAGAGGAATAAAAGGTTTAGGGGAGGGGAGGGAAAGAGAATCGTTTTATTTCTCATGAGGGGGAAAAAAGGAGTGGTGTCGAGGAAGAGAGAAGACAGGATCGTTTGTCAGGGTTACCTAGGGCCTGTAACACGATGATTAGCAGGTAATTACGCTCTGTCACCCCGCCTGCAACGTCTTGCCGGGCCTACCTTTTGTGCGCGGAGTGACACACGGCTGGTGGAGGACGTGAAGCGGCTTTGAAGGCGTAGGGAGAAATCAATTTGCGGGGTGGCGAGTGGCGGTGGCGGCGCGCTAATGGAAACGAGGCAGCACGTGCATCACAATGGCGGCGATGAGCGCAGCTCGACAGTTATGGCCTAATTGACGTCGCACACACCTCCGCCCTCCTCTGCCTGGGCCTGGCCCAGCAGGGACACCTCCTCGCCCGGCTCCACAAGTTTGTCCGCTTTCTCCAAGACCTCTTCTCCGCTCCCCCGTCTGCCTGTCGCCTTTCTCTTCTCTTCTTTGGCATCTCGGGCCACACAGTCGTTCCTCTGTGCTGACAAACGCTATCTGTCACTCTTCAACACCTCTCTTGCCATGCAGTCCACTCCAATTTCCTTTTTTGGGGGGTGGGTGGGGCTGGGGGGCCGTGGATGCAACACTTCCGAATTTCCCTTTCAAACAGTTGTGGTTGCTTCACAACACTGCACGGGATCCCTCACGATTCCGTCGCCTGGCTTGTTCACGGTGGGAGTGGGGCGCTCACAATCTTGTTTCTCCATTCAAGCTCTCAGATGTTTGTTGTATCTAATGAGCAAACTTTTACACGGACCCACACTCACCACCTAAATCGGTTCAAGGCAGAGTAAGTCAGCGACTGTTGTTGAGTATGTGCGGCTTCTACATCTTTTTGAAGCAAACCCCATAATGTCTCTATTTGAGAAACTTACTTCAAAAAGATCGGATGACTGAATCGTCGCAGTCCTAAGAAAAACTGCAGATTTTCCCAGTACTCATAATCCAGAGCAAATTTGCAGCCTCGTTACTAATTGTAGCAGCCCGTCACACCTGCATCCAGCGAAGGCGGAAGGCCCTCGGAGAGAAGTTCCATTCAATCAGCTTTCGTGCTTTGGGCGATTCCTGCTCACTAACAGTAAAGTTTTACAACGATGCCGGTGGGTCGAGTCAAGCAGGAAGGGGGTGAGTTTGAAGCACTCAGGGCGGGGAAGAGAGTGTGTATGCGTCGCGAGGGAGGGAGAGAGGGATACTATGACTTAAGGCCACAAAGCTGTGGACGAAGCTCTTGGGTGGAAGCACATAGGGAGGGCGGAGAGGTGAGCGTGGGGTGTGGGGCAAGTAGTGGGGAGTTAGGGTTTGAAGCATTGGATGTAGAGAGGGGGTTGGGGATGGGGGTAAGGAATGTACTAGCAGGGTGTAAACTGTGGGCCTTGGGTAGAGGCAGGCAGGGACACAGGGTGGGGGCGAGCTTGAAGGACCAAGGGGGCTGTTGAAGTGTCGGAGGTAACGGAAGAACTTACGGAAATCGATGAGTTGCGGAGTCGGTGATGCGTGAGGTTTTCCTGCGGCGAGCGACGAACAAAGTGCGTGAGACGAGAAGCATCTGGCATTAAACCATGGAAACTATCGACGTCCACAGTGTCAAACACAACAAAACACAGACCAGTACTAGACAACAGAACACAGACCAATACTACACAACAGAACACATACCAATACTACACAATAGAATAAAACAAAACAGCGAAACAATCGAATTGTAACATTTATATTAATTTGTGTGAATGTCACAATTGTAAACCATGAGACCCGAACAATCATTCTGTGTGTTTGGTATTATATCTAACAGTCGTCGTTGGTGTGACGGTGGGTCTATCGTTGCTGGGCTCTGCGCAATGGAATGCTATTATCCACTCGTCTTTCGTCTGTGGGGATCGGCTAGTTAATCGCCCGGTGACTAATCTTAATACATTTATAAGTTTAGCTCGGTCTGTGTTAGGATGGGGTTACAGAGATAGGGAGAAAATGGTAAAAGATTCACTGACACACTAACTCTTACACGGCTATGAAACATGGTCGCTGTCTTTGCCTCAAACCAAGGTACTGCTCTATTTGTTTTCTTGAATAAAAGGTATCTTTAAACCAAATCAAGGTCTCTTAAGACAGTTAATGCTCATTACAGTCATTGGTTCCAAACACCCAAGAGCGACGGTCTGAGGCGCCGATAACATAACCCTGATGCTCAGGCAGCGCCTATAACATAACCCTGATACTCAGACAGCGCCCATAACATAAACCTGATGCTCAGGCAGCGCTGATAACATAACCCTGATGCTCAGGCAGCGCCTATAACATAACCCTGATGCTCAGGCAGCGCCCATAACATAAACCTGATGCTCAGGCAGCGCTGATAACATAACCCTGATGCTCAGGCAGCGCCTATAACATAACCCTGATACTCAGACAGCGCCCATAACATAAACCTGATGCTCAGGCAGCGCTGATAACATAACCCTGATGCTCAGGCAGCGCGTCCATAACATAACCCTGATGCTCAGGCAGCGCCCATAACATAACCCTGATACTCAGGCAGCGCCGATAACATAACCCTGATGCTCAGGCAGCGCCGATAACATAACCCTGATGCTCAGGCAGCGCCGATAACATAACCCTGATGCTCAGGCAGCGCTGATAACATAACCCTGATGCTCAGGCAGCGCCGATAACATAACCCTGATGCTCAGGCAGCGCCGATAACATAACCCTGATGCTCAGGCAGCGCCGATAACATAACCCTGATGCTCAGGCAGCGCCGATAACATAACCCTGATGCTCAGGCAGCGCCGATAACATAACCCTGATGCTCAGGCAGCGCCCATAACATAACCCTGATGCTCAGGCAGCGCCGATAACATAACCCTGATGCTCAGGCAGCGCCCATAACATAACCCTGATGCTCAGGCAGCGCGTCCATAACATAACCCTGATGCTCAGGCAGCGCCCATAACATAAACCTGATGCTCAGGCAGCGCCGATAACATAACCCTGATGCTCAGGCAGCGCCGATAACATAACCCTGATGCTCAGGCAGCGCGTCCATAACATAACCCTGATGCTCAGGCAGCGCCGATAACATAACCCTGATGCTCAGGCAGCGCGTCCATAACATAACCCTGATGCTCAGGCAGCGCCGATAACATAACCCTGATGCTCAGGCAGCGCCGATAACATAACCCTGATGCTCAGGCAGCGCCCATAACATAACCCTGATGCTCAGGCAGCGCCGATAACATAACCCTGATGCTCAGGCAGCGCCGATAACATAACCCTGATGCTCAGGCAGCGCCGATAACATAACCCTGATGCTCAGGCAGCGCGTCCATAACATAAACCTGATGCTCAGGCAGCGCAGGATCCCTACACCTTCGGGACGAGAGTGGAGTATAAACCGAGGTCAAGTCTGTCCACGCAGGCACTTCATCGCACGGACTTTCCAGATCCTGACGCGCATGTCCTATATGAGTGTCAGTCACACCCAGCAAGCATCATGTCCTAATTTCTTGATGATGATGATGATGTCCACTTGTATGGCGCACATATCCATGCTGGCAGCGTCACGGTATACGCTTTACTCCCTGTGGTGCGTATTTGTCCAACAGGAAGATGAGGGTGTCATTGTACAATCCAACACACCCAGCGACATCAGGTGGTGGGGATGTGACGAGTGATGAGTCTTTAAGTTCCTGACGGAAAGCATCAACATTCATGCCTTTGATCTTTCTACACTTAATTTCTGTCAATGGTATCACAGTGTTT
>CM072513.1:85103007-85113007 GCA_036898135.1 Oncomelania hupensis
CATACTCTATTTATTGAAACTGTTTTTATTACAGAAATTGTAGAAAAATATCCGGGAATATAATCGTGTTGGGTCGATATACTCCGCCAACATTTACCTATTGTATGAACAGATCAGCTGATGGCGGATTGGCTCCCATAAAAAGCGGGGATTTTCCAAAACCCGTGCCAGGGGACAAAACTTAAGCTGACGGTGGCAGGCAATGGTTGGCAAACAGAGTGTAGTGCCCCTGATCCCCTTATTTCATAGGCCATTCAGTCAGCCGACACAACAAGTCAATCACCGCCATTTTACATTTTAAAAAAGGTAAGTTTTTTAAAGTACACTAGTCACGCGGCAGGTTCATAGTTAAAGGGACACGACACACTTTTCTTTCCCTTTTTTTTAGCGGTAACCTTTTCTCTTCACAATAAAACGCAACGACGTTTTGCCAACAACACCTTTCAAAGAAACTTATCCGCCATTTTTTAAAAACTTTATTGTTATATTTAATATTCGTCAAACAATTGAGGAAATCTGTTTTTTTTTAGGATCTTGGCCTAGAAAATCCTTTTCTAGCCAGCAAGAGCGAGGGGTGGATGAGGGTTGGGTGAGGGGTGAAGAAAAGGGAGAAAATTGAAGACAAGCTATGACTGTTCCCACCGTTCTTATATAACGTTCCAACGCTAAATATAATTATGATAGAAAACACTGTAAATTCAGTTACAAACAGAAACTACGTTTAACCAGGAGGAAAGGGAGAGGGATGAGAGAGGGGGAGGTGAGTGGGGGGGGGGGGGGCGGAGGACAAAATCATTTGTGGTCCTTTAACTGTTCGTCTGCCTGCTGTATTGCCATGTTTGACGTCGTGCTTAACCCTCGAGAGCCGCGTGCCACGATTTTGTCTATACACACAAATGTATTAAAGACCCCAGTCTCTTAAACATTAACTCCCATCCGTCCCCCACTTTCCACAGTAGGCCTCCAAACTCTCCCTCTGTTGCTACTTCCCAAAGGAATCCCTTACACCCGGGTACCCACACGCCTGTTTAACATCTACCCTCTCCCCACTTCTCGCACCTCCTTCCTCTCACCCCGCCCACCCCCACGTCCCCCGAAGAACCGTTAGGTCAGGAGGGTTAATGACGTTGACATTTGGATGGTTGACTGAGGGACTTAACAGAGGGTTTAAAACGTCAAGCAACAGATTCGTTTTACGTGTCGCCCGTAAATCGTGATAAGGAAGAGAGATAGGCAAAAGTTTGAATGCCTTTAAATTCCAAGACTACTGCAGTACTATATTTATTGTCACGAAATGCAATTTTTGTTCCGGAGTTCATGTATTTTATTTGTGTTTATTTGTCTTCTGTGTTGTGGTATGTGTGTTCGTGTGTGTGTGTGTGTGTGTGTGTGTGTGTGTGTAGGTGTGCGTAGGTGTTGACCCCGTTAGGCTGCCAATCGTATGGTTACACACTCACGTTATACTGCCGCGCTCATTATGCTGCCGACCGCATAATGCACAATTGCGATTTTTGAACTCCCTAACCTCTAAAATATGCATAAATTATAATCCGAGCTGTGATTGGTTTAGGCAGCATAACTCGGAAAATTCATTGTACGTCACACACGACCTTTTACACACGTGTGTGTATCCCGGCAGCATTTGTGCTGTAAAAAGTATACGTCAATTCACACACCAAGGAGAGAGAGGGTGGCTAGTTTTTGAAAACAAATGTGCACAACTCGTCGCCATCTTGAATTGAAAAGAGCCACTGGTAAGTTGCTGTGCTTTAGTTGATTTTTCGTTTGTTAATTATTTACTTTGAGTGCTTATGTATTTGTGCCATTATTATGAGAAAACCATGGATGCTGTCAGTGAAAATTCAACATTTTTTCTTCCCTTTTTCTGTGGAGAGTCCATTGAAGCTAGTGCCACTTTCATGGCTTGCTGCGTCTCCATCCCTCTTCTACTGACAGCACTGTTCTAGATCTAATTCTACTTTGTTTCCTTCCATTGTTGATTCAGAATCACGTTGGTTAATTCAAATTAATTATCAGTTCTGATGTTTGTTTTTTCTTTACATGAATGTTGGAAGGAAAAGTATTTATTCAGCATTCCAATACTAAAATAGGAAGTTTTTGTTTTCTAGCAGAGTTGTTACTAACTGGACTAATCTAGCTATTTCACTTAATAATGCACCAAGCATAAATAACTTTAAACACCAGTTAGATATACTTCCACAGTTTAAAATATATTTTATTGCTATGAGTATGATAATGAAATGTGTAGGAAAATCACATGCTCATTTTGCTCCTATACTACTAGTAGTGGTACAGTGAAAGTAAACAACTGAACAAAAACAGAATACACAACCATTCACATAGTGTTGGTGAAATTCAGAGTCCATTCACCAACCGACGACTAAAGGGAGATGCATGCCATTTTGTATGAACAACATTGTCAGATGTAAATATGTAAATAAATAAATAAACAATAGTAGTTTATGGTTACTGACCACAATGTCCATATAGTGTTTGTAAGAAACTGTGTTAAGCTAACACTGCCACATTTGTCAGTCATTAATTTGACAGTCATTGAGTACTTATGGATTTTTTTTCTTTTTTAGAATGTTCTGGAAATTCTGAGGTTTACAATTCGCCTGGAAAGCAATCAGAAAGTAAGTATATTTAAAATTTGAATCCAGAAAGTTCTTTATTAGTTAATATTTCTGACTTTTACATTTATTTATATTATTATGATAGTGTTACTTTGTACATAAGTGTCCATACTTGCATGAACTTGAAACTGATTAAGGTCACTGACCACAATCTCCGCATAGTGTTGGCAACTGCATTAAGCTAACACTGCCACATAGTGACAGTTAACTACTGTACAAAAACAGCATACACATGCCGAGATCTAAATGTTGGTGAATGTACCGGATGTGATCTTTAGCTGACTTAACGATGGAAAATTCTGCATTTAACAAATATCTAAAAATAAAATACGAAATTGAAAAATATAATTCAGCTTGAAGGTTAGAAATTAACAAATTACGGAAGCCTGGGTACAAAGGATAGTGTTTGTGGTTGACACTATGTTATATTTATTTTTATTTTCTCCAAAATTATCTAGTAACTTCGCCATAATGTATCGGACATTTAATAAAGTTGATTTTCGGTTGTTTTTTTTTTGCCTTTCCCCTCCCCCCTCTCTCTCTCTCTCTCTCTCTCTCTCTCTATATGTCTCTTCTCTCTCTCTCTCTCTCTCTCTCTCTCTCTCTCTTTATTAACAAAGAGACCGTGCAGTTTATTAAGGTGGCTGTAATGAACTCGTACTGTCAGTTAAAAACAGGGGTTGTTAGACCGTATCAAGCATTTATTTATTGCACTGTACAGGACGGGAATACACCACCGACCACTTAGTTTTTTTTTTTTTAGAATTCTGCTTGCTTATGACAGTAAAGCATTTAATTTTATATCCGTAACATTGTCACATTGTTGCAATAAATAAAAAGTTTCACCTGACTGCTAAATACTTGGATAATGTTATATTGATATTCACATCTAAACTAGTAAATATAATTAATTATCCGACAGTTTCATTGGCTGCACCTAGAAAGTAGAAAACCTGTTGATTGTGCTTCGAAATATCTCCACATTATATCTTAAAAACTCTTGAAGCTATGGATTTATCCCTAGTGGACACCCTCTTTCACCCCACACATCCTCCCTATTTTCTTCCTCCCACCCCACACAATTTACTAATTACGGTTGGTTGTAAAATATTACCACAGTTGGGCTTTATATAGTAAACAAGTAACATTTTGGTTTTTCTGCAGAGCATCCAGCCAGGCGTCCATGGAGTAAAGAGGAAGTAGCAGCTTGTTATCGACAGTTGGGTCGCTACATTCACCTCCACACCTTACCTGGTAAAGCTGTTATAGAAGACTGCCTCCAAAAAGAACCTGTTCTCAGGCACATAACTTGGAAAAACATCAAAGATTTTGTAAGAAATCGGACCACAGCAACAGCTAACGCAGCTAGATAAAAACACTGTGTACAAACTCTGTGTATGAGGGACTCGATTCTTTTCAGTCACACCTGCACTGCTTCAGAAACTTCTAGATGCCAAACTCTGGACTTTTGAGACTGATGGTCCACTACTGCACCATTGCAGCTCTCCAAAAATAGTGTGATGTTGTGATTCCTCATGTTTTAAGTACACTAAACCTTTTCACTGGTAAAGACTTCATGCACTAAATGGCTGCGTGTATGCACTGTGTAGACAACCTTTGATGACAGCGTGGTTTTGTGGAACAATTTGTAATGTAATGTAGAACGTCGTTTGAAACCAATTACTGAAAATTCTGTGACCAAGGCAATTGCCTGTATATGAATGGCACCAAAAATGACCCATGTAGCATCAAGTGGTATGTGTGAAAGATCCCTACTATTTTTTAGGTTTGTGAAACTGAGAACTATATTTTGAACTGCAGAACTGTGCCGGTAGAAACGGTCAAGCAGCCTAAATTGTGTTTGCAAGTTGAAATGTTCGAGCAAACACTTTCACTTTCCTTCGACTTGTTTGTCGACCTTGGCAAAAAGGAAAATTCAGAAACTTTATTGGCTTTGGAGTGAAGAGAGATGAGAGAGAATACCATGGACATGTACATTCCTCATTTATGTGGTGTTCAATCACACTGTGTAGCAGAGTTAGTAGGCCTGCGTCTCCACCACCTCTACCTGCCAACTGTAGATATTTCTACAGTCCTGATTCACTCATTATTTTTACCTTAGCTATTGAGAAGTATAAAGAATGTTAGAATATAACTAGTGGCAAGGAAAAAACAGTTTGTACATGGAAAAGTATTCGTTTTTATTTACTTTTATCATGACCAGCCGGGGAGGTTGTGGAGACATAAGCCCACTAGCTCTGCTATGCATATAACTGGGTGATTGCTGGAGACATAGGCCCACTAGCTCTGATGCATGTAACTGGGTGATTGGTGGAGACATAGGCCCACAAGCTCTGATGCATGTAACTGGGTGATTGGTGGAGACATAGGCCTACTAGCTCTCATATGCATGTAACTGGGTGATTGGTGTGCTTGCACGTAAGTGATGTGTGTGCTTGTGCGCATGCAGTTTTTTTTCTTGTTGTTTTTTAATAAATATTATAATGTGAATATTTTTTATAATTGATTCAAATAGGATTTTTGGATAGTAAGCAATACCAATACCATGTAACGTGGACAAAAATGTTGGTCATTAGACAGAGACACTTGGATCCCAGCAAAGGTACAGAAAAATCAGTTGCACAACATTATTGATAATGATAGTTTTTCTGTACCTTTGCTGGGATTCAAGTGTCTCTGTCTAATGACCAACATTTTTGTCCACGTTACATGGTATTCGTAGGGGTTGTCCGGTCCTGATTTGGCTCGGAAGAGTCCGCTGGACCTAAAACAATAATCATGTAATGTAATGTAATGCTCTGTTCTATCAATCTGCTATACTATCGTCTTCTTCGCTAGATCAGTCTCCTACCTTTTTTCTTGAAAACTCTTCCGGGACAAGACTCCTTGTTTGGGGTGCCGGGGGTTTCAGTATAAATAGTATCCCCACTTTCTGGAAATTTAGTGCTTTAAATTCCCACTGTCGCTGTCTTCCTCATTTACTCTTTCCCTTTCCTGCTCTGTCCTATCACTCTGCTATACTATCTTCTTCTTCGCTAGATCAATGACCTACCTTTTTTCTTGAAAACTCTTCCTGGACAAGACTCCTTGTTTGTGTATGAGGTCTGTTGGATCAGCTTGGGAGTGTTGGACGCTTTCTGCCGGGTGGTCACTAGGGCTTCCTATGATGTTAGTATTTAGCAATATAGGCATTTTATATGTATATGTTTTGTTGATAATTTATAATGATGTTTGTATTCTATTTTGTTTTTGTAACCGGGGGTTCGAGTAGTTGGGGTAAAGCCTCAGCCGTCCCCTGCGTGGGATGTCTTTATTGTAAAGTGACTGGCCGGTGGAGGGCATTCAATTTTCCCACTAGGGTTGTTTCAGCAGATCTTTTATGCGGATCGGGGGTTGTCCGGTCCTGATTTGGCTCGGAGGAGTCCGCTGGACCTAAAGCAACAATCAATCAATCAATCAATTGTGTATGAGGTCTGTTGGATCAGCTTGGGAATATTGGACGCTTTCTGCCAGGTGGTCACTAGGGCTTCCTATGATGTTATTATTTAGCAATGTAGGCATTTTATATGTATGTTTTTGTTGATAATTTATAATGATGTTTGTATTCTATTTTGTTTTTGTAAACGGGGGTTCGATAAGTTGGGGTGAAGCCTCAGCCGTCCCCTGCGTGGGATGTCTTTATTGTAAAGTGACTGGCTGGTGGGGGGGCATTCAGTTTTCCCACTAGAGTTGTTTCAGCAGATCTTTTTTTATGCGGATTGGGGATGGTCCGGTCCTGATTTGGCTCAGAAGAGTCCGCTGGACCTAAAGCAACAATTATGTAATGTAATGTAAACGTTCAGTGTTCTTTCCTTCTGTAATTCTACAGTATTTCCGTCTCGTTGTACAGTACAGTATGTGACTGAAAGCATGAATCGTTGGGGACACAAATTGTGCTGGTACTGCTTTCTCTAGTCCGTGAATAAATTGTTGCTAAAAAATTCTGACAATCTAACTTGTTGAAATTGAATAGTGTGCTGAGTCATGTTTAGAGGGAGCAGTGACCAAACAAATGGAAATGGCGAAATGGACTATGCATGATCTTTATTGATGAGGTGTAATCAATATTTTGATGCGTCCACTGTCAGTTTTCATGAGATGTAAGAATCGTTAAAGATCAAAATTAAAAGTATGCTTGTCTTAGGGTGAGTGCCAAATATGATTGGTAATAGAGATTTCGTGTGAGCTGGATGGGTCAAGGGCACATGTACAATGCCATGAACATAATTAAGACAGTTGGGTGCGCGTGAAAAAAATCGATTATATTTTGAAGTGTTTAGTTTAGGTAAGCATGCAGTGGGCAATTGGAAAGGATAACATTTCTTTTAGTATTTCAGATGAGAGTATAAACTGAGATCAAGTCTGCATGCATGCATTCCATTGCACGGACTTTAAAGATCTTGACGCTCATGTTCTAGCTGGGCGAGTGCCAGCTACCCAAATACACTTTGCACTCAACTAGGTCCAATACCTCATCGTCCAGGATTGTGCTCAGTCGTTTGAGAGTCAGACTATATGTCCAGAGGTTGCAGGTTGAGCATCAGACTATGCGCCCAGAGGTTGCAGGTTGGCGCCTTGGGCCGCTTTGGCTAGATCCTGTATCGGCCAGCACTTTGAGCAGCTCTGTCCTGTTGTCTGCAAATATGCATCCCGAACAGTGCCCTAAATACTTATAGTGAAATGGTTCAGTGTTTGAATGATCTTTCTATTTTATTTTAGAGCATCCTTTAGCAATCATAGTAGATACCATGCACAGCTCTGTGTGACTGCAGCACTTTGAAACAATGGTTTGTATGTTGCCCTGTTTACTAAGTAGACTGCTACAGGTTTTCAGGAAATTGATAAGACATTGATGTACTTATTTATTATTTATTATTATTTAATCGTTCTTATATAGCGCTTTTCCAGCTCAAGAGCTGCTCAAGGCGCTGGCCGATACAGGATCTAACTCAAGCCGCCCGAGACGCCACCCGCAGCCTTTGGGCGCATGGTCTGACGCCCGGACAACTGAGCACAATCCTGGGCAGCCAGGGATGGGGAGAAGGACCTAGGTGCATGCTGGGTGTTTTCTTGTCACCGGCACTCACCCGTCTAGGACATGAGCGTCAGGATCTTTAAAGTCCGTTATGATGGAATGTATGCGACACAGACTAGACCTCGGTTTATACTCTCATCCGAAGGAGTAGGAAAACAGGAGTAAAGTGTCTTTCCCAGGGACACAACACAATGGCCCGGCCAGGGCTCGAACCCGGGACCTTCCGATCCGCAAGCCGAAGCACTACCATTATCATTCATTAAATTAAACCACCATTCGTTATTGACACAGCCCAAGCACCCATATTTTTATGTTACACGAAGTTATGCAAATTAATAGCCGAATCTCTTATGTCGATGTTCGTGCTTGGGCAGTGTAAATAAAAATATCGAAGCTCGAATATCAAATATCAAGGGATGAACTTGTGCGACTTGTAGGTACGAGGCTTTTCAGGTCACTGTTGGTTTTCTCTGGGTACTCTGGTTTCCTCGCTCCCTTCAATAAAAATATTGGATGCAGTCAATCTAAACATTTCAAAATTAAAATTAGATTCCCTTTCCATCTTCTAATAATAGTGACTTTGCATGTCTGAGTGATGAATGTGCGTTCCGTGCGTATGTAAAGATGTCTGCAAAATGTGCAATTTATTGACTTTTATGTTTTTTAATTAGTGTTGTTGTAGGTTTTTTCCCCACTTTTTTGTTTTTGTTTTTTGTTGTTAAATATGTGCTTTTTTAAATTTAAAAAAACACATTTTTTTGGTTACATTTGGATGATTTTCTTGTTAGTTGACTGATTATTTTTTATTTTTTTGTGTGTTGGAAGTAACACCACCGTGGAGTTGCCGGGGGTTTCTGTATGAATAGCATCCTCACTTTCTGAAAATTTAGTGCTGTAGTTTAAATTCCCACTGTAGCAGTCTTTCTTCTTTGTTCTTTCGTATTCATACTCTGTTCTATAGCTCTACTATCTTCTTCGCTAGACCAGTCATCTACCTTTTTTCTTGAAAACTCTCCCAAAACTCCTCTTTTGTGTATTGGGTCAGCTTGGGGATATTGGACGCTCTCTGCCAAATGGACACTAGGGCTTTCTATGATATTATTTAGCAATGTAGGCATTTAATATGTATGTGTTTTGTTTTAATATTTTATCATGTTTTTATTCCAATTTTTTAAACGGGGGTTCGATAAATTAAGAGTATAGCCTCAGCGTCCCCTGCATGGGATGCCTTTATTGTAAAAGTGACCGGCTGGTGGAGTGCCTTCAGTGTTACCGTTAGGGTTGTTTCAGCAGATCTTTTATATGGATTGGGAGTGAGCCCTCTTTCAACTGAGTTGTGGTCCTGATTCGGCTTTTATCAGTCCGCTAGACCCTATAAACAATGACTAACTAACTAATTGATTTGTTATAATATTGATAAATATGAAACCAAACAAAACCAGTGTGATTTTCTATCTTTGAGATGCCAGCTCACCCATTGCCACTGTCTGCTAACCACACATGTTTATGTATTGTCCATAGTCCTGCACGCTACCAGTTGTTTGAACATTAAAATATGTATTACAGTTTGAATACATTTATACTGAAGTCATTTGACAGATTTGTGTTTTCTTTTTCTCTATCTTTTTCTCATTCTGTTGCTCAACTCAGTTACGATTACATAAGTTTTTTTAAAGCACATTCTGCATCAAACTTCAAAGCAGTTTTCATAGTGAGTCAAGTAAAGTTTATTCATATTCTCAGCATCATAATACCAATGTCTTTAACATGTTCTACTGCTAGTTAACTAAAATCCACTAAATATTTACAATAAAGTCTTTTTGAAGATTTCAATTCAATGTATTTGAAATCAGTTTACAAATTATGTGATTTTAGAATGTAACATCTTTATAAGTATGATGGTACACCTGCAGACCGCCTGGTAATAATGCATAAGAGTTTACACAAATTAACTACACAATAATGGTACAGATGAGCTTACCAACAATGACTACATAATGATGGTACATAAGAGTTTACACACCATGACTACTTAATGATGGTACACAATGACCGCATAAAGTTAGTACAAATGAGCATACACAAAATGATCACATAATGATGGTACACATGAGTTTATTAATGACCACATAATGTTGATACGGATGAGCTTACACACAATGACCACATAATGTTGATACAGATGAGCTTACACACAATGACCACATAATGTTAGTGCCAAAGAGGTCACACACAATGGCTGCACAAT
>CM072513.1:85118007-85120507 GCA_036898135.1 Oncomelania hupensis
TTGTATTCTATTCTTGCTTCAGCCCCCTCCATCTCTGAGTGTGGTTGATGGGGGTGGGGGTGGGGGATAATAAATCTGAGGGTGGATGTGAGAGTGAAATATCCTTAAGGATTATATGCCGCGCTGGGGTCACCAAATAATATACATAAATAAATCTAATAATAATGTGGAATACTATTTCCTCCTAATCTGAAATGAGTATTGTTAGTGGTGTACATTGAAAAATGAAGTGATTGATCTTACTATGCTATGCTGGAAGTCAATAATACTTCATTATGTCAATGTGTCCCATTATAATATCAATGTAATTCCAGTTGTTTGCTTTTTAATGTCAATTGTTATAACTTACACATAATATGTTTATATCATAATATATGATTGTGTCATTGTCCACATGTTTTAATCACTGTAAATATCCAAGTCATTATTTATTGTCAATTTTACTTTGCAATAACAATTTAATTTTCTTATTTGGAATTTTCATATTTATGCAGATGGACACGGCACAGAACATCTTGTAAATGTTTATGGGGACAATAAAGGATTTTATATTCAGTTTAAAATTGTCATAATTATTGTTCTTGTTATTGACAGTATTTTATTGGATACAGAAAAAAACAGTAGTGGGTTTGTGTTTGTGAATGCATTTGTTCCTGAGACATAGCTGTTTAAGGTGATTGTTTTATCGCAAATATATATTGTTCTAATGGGCACTACATCAGCTCTAATCTCACATGGTCAAAACACATAGACAAAATAGTTAGCAAGTGTAACTCAAAGCTGTACTTTTTGAGAAAGCTCAAACAGTTTAAAGTCTGTCCTCAAATCCTTGCAATGTTTTACAGAGCCAGTATTGGAAGTGTTCTGTCCTTCAACTTGACGGTGTGGTACTTCGGTAGCACTGCAGAGGACAAACACAGACTAGAAAGAGTAGTCAAACAGGCAGAGAAGGTAGTGGGGGTAAATTTCCAAAACAATGACCAAATGGGGTAATTTCTGTACAAGTGGGGAAATCAACGAGAAATTGGGCAATTTTCACACTTCTACTACTGCACTTGACTCTTGTAAATATTCTATTCTTCCTTCAGACCCCTCTATCTCGTGGGGTGGGGTGGGGGATAATAATTCTGGGGGTGGATGTGAGAGTGATATACCATTAAGCATTATATGCCGCACCAGGGTCACCACATACTATACATAAATAAATCTACTAATAATGTGGAATACTATCGCCTAATCTGAAATGAGTATTGTTAATGGTGTCAATTGAAATATGAAGTGATTGATCTTATTATGCTATTCTGGAAGTCAATAATACTTCATTATGTCAATGTGTCCCATTATAATATCAATGTAATTCCAGTTGTTTGCTTTTTAATGTCAATTGTTATAACTTACACATAATATGTTTATATCATAATATATGATTGTGTCATTGTCCACATGTTTTAATCACTGTAAATATCCAAGTCATTATTTATTGTCAATTTTACTTTGCAATAACAATTTAATTTTCTTATTTGGAATTTTCATATTTATGCAGATGGACACGGCACAGAACATCTTGTAAATGTTTATGGGGACAATAAAGGATTTTATATTCAGTTTAAAATTGTCATAATTATTGTTCTTGTTATTGACAGTATTTTATTGGATACTATAACTACAGAAAAAAAACAGTAGTGGGTTTGTGTTTGTGTGAATGCATTTGTTCCTGAGACATAGCTGTTAAGGTGATTGTTTTATCGCAAATATATATTGTTCTAATGGGCACTACATCAGCTCTAATCTCACATGGTCAAAACACATAGACAAAATAGTTAGCAAGTGTAACTCAAAGCTGTACTTTTTGAGAAAGCTCAAACAGTTTAAAGTCTGTCCTCAAATCCTTGCAATGTTTTACAGAGCCAGTATTGGAAGTGTTCTGTCCTTCAACTTGACGGTGTGGTACTTCGCTAGCACTGCAGAGGACAAACACAGACTAGAAAGAGTAGTCAAACAGGCAGAGAAGGTAGTGGGGATAAATTTCCAAAACAATGACCAAATGGGGTAATTTCTGTACTAGTGGGGAAATCAACGACAAATTGGGCAATTTTCACACTTCTACTACTGCACTTGACTCTTGTAAATATTCTATTCTTCCTTCAGCCCCATCTATCTCGTGGGGTGGGGTGGGGGATAATAATTCTGGGGGTGGATGTGAGAGTGATATACCATTAAGCATTATATGCCGCACCAGGGTCACCACATACTATACATAAATAAATCTAATAATAATGTGGAATACTATCGCCTAATCTGAAATGAGTATTGTTAATGGTGTAAATTGAAAAATGAAGTGATTGATCTTATTATGCTATTCTGGAAGTCAATAATACTTCATTATGTCAATGTGTCCCATTATAATATCAATGTAATTCCAGTTGTTTGCTTTTTAATGTCAATTGTTATAACTTACACATAATATGTTTATATCATAATATATGATTGTGTCATTGTC